>JAVANC010000021.1:35225430-36425430 GCA_033319125.1 Parnassius glacialis
AAATAAAATATCTTTATCTTTATACCGAATTGTCACTCTCCCTTTCTGGGCTGGACGAACACACAACACCTTCAGTTCCGGGCAGACTTCTTCCTTGTTTTTCCATGGCTGTTCTCCGCACGTGCCAACCATGCGCAAACTACCGCAGCCGGCCAAACCCCTCCTTACCGTCCACGAGGTCCGGGTAGTAAACCGGACCCACCCCTCTGCGTACTATTCCGTCCATCATCTTACATCTCAGGTCATCATACAACTCGCACTCCCATAGCACGTGATGCCTATCCTCATAGGCAGCACTGGAATACCAGATTCAACCAATTTCATATCATGCAGTTTCTTTCGAAAACATCCATGCCCACTGAGCATCTGCGAGACTTGATAATCCGGCACGACCCAATTCGCATTGAGCCGCGCCGACACGTTTGGGAGGAAGCAGAATAATTTTCTTCCATTCGTCTCATTCTTCCATCTCTCTTGCCATACATTCATGACATGCACCCAAATCTCACGCTTACGGCTGCTCAACTCCCCATTTCTCGCTTCCTCACGCGCAAGATCAATCCTACCAGCACGTGTCACCTCCAGGTCAACCGGAAGGACTCCGGCTAACACCGGAAGTGCCGCAGTGCTGATCGTCCTGTAACTCTTAGTCAACAAAACAAATGAGGACCTCTGTGATCTGAGCAGTGACGTACGCACCGTATAATTCCCTACCCGATTGATCCAGACAGCCTCTGCATAAGTTACTATAGGAACATATGTTTCGTTATACAAAACGCGAAGAGCCGGGTAACGAATGCCGCAGGAGGACGCCGACACCTGCGACATCTTGCCGAAGCATCTCCCGGCCCTATCTCCCATGTCCTTCGCATAAATAATAAAAGACTAACTATTGTCTAGCGTAACGTCCAAAACTTTAGTCGACTCTACGCTTTTTATTGAGTTGCTTCCCATTCTTATTACAGGTGTATACTTTTTACAGTAGTAGAGCCACGCGGCAGCTTTTGCTGTCGCACGAATGGGCCGGCTCGAACCGAGGTGGTACCACGACCTCACAGAATACTAGCGTGAAGTAGAGGTTTACCTCTACGTTTCGCTTGATGAGTGCAGGTGGCCGGAGGCCCTTTTAACTGGAAATGAGGCATTCCATCTTAGGCCTCACGGGTGACAACGCATCTGCATTTAGATTTATAATAGAGGATAGATGTAGATGTCTATGGGCCGCAGTAACCACTTACCATCAGGTGGACTGTGTGCTCGTTTGTCACCCTTATCCTATAAAAAAAAGGTGGCCGCAAAAATCTGCCCTTGAGAGTCATTATGCATGACTTAGCGGAGAAAAAGGAGAGACGGTTCCTTTCTCCCCAGGACTCAACCAGCTCCAGTGCAGACTTGACCGTTGCCTCTATATCAGCCCTAGAGTTCGCCTCAATCAAGAGCGTTACGTCATCTGCATACACAATCATCTTCGCATTGGAATGGCAGCCTCAACAAATCATCCATCAGTAAATAGGGTCGGTCCTAAGACCGATCCCTGCTGGCAGCCCATTGTCAAGCGTTTCCATTCTATACATTCGCCGACAAAGATACCCACCTGTCTGTAGGTAAAGTAATCTACCAACAATCGATAGATGTTGAGTGAGATCCCGCCCTGTTTGGTCTACAATAGTATCATCGGTCACTATTCATTGTCAAATGCCCCCGATATATCTCAAAAGACGGCCTGTACATAATTGCGTTGTGACTCGCTTGCAGTACGAAGCACGTCTTGCAGCACCGTGACAATGGACCGGCCTGGCGAAAATCTGTGCTGGTAGTCTGATATACCCCTCATTAAGCTCGGGGTAAATCTGAGCAAAACCCGTTCCAATATTTTACCAAAAATGGGAAGGAGCGTAATCGGGCGATTCGCATGGGGTCAGTCAATGACCCACCATTTATTTCAGAATCACTACCAGCCGTCCATTCTTCCATACATCCGGAAAACTCTTTCTTCCACACACTTGCTATACACCCAGTGAAATTCCCTGGGTGCAGCTCTCCACACATCCTTAAGTACTTTTGCACTAATCCCGTCCAGTCCCGGAGCAGTGTTAAGCGACGCCCTAACTATACCCTCCAGACACCCAGTGGTTGGGGGAACGGCAGCCGATCCAGATGGAGTGAAGGCGGCCAGAAGACGCATCCGCCCATCAAACTCAGTGTCCTTGGACGAATCATCGTCCGGAAACAGAGCCCCGAGCAGGTACCGCATTCACCCTCCGCCACAATTCACTCCACAGTCCCGAAAACGGGCAGACACCTCCACCGGCCCCGGGAGACTCGTATTTGGTACTCCTCCAACTTTGTAAGTTATGAGTCGATGGTCACACGAGCTGACGCAATCCAGGACTCGCTACCCTGTAGTTGGGACTCCTCTGGAGGAAAGAGTTAGGTCTATGTTTGACTCACCCATTGTACCCGAAAAGGTGCTCGGTTGGCCTTCCACGTTAGCCACCACCAATCCCGCGACGTTATAAAGTCCTCCATAGCACTTCGACGGTGAGCGGCTTCATGGCTCCTATCTATGATTTGTTCAGCCTCACTGAACCAGAGTGGCGAGTGTGCGTTGCGATCCACTCCAGTTACAACGCGCTTGCCTTTCAACTGGTCAAGTACGGTCTCTAGATGTTGCAGGTAATGGTTAATATTGTGGCTATATTTAAAATATGTTGAGACGACGTAGATACCGTACTTCTCCACATGGTACACTACATAATAGAGGTTACTTAGGTGAGGCAGTCCAGCAACACCTATATTAACGTTGCAGACCTTGATACCAACCTGCGGTCCCTCGCCGAACTGTATAATTTCCTGCACCTGCGGCCACTGTTCCTGTACTAGGAAAATATCCAAGACCAGGTCCATCACAAGTATTGGAATCTCCTTGGTGGCCATCTCGCCGCGCCCCAAATTGAGCTGTCCTATTGTTAAATAATTTTTAACCACCATATTGTGTGGTATTGACCGCCCTCTCCTCTGCGTACACCCTAGCCGGGCACGTCTTCGCCATCGTGCCATGGTTCCTTGCGCCCGGCTTGCCAAACCTGCGGCAAGTAGCACAGCAAGTCTCGGTTGACTTGCAGGCCTCTCTGCTGTGACCCTCTTCCCCACATCTGCCACATGTTTCCTTCTTTACCCTGCAATGATATCCGGCAGCAGGTGATATCTATGAAATAGCATGGCTCGGCCACGTCCTACCCTATGTACAGTCTGTACCTGGCAGTCAGCACATCCCGCAGCACAGGGGTGCACTGTAGCACCACTGTGGTCCTTCTGCTCCCTTTCCAAGATTTTTAAATGCGATCTAACACTGCTTCCTCAGCTCCGGCAGGATTTTCTTTGACTTCACATCGTCTTCGAAACCACGCAACGCAACTAATGGCTGATGCTGTCTAGGCTCTACAACTCTCAGTGTAGATGGTGCCGCAGTTCTCAGTTTTTGTGCTGACTCCTGGGACGTGGTTTGGACCACTACCCCAGCATTTCCTATCTTCCTCAGCTTAGAGATTGGTATGTTAATCTCCGAAGGCTTTATTGCCTTTTTTAACTCTTCTTTAGTTTCGTCTGCCATCTTAAGGTGCTCTTGCTCTTCGGCTGGGTAAAATGCAAGGACCGGACCAGACTTCTCCGGCATTGGCATAGCAGCAACGCCTTTAGGCATCTTTAATGCTGCCGCAAGTGTTAGACCAGCGGCTGGGGCGTGGTCACCGTCACCTGAGGGTGTACGCGCGGCCACCTGGCGCATCAGCTTCGCTTCTGCTTCCGATATGTTCCGCTCAGCTATGCATAGCGCAAGCTGAGCCTCCATCACATGGAACTGCATCGCCACTACCATTGCGATCATGTCCTGCCCGGTCACGGAAACTTTATTTATTTCCGTTTTATTGAGTTTTAATCCCGGACCAGAGACGATGCGCATGATCGTGTTTACAGCCGCTCGTGTGTACTCTATTATTTCCAAGGGCGTACCTTTGGAAGCATCAAAGTCCTTCTCCATGGTCTCCAGGTCCTCCTCAAGCGCTGGCCTAATAAGTTCTGCAGTGGCTGCGACTGGGGCCGCAGTCCCTGCTTTCTTCTTTTTTTCTTTTTCCACCTTCTGGCGCTGCGTCATGGGCTGCTGCTGGTCCGGAAATGTTAGCGGCCGTTTTTCAGCCGTAACACTAGAGCCACCCTTTAGGTTCGGCATGCTAGGACCAACAGGCCTCGCTGAAGCCCCCCTAGGGGCGTACGCACCAGATATTTTCGTGAAAAAAATAGGGGGTTTCGTCTCCCATCACCACAATTATCTAAATTGTACTATCCAGTATCAATATACAACAGATTCAAGCCAAAAGTTTAAAAAAATTAAATTAATTTAAACTTTCAAATTTCAGCCACCGGAGGGGCATTTCCAATAGTCCACATATGTATGGAGGCAAAAAGGTTCCAAAAATTTTCAAATATATTTAACACCGAAGAAATTGCTAGTGTCCCAAGTGGTCGCCAGATATATGGGAAAAACACACTAGCGCTCTCTAGCGGGACTCTGTCCAAAGCGCAATATTAGAGAGAATGAGATTTAAAACAACTTAAAACCAAAGGTTGTCACATGCCTAATTACAAGATGTCGCTGACTTTTTAACTATTATAGTGCCATCTGGCGACACTAACCTAAACTAATAAAGTGTTAGCTAAACTATAAATACAGTGTAACTGTCACAGAAAATGGTGCAACTTAGCTGTAACAGGTGTCGCTAAGGCGCGGACAGTCACACCTAGCGCCACGCAGCGGCGCGCGGCGCAACAGTCACCACACCTGCACTGCCAGGCAGAGATAGTACAAACCGTACCGGTTGTGCGCACGGCGCCCGCAGGTGGCGTCGCAGTGCTGGAAACGCACACTATCGCCCCTGGTGGCGAGTAGCAACCGAAAGTTCGAAAAGGGACCGAACGACCTGTCAAAATCGAATTTTGACTTTGACAGCCACGTGCCAACACTACCCACTAAGGTCACAATGTCACAAAGTTTGCACAAAAACGATTGTTTTTTTAGTTATTTATTATTGTTTTTTTTAGTTTTATTTATTATATTATTAGTAATTGTGAATTGCCGCTAAATTAGATTTAATTTAGCGGCAATTCACAACTACTAATACTGATATTAACACTGTATACCAAAATAAAAGTATCTATAACAAAAGAGCAATAAAAATACAGCAAAATACAATAAACAACGAAATAAATGAAAACAAAAGTAAGCGCGAGCTCGAGACACGTCCGATCACTACAACGACAGGAACCGAAACTCGCAATTAGGATAGTAAACTGGCAATTTGGCAATTCGTTACCACCAAGGATCCGAAGTGTGCGTTCGTGCGATTCGTGTGATGTTCGGCGATTAGCATTAGTCCCAAGCAACCGCCGGTACGACATACTCCGCCAATCGTCGAGTTTGCATACTCCGAAAGGCGTCGACGCCACCGGCCCTTAGGTAGATTCTTACAGGCACTCAATAGCGTTCTCGTGCTACTCAGTGTCTAGTCGCGTAATTGAGTGCCATCTAGCACTTCTGCCAACCCTTTCTTATGGAAAGGGGTAGGCAGTGCCACTACAGTGTTGCGGCCACCCACCATCTCTCTCGCTCCCCACCTCGCATCGCGCGTTACTTTGCTGTCAGCCTCATTAGGTAGGGACTTAGACAAGGACACATTTAGGATAAGCCAAAACAGTTGTAACAAATAACAAACAGTTGAAACCAACATGACAGGTAAGGGGAAGGACGAGCCCCCCCCCCCCCACCACCTCGCGTTAGGAAACCCACGGATCGCCCGGGCATACTGGATCGGCCCCTTCTGGTTAGGGACCTACAACATCCGGAGCGGTCCGTAGCTGTGGCTTCGATAAGCCAAATCCCCAAGGAGAAGCCTTTGTCGCCTAAGGGACCCGCACCGAGCGCCGCGCTCACGTCCACCACACCTATGCGTACAAGAGGGCAGAAACCGTCGCCCCTCCCACAGCGGGCAAAGAAAACGGCAAGGCAGCATACCCCGCTGGAAGCGGTAGTATCCTTGTATGAAAAGCGCCAATGCGTAGGAACGCCAAGCCATTCGATGTATGCTACGTCATCGTCATCAGCATCATCGGATGAGGAAGAAATCATTACAGGCAGATATAAAATGCACAGATCGCCGCTAAAATTACTGAGTCCACGCAAACCTACCCCCTCCATCTCTCCAGACCGTAGGAGTGACATCGACACGGCTGAGTTCGAAGATGGAGGTGAAGAATCTTACTGCTGGGAGTCTACAACGTACGTGACCCTAGCCTCATCTGCCGGAGGAAACCCCCGTGCCTACCACCAACCCCTCTGGACTAACAATGTATGACGGCCAGAGGCCATCCACCAGTTATGCCCAACTGGTAGCTGCTCCGGCAGTACTATGGCCCAAGACACCATAAGTACCAGCAGCACAAGCATCTTCAAGCGTCTTCCTCGATATCGAGAAGGCGTTCGACAGGGTGTGGCACCCTGGACTACTCTAGAAGATGATACCACAAACAAGTGTCCCTCTGGCTATGCTGCGGCTAGTAGCGTCATTTCTAGCCAACCAGAGCTTCTACGTCTGTGTCGAAGATGCTAAATCCACAGTAAAAACCATAAGAGCTGGCGTACCAAAGGGCAGCTGTCTTTCGCCGATCCTGTTCGCGGCTTATACAAATCACATCCCTACACTGGCAGGACACCTACGCGAATGGGAGGACGACTTAGAGCTGGCGCTATATGTGGACGATAGCGCCTACTTCACCTCGTCGACCTACTTTGGATGCCGAATAGACAGAATGTTGCGCATGACCGCGCCATCGCATGATCGACATCGTCGTCCGCAATGTCAGATTTGTGCGGGCCATGCTCCGTCTAGTCCTGGCATCCAAGCTACCAACGAACACAATGTTGAAGATCTACAATATGTATGTAAGACCGAAGATAACCTATGCTGCTCCAGCCTGGTACGCACTCCTGAACGAACGGCATAGGCAACGGCTGCAGGCCCAGCAGAACCTATCACTACGGACCATTGTCAGTGTAGGTCGCTACGTCCGGAATGATGTCATCGCGGTTAATCTGAAAATGGAGAGCATCCAAAAATTCGTGGCCCGGCTAGCACGCGGCATGTTCGACCGCGCTGACAACGGGCCACATGACACAACATCGCACCCTTACATGCTCGGCCCCCGGACGGGCGACCTCTAACAAGAGAACTCCTCTCTACAGAGATTAGAGAGTCGAGTGACAATCCTCAATGCCGCAGATAGGCCAAATTTGACACTCAATGACGGCTCCGTGGCGCAGTGGCTTAGCAATCAGTTGTTGCGCTGGGGGCCGCGGGTTCGAATCCCGCACGGAACAAGTATTTGTATGGCCTACAAATAATTGTTCCGAGTCTGGATGTTTGTCCTTGTGCAATTAATGTTTGTAAACTGCCTCCAGGAGAAAATCCTAGTGTGGATGTAACGTTTAAAAAAAAATCTCTATCGAAACCAACTTGCATCGACCGGGGAACCGATCCCCGGACTGCAGCGCTACCTACAATGCCAAAACGGCTCTCACGACGCGAGGAGATTCCGGGCAATGGGGGATGCCCCGATGCCCGAGACCTGCTGTGTGCTAAGTAGCATACACGCAAAAGATAACGTAAGGCAATTCGTTCGGAACTAGCTACCAGTTTTATAATTTAAATCAAGAGAGATGAAAACAATAGGGAAAAAGATAGGAAAGTAGTAAAAGTTTCAACGTTGCACTCTTATGGGGAAATTATGAAGATAATTTACTGTTTTATTTCCTAATGCACCTTCCAAATTAGATGAAGATACAGTCCACAACGAGATGTCAAGACAGGGACCACTCCAAGAGGACCCGTAATCTTAGTCGTATAACCTTTCTTTTCAAAAAGGGCAACAGACGTTCTTGTGTGACAATCTTTCACGGGGTTCACGTCCACCTCGTTGCCCCCGAACCCAACATGGTGTTGATTTTAGTTTCAGGATAGAACGTCAGTGGCAGACTAACCCCTTTCTGTTGGACGCTTTCAATAATTATAGATTACATGATTAATATCATCCCTTGGGCGATGTGGTGATCGCTAGCATGCAGTTGCAAAATGTTTAAATGTGAATGTACAACATTATGAATTATTTAAAAAATAATCCTGCTGGGTTTTAGCTGGTTTTTCCAAAACAGGCGATTTTTACGAACTTGTGGTAAAACCAATATTTAATATATGTAATTTATATTGAATATTTTTTTTAAATTCTACTGTACCTAAGCATTATTATCAGAGGATAATATTTAAAAAAATGCAGTTAAACCTTTCAAATTCTTTAGCAATAAAGTTACTGCATTAAAATAAAGGTATAAAGGGGGAAGGCACCATCTTTTGCATTCTGATTAACGAAAATGGCTGAGGCGACCGGCTGAAGGCGGAAAATCCATCTAAAGCAGCTGCAAATACAGCCTATATCCGGCAGTGAGTTTAGAGAAATGGTAAAGGAGAACTAAAAATGCACACAAATAATACTTTCGTTTACATTTGTGTTTTCCTTACATTACGTATAGGTCTACTGCTGTACACACGCCTCCCCACTAGCTCGCCTCATATTTTTCATCGTTGCCACACTTGGCAGGCGGGTTGCCAACCATAGCTTTTTATTATTTTGAGCAGTGATCAGGGAGATACTGCTACCTATATGTTCAATTTTCTTCTGTCGCTTCTTACGATACCAACGGAATGATATGGGGAGTCATTCCGTGTTCTTGTAATTTACCTATTTAAATATAACAAATATCTTACCTGGTGCAAAAATTCCGCCATATCCGATTACTGTTCTCATAAAACGATGCAGATCATCCTTCTCCATACAGTTTTTTAATACCATCTCCAGGTCCAACGGGTCTACAACGACTGTTAGAATAGCTTTAAATAAAGATTATTCTCGAAAGTGCTTTATAGATCTCAACGTGAATATAATATCAAACACATTAATAAGATCCACGTTAGAGGAAATACCGTTTGTAAGTATTTTTATACAGGATATTTTTATATAATACTAGCAGGTACCTGGCTCACTGCTGCCGCAGAAGAAGTAATTGTGAAAATATCGTTTAATAATTTCAAAAGGTTATATTGTTTAATTAAGAATGATAATACATTCATTAAAATTGAATGAGATATATATATATATATCATTCAAATTAATTTGTCAGTGCGATACGGGCGCCACCTTTTAGTAAGTTATTGGCATTATCCTATCACCTTCGCGGAAGTGCAAACAATAAGTTGACAAAGTTTTACCACAATCTGATGAACTGTATGGCAGCGCATAAAATACGAACAAACAAAAATTTTTATATATTAGAAAGAAGATTGTATATTCAAAGCATCATATATTGTCATACAAATATGTACTTTACTTACTAAAATAAAGGATGTGTCCTAGCCACCCGCGCATAATACCATCATTCTTCATCGCAAGATAGCTGAATTTTCGCAATGTTGTCATTATATCTGAAATCAATATAAAAAGTATAAAAATCCAACGACAAAGTATAGTTTTATAAGAGGAAACAAACGAGCTAATGGCTCTTTTCGGCTCATCTGAAATACCTACAAAGCCGTAAAATATTTTAAAAATAAACTTTCACCTCTTCACTTAGTCTAATATCTGTTGTTAATTTGCTATTATAGCTTCTTTGATTAACGTAACTGGCCCAATGCCACTACAGCTTATTGATCTGTATTGGTCCATCTGGTATCTTTTGACATTTATATAATTATTTATTTATTTTTTATTTTAAAAATATATCTGTTATGCCAAGTAAAGTAATCCTACCAAATAACAATTGCTCAAAGATACAATATTTTCCTTAACACTGAAAAATAAACCAATTTAACGAGTGTTTTCAATTTAAAAGCAAATTATAATTAATCGCTTTGTTATTAATTATAATTTGCTTTTGCGTAAAAAAAAGTGATTGCCAGTCTCATCCTGTGGGTATAGCTTAATCAGATTATTTGAATATCTGAAACTCGTAGCCTTGGATAGCTTCCATTTGAATTATCCCATTTGTAACAATGATAAAACTTCACCACGTAATCAAAATCATACAAGATCTCTCTCAAGGTTTCCATAAAAATCTGCATGTATTTAAGAGGCCCATACAGTAGCTTATTGCCGTTAAATTGATGCCAATATTTAATAAAAGACAAGCTAAAATAACAAGCTAATGTTTTGTTCCAAAAACGGCCCTCTAAAGCAAGATTTCGCCTGTATTACGCTACTGGGTACAAGTCATTAGCTGCGTAACTCTAATAATCTTTTACATTATTGTATTTCCAAAACGATTAAATGCTAAAATAAGTATTCAGTCCACCTGATGGTAAATGGCTATTGCGTCCGATCGGTCACACACCACACAAACCTTTCCACTTCTAAGACCATAATATAACCACCTCGCTATTCGATTCTGTGATTGATAGATACTTTGTACCAATATGGTAATTCCGGTTAAATCATGTTCTTAGTAAAATAATTGAATTTTAATTATTTTATTAAAAGACGTAAGTTTATATTGCTTGATTAGAACTAAACGTAAAACATTTTTTTAATAAATAAATGAATAAACACGGTTAGCATTGGAATGTATTTCCAGTGGTTTATTTCTTCTAAAACAAGTTTTAGAAATCATGTAGTACAAACTCGTTTGTGACCATTATTAAAATCTAGTATTTAACGTATTTCCTACACCACCTATTTAAAATTCTTAGCTGCAATTATAACAATTATATTTGTTACAGAAAAATATTTTCTTCATTTTATTTAAATAAATTAATGTGTTTATTAAATGTATAACAAATGACTGTAATTATGATGATGTCTCTTTATTATCTTTGCTCCTTATTTGAACTCGGTTAATTACTTAATGCCGGTATAAATAACCTATATTACATGAATCGTAAAGAAGCGGAGTAAAAATATCCACTTCCCCATATAATTTCGCAAGTGTCGTTAGAGGCTACAGTGGAAACTAAATCGTGAAACAGACCACAGCGGCATCTTCCTGATAACAACTTAATAAACAGAAATGCGGTTACCAACCCACTTGCCAAGCGTGGCAACTACGGTATATATCCCCTCTATCTAAGGGAGAGTTCTGAGTTCAGCTATGGACTCGTGATGGGCTGTAAAAGCCGGTACACTCTTAAAGCAAAAATAAATTTGTATAGTATATCATAAATATGCACGGACTTGATCTGACTTGAAGCTTAAAAAAACAACAACTTCCTTTTACAGACAAAGGAGCAAATCTCTAAGTGTTTAGGATTAATAAAGAAGAAAAAGAAATAACTTGTTTCTATTGTAACGACCTCTCTCTGAATGTAAGCAGGATTCGCCTTTAACGCCACGCTTGACGGGGGATTGGTGATTGCGGCACCAGATGTCTCAACCTTATGACGATGATTCACGTCGGCGGGCTTGGTGATTATTTCTAACGACGCCAAATGGTTTTTTTTTAATTAGTGAAAAACGAGCTCACAGTCCACTTAATGATAAAAATGACTATTGCAGATAAAGGCTACGGATGCTTTGTCACCTCTAAGGTATGAAGATAGAATGATTCACTCCCTGTAATTGTCCTGGCTCTCTATACTTTCGTGTCTGTAACACAGTAGTGTAGGCACAACTGCTTGGCGGCAGAAATAGATAAGAAGTCACCTTCTTATCTATTCTTTCTCTTCTGTACCTACGCAAACGGACTCCTAAATAGAAAAAGAGACCTACCATCTAGAAAGTTGCCTACCGCTAAACGATTATTATAATATTGAAATCATTATAAACTCAAACAAAACGTTGGTGTTTGCCGCAAAAGTATAACTTCTAATGCGGGTTTATCTTCCGAAAATATTACAAGTTTGTCATGACATTATTATAATATGGGAGTCTTAAGGGAGAACTTAGAAAAAGCCTTTTTGATACTATGAGCGTATTAAGTGAGCCTGCGGTCTGACTGCTATAAGGACTAAAAATAGTCACAAACAGACCGATGGTAGCTGAAGAAATTATTTTCTAATCACACTTATACTGGTATTCAAAAAAGAATATCAAAATTTTCCAGTTTTGAAAATAATACATCTACATAAAATCATTCATTTGCTAAGTCCGTACAAAAATGGTCATAATTCCCTATCCATCTATTAGTCTACAGAAGTGCGTATCTATCTATCTTATCCCGCGTAGACCAAGAGTACCACGAATGAAACTGTAGGCCTACTACTAAAAAATAAGTGAAAGTGGTAAGTCACGATCGGTCTCTTGGTGATCGATTTTCTCTAACTACCCCGCAAAAAAAGGTAAAGCTATAGTTATAATCCATAAGTCGTTTTCTAAAAAAACATGTTTATTTATTACAGTTTAAAAGTTTCAGCGTATATACGTCCCACTGCTGGGCACAGGCCTCCTCTTACGCTGTGTGCGAGGTGTGTGAGGCTGTAAACTGCAGTTTACAATGACATTAAAAAGTTATAATGCAGCTAGTTTTGCGTGATTTTCTTATGGAATGGTAGCGAAGTTTTTACAAATTTAAGTGCATTTCATAAGTAACACCACTATTATTAGTTAACTTGTTTAATCTACTTAGCTGTGATGGTATTCCTACTATCGTGCATATTTGTCACATTTTCAAAAACAGCAGTTTATTTGATACAATGTGGGGGAGGGGGGCACATGACTAGTGACCTACTCTATCCTTAATTTATAAAAAATACCTCCTTTGTACAGGAAAGCTATATTTAACAACGTTCAACTCCATTCCTGTCAAAAGAATTGGTCGCTGCGACTGCTAAATTCCATATGTGCATTTTTTCATTTTTTGTTTTTTGCACTAAACATAATCTCCGTTTCGTTCTCTATGGAACTTGTCAGTCGCAGCGACGATATGTGTGAAGACAGCCGACGCCGAGTCATCGGGGATGTAGCCCTTGAAACACAAGGCAGATCAGCATAAGTCTAGGTGTGCACACACGCATTCCTTCACATTATTCCTGTAATCTGAGACTTTAGGGCATTTGCTGTATTGCGAAATATTAAAACGTCCTAGCCGTTCGCACCGCATCCTATGATACAGTCCGCTATATATTTTAATATCTATGAATTATAATTACAAACTGTGAAGCATTCCATCTTAGTACCCAGCGGTGACAAATCTGTAGCATTATTTGTTGTTCGCAGATGTCCAAGGGCTGCAATAGCGTTTTACCATCAGGTGGACTGAGCAGTTGCGTAATTTAATCCAACACAGCAAACTTTTTGCCCTTTACTAGGATAAGAAACATTTTTAAGCCTTCTCGCCGAATTATAATTCACTAATTTAGCCATTTTGGTCACTTCGGCCGGGATAATTTTATCCATGTTGTGGTCACTTGGGCCGAGATAATTTTAACCATGTTCTGGTCACTTCGAGTTGCAATAGTTTTAACCTTTGGCCAGGAGAAGTAAAACTTTTTATATCGATTACTTTATATATTACAAAAATTATATACGTATATATTATTAAATTATTATATTAATTATATATGATAGAAGAAAAAACCGAAAAAGTGTCGATTTTAAAACCATTTTTCGTTTTACATCGTAATTACAGTATATTAAAATGCCATCAAAAACATAACTTGTAAAAAAAGCCAAGTCTCGCAACTCAGTTCTTCTACCGTAAAAAATTGTGAGATCCATGTAATACCAAGTCGGTTAATTTATTCAGGCCGATTGATACATAGATTGACTTGGCAATCGCATGAAAACACAATATATCTCACAAGTAATACATATTATATTAAATTAGATTATTTAGTGCGATTGCCAAGTCAATCTATGTATCAATCGGACTGAATAAATTAACCGACTTGGTATTACATGGATCTCACAATTTTTTACGGTAGAAGAACTGAGTTCCGAGACTTGGCTTTTTTTACAAGTTATGTTTTTGATGGCATCTCATTTCTTTTTGTAGTTAGTTATATATAGTTAGCTATTTACACCTATTATTCCATTATACATATATAGGTACACTGATTCATTCACTGCAAATGTAACTTTGTAATACTATATGTTTATATGGGATTACAAAGTTATTAATGCAGTTGGTGTATCTCGAAAACTGGACCGAAATTGTAAAATATTTTAATTTTTCCTTGATTTATATATTAAACAATAATAGTATTCCAAATTTTAAGTTTCTATATCTGCTAGAAGTGCCGCAGAGTTTTGATGATCGGTCAGTCAGTGAGTGACAAAATTAAGAAATTTTTACTAGTTATAATTCTTAAATTACTGATTCAAATTTAATGAAATTTGAAATATACCGAGTTTATACAATGCCTACTTGGTTAGTAAAAATTCAGGCTTCTAGTTTTATCCACAACGAAGTTATAGGGTTTCAGAAATGGCCTAAACTGCTCCGAGAAAAGGATGGTACGGCCGTGCCGCTTTTTTGCTCGACTTGGCGGGGGCACTGCCGACCCCCCAGATTGCATATACTTAAATGTAATCGTATTATTAAGTAATTTTAATGGATAGTTATATTCAAGGTGTCTGCATCCGCTGGAAAACTAATGACCTCTGTCTTCTGCGATGCGGAAGCTATAATAATGTTTGACTATTTAAGTAAAAGAGAGACAGTAACCGGAGATTATTAAGCATCATTAATCAAAAAACTATGTGAAGAACTAAACAATAAATGTCGAGGAAAATTGCGTGCCAGAGTGCTTTCTCATCATGATAATGCCCCTGCCCATCCACCTGACGTCGCAGGCGCTGCCATGTAAAATGCTTGGTTTCAGTTGATGCAGAACTCACCATATTCTCCACCGGATAAATAAAACAATTTGAATTTGTCGATGAAAAATATATATCATGTGGTGTCAATTCACCATGGTATTGAGCTGACCCTGCAGCAGATACTGCAGCAAAGGAACCTTAGTATAGAGCCTTGTGGATTATTCATTAATAAAACCTATCCTTTTGTTGGAGCTACGCCTGACAGACTAATTGGTGATGAAATGCTAGTAGAGATGAAGTCTATTATAGAATGAAAAAAAGACCTAATGAATGCAATTGAAGCAAATAAAATAAAAACATTGAAATATGATAAAAAACCACCACAACAATTAATAAAAGTAAATAGTTAAGTTTTTTTTTACCTTTGCATATGATTAAATTTATAATAATAATTTTTCTTTTTACTTCTTTCTTTTAAAATGTTACAATAGGATTTTCTCATGTATCGTGAAGGCAGTTTACATACATAAATTTCATCAAAATACTTGTTCCGTGCGGAATTCGAATCCGCGGCTCACACCTCAACTCATTCTAAGCAACTGCGCCACGGAGCCGTTGATAAGTGTAATATTTATAGAATACATACAGACATAGATCAAAATAAATTTCCCTTTTCTAACCATTATACCCGTATTATACCGATAAATAGCACTTTATTGGTTCAATAAATAATCGTAATAATAAATAATGAGGACTTTCTACTGTATACATATTTAATCATTCAGTGAAATTTTCCTCAACGCAACTTACCCGTATATATAATACTTGCAAAGGCAGTAAATAAATAGTTTTTGTTACTAAAGTAACCCACATACACACCTTCAGTGCTTCCAGTCAGAGTATGCGCTATCCCTATCATGGGTAACTCTTCATCGGGTCCCTGAATCGCCGACGCTAATCGGTACATTCGTCTCCTACTAAACCAAAAGATTGCTATCCACAGCACAAAAACAAAGCAGGCCAACCACAGAAACATGATAAAAATTATCGTTTAGAAATACGATGACCAGTGCGACAGTTTTAAGAAGAAGTAACGCGTATTCTGCACTAAAACATTGTGTCGTATTTTATATAAACGTTTTGCCTACTCACTTAGGTACTACTATGACGGCGCGTTATGGCAGCGGCACGAGATGGCCATTTCTTGATTATTAGGTAGTTAATTATTAGCTCGACGTAATGTGACGAATGTCGAGCATATTTTTATTTATTTATTTAAGGAGTAGGTATTACATAACACAATCTATGATCTGTGAACCCTGTACTAGGTAAACCTGTCTTACAGGGTTCCAGACCTTCCATATTTTAATAGTAGTCATTGGTACATAATACATTTACAACCAAACTTAAGCATGAATAATTAACACAGAAACGAATTAAATTTTGAATAATACACTCAAGTCTATATAATACAAAAATATGGGAAAAACAATGGGTATTGGATAAAATTTGTTAAAGATTATTTGTTAAACGTGAGTTATGTATGAGGGACAATGTGATTGGCACGTGGTTAGGAGTTTTTATTGGATGTTTTGAAAGTGTAGATATGTATGTCTAATGAAATATATTAAGTAATACAAACCAGAATTAAAGAATTTAATTTTCTTATTTTACTTATTTTACTGAAGTCAACAAATTTTCGATCTGATCGTAATCTAGCGACAATAACCAGGCGTGTACCTTTTTTTACACAAGTAATAATTCAGTGGAAAAATGTCCAGTTCTCTGTGTAATTTGTTATCCAGATGTGGGCCAAGGAAGCATTGAAAATAATGAGAGAAAGCAGTGTTAAATTTAGAAACCGGACGTATATTATGAGCTCTTCTTTTTATTTTATATAGTTTTGGGATCAAATAAAGTAGATTTATGTTGCCTGAGAATACTACTTAATACAAAAAGATGACGAACTGTTAATAATTGACAGTCAGAGTAGAGACGTTTCGTAGGGAACCGAAATGATTTATTACCTATTTACCATGATGATCGATCTTTGAGCTCTTTCTAGTGGGATAATCATACTTTTAGAGGCTCCTCCCCAGACCGAGTTGCAACAAGTGAGTATAGATTGGCATAAGGTAAAGTATGCTGTTTTTAAAAGAGTTATGTCTGAAATTCGTTGTAATTTATTAAAAACCCAAACTAATTTGCGAATGCGTACTGATACTGTATTAATATGATATTGCCAGTTGAGTTTCGAGGTATTTAAATATAGATACTTTTTCAATAGAGATACATGAAAATGTGTTATTATTGTTATTTCCACATTCATGAGCCCTGATAAAATTAATACTATTAAGTATGGGGTCTCCTCTAATTGAAAAGGGAAGGAATTTAGTTTTTTGAACATTGATTGTCAAAAGATTTTGTCTAAGCCATCGAATCACCCGACAAAATTCTATCTCCACAGTCTTTCGTACCTCATCCCAAGTCTCTCCGTGAAAAACTAATGCTGTGTCATTAGCAAAAGCAAACACTTTTCCATTATTAAGATGTAACTGGCATAGATCGTTGATGTAGATCAAAAAGAGACTCGGACCCCAGACACTGCCCTGCGGAATACCAAATGTTATCGAGGCGTCCGAACTATAATAGTTATAAATTTTAACCCTTTGAACCCTATTGTGTAAGTAGTTTGAAAACAGATCTAAAGCCTTACCCCGTATCCCAATGTTTTCCATTTTATTTATCAGCTTGGGTATGGAAACGGTATCAAAAGCTTTTTTAAGGTCTAGGAAGATACCCAAACATTTGCGTTTACCATCTAGATGTTTTACGACGTTATTAGTTAAATTAGACACAGCATCTTCCGGCGCGTTATGGCAGCGGCACGAGATGGCCATTTCTTGATTATTAGGTAGTTGATTATTAGCTCGACTCGAATCGATTACCATCAGCGATTTTTCCGGACCGATACCACTTAAGGACCTTCAAGAAAAGAGCAGCTGTTAATGGGCGGCGGTAGTCACTTACCATCAGGTGAGCCGCATGCTCATTTTCTCCTTCTACTATAAAAACAACTGTTACATACACCTATCACCATACAACTATCAAAATCTAAGTAACGAGAGCGGGTTGGTTTCACATCCAAATTATATAAAAATCATTTTTCAATTTCACTAATCAACGAAGACGTGGAAATTTCTTCTGTGGGCACTTTAAAATTAATTTATTTAGAAAACAATATTTAGAGTTATCAATGTAGAGATAAATAAAAAATAAACTAATTTTTTTTTATAGAATAAGGGTGACAAGCGAGCACACAGTCCACCTGATGGTAAGTGGTTGCCGTGGCCCATAGACATCTATATCTATCTTCGTTTGCGAATTAAAATGCAGATGCGTTGTCGGCCGTGAGGACCAAGATAAAATGCCTCTTTTCCAGTAAAAAGGGTTTCCGGTTCTCTTCACTCACCATACGAAACTCAGCAGCATTAAGCTGCTATTTAACGCTTTTATTCTGTGAGAGCGTGGTCCTTCCCCGGTCGAGCCGACCCATTCGTGCTACAACTATACTATTAATATAGCTGCAGCATGGCTAAATTATATAATATTTTTTTAATTATTTATTTTCATCAAAAATATACATTCAGAAAACAACAAAAACATGTGCTTACATCTGATACAATACTATTGTTAGGTGAAATACTGGTGCCTAAATTAGGTAAAACCTGTATCATAGGTCACTAGGTCCCCACTTGTGGGTATCCGTGGACAAAATAAATAGATGAAGCTACAATAAATTATTTCATTCGCAATTAAAAACAATACAACGAGATTTACTTATATTCTAGTACAAAACACACACACACACACACACACACACACACACACACACACACACACTCACACACAAAACTAATAAGAAAGAGAACAACAAAAAAAAGGGTAATGTCTCACTAAATAGCAAACAGAGACAACAGTTACACATTTTACAACTGTAGGTACTACATTTTACTTATTAATGGTCGCATTTAGGATGCATATAATTGAGTAGAATAATTAAATTTGTGTATGTGTTTGTGAGTAATAAGTAGAGTTACATAAATAAATAAAAACAGTATTGTTAAATATATGTATATAGATATTTTATAATGTTAATAACAGACATAATTATTATTATTACACATATAAAAAAAAATAGCCTTTATTTCTACTACAATGCAAACTTGACATATGATTAATCTAGGTTATAATAGTATAGTATAATTAATATGTATTTTTGTTATATGTATAATTATGTATGTATATATATGACTTAATTAATATTAGTCGTAGTCGCCTCTGTGGCGTAGGCCTCTCCTAAACCTTTCCACATATCTCTTTCCCGAGCCACTCGCATCCATAGGGGTCCACATATCTGATTAAAAATGTCTCTCCACCTTTTACTTGGTCTCCCTTTTTTTCTCTTCCTGTCTCTTGGTATCCATTCTGTTAAACGTTTGGTCCATCTGTTATTTTTCATTCTACAGATGTGTCCTGCCCAGTACCACTTGAGTAGTCTTGCTCTTTTTCTTACATCTATTATTTTTGTTTTTTTCCTGATGTTGACGTTGTTAATCTTATCTGATAGTTTTAGACCAAGCATGCTTCTTTCCATTTTGCGTTGACAGATAGCAATTCTTTCTTCGTCTTCTTTTCTCAATGACCATGTCTGGCAACCATATGTCAGGCATGGCAATATCGCTATTTCATAGAGTTTTTTCTTTATATTTATATTGATATCCTTATTTTTCATTATTTCTCTCAATCCCCAATATTTCTTCCAGACTAGACTTATTCTTCTTTCTATTTCTTTTTCTGTATTGTTTACAAATTATACTAGCTGTCCTAAGTATACATATTCTTTTACATATTCAATTTTTTCATTTGCTATTATAATGTCCCGAGGTACTCCGTTGGTTAGAATCTTGGTTTTCATCGTGTTCATTGACAGTCCCACCTTTTTACTTTCCATTGCTAGTTCGAACACCATACTCTCCAATTCGGTAGCACTTTCTGCGAAGACCACTATGTCGTCCTCGAAGCGCAAGTGGTTCAGTAGTTCTCCATCTACCCGTATTCCTTTCTTTTCCCAATTTAGACGTCTGAAAATAGATTCGAGCACCGCTGAAAACAACTTCGGAGAGAGAGGGTCTCCCTGCCTTACTCCTTTTTGTATAGGGAATTCTGTATCTTCACGTTCTAGGCGCACATTTGCTAGACATTTTGAATATATACTCATGATTATGTTAATATATTTCTGATTGACTCCTTGTTGTGTAAGTGATGTCCATATAGCTTTGAAGTGTAAAGAATCGAATGCTTTTGTGTAGTCTATAAAACACATATATAACGTCTTCCCATATTCCTTTGCTTTTTCAATTAGTTGTGTTATAACTTGTATGTGATCTACAGTAGAGTAGCTTTTGCGGAAACCTGCTTGTTCCCGCGGTTGGTTTTCATCTAGACTCTTTGTTATCCTATTTAATATGATCTTTGAAAAAAATTTATATAAATTTGACATGAGACTGATTGTCTATTGTTTCCTAGATCTCTTCTATCTCCTTTTTTGAAAAGCAGTATGATTGTAGATTTTGACCATTGATCAGGTGTGGTTTCGGTTCTGAGTATGTTATTGAACAATGTTTGAAGAGGTTCCAAAAGTGGAGCGGTTAGCGCTTTAAGAACTTCGTTAGCAATGTTGTCACTTCCTGGGGTCTTGTCGTCTTTTTGAGATTTTATTGCGTGTTCGATTTCTGATCTGAGAATGATTGGTATTTCTATGTTTGCATCCACTCTATTATACTCGCCTGGTTTTTCACATAAGAGGGAGCAACTGCCATCTGTGGTAGTATAAAGCTTTTTATAGAATTGTGTGGCTTCGTTTATGATATCAGGACGTCTTGATTGCACAATTCCCTGTTTGTTTCGCAGTTTTTCTGTCCACTCTGCCTTGTCGCTCAATTCTTTATAAGCTTTACGTAGAGCCCCTGTTTTACCTATGAATTTTTCAAATATTCTTTGTCATATTCTTCTTTTTTGTTGGGTAATATTTCTGTTAATTTTTTAGCTTATTCTTGTAATTTCACATTTTAATTCTTTTGTTCTTTTCTTCATGTATAACTCTTTTCTCTGTTCTAAGAGATCTTTTGTTTCTTCGTTTATATATCTGTTTACATGTTTCTTTTTCCGTGGCAGCTGTTTCAGAAACTCTTGTAACTCTTGTTCTAGCTTGTCATATTGGTTTTGTTCCTCTGCCTGTGTACGAACAGCTTCTGTAAATTTATTTCTCCAGAAGCCAGCGTTTTCTTCTGAAATATCTAGTGATTCTTTAATGTAAACGGCAGAATTTATTTTCTTTCTTTTTAATTTTGGGAGCAAGGAATTATCCTATGCGAATTATCGCATCTAACCATCCTGTGATCAGAATTGAAGTTTAAGTTTTTTATTATATCGAAATTCTTTATATTGGTTGGTTGATTTGTTACACATGTTATATTGGTTGGTTGATTTATTACACATATATATATATATATATATACTTTATAAATCACCACACTTTATTTTTAGTTTATACTTTTTTTTTTAATTGTGTTCTTATTATATACATATATTATCACCTCTCATATTAAAAATTATTCATAAAAATATTAACAAATGAGTATTAACTCACACCCACGGGCGGTCTACCATCGACGATATCCTGAAACGGACTGCGACAGAGCACGCGGGGGCATTACAGGTCGCCGGAGAAGGCATGCTTGCGCGGATATATTCAATTTTAGGGAAAGATTATATTTTGAATAAAACTACTTTTACTTTTTTTTTAGGTTTAGTTTTAATTTTATTAATTACAGGATTCCAAGCAGGTGGTAGTTTTCTGCCTCCCTCTCTATTGAAATTAGGATGTTTTTTTTAAATTTCAATAGCCTCACGTATCATCCTTGGCAGGAATCGATGTTGATGAAAAAATCCGTAAAAGTAGTTTTATTCAATGTGTAGTGTTCGTGTAAATATAAGAAATTATTATGTAAACCAGTACGGACTGGAAATAGCAAATAAAATACACCGACAAGAAGATCTCAAGACCAAGCGCGCAAGATACGTAACATCTTTAAATTTCTTGAAGAGATGCAGAGACCATAATCTCATTGAAACAGAAACAGAAACTTTTTTATTCAATATAGATTATAAATAATGCTTATTGAAAGTCACTATTTTGTATAATTACCACTGGTTCGAAAAAAAACCTCTGTCCTGGGAAGAACCAGCAAGAAACCCAGCGGGACTTTTTTTTAAAATAACAGCTTATAATCATGTATGTTACACAAATTAACAACACAACATATTAGAAATAGCTTGGTAGCGATCACCTCATTTCCAGGGGTTATTATCATCTATAAATTCTTTAATTCTATAATAACCCTTTTTATACAAACTTAGTTTAATAAAGTTTTTGAACTTTGAGCAGGTCAAATTTTAAACGGTCCCCGCCATTACATTAGATTTGATAAACTACAAATTCTCGCGAAAGAACATTGCTTTCAATAAATATGAGGTATAATTTATATTATATAAAATACTAGCTCGCCAGGCAGACGTTGTTCTGCCCTTTCCGACGACCCTTACTATAAAAATCCTTAAGTTCGCAATAAAAAAAATTGAGGGTCATTTATCGGGATAAAAACTATCCTATCTCTCAAGTTGGACCAAACTGCACACAGTGTGCAAAATTTCATTGAAATCACTTCAGTAGTTTAGGAGTCCATCGCGGACAAACAACGTGACACGTTATTTTTATATATAAAGATAAAAAACTATAATAATAAAAAAAACTAAAACTAGAAACTTAAGCATCATATAGTCCTACTCCCCGCGGTATCGTGCCAAGAACGCTGGCTGCATTTCCCCGCTGAATGGCTATACTCGTACTTAGTCTTTGAGCGAGAAAAGTGTATGTGCTAATAGATACATTTACAAATATTTTCTGTTTCTTATATAAAATGAAAACTTATCAACTAATTACGGTTAATTCGGTAAAATATATTATCACTAATTTACTTAAGATTTTAATTAGCTTAAAACAATCAGCAATTTTTCCGTATCATCGTATGACTAACTTTGTAACCATGTCCGAATTACATTTTTACAATCTGCCATTTTTAATGGATATATTGATATATGTACAAAATTGCATTGACTTGATTATACAGAAAAGGGTCAAGGAATGTAAAAAATCTATGCATGAAAGAATGCCTTATTATAATGTTAGTTTCCATGACTATCTTTGCGTCTTTTATCAGTGACCTCTCTTCTGTAGGGCAATTTTAAGAGCTGTTTTAGTAACGTACTCATAACGAATAGCTGGCGCACTAAGAGGACATTATAGGTTTTATATAAGAGATGGGACGGGAATAGAATAGGGCGAAATGTTGCGACTTTTAATACGGCTCTTTGAGCACGTTCTAGTGGTAGCAGTATAGTTTTAGCTGCTCCTCCCCATGAGGTTATACAATAGGTGAGAATTGATTGGCATAATGCGAAATATACTTGCTTTACTACCTTAATATCAACAAAAGAGCGAATCTTTTTAAAAACAAACATTAGTTTACGGACTCTATTGCTGAGGTGGACTATGTAATTTTTAAAAGTAAGAGTAGAATCTATAATTATTCCAATGTATTTAATAGTTTTTGTATTAAAAATAACTGGGCAGTTACAATTAGACTCTGCGACTGAGCAACATTTATGTGCATACATTTTTGGAATGGTTATATGCTGTGTTGAGCTTCGCATAGAAAAATGAATATATTTGGTTTTGTCCGTATTCAGTGTTAATATGTTTTGTTGGAGCCATTTATTAACCCTGTCAAAACCTTGCTGTACACATAAATAAACCTTGTCTACTGTATTTGCGGAAAAAAAGGAGCACGGTATCATCTGCGTAAGATATTATTTTGCCCGTGTTAAGTTCAAGATTGCTAAGGTCATTTATATATATCAAAAATAGGGTCGGTCCTAATACACTTCCTTGAGGCACGCTAAAATGAGTATTTTTTTATTCAGAGCTAATAACCTTTTCAATTTTTATGCATTGATAACGGTTTTCTAAATAGTTCGCAAAAAGTATAAGCTGTTTACCTTGAATACCCATGCTCTCTAGCTTATTTATTAGGATGGGAATAGAAACTGTATCAAAAGCTTTTGCTAGGTCAAGGAAAATGCCAATTGATTGGTTGCCTTTATCTAGTTCTTGAGAGACGTAATCAGTCATTACCTGCACAGCATCAGCAGTGGAGAGTTTTGGTCTGAAACCATATTGCTTATTCGATAATATGGATTTACTTTGTAAATAATTCATTAATCTATTGTTAATTAATTTTTCTAATATTTTAGAAGTAGATGAGAGTATTGAGATAGGCCGAAAATTGGATTTTTCCCCCTATTTATGTACTGGAACTACAATGGCTTTTTAAAGCAATCTAGGAAAATATCTTCAGAGAGGCAAATTCGAAAAATATGAGTTAATGGTGGTACTAAAATTTGTCTAAATTTTCTTAATATACTAGTGGGTATGCCATCCCAACCAACCGCGCTTGTTTCTTTCAGTCCCATTATAATACTTTCTACCTCAGTAGCGTCCGTATCTAATAATGCGAACGAACTTAATTGTCAGTTTCTTTGAGTTGTCAAAGTGGCCCTGTATTCATGATTATTATGAATTCATGATATATAGAATTGTTAATTATCTGTTCAGCAAGATTTTACCAACGTTCACAAGTAGTTATTTGCTTTATTTGCTGATATAAGCGGCGAGGATATATTTTGTAATAATTCTGCTGAAGATTCATGCTGTTTGGATATAAATGCAATATCTTTTACATGCCTCCAAAGCTTTTTATTATCTCTACCAGACTCTTCCAGTAAGTGTGTAAGATAATTATACTTCAACTTTTTTAATAAATTGTTACAAAAATTTCTATATCTTTTATATGAAATTTGTAAGACGGAATTATCTGAAGAAGATTTGGCCATCAGGTGTAGTTTGTCCCTATGTTTCATGCACCTAATTAGACCAGGTGTAATCCAAGGCTTTAGGTTATTATTTTTTTTAACTACTGTGGTATACGAAGTATTGCTAACGATGGCATTTCGTACGTTATTTATTAAGTAACGCAAAGAAATGTTTACGTCATCGGTTTTATAAACTGGGCTAAAGTCAATGTTTTGAATTGTATGTTCAAGGTTTTTCATATAAGTTTTAGGAATGGAGAATTTACACTTCGGTTTAGGTACTTTAAGGCTTAAGCTAAGAATGACGGCACTATGATCGGTCACTATAGGATTGGTGACAAGGATTATGGATATATATGTATATATATATATATATATATATATATATATATAGTGTATATATTTATATTTGATACTTTATTCATATAATTCCCGTATGTAAGTGTATTATTTTAACAGTTATGTTATTTTTATGTTGCATATAAGAGAATTTTTGTTATTTTTTGAGATAATAAACTCTTTAAATCTAAATCATAAAACTTTCAATATTAGAACATTTCTAAACTTCAAATTGTATAATATCACCATTGATGTTTACTATAAAGTCAAATTATAATAACTTACACCAAATGTTACATTTTTTACATGTTTAAAAATATCTATTACGGGTGTGAGCAAGGTTTTGTACCCTGATATTTTCTATATATGTGTACGCTATGCCACACATCTTATTCTTGTTATGGGTCTGAGTCGGTGTGATCGAGAGGGTGCAAAGTAAAAACAAGGGTTTTGAGTTACTCGATTTGCTCAAATTCGCATGTGTTCATTTTGCTTTCGTTTGTAATTGTTGTAATCGTATCAGAGTTAAAACGACGATCTGGCTTGTTACTGGATTATTCGTTTTGTTTACTGATTTGGACTATGTTATTTTTGTGATATTTGTGACGACTCGACTTGTTTTAATGTCGGTGATAGTAGTACTCGAAGAATCGCTCGTCCTGATGTAGAAGAACTAGTGCTTCAAGGTATTGAGCAAGATCCATCAACTTCTACGTGAGCAATAGCTCGGCGCATACGAATTGGAAAATCGACCGTGTACAATATTTGTTCAATAAATTAATAAAAATTTCACCTATACCACGTTACAAGAGTACAATCTCACGAACCAAAATGTTACAATCCAAAAGTATGTTTTTGGCAACAAAAGCTAGCGAAGACTGAAGTATATCCACAATTTTTAAAAAGATTTTATGGAGCGATGAATCAGCACAAAATTGAATTAGCACAATTTGCATAGCTGCCAATTAGAAAATCCCCATCTTATGCGTGAACACCAATCACAATATAGATTTAAAATAAATTATTGGATTGCAAAATCGCAAAATAGTAGGCCCATTGTTTGAATTACCGGGTAAATTTACTGGCGAAAGCTATTTGGAATTGGTTACAAAATGACGGCTGCCCTGCGCAATATCCTGTACGTGTACGGGCATATTTAAATTAAACTTACCCAAATAGTTGGATTGGCCACAAAAGTAAAATTTTTTATTTAACTTTTTAATTGGGCTACGACAGCCAACTAGGTCCTTGGAAGAATTACGGAGTCGTGTCTTGACTGCTGCATCAAATATAAGTGATACAGGACTCCTCAGAAGATCGTTCGTAGCAATTAAGACCGGAAATCGGTTCTCAAATTTTTACATACAATATTGGCTTAGGATATGGATCGGTAGTTAGTAATTACACATATTTCCTTTCTTTTGTTGCATCTTGACATGTACTAAGTTTCACATCTTGAGTATCAGGAAGGCTGTCATCATCAATGCTTACAATTGATGACAACCCGTTCACGCCACACGTAAGCAGCGACGAGGAACAAGATCACAAGTGTGAAATGTTTAGTAATGCAATCGTCAATTCGACGCCTGCTAAGCGTAATTTAGGTAGTAAGTGTAATCTTTCCTATAACGTAAGAGGTACAATATGGGTTGATAAAGATGTGAGATACATGCTGATTGCTCTTTAGCACTCCTAATGCTTGCAGGTACGGAAAGTTTAATTTTGAACTTATTAGAGGCCTATACTGAGACCAGTGTGTGTATATAGATGATAGTTTGACCATGCTAAGATTCTTAATTTAAATAATTTCTTAATTGTGATGGTTAGTACCTAGATCCTATATCTATTTCACAGTAAGTCCATACTCTCTTGATGATATAGACAATTTTCTAGTAATTTTGTGTTTTATCTCTATATATACAAATACATATACATATATAAACAAATAAATAAGATTGAATTGTCTATTTGTAATGTCAAAATAACAGCTTTTTACTTAATGCATATGAAATTATGTACGATACTTATAACAAAAATATTTTTTTTTTTTTTTTTGTCTGTCAGTTTGTTTCAGCTTTCAGCAGTTGTTAATCTTCGGAATAGCTGGACTGATTGTGATGGGACTTTCACTGGCAGATAGCTAATGTTATAAGGAGTAACTTAGGCTATGTATATTTTGGAAAATAAATTAGGGTTCCGCGCACAAAAATTAAAGTCTATGAAATCAAATCGGAATAATTTCGACGCTTACGAAGTCGCGGGGAACAGCTAGTTAAAAATAAAATCCCTCTTTGTATGCAAAGTCGTTCATTTTAAATGGTGAAATTATTTTAAGTAAGTACTTAAAGTGTTTATTCTAAAATACCTGCATTATGTTCTTTGTAAATAAGGTTCTCAATAATACGCCACTAGTTATTTTAACTTTTATTTACCCGTTAATTAGCATTAAATTTCCACACATATAGCCATGTTTTATGAATAAATAAAGTAACATAAAACTATATGGAATTATGTTGGGGTTCTTTTCTCTAGACCTATTTTGTAATCGTCGACTGCTTTCATCATGACGTCTATCTTTGTTTCAATGAAAGGAACAGGGCCGGGCTCTTCGTCTCCCACAATCTTGTATCGTCTGACAATCGCTGATATAGCTGTCTTCACTGACATCAAGGCGTATTGGTAACCTGGGAAATTTAATTAATTAAGTATAAATCTTTACGTCCTTGCATCCAGTTGAGGAAAGTAAGAGTTTATAATTGGCCTTGTAATTGTGCCACAACCGTACGATCAAAGTACCTGACTATCCGGGCGTTGCAGGTTCTAAGTTCAAATTCAAGTTGAAGTGAACATTTGTGGAAAGACACAAATTGTTAATTTCGAGTATGGTTGCTCATGTTCTTGTACAAATATACTTCCTAAGCAGTTAAAAGCCTTTGACAGCATTAAAAATATTACCGTGGTGAAACTGGCTAGGAAAACATCGCCATATTCATCGCCATCACCAAATCATCTGTACCATTACCAACATTCGCAAAATATCATCTTAACATGGAGCAAATAATCTAATATTCAGCGTCTAACATCATTTGAAAATATATGAAGGTATTAAAGATAACAATACCCTTTTTTTATCAAAGGTCATATAAACGGCATTTTTAAGTTCGTAGCTGGACATAGTCATTTTCATTTTCAAAATAATTTGCGTCATTAATTTTCACCAGATTTGAAAAATCTATGGATTATAATTATTCATACTCGACATTACTAAAATTACGAAAGTATACTTATGTGTGTCGAAAAATCAACAACATGCTGGTTCGCTTTCCAACGCTTACGTTTAGTTATTAAGAATAGTATGAATATGGTATAAACTCTAGAAATTTGCCAAATTCAACCGTAGAAGAAAATCAAGCAAAGACAACCCTCGCTGGAAAAACCCTATAGCAACAATGGCGAATGAAATCGGTAAAGAAAGTAAAATAAACTTGTTTCAGCAGATCATCGTGTCACTGTAAGTTATATTCTTAAAAAAACTAATATTTCGACAAGTAATGTGTATAATGTTTTACGCACACGCTTGGTAATAAGAAAATTATCCCTGCGTTGGATGCCCACAATACTTATCGATATGCAAAAACAACCCAGACTAAATATTTCCGAGGCTTTTATGAACTGATTTAACACAATACTGATCATATTTGCCTCAAATTATAACAAAAGACGAAATGTGTTTTCTCCATTACATCATTACGACTACATCCTGAAAAATCAATTTGTGCTCTACTTTTAACAGAATAAGGGTGACAAAAGAGCGTCCTGTCCACCTGATGGTAAGTGGATATTGTGGTCCATAGAAAAGAATAAAATAAATAATAATATATTTATAAATACATAAGACATAAGAATCAAAATGAGGCCTAAGATTGGATGGAATGCCTCGTTTTCAGTGAAAAAGATCTCCGGTTCTCTACACTCACCATACGAAACACGGCAGCACTAAGCTGATATAGCTGCAGCTTCCCAGAAAGGATTCGTTATTATAATCAAAGAGGTAGTAGTGATTGACTACTGCGATCATGGAGCTACTGTTACAGGCATTTCGTACGCAGAATAAATTAAAAAGATGTGTGCGCCATGAAACCCACGAGAAACGGCAGGGCAAACTCACAATTATTTTTTTGTCAATCGTTGTGAAGGCTAAAATTTGACACGCTGGCTAGAACATGTATTTCATGAACGTTCTCCATTTTCACCAGACCTAGTTTTTTATTATCATAGCATCTATGAGGACATAGATTTCAAGATGAGTAGTGTTTCAAGTGATCAGTAATTGCTGCAGAAAAATAATTTTAGGTGCTGAAACTAGAAAAAGATTCCAGATGTATTACATTAATTGTTCACTATGTTAATTTTTTTTTCAATAGGCTTAAAAACACCGGGGGGTGTAGTTGGTATTGGGTATAAGTGGGGTCGCTAAGACCCGAGCTTAGTGACTTCTATCAAAAGCCCGTCTTCTGACTGCAGTGCTTTGATGGTGGAGCACAAGTATGCAGGTACCAACCAGTCCGATCTGTCCACGTCCCCGTCGTACCCCCTGGGACCTTCTGCGCCCGTACTCTAAGTACGATCACCATCCCTTTCTCAGAGCGCAGATGCTAAGGACAAAGGGCGAAGGCGAGCAACCGGCGCCTTAAAACTGGTTTCAACTCGGAAGGGACAATACCTGAAAATAAACGGAGCTAGGTCTTGAACTCAAAAGTGGCAGCCCCACTAAAGGCCTAGGACGCAGGGGGTTAATCACCCACTCGCCTGAACACAAACGATTCTGAAAGGAAAAGCAAAACGTATGGACTGGATTTTAAGCCAAGGACCTGGCTACTCAATAATGGCTAACGAATTTACCTTATGTACATGGAACTTAAGAACACTGTACTGACCAGCGGGCCTTTAACTTTTATGTCAACAACTTGCAAATCACAGAGCTGACATAACAGCGGTTCAGGAACTTAGATGGTTGGGACATGGCGTTATTGATAAACCAGATTTCGCCATATATTATAGTTGTAATGAAAAGCATCATACCTTTGGAATAGGTTTCGTCATGAGCAAACGCCTAAAACATCTTGTAATAGATTTCGAACCAATTAATGAACGTATGTGTAAAATCAGACTAAAAGGTTAATTTCAAAATTACACAATCATTAATGTACACGCTCCGACGGAAGATGCTGACCTAGAAGAGAAAGAAAGATGATATTCCGGTGTGGAAAGCGTGTATTCTAAATCTCTCAAAGGTGACATCAAAATTATAACTAGGGATATGAATGCAAAGGTGGAAAGAGAAAGTATATACCGACCAACGATAGACTCCCACAGCCTACACGAAACATCTAACGACAATGGCACACGTCTCATTGATTTGGCAACTTCCCTAGGAATGGTCGTCGGTAGCACACGCTTTCCACACAAGAATATCCATAAGATAACGTGGGTCTCCGCGGACAACGTCACCCGAAACCAAATAGACCATATTTTTATAGACGGGAGACACTGCTCTAATCTTTTGGATATCAGAAGCCGTAGAGGAGCAAACATCGACTCCGATCACCATCTTGTTGTATGCAAAATAAGAGCATGAATATCACGGTACAAGTACACCAAAACGGTAAGAACAAAAAAGATTGACACAACAAAGCTGAAGAGAGAGAGCAGGATGTCAAATACAAATATATGGACACAGTTCACAGAGAATTTATGAAAGTGGGCGAAAGAAATAGCAACAACATTGGCGATCCTGATAGCACCTGGCGGAATCTTAAAGGGGTTTTTATCTATGGCTGCTAGTGAGATTTTGGGATTTGAGGAAAAACCGAAGCGTAACGACTGGTTTGATGATGAATGTCAGAAGATCACTAGTGGGAAAATGATACGTACAGAATAATGTAAGAGTAATGTAAGAATGTAAGACACTCGCGGGCGTGGAAACGAGTATAACAAGCAAAGAAGACGAGAAATACACCTACATAAAAGAAAGAAAAGATCGTACGAAGAACAACAACTGCGTGAGATTGCATCTAGTTACACACAAAAGGAAACTAGAAACTTCTACAACCAAGTGAATAGGGGACGGAAAGAATTCAAACCCAGAACCACGGCGTGTAGAAGTAAGAATGGACAGCTACTTAATGATAAAGATGAGATCGTTCAAAGATGGGCTGAATACTTTCGTGAACTCCTTAACAGTTCAGTGCAGACTCATACACTTTCAGTACCAGTACCTGAAGCTCTACTAAATAATCAAGAGACTGGTGAATCTTTGTACCCCACTGTAGAAGATACTATACGAGCCATTCAATCCATTAAAAATAACAAATCTCCGGGAATGGACGATATCCAAGGCGGACTTACAATGTATGCCGGAATTGGTTTCGAGAAAGAGTTTCACCACCTGGTGTTCCAAATTCGAAACAATGAAAAAATGCCTGATGATTGGAATACATCTGTTATCTGTCCCCTTCATAAGACAGGCGACATATTGGATTGCAATAATTACCGAGGCATATCTCTCTTGAACATCGGTTATAAAGTTTTTGCCAATATGCTTTTTAATAAACTAAAGCCATATGTAGAATCCAGCTTAGGAGAGTATCAGTGTGGGTTCCGTCCAAACAGGTCCACAGTAGACCAAATCTTCTCGCTTAGGTAGATTCTTGAAAAAACGTTTGAGTACAACGTGAACACTCACCACCTTTTCGTAGACTTTAAGGCTGCCTATGACAATATGCACAGAAGTTTCCTGTACCAGGCTATGATGGAGATTGGCAACCCAACAAAGCTCGTACGCCTGACAGAGATGACTCTTAGAAACTCTCAGAGCGTTGTTAGAGTTCAAACAAATGTCAGAGCCCTTCAGAACCAATGACGGCTTAAGACAAGGGGATGCGCTCTCGTGCCTACTGTTCAACATCGCTCTCGACAAGTGTATTCGCAACTCAAATATCGAGACCAAAGGCACTATCTACCACAAATCTGTTCAAATTCTAGGGTATGCGGATGACCTCGACGGGATAGGAAGATCTCTACCTGCAATGGAGAGTGCATACCTTGCTTTTGAAAAATCAGCTGCGGAGGTTGGTCTCCAAGTTAACATGGCTAAGACTAAGGACTACAAGGAGTTAATATTGGCAACAACACCTTCGCTAGCGTCTATGATTTCGTATACCTGGGATCCTTAGTAACCGATAACAACGATGTGTCTTCAGAAATAAGTAGGAGAATAATGGTGGCTAACAAGTGCTACTTCGGACTACTAAGATACTTACGTTCGAAACTTCTTTCAAGAAGCATAAAACTTCTCTTATACAAAACCTTACAAAGACCTATACTCACCTACGGTTCCGAATGTTGGGTGCTGAGCAAAAAAGACGAAAATTCCTTGTTGGTATTTGAGCGGAAAATACTAAGACGCATTTTTGGAGCTGTGATGGAAAATGAGAGATGGCGAACGCGTTATAATCACGAGCTATACCAAATGTACAATGAGCCAAACGTAATTAAGACCATAAAGATCGGGCACCTGCATTGGGCAGGGCACGTGTTGCGAATGGACGCGGCCAGAGTACCCAAACGCCTTTTAGAAGGCCGACCGGAGGGCCGCAGAAGTAGAGGCAGGCCCAAGCTCAGATGGTTGGACGGTGTCGAACAAGATATCAAGATCTTGGGAGTAACAAGTTGGAGAAGGAAAGCCTCTAACAAATCGGACTGGAGAGCTTTGCTGGACCAGGCTAAGGCCCACCCGCGGCTGTAATGCCTCAGATGATGATTAAAATCACCGGTAAAATAAAGGTTTTTTTGAACAATTACAGTAGACTCCGAGGCGAAAAACCTGTTTCGGTACGGGGTATGGCAGAAGTGGTGTGCCCTGATACTGCACCGCCGCCTCCGTTAGACCGAACGCGACCAGCCTTTGAGTTAAGCATTAAGATTTTATGTATTGAAAATTGTAACATTTTAATTATAGTCTGTTTAATTAGATACGGTGGCCTTGGTAAGCGCCGCCTTAACACGTGCCGCATTTTGTCAAAGACGGCGCCGCAACATCAAAAGTTGCCGCGTACGGCGTACACCCGAAAGAGAATTGGGCATTTTAAAACGAAGCGACGTAGAGAATGGTTGTTTGTTACCTAACTTATTTATTTATATTCGCGTTTTATTACAATAACCATAACAATAAAATAGTATTCTATTTTATTCTTAGAATTGAAAATAATTTATTTAACAAACACAGAAATAAAATAATAAAATAACAGCATAATAATTAGTGCGCCTCCGAGTGTACTGACACTATTTTAACGAACATTTCACTATAAGTATCTACTACATAATTATAACCTTCACGGGCTTCTTAAATAACATTTTTCTGTCAATAAATCCTCAATAAGAGCCCGGAGTCATTCGAGCTTGACCTCTATCCTATAGTGTCGAATTGCCGTTCCATTGGGAGTGCACTTTCGTTTGCGCACATACTCATACATATTAATCCTGTTTTGTGCAGCTTCTCTTCGTTGTAATTGACCACTGTGACCTAAATTCGGTCTGGAGCATATTACTCCTAATATCTACTAAATGAAAAAAGATACCTGTATGCGAAGTGCAGCCCGCCACTAGATGAAGTAACTCCTGGTAATATATGCAGAAAGTTCATGGATGTAGATGGATTAAGACCGTGTTTTGAGGTATTCATATTATGTTAAGCAGTGGACTTGTGCAGAGCTATAATGATGATGACGAAATGAAACATAACCTTATTAATATTTACCAACACAATTTCTGGGTCCATTGCTGAAAGGCATATAGCTACATGTGTGTTGCAAGTTGAACCTCTCGGGCAGGAACCTGTCAGGGTCAAAGGATTCAGCATCTGGACCCCAATATTTCGGATCTCGATGAAGACCCCAGATGCTGACTACTACACCAGAGCCAGCAGGAAGGACGCGACCTGACGCTAAATTTAAAATAAACTTTATTTTTATTATTTTATTAACTTTATTTACTTCCAATAACGTGTTACATATACATTTTTGTCTGGGCGTATTTGTAATCTTATCATAGATAGTATATATACTAGCTTGTAACATAAGTTTTGAAGATTTTTCTAAGTGAACCGTTAGCCGTGCTATATCAGAGGATAAGCGCTATTCATAACATACGAGCGAAATTAGTTGGATCCCGTGGCAGAAGGTGCCAATAAAATGATTAAAACATCATAAGAAATTCTCCATGTCTTAGATATTAAAATAGTTTGTAGAAAATTCACCTACACGTTGGGCAACCAAATAAGCCACCCATATTCTATAATATTTTTATAGAATAAGGGTAATAAACAAGCGCACAGACCGCTGATGGTAAATAGATAATATGACCATAGATGTTTACATTAACCCTCGATTAAGATTAATAATGCAGATTTCACCCCTGAGTACTAAGATACAATGCTTTGTGTTTATTAAAAAAGGTCTCCGGTTCGCTACACTCATCATATGAAACCAAGCAGCATAAAGCTGCTATATGAAACTAGTATTCTGTGGGACCTTCCGAGTCGAGCCGATTTCGTGAGCGTCAGAGTCAATGGTACGAATCGTCTGATATTGCGATTGCCTCGTTAGTCGTAACTGCAGTTACTGATATTAAAGTTCCAGGTTCAAATCACGAGTGGGTTCAAAATCTTAATTCTTGGATTTTCTGTCAGTAAATTCTCATTAACAGTCTGGAATTAGAAATTTGGCGGTGTTTCAACTAATGCCTCGGAAAGCACATAAAGCCGTTGATCTCTCCCCGGTCGTGTCGGATTACCGATACTTAGTACTATAAGAATGATGTAATTGGGAGTATACCTATGTTTGGCATACATTCGGGTACTATAATCCTGTCCCACGCAGATGGCTAACATAATATATGTATAACAGATATCTGGAGAACATTATTTATTTCGAACGTTAATCCGCATGTCATGTGTTATCGATTATCGCAAATCTTCCTTACAACAGTAGAGACCCTTGTCCAGTGGTGGACCGAAAAAAAGAGCTGCTAAAAAGTAGATAGATGATGAATACTCACGTAAAGCAACATCCTCCAAAACTTTTCTTATTATGAAAGGAACCGGAGGAAATAATCTTAGCGATTCTTTTACCACCCTTTCCAGATACTTAAAATGTATTAAGTCTTCTTTAACCAATGGTCGATCGGAGTCACCAAATACTTCTTGTAGCCTATAAGAAGTGTTCTTTTTTTAAAAATGTACATTAATTTTAATAAAACAAGTAGCTTAGTTGACAAACGAATTAACAGTCCACCTGATGGTAAATGGCTGGTGTAGTCGATGAAAAATTTGCAGTCATCATTAAAGAAGAAATACGTTCTAGGCTACAATTTCGTTGTCACCTCTAAAGAGTAATATAGATAATTACTCTTATAATTACAAGTTAAATAAACAAAAATGTGTTATTAATCAAAAATTAATAGAAAAATAAACAAAAGCTGATTTGTACAATAGCAGCATAAAGTACGTCAACATGCTTGAGTTTGTTGCGTGCTTGATGTTGTATGTCACGGTCGGGTATAGTTTCGGTGAGCTTGTTGTACAGATAAGACATACGGATTATTGGGAAGTCGCGACCGAAGTTTCTTCTACAAAATTTATTCTTGAAAAGCCTTCACGGACATTTTGATATTCTGGATGGTACATAAAATCGGAGTTTGGAAAACAAAGGGACACAATCTATTTTAGGTAGTTGTTTACAATTTTATGAAGGAGTGACATGTCTAAGTCATTTTGGCATTAGGAATTTGCTATTGTTGAAAATGCTTAATTTTTCACTATAGGTTTTAATATTTCGTGGAGTACTAAAACGTTACGGTTAAGCTGTGAATTACTTTATTCTGAACTTTTTTTTGATCATGCCTAATTATGTGAGTTTTATAAGTAGAACATCATTATATGCTGCAATACTCAAGCTTGCTGTTACGTTTTCTGATATACTTTCTGTAAGTCATCGCTTCCATCTCTGCACAGCACTTGATCGTATCAGCGCAAAGCGTTTTGAATGAATAACGACCGAGCAATTTCTGATTGGCTTGAGTCACCGACGCAGCGAAGAAACGTCTTTGCCTATTTTATCACATCTGCCACGGGAAGTTCTCAGAGGAAATTTTCGGACTTATTCCAGCCACCGAATTCCACATCGCCCATCGAGACAAAACTTGCGATACGACACATACCATCTGGATGATTGACGGTCCCCCAATGTGCGATTTACAGGAAGTTTTACCTTCCCCGCGTAACTTCTTTGTAATTGTAATTGAATCGAATGCCACCAGTAATTTTTCCGGACCGATACGACTTAGGAACATTCAAGAAAACAACTACTACTCTTTTTTACTATGCATCTGCAATTCCCTTGGTGTTGCAGTTGGTCATGGGCAGCGATTGTCACTTACGATCAAAGAGGCCGCATGCTCGTTTGATCCATCTGATATTAAATTTAAGGTAATGTGTTATTCGTGCATTTCGTAGTATTTAATAACATTTTATTATTGTTATTCATCTGTGTATGTCTTCCGGTAGATGTTATGCATCTAAAGCCGTTGATTCCATTTTTTTATGTTAGTTATGTCACGGCGTTGAAAAATATGTTAAAGAATAACAGTGCTAAAACCAAGCCCTGAGGTACTTCTGAAATGTTTCCTTCAAATAACCTAGATTTTTCGTCATCTATTGGTAATATGTGACAATGTAGTTTCCTAGAAAAGCGATTTTGAAAATAAGATTCACACCATCCCAGTAATGTATTTGTAATCCACATAATTTTCACTTATGTATGATCTAATGAAACATAGTAAAGTCATACCTTTATTTAAGACTAGTAGTACATTAGACCCCGCCAATTGTAGACCGATTTCTATACTACCAACATAAAGTAAAATTTTTGAAAAATTTATTTTAGCTCAGATGTTAAGATTTTTTAATATAAATAAATTGAAATCAATTTCGTTTTACAAGGGGTCGCTCGACTACCGAACTTATAAAACATATTTTTGTGCATGGGAGAATTCAGAGGATGCTTTCGGTGTATTTTATGACCTTTCCAAGGCCTTCGACTGTGTTCACCATGAAACATTAATCAGGAAGCTACTGTACTATGGTGTCAAGAACACAGCGCTTATACTTATTATTAATCATATTTAAGTAACAGAATGCAGAAAGATGTTATGTAATGGTACAATGGTAAAAGTTCTTCCGGGTCGTCCGTAAAGATGGGTGTCCCTCAGGGCTCGATTCTTGGCCTGTTCTCATTTTAAGTGTATATTAATGACTTACCTTTCCATGTAGGGGATAATCATGATAAAGTATTTTTTGCTGATGATACTTCCTCGATTTTTAAACTTAAACGTCTATCATATAAATGTGACGAAGTGAATAATGCTCTATCAGAATTAGTGCCATGGTTTAACGTTAATAATCTGCATTTAAACGGCAACGAAACTAAATATATTAAATTTACAACAACGAATGTCAAAATCTGAATACCGATGTGCTTTTAAACGGGGAAGAACTGAGCCCTGTTGAATACTCTGTTTTTCTTGGCATCTCTCTCGACGCGAAGCTTCAGTGGCGCCCCCATATATCCAAACTAGCAAGCAGACTAAGCTCTGCAGCTTATGCTGTATAAAATATTAGAGATCTCACTAGTGTCAAGACTGCTAGATTAGTTTATTTCAGTTATTTTCATAGCATTATTTCTTATAGGATTTTGCTATCTGGAAGGCTGATTTAGAAACTATTTTTGTGTTGCAGAAGAGATCCGTAAGAGATATTTACAACCCTAAACCGAGAGAGTTTCTTAGTGAAAATTTAAAGTAACAAATATATTAACTTTGGCCTCTCAGTATATTTACGAAAATTTTATGTATGTTCACAAAAACAAAGTTTAATTTAATAAAAAGTGATATACACCCTGTAAACACTAGGAACAAACAGAAGCTATTGATATCAGTCTCTCGACTCCACAGAGTCATAAATTCATTCTTGGGGCAATGTATAGGCAATTAACAAAGGCCTAGAAAATATACAAGGTCTCTTTATTACCAAGTTTAAATATTTAAATAAACAAAAACAGTATAAAAAGGGTTATTATAATATAAATGAATACATGGTTGATAATAGCCCCTGGGAATGAGGTGGTCGCTTCCAAGCTGTTTGTAAAATAAATTTTGTAAATAGTTTGTAATCATTTATATTATAAAATTTATTTAAAAATAGTGACGCTGGGTTTCTTGCTGATTCTTCCCAGGACAGAGGGTTTTTTCGAACCAGTGGTAATATAAAAAATGACTTTCAATAAGAATTACTTGTGATCAATATTAAATAAAAATTTTCTATTCTATTCTATGAATTGGGATGCTATTGTTCACTTTTTTGAAGGCTTAGAAATCTGCATAAACGGCATTCACTTGTAAGCCTTGACCTAGTTTTTCTTTTAGTTATCTAGGGAAGAGAATAAGATTAGTGTATAGCCATGCCAACAAGATAGATATTGCACGGTAGTTAACTACTAAGTCTTTTGTTCCATTCCTAAATTTAGGCACTACTCTTGCTAGTTTCCATTTATCAAGAAATATGCCCATTTCGGAAGATCGATTGTATAGAAAAGTTTATGAAAAAGTCAACACATCTTCATAGTTTTATGAAAGGAGTGGATGTACTCGTATATTATCTGGGCCGACCGCTTTTTGGCATCCAGCTTTTTCAGTACATTTTTAACATCATCTGCTCTAAATTGAATTTCCCCGGTTTCCAACATCTATGCAATTAGCTATCAGTCTTGCGTAAATGTCACACCATGTCACACCTATGCCGGTAGTGTTGGGAGCACTAATCTCGTAGTTGTCTTATCATTTTATCTTTAAAAAAAAAGCGTTACCCCCACACTAGGATTTCTTTTGTGTCGTGGAGGCAGTTTACAAACATAAATTGTACGGGGACAAACATTCAGATCCGGAATTATTTGTAGGCCTTACGAATACATGTTCCGTGCGGGATTCGAACCCGCGAACCCCAGCGCAACAACTCATTGCTAAGTCACTACGCCACGGAGTCGTCAAAGTTGTTGACGAATATGTTCACCTGGGACAAATAGTCCGACTAGGTAAGTCAAACTTCGACCGAGAGGTCAATCGACGGATTCGACTCGGCTGGGCAGCGTTCGGGAAATTACGGCACATCTTCTCGTCAGATATACCTCAAAACTTGAAAACGTGACTGCACAACCAGTGCGTGTTATGGTGATAGTGATCTCTTTCATATTATATTGAATGAAAATGGGATGCAAATATGTGGGCTATTGCTTTTATGTGTGATGATGTATCATGCTTAAGGTATTAGGATATGATGAACAGTTTTACGTAGATTTTTGATGTTTCCAAAATTGTTTGAGGTTGGTTTTAATATCTGTTTCTATTGCATTTATGTATTTATTATATCATTCCTTTATTAGCTTATTATAGTTCTTTTTTAATCAATTCATTACTAAATTCATTCAGCCAATACACCGATTTTAGATAAATATTTATAGCTTTATAGTCACCTTTATAAAAATTACGTTTGATGGGTGTAATTTTCTATTTTTTTCTAACAAGATTTCATTTTAATTACAAGAAAAATATGAAACTTGTCAATATTTCTTACAGGATTTAACTGCATAACTTGGATGGAGGTTGTCAAAACAGTGTTGACAACTTCCAACACTTCTTTATACAAAGTATTGAATTTATTATTTAATTTTTTTATATTAGACAGTTAAATTGTTTTAAGTTATTGAGAATTAAAACAATCACAAATTTATATAAAATGTATGGATTTGGTAATAATGATATTACCAAATCCTGATGATAACATAAATTAAAGGTGTCGTTTCTTTTATTACATAGCAAAGTTATTCCACTTAAAGGAAGTCCATCAGTAATAAGTGTATTAGATTTTAGTAGACAAATTAGTGTTTTATGTAAAACAATACAGTCGCCACGTCATCAGCAATAGTAAACCATAAAATACAGTATCGCTAACATTTAGGTCAATTATTAAGTAATAATCTCGTTTATCGTGACCTCAGCAATAAAATAATACTGTCGACAAATAATTGTCCTCAAGTACACTATGTTTTATGTGTCAAATGAAACGCTTCTAATAAGATCGAAGGTAGACTTGGTTGCTGTATTAGAGTCCCGTACCGCTATTAATTACTATGTTTAACAGAAAAACTAAACAAATTAAATTTAAAACATATTATACAAGTATGTAATATAAATATTTAAACTGCTTCGTATTTCAAAGATATCGTTAAATCTTTTAAAAATAAAAACAACTTACTCTTGAAAAACTCTATCTTGTACTTTTGGATACATTCCTAACAATTTTAAAGTATAACCAAATGCCACAGCGGAGGTGTCTGTGCCTGCCATAATTAAGGTCAGTACTTCTTCTCTCAACTCCTCATCGCTGTATCCTTTTTCACCACCAGAGAGACTTATCAAAAGATCAAGGAACGATTGTCTTTTGTAGTTTCCCAAGTCTAAAAAATAAAAAATATATAACATGTCCTTGGTATATAATTTAGCAATTACATACAGTTCACCCTCATTGTATTAATTATCATTTATTAACATCAATATATCCGCAACAATTTACTGTTCAACTTGTACCTCACTAAATAGATAAATTTAGAAAATTTTGCTTACCAAAATCGTGATCAACCTCTTGTTGATAACTCTTTTCCTTTTTCAATTCTTCTCTTTTATTACGTATAACCTAAAATGTATTTCATTGTTTTTAATATACATATATGCATATTTTCAAATATAAACAATATTTATAACCATAATAAAAAAATATATGTAACTGAATTTTATTCGCGACTGGTCATCGCTATTGATGATGAGAACGCTGGTTTTTTTTCACACTCAAAGCTTTATAGTTTTTAGTTTTAGTTTCCCTTGCCCTAATAACGTGTCTTATGTCAGTTCTTTTTCGTTTGATGGCGGTACTGGACGGAAGTCCGAAAGTACGAAACGTTACTGCGATCGATAATCCGTCTGTCAAGCGAGACGATTAAGGCAAAATTTCACTACATGTTGAGAACCTCTAATGAATTCAGCCACTTCACTGTTATAATGTCACATTAGAATGAAACAATATTTTCGTCAAACTCCAACCTCATCGCACGGAGGCTACTCTACTTATTAACGAATAAAGCACTATCGATACATAAATGGTGATACATTTATTCGAAAATGGTGACCCAAATACCACAGGTTATTTAAGGAGAAGGGTTATCGACCACACAGCGTTGGAAAAACGTGCAAATATATCTATTAAAACAATAGTGATTATTAATTTTCTTACTAACCCACGTGTTCTTAACAAAATTCTGTGTTTTCACTATAAAATGTTTTGCTTTTATTATCAAGAATACAATAGGCACTTATTACATGCCTTAAGCGCAAAACGCGTAGGTATGTTCTACTAGCGCCTAAAATCAAGATTCCAACGTTTTGTCGCACAAAATGGTATCTAGCAATCATATTAAACATAGAAATAACATAAAAAGCACATTGTCAGGAAGATAAATGATTGTTGAACTTAGTAATATTTTTCTAAAATTGATTAATTGCTATTTTTACATAAAAAGTGATTTTAGTGGCTTATTGTGTAGATTTATTGAGTCCGCATAGAGTACACGATAAGTTTTGAAAATATCAATTGTTTGACTCAATCTATTTTTTAATCCTTTCATCTATCTATCGTTTCATGTAGAAAGCCCATACCATGGCTAAATGGTAGTATAATTTTGTTTTGTTTAGTTATAATAATTTTTTTTTCGGCAGCAAAATGTCGAAATTTTCGGTGTTTAGCAGCCTTCTATGTAATTTATTTTACAAAATATACTGCTTCATTTTCACTCAGTGCGGCGTCAACCGCTGTCGTGAGTGGATACACTGTATCGGTTGTTTGCAGCGAGTCTAAAAGATCGCGGTACAAATAAAAAATATTTGAAAAACCAAATTTCATACATACTTGATCATTATAATAATCAGAGATTTTTATTACAATATTAATAGTAGTACGTAATAAAGTAAGTTGGATGTATATATTTATAGTTAAATAGGTCTTGGACTTTATGGAGTGACCTGAATGATGATATGATGATCCAAACCAATAGGATTTTCCAAACTTTTTTTTAAAATTGAAGTTTGACATAAAATAATTAGAAAATTGGAATTATAATAAGGTTATTAGTGAAGACTTGTATGAATATAAACTACTTATTTAAAAAAAAATCCGTGTAATCATGTAATACTTAGCTGCGCACCCATGCCAACGAGGGTTAGGGCGTCCTCCCAAGGCGACGCACACCAGCTCGTCCCCGTTGGTGTGGAATGCAGCGCGCAAAGCGGCGATGGGGACCGCCACCCGTCACGCACAGCCCGACACGGTGGAAGGTGGAGGACAGAGTGCAGAGTTGGCACGTGGAATGTTAGAGGAGGCATGAGAGATAAGACGAATGAGTTGATCGAAATAATGAAAGAAAGAGAATTAGATGTCGTGTGTATGTCGGAGACCAAACGAAAGGGCAGTGGTACTGAAGAGCTCCCTGGCGGGGCGTTAGGTCTATGGTCCGGAGTCCCGGAGAGCGAGAGCGCCCGCCAGGGAGTGGGGGTGCTGCTGTCGTCTCGGTTTTTCGATGTTATGACTGAATATAAAGTTGTGAACTCAAGACTTGTCTGGGTTCGCTTTAAATTGGGACTGACGAAGATATTCCTTTTGGCTGTTTATGCGCCGGTAACTTCGTCGTCCAGGGCTGAGCTGGAGGAGTTTTGGGAGAATGTAAGAGAAGTTCTAGATTTGGCTAGGGGAAACAAAAGAATTGTCGTATGTGGTGATTTGAATGGATGGGTTGGTACCGCTCGACCAGGGTACAAGTCGGTGCTTGGAAAGTTTGGGGATAAAAGGGTTAATGATGCTGGCAAGCTTATACTGGCGGTATGCAAGGAAAAGGGTCTTCTTGTGACAAACACTATGTTTAATCACAAGAAAATCCATATGTATACTAGAGAAAGTAAGAATGAGAGAAGTATGATCGATTTGTCCCTGGTGGATGACCGACTGCGAAAACAGGTGATGGATACGCGAGTGTTCAGGGGTGCTGACCTGGGAACGGATCACTATCTAGTGATTACTAGATTTAGGGGTCTGTTCGCGGGTTGGCGCTACCGGACGGCAGTAACAGAACCACAGTCAGTCTGTCGCATCCGAAGCTGGAAGCTTCAGGAAACGGATACTAGAGACAAATATCATGCGAGGGTAGCCGAAAAGCTTGACACCATCGATGGCAGAAATGAATGTGTGGAAAGAACATGGCAGAACCTTAGGGATGGAATGGTAAGTGCAGCGAAAGAAGTGTGTGGAACGATTAAAAGAGGCAGTAGTAAAAGAAGAGATGCATGGTGGAATGATGAAGTGAAAGAAGCTGTAAAGAAGAAAAAGAAAGCATGGTTAGACTACTTGGCCTCTAGTAATGATAAGGATATGAGAGAGAAGATGAAAGAAAGATATAAGCTGCAAAAAGTTCACACGAAAGCATTGATTGAGGAAGTGCGTGAAAGGTGTAGAATGGAAGCGGACGAAAGGTTGTCGCACAACTTTAAGGAGAACTCCAAACTCTTCAGGAAAGAGGTTGGAAGGACCCGAAGTGGTGCGACGGCCTTAAGAATGAACAAAGTGCTTTCGAGAACTAATGACGTCCTCTCAGACAAATCGGACGTCATGCAGCGATGGAGCGAATTTTATAGAGAAATGTATGCGTGTGACGATCTTAGTGAGGGATCCGGGGATGACGCCGAGACTGGTACTCCAGACCCGGACCTCGATGACACTGAGGTCATCAGTATGAAAGAGATTGAACGTGCGATTCGAAGTTTGAAATGTGGTAAGGCTGCGGGACTAGACAGAGTTACTGCTGAAATGGTCAAGTATGGTGGGCCTCGCGTCTGGGACAGCTTTCATCTGCTGTGCAATTTGTGCTGGCGGACGGGGGATGTCCCGGATGGTTGGCGATCCGCAGTCATTGTGCCTTTATATAAAGGTAAAGGTTCACATTTTGACTGCGGGTACTATCGGGCGATCAGCTTGACCAGTTTAGCAAGTAAAGTTTACTCGAAGGTTTTGACACGTAGGATGCAAGAGAAATCGGAAAGATTTCTATGGGAGGCACAATGCGGATTTAGACCTGAAAGAGGATGCACGGATCAAATGTTTTCTCTCCGCTTGATCACGGAAAAGCTTCTGGCTGCTAACCAGAGGATTTTCTGTGCTTTTGTGGATCTTGAGAAAGCATTTGATAAGGTTGTAAGGAAGAAAATGTGGAAACTGTTGCCGGGGTATGGTGTGGATGGAAGGGCTGTGCAGTCACTTTCCTGTGAGTGTAAAGCCTGTGTGCGGGTAGGGCATGACCTGTCACCCATGTTTAGCGTCCAAACGGGCATAAAACAGGGTTTTGTCATGTCTTCCTGGCTGTTCATACTGTATCTCGACAGCAGTTTACAGAAGCTGAAAGATAGCTGTTTGGGTGTGAAATTGGGTGACATAAAAGTAAATTGTCTGCTGTATGCTGATGATGCAGTGCTTATTGCACCATGAGAGGCAGAACTACAGGCATTAGTCACGTGTATGAAAGAGGAATGTGAAATTAAAGGTCTCCGCTTGAATGCTAATAAAACTAAGGTTCTGGTATTTGAAAGGGACGAAGAGAGAACGAAGTGTGAAATATGGGTAAATCAGGAATGTCTAGAACAGGTAAATGAAATTGTATACTTGGGGAGTACTTTAAGCCGGGATGGAAGATGTGATTTTGATGTGGACAGGCGTGTTGCTGCCGGGAACAAATTCAAAGGTGCCCTGACTGCGTTAGTCAAAAGGCAAGGCGTAGTGAAGAGTGCACGCCTTGCAATACATAACGCAGTATTGGTACCGACTTTGTTATATGGCAGCGAAACCTGGGTATGCCAGAAGAAGCATAAAAGCAAGTTGAATGCAGTGGAGATGCGATCTCTTCGTAAAATGTGCGGCGTTACCATGGCCGACCGGAAGCGAAACGAAGAGATTCGCAATATGGCAGGTTTGAAAGATGACCTTATCACAAAAATTGATAAGGGCGTGCTTCGATGGTTTGGGCACGTTGAGCGAATGAGTGAAGACCGAATGGTGAAGAAAATATATAGCGCGAAAGTTAATATTAAAAGGTGTCGAGGTAGACCGAGACTAACTTTCGAAGACCATGTGAGCAAACTGCTTGAAGAGGGGAGGGTCAAGAGTACTCGGATACCTAGACGTGCATGTATGAAGAAGATAATGAATCTGAAAGAAGCGAAAGAGGTATGTAAGGATCGTGACACTTGGCGATCTGTTCTCTCTGGCTACCCCGTCAGGGATTGTGCGTGACGATAAGTAAGTAAGTAAGTAAGATGTTAGGGCTACTTTCTGGCCAGAAGCCGGTCTGAATTGGTATTACCCTCCTAATTATTTCTGCCGGCAAGCACCATTGCCGTTCCGATTCCGGGTTAAAAAAAAGAGATCAAGTATAATTATAGGTTAAGGGACACTTCTTGTTTGTTTTCAGGAGTAAAAAACGAATCTGTGACCTCCTTGGCACGACTCACGAACGACACGCGGCTTATAAGAAATAATGTTATATAAATCATATATTCTTATATAAAACGACTTTTTATAATAAGTTCTCGTTTTGCAAAAATGAGTAATTGATCATTATCTTAGTTATGGCACTTACCTCATCTGTGAAATCGTGCATCACCTTTAAATATTTCTTGTGCTTAGAGTATTGAGGGAAGAATTTATACAGCCAATCAGGTTGTAACCACAAGTGGAAAATTCTTTCAGTCACTAAATTGAGCATAATTTGCAATGCTCTTAAAAATGGCGCATTTGAGTTCTCTTGTGCATTTATTTTTATTCCCATTGCCGTCTCTGATGGGATTAAAATAACATTTAGTAACCCATAATAACAATTCTTATTAAAATCTTCAGAGTCTTGCTTTGATCTATGTAGAGTTTTGATTGTGTATAGTAAAATAAATAATAGTATTATTAGAAAAAACAACTTCAAAGAACAGAATAAACAAAATAATTAACAAATAATAATAATAATTGTATAGTAAATTAAATGCTTTCGGATCGTAAAAAATTTTGTTTTCGGAAGATCTCACTCAAGATAAACTAACATATTATAATTATCTATTTTAAATGCCCTCTTTTTTCAAGTCCATACCCACCAGCAGGAATGGTCATCGTAGGGTATTTTTATTGTGAGTTCAAATGACGCTTTTACCAGAAACTGGAAGAGTTTATAATATAAATATAAGAACGTCGATATTATCACGTGAATACTCAGAATGGTTATCCGGAGAAAGAATTTATTTTAGCAATTTAATTATCTTAATCATCGCTTGATCGCGGTCACGTGCGTATGTGTGGGCAGTGCCTTACGCTACGAATATGTCGTCTTCAAAAAGAGTAAAGTGTGCAAGCTGTAATATAGTCATCTGTGAAGTGTTAGCATTTATCCAAAATAAATTGGACGTTATGGATGAAGAGAGCCTCATCCGTATTTGTGAAAGTGCCTTTAGTGTCGAAGATATTGAAATAGCAAAATCGCTACTTTTTGAATGGCTACAGAAAACCATTAAAACCAGAAAACGTAAGGGTAAAACTCAGCGCAATCTGGATGATATTATAACTTTGTTTAAAGCGAGTGACCCCGAAAAAATACCAATTTTTGTGGCGAAAGATTTGGAGAAACTACCGCCGGTCACATTTGATCATGTAGGTGTTACCGCGTTGCTCAAGAAAATCGTACTGTTACAAGATACTATTACAAATATTCAACAAAACGTTGTGACAAAACAAGAATTAAAGGATTATGTATCAGAATGTCTTCAGTCATCTCCTTTTAATAACAAGCGAAACAAAAGCTTAATATGCGGAAGGTATTTAACAAATAAATCGCTACTAGATAGTGGACCGATGGCACTTTCATTGTATTGTAATGAATCGCCTACGAAAGAGGACAACAATATATGCTCATCTCCCTCACACAAAATTGATAATGAACCCGATGCGCGTGCGTCTATTCGTAAACATAAACAAAGTACTCAAATTTTGAAAGAGGAGGAGATATTGCCGCAAGCAGAGCAGGTGTGCGATTCTGAAGAGTGTGCAAAAGAGACAACTGACGTAAATGGCTTTACCAGTAGCACTCGGCCGGCTCAGATCATGTTCAATGAGTCACGTAGTAGTGTGGAGCTTATAAGTACTAGTGAAAATAAATATAAAAACTCTGATAATATTTTGGCGCAAAAACTATCTTTTGCGGAAACGACTAAAGCTGGCAATAAGTGGAAAGAAACGAATAAAGATGAGGAGTGGATTTTAGTCCAGAAAAGAAGGTTAAGAAACAGGTTTATAACAAAAAGTGGGAATGCAGTTGCAGAGGTAAATGGTAGTGAAAAATTTAAGGCGGCAGACGCCAAAATCCCCCTATTTATCTCAAACGTGCATAAAGAGGTGTCTGAACAGGATATTATTGAATATATTCATAAAAAGACAGGAGAAAACGTTTCTTTAGTAAAGATAAATATGAAAATACAAAGAAATTACAATGCATACAAAGTATTTGTTCCTAAATACAAAATAGACGTGTTTTTAGACGATAGATTATGGCCCCATGGAATCGGCTTTAGGCGATTTATTAACTTTAGAGGAAGAAGAGAAAAAATACAGGAATCGGATTTTGTGGCTAGTAAAAATTTAAATAAATAGATAGATAAATATTACACATATAAATACAATTTTAAGGTATATATACAATAAAATGGATAGCGATTATAAAAATTATTCTCGATTAATAAGTTTTAACTGCAAATCCATCAAGAGGTCATTCGAAGGCGTTAGGGAATTATGTCGCTCAGCCGACGTAATAGCCTTACAGGAGACCTGGCTTCTGCCACACGAGTTACCTTTACTGAGCACAATTGATAGTGATTTTGGTGCTACGGGAACATCGGCAATCAACACCTCTGCTGGCCTACTTACTGGTAGACCGTACGGTGGTGTTGCGTTGTTATGGAGGAAAAGTGTGTTTCAAACGGTGTCCGTGATAAATTGTGATAATGTTCGGACAGCGGCGATTAAAATAACTGTAAGTAATAGATCCGTAGTAATTTTTAGCGTCTACATGCCGACAAACTGCAATGAAAACTTGTGTATATTTACAGAATGCCTTAGTTTAATAAAATCTATTATTGAAGTGGAAGAGAATTGTGGTGTGGAGGCATTTTATTTACTTGGAGACTTTAATGCGCATCCAAAGGAAATATTTTATAATGAATTAATTAATTTCTGTAATGATCACACGTGGTACTGCGCGGATGTTGATATGTTAGGGCTTCAGTCTAACACCTATACGTTTCGTAGTGATGCACATGGGTGTGAGAGATGGTTAGACCACTGTATAGTCACTCAATCTGCACAGACGACGATTAAGAAAGTGTCGGTGAAACATGACGTATATTGGTCGGACCACTCTCCACTCATAATTGAATGTGACCTATACAAATTAAATCAGAAAGTTGAAATTGATGTTCCAATTGGCGAGTCCAAAAAATGTATAATATGGGGAGATAGGCAGTTGGAACAGATAAATAAATATCATGAACTGTGTCATTCTAAACTAAAGAATATCGAATTTCCGCTAGAGTTAGACCAATGCTGTGATTACTCATGTAGTAATAAAAGTCATTACTTAATATTAGACAAATTGTATAGGGAGATTGTTAGTTTTTTGTCAGAATCAGCTTCGCAGACCTATGTTAAAAGAAAATGTACAAGAAATAAAGGTTATGTCACTGGGTGGAATAAATACGTTGCTGGCGCGCACAGGGAGGCTAGACTTAAATTTCAGATGTGGTTATTGGCAGGTAAACCAAAAATCGGCAATATTTATAATGAAATGTTAGAAACGCGTAAAAAATTTAAATCAAAGTTAAAATGGTGCCAAGACAGGCAAGAGCAATTACAAATGGATTTACTTGCTTCAAATCATTCGGCTAAAAATTTCAAAAATTTCTGGAAGAACACTAATAAATTGAATGTAAAACCTACGCTTCCTGTGAGTGTCGGCGGCGTCCACGATCATAAGATAATTGCCAATTTATTCAGCGAGCATTTTAGTGTTCAGTCGTCCTCGGATCCAGGTTCTTATAGTGTAAATGATGCTGCGACCATTGTAACGGAACGTAAGGTGTCCTTCTCAGCAAAGCATGTATCGACAGTTATAAAAAACATGACGAGGGGCAAATCGCCCGGTCACGATGGTCTCAGCATTGAACATTTTAAGTATGCTGGGGTACACCTACCGCGCGTACTCGCGATGTTCTTTAATTTATGTCTATGTCACTCTTACCTACCTGAGGCTTTAATGCGCACTATTGTGGTACCGATCCTTAAAAATAAAACTGGTGACACTTCTGATAAAAATAATTATCGGCCTATCTCACTTGCTACAACAACAGCTAAGGTGCTTGACAGTCTGTTGAATAGCAATCTCGAAAAACATGTGAAGCTGAATGATGCCCAGTTCGGGTTTAGAGCTGGATTATCTACCGAGAGTGCTATTCTGAGCTTGAAACATACAGTAAACTATTATACGAAGAGAAGGACTCCAGTATACGCTTGCTTCCTCGACCTGTCAAAAGCCTTTGATCGCGTAATTTATGACCGCTTATGGGAGAAGTTGGGGTGTGCGGGTGTGCCGATGGAGTGCATCTCCCTCCTCAAATTCTGGTATTCAAACCAGAAAAATCAAGTAAGATGGGCCGGTACGCTTTCGAATGAATATAGATTGCAATGTGGTGTGAGACAGGGGGGGTTGAGCTCGCCTCTATTGTTTAATTTGTATGTCAATCAGCTTATTGAGCGACTCAGTAGTACTCATGTCGGCTGTTATATTGACGATATCTGCTTCAATAATATAAGCTATGCTGACGACATGGTGCTGCTGAGTCCCTCAATCAATGCACTGAGGACTTTATTGTCAATATGTGAGACATATGCGGAGGCACATGGGCTTAAATATAACGCTAACAAAAGCCAACTTCTTATTTTCAAAGCAGGCAAACATCAGCCCTCCCGTGTGCCTCCAGTAGTCCTCGATGGGGTGCCTCTAAAGCTGGTGGATAATTTTAAATATTTGGGACATATTGTGACAGGAGACCTCCGGGATGACGAGGACATAGAAAGGGAGCGCAGGGCGTTGACAGTGAGAGCCAATATGCTTGCTCGCAGGTTCACTAGATGTACAGATACAGTTAAAATAACGCTTTTCAAAGCGTTTTGTCAATCATTTTACTCTAGTGCCCTGTGGGTTACATATACGCGTCGAGCTTACAATGCTCTGCGCGTACAGTATAATAACGCTTTCAGGATGTTGTTGCGGCTGCCGTGGCATTGCAGTGCATCAGGTATGTTTGCACAAGCGCGTACTGACGCTTTTCCAGCGATCATTCGGAAGAAAACAGCCTCACTCTTGCAACGCTTACGAAACAGTAATAACAGCATTCTGAGAGCGATATCTGTAAGATATGACTGTCCCATACAGAATCACTGGGTGGGCGTAGTCATAGGATTAAAATAATGTGTAATTACTTACAATACTAACATAGTTATAAGCCAATATTGTTACTTACAACATTACTAACAATATATGGACCATGGTCTGAAATAAAATTATTATTATTATTATTATATTATTATTAAGTCTTTAATTAACAGACATGGTATCTAAACAGCACTATTGATACACCGGTATTCAATGTCAGGTCGTGGGGTGCCTATAATAACTGAAGAACATGGGAAATTTAAAAATTCTTTTTGTCAGCGCACTAAGTCTTCATTCTTGCGCAGTATGTTGTATGAGTATGGAGTATTGACTTGTAATGTTAAAAATAAAATAAGACATTTTTAACAGTGGTAGAGCCAGGCGGCAGCTTTTGCTGTCGCATGGATGGGCCGGCTCGAATCGGGGTGGTACCACGACCTCACAGAATACCAGCGTGAAGTAGAGGTTTACCTCTGCGTTTCGCTTGGTGAGTGCAGGTGGCCGGAGGCCCTTTTTACTGGAAATGAGGCATTCCATCCTAGTCCTCACGGGTGAAAACGCATCTGCATTTTGATCTGTAACAGAGGATAGATGTAGATGTCTATGGGCCGCAGCAACCACTTACTATCAGGTGGACTATGTGCTCGTTTTTCACCCTTATCCTGTTAAAAAAAGACAATGCGTGATCCCTAACAGAATTGTAGAAAAAACCCCTAAGGGTGAGGAAATAGGGAATGAAATTTTTGATGGAACGCCCCCACATTCCCTTTTGGGAATACACTTTTGTGAGTTTCTTACAGACGAAATTTTTATAGAAACCCTAGTTATATCTATTTTCGAATTGAGCTGTAAATACATGCGCGGCAAGTCCGTAGTAGACGCGGAGGAAATGGAATGGAGTCAAACATGACTGGGAGCAGTTATAGCAGGCTGCGTTTTTGCTTCATTGTATCAAGAGTGAAAGTGAAGTGTGTTTTGTTTTTGTATGTCAATTGACTGCTCGCTTACTTTGATATTTACGACGAGCAACTAGACCTTGAGCTATTTATATATTATGGCTATTAGGGCTCTTCGCTTAAGTTCCATTTATCCATTAATTACGGCCTATCAAAGTCCACTGGCAGCCATATAGATTGCCTCAGAAGAGGTATTTAGCGATCGTTTTAGTATTACGTGGTAGAGCCATGCTGCAGGTACACAGAACGGGTCGGCTCGACCGGGAAAAGACCACGCTCTCACAGAATACCAGCGTAAAACAGCAGCTTAATGATGCTGTGTTTCATATGGTGAGTGTAGAGAACCGGAGACCTATTTACTGGAAACGAGGCATTCCATCGCATACCATCGCATACACATTTTAATTCTTAATCAAAGATAAATGTAGTAAAAAATACTGTTACCATGCTTTGCAGGTGGTTTGCGGTTCATTTATTTATTTTTTTACTTTTTTCAACACTTAGACATCTTTGATATTATACAACTTTTAGTTAAAAATAAATATTTTTAACACGCATCTGCGAGTATATATCTAATGGAATATTTTAATGTAATTTTCACCAACGTGTAGATGGCCAATTGACCAAAAAATTTGCATTTGCAAATCGTATCAAGGACCAATGACAATACAATAATTAAATAACTTTATCCTAGTATCCTCATCAGGGTCACCAGGGCAAAATAAAATAACTATCAGAATCATCACTGCTCATGACCAATGCGTGTCATTGAAGTTTTTTTTTTTAACTCTTATATTATATAGCAAGATAATAATATAAACTGCGTTTTTTTATAGGATCGGATGACAAACGAGCATACAGTCCACCTGATGGTATTAATTATTAATTGCTAATTATTAATTATTAATTGCTGTGTCCCATAAACATCTATATCTATCATCTATTACAAATCAAAATGCAGATGCGTTGTCACCCATGAGGACTAAGATAGAATGCCTCTTTTCCAGTAAAAAGGGTCTCCGGTTCTCTACACTCACCATACGAAACACAGCAGCATGAAGCTGCTATTTTACGCTGGTATTCTGTGAGAGCGTGGTCCTGGTCGAGCCGACCCATTCGTGCTACAACTATACTACTACATACATAGCTGCAGCATGGCTCTACCACGTTAAAAACCGCGTTTGCCGACCCGCTCGTCAAGCGTGGGAACTATGACAATATACAGTCGCTAAATTATATTACTCGGCCCCGGCTAGTAAGATAACGAGTTTTTTCTACATATCGTTCTAAATTAGCATTGCAATACGCCCTAAGAAATTTATAATACTTTAGTTGGTCCAAGTACCACTGCATGCACTATAGAATAACTTATACTTACCACACACAGCGTCGAGCGTGTAAGTGCTAAGGAAACGCCAAACGCTAACTTGGCCACAGCCTTCGACCTCCTTTAATTGTACAGCTAGCTTCTCGCTTTGTTCCGAAAACACTTCTACGAAATTTTCGACTATTTTTGGACTAAAAGCTGGAATTAATATCTTACGCCGTTTTCTCCAGATTGCAACTAAATAAAAACAATTAAATAAATATGTAGTAAATATTTTTACCACAAGATCCACAGATTATCAAAAAAAAATGTATTCCAAGTTTTATTTTAAAACATAATTTCAAACCCTTTTAGAATTATATTAAGAGGATTACTCGGAGAGGAGAGGTTACTGGGAGTCGAGTAACTGGTGAACATTTATTCGACTGCCCGAGTCAGTAATTCGTTCATGGGCTGCCCCATAGGTTTTTACAACAAAGTACCGAAAATATGCTATAGCTTTTTGGTCTCTCGCCGGTCGAGACAAACTTCTGTCGGCCTACACTGCCTCAGCTAATAAAACCGGATGGCATACTTGCGCATACGGCTAAAGAGAAAGGGGACCTGTTCGCGTCTCTCTTTGCCCACAGTTCACGTCTGGACAGTGGCAACAACGTTCCACCAAAATTACCTCACTGCGGGTCCTCTATGTCGGAGATTCGTATACCAAATAAGGTTATTAAAACCTTGCGGTATCTAGATGTCAATAAAGCTAGTTGTCGGCGCACGTCATCGCGCCTCGGCCAAAATGGAGGACGCGTGTGGGCGCGGACCGCTCGCTGGCCCCGCGACAGCGCGGGTGCTTCTGTTCCTCACTCAGCTGCGAGACGCAGTAGCAGACGGGCACTTCATTCTTCAATTTATATTATGTTTGTTTAGAGGTTTTACGGCATTAAACCTATTGTCAATACAGTCCATTTATTTTATTTTGTAAAGTCCCGATAAGGCCTAAACATATGGTCCTTGGATCGCGCAAAACATTCATCAGTTTTTGCCGTAATCAACGTCGACAACGTCAACGGTCACCGAGCGAACTTTGAACTCACGGCCACATATATTGAAGAAGGAAGTCGTTCCCGTAGCAGCCTGCGTCATCATTGAAAACGCTGATGTCATCTTGGGAGTATAAAAACTGTATTTGAGTGAGTTCGTTCCAATTAGTTATTTTTCCACTTTTTTTCATGCCGAATAAATCATTCCTACATATTTCATTGGCTAAGTTATATAAGTAATATTTCATTTACTTTTAATAAGTAGGTACCTAATTAACTTCAGTGCTTTAAAAATTGCTTTGTCATTGCCACGCTAGCTTGTTTAAATTTAAATGCTTATTCCGTTACAAATATCAAGCGCTCAAGTGTCCAGTGTGTCTGCGAGACGCAGTAGCAGACGGGCACTTCATCATATGTTTAGGCCTTATCGGGACTTTACAAAATAAAATAAGTGGACTGTATTGAAAATAGGCTTGATGCCGTAAAACCTCTAAACAAACATAATATAAATTGAAGAATGAAGTGCCCGTCTGCTACTGCGTCTGCTACAGCTGAGTGAGGAACAGAAGCGCCCGCGCTGTCGCGGGGCCTGCGACCGGTCCACGCCCCCACGCGTCCTCCATTTTGGCCGAGGCGCGATGACGTGCGCCGACACTAGTGGACCAGATGGTATACCAGCTATAGTCCTAAAACGCTTGTGCACCTGAATTGGCTCCTGTGCTGACACGCTTGTTCCGCCTCTCATTTAGGACAGGAATAGTGCCAAAATCCTGAAAGCTGGCCAACGTGCAGCCTGTTCCAAATAAAGGCAGCGGTGCCGACCCTGCCAACTATCGGCCAATCTCAACTACCTCCATACTCTGCAAAATTATGGAGCGTATATTGAACGCCCGCTTAATGGCATACCTAGATCAGAATGACCTTCTGAGTGATCGGTAATATGGGTTTCGCTGAAATCGGTTAGCTGGGGACCTTCTATTGTATGCTACACACGTATGGGGCGAGACACTCGAGAACAGTGGGGAAGCACTTGCTGTTTCCTTTGATGTCTCGAAGGCCTTTGACAGATTTTGGCACACTAGCCTTTTGGGTAGGCTTCCAGCGTACGACTTATCCCCTGATCTGATTGAGTGGCTAAAAGACTTTCTGAGTGAATGGTCTCTCCGGGTCGTCGTCGATGGCTGCTCATCCGATCCTATGGCGACTAACGCCGGTGTTCCTCAGGGTTCCGTTCTCTCCGCAACCCCCTTCCTGTTGCATATTAATGATCTGCTTATGCCCGGTAACTATGAGTATGCAGACGATAGCACAGTTGTGGAGAGATACAAACCAAGTCCTCGGGTCAGTCGGTATCAAATCCAGTCCGAAAGAGAAGCTATGGTAGAGTGTGTGAATTTCATACCACAGGTAGTCTCCGAATGGGGCGATGCCAATCTTGTGAAATTCAACGCCTCCAAAACACAAGCGTGTCTGTTCACTGCAAAAAGGAGCCAGCTTACCTTGGCTTCTTCTTTCCGAAATGTATCACTGGAATATACCGACCACCTTAGTTGTTAGGGTTTGAGATATCCTCAAATCTGAACTTCGGGTTGTTCATTGAATCCAAGGCCAAAGCAGCTGCAAGGAAGCTGGGAGTCCTTACAAAGGTGCGGGCGATACTTCACGCCGGGACAGCTGCTTACTTTATATAAAGCGCAAGTCCGGTTGTGCATAGAGTATTCCTGCCATATATGGGCTCGGGCTGCAAAATGCCACCTATCAGCTTTGGACTCAATGGAAAGACGTGCTATGAGGCTTATTGGTGACCCGAATTTGGTTAAAACCAATCTTACCAGCCTCGAGCCCAGACGCAAAGTAGCCAGCCTTTCGGTTTTCTACAGGATGCATTTCTGAGAGAATTGCATAATTCAATTCCTCCCTCTCCCTTCCACCATCGGATAACCAGACATTCGGCCAGTCTCCACCCTTTCGTTGTTGACTTACCACGAATTCGAACCAAACGGTTCACCACGTCGTTCATCATGCGTACAGCAAAGGAAAGGAATAAGTTGCCAGCATCCGTCTTTCCATCCTACTACAGTGTGGGTGTCTTCAAGGCAAGAGTGAATAGGCTTTTGTTAAGTCAGTGCGCTTCACCATTAGGCTACATCACCACTTACCATCAGGTGGGATCGTCGATAAGCGCTGGCTTAGTAGAATTAAAAAAAAACGTATAGGTCTACTATTGTACACACGTCTCCCCATTAGCTCGCCTCATATTTTTCATCGTTACCGCACTTGGTAGGCGGGTTGGCAACTATAGCTTTTTATTATTTTGAATAATGATCCTATCTCCTGTTTCGATTTTTTTCTGGCGCTTCTTACGCTATCCACGGAATGATATGGGTAGTCATTTCGTGTTCTGGTAATTTACCTATTTAAATATAACAAACATCTTACCTGGTGCATAAATCATGCCATTTCCGGTTATTTTTGTAATAAATCTATGCAGATCATCCTTCTCCATACAGTTTTTTAAAATCATCTCCAGGTCCAATGGGTCTACAACAACTGTTATAATAGTTTTAAGTAAAGATTAGACTCGAAAAATATTTATAGATCTCAACGTGAATATAATATCAAACAGGTTAATAAGAACCACATTAGAGGAAATACCTTTTTTAAGTAATTTTTAAAGGATGTTTTATATATTACTAGCTGGTAACCGGCCGGCGTTGCTGCCGCAGAAGAAATAATTGTGGAAATATCGTTTAAAAATTTGAAAAAGTTATATTGTTTAGTTAGGAATGATAATACATTCATTAAAATTGAATGATATATATATATATATCATTCAAATTAATTTGTCAGTGCGATACGGGCGCCATCTTTTAGTAAGTTATTGGCATTATCCTATTACCTTCGCGGAAGTGCAAACAATAAGTTGACAAAGTTTTACCACAATCTGATGAACGGTATGGCAGCGCATAAAATACGAACAAATAATTTTTTTTATATATTAGAAAGAAGATTGTATATTCAAAGCATCATATAATGTCATACAAATATATAAAGTATATACTTACGAAAATAAAGGATGTGTCCTAGCCACCCGCGCATAATACCATCATTCTTCATCACAAGATAACTGTATTTTCGCATTGTTGTCATTATATCTGTAATAAATTATAAAATATAAAAATCCAACGACAAACTTTAGTTTTATAAGAGGGGACAAACGAGCTTATGGCTCTTTTCGGCTCATATGAAATACCTACAAGTCGTAAAATATTTTAAAAATAAACTTTCACCTCTCCACTTAATCAAGTATCAGGTGTTAATTTGGTATTATAGTTTCTTCTTCGATTAACGTAGCTGGCCAAATGCCACTACAGATTACTGATCTGTAATATTTCATGTGGTATCTATTTGACTGACATTTATATATATATATATATATATATATATATATATATATATATATATATGTGTATATATATATATATATATATATATATATATACATATATACATATATATATATATTTATAGGAGAAGGGTGACAAACGAGCACACAGTCCACCTGATGGTAAGTGGTTGCTGCGGCCCATAGACATCTACATCTATCCTCTATTACAAATCAAAATGTAGATGCGTTGTCACCCGTGAGGACTAAGATGGAATGCCTCATTTCCAGTAAAAAGGGCCTCCGGCCACCTGCACTCACCAAGCGAAACGCAGAGGTAAACCTCTACTTCACGCTGGTATTCTGTGAGGTCGTGGTACCACCCCGGTTCGAGCCGGCCCATCCGTGCGACAGCAAAAGCTGCCGCGTGGCTCTACCACTGTTAAAGTGGTAAAAATAATGTTATTTATTTTTTAAATTTATTTGTAAAATATATGTTTATTTATTTTTTATTAAATAATATCTTTTATGTTAAGTAAGGGTATTTCTAAGAGTATGGCTGAACATCCAGTTTGTAGCGCTGAAAAATTCTATAGTCTATATGTATCATATTATACTAACCTATTAGTATTTGTGTATATTTTTAGTAAAAAATTAGTAAACTATATGGAAAAAGTCTGGAAAACAATGAATTAATTATGTTTTTGTTTTATTCATTTTTATCGACATGATAGAGCTTCGCTGCTGCTATTAAGGTTTTTTGTGACTATTAACAACAATTTTTCTAATACCAATACTGTCCTACCAAATAATAACAATTGTTCAATGATATATATGTACAATATTTTCCTTAACACTTAAAAAATTACACGATTTAAAGAGTGTTACAAAGTGATTTATTTATAATATGCCAGTCTCATCCCGTGGGTGTCGCTTAATCAGATTATTTGAATATCTGAAACTCAGGCCTTGGATAGCTTCCATTTGAATTATCCCTTTTGTAACAATGGTAAAACTTCACCACGAGTTCAAAATCATACATGATCTCTCTCAAGGTTTCCATAAAATTATGCATGTTTTTAAGAGGCCTATACAGGGGCTTAGTGCAGTTATATCGATGCCGATATTTGATAAAAGAACCCCTAAGTGGAATTTACATAAGGCAAGCTAATTTTTTGTTCGAAAAATTTCCCTCTAAGACAAGATTTCCCCTGTATTACGCTGCGTACTAGTCATTAGCTGCGGATCTCTAATAATCTTTTACACTATTGTATTTTCAAAACGATTAAATGCTGAAATAAGCATTCAGTTCACCTGATGGTAAACAGCTATTGCAGCCAAACGGTCAGGCACCACAGAAACCTTTCCACTTCTCAGACCATCACGCTATTCCATTCTGTGATTGATAGATACTTTGTACCAAGATGGTAATTCCGGTTAAAATATGTTCTTAGAAAAATAATTGAATTTTAATTATTTTATTATAAAACGTGAGTTTATATTGCTTGATTAGAATTAAACGTTAAACATTTTTTAAATTAAAAAAATCAACGCACACGGTTAACATTGGAATGTATTTCTAGTGGTTTATTATTTTATAAAAGAAGTTTTAGAAACAATATATTACAAACTCGTTTGTGACCATTATTAAAATCTAGTATTTAACGTATTTCCTACTCCACCTGTTCAAAAGGCCATTATAACAATTATATTTGTTACAGAAAAAATATTTTCTTCGTTTTATTTAAGGAAATTAATGTGCTTATTAAATGTATAACAAATGACTATAATTACGATGATGGCGCTTTATTATCTATGCTGCTTTTTAGGGTTCCGTAGCCAAATGGCAAAAAACGGAACCCTTAAGGATTCGTCATGTCTGTCTGTCTGTCTGTCCGTCCGAATGTCACAGCCACTTTTTTACGAAACTATAAGAACTATGCTGTTGAAACTTGGTAAGAAGATGTATTCTGTAAACCGCATTAAGATTTTCACACAAAAATAGAAAAAAACAATAAATTTTGGGGCTTCCCCATACTTAGAACTGAAACTCAAAACTTTTTTTCCATCAAACCCATACATGTGGGATAGGGATACCTATGGATAGGTCTTCAAAAATGATATTGAGGTTTCTTATATAATTTTTTTCTAAACTGAATAGTTTGCGCGAGAGACACTTCTAAAGTGGTAAAATGTGTGTCGCCCCCCCGATCTTCTAAAATAAGAGAATGATAAAACTAAAAAAAATATATGATGTACATTACCATGTACACTTCCACCGAAAATTGGTTTGAACGAGATCTAGTAAGTAGTTTTTTAAACGTCATAAATCGAAAATTATGTTACTTGCTGCTACGGAACCCTTCAAGGGCGAGTCCGACTCGCAATTGGCCGTTTATTTACTCTTATTTATTTATTGCCGGTATAAATAACCTATATGACATGAACCGTAAAGAACCGGTCCCCCCCCCCCCCGACCACGGGTGCTGTAAAGCACCCGAAACGTCGGGAATTAATTCAAATTAAATTAATTATTATTATAAAGTTAATTAAATGAATTATTAAGTTATTTAAATTAAATTAATTAATATATATTAATATTATATAATACATATTATATAATTATTTTTAATATTATATAATACAACGACACATCTTCTCGTTAGACATACCTCAAAATCTTAAAACGAAATTGTACAATCAGTGCGTGTTGCCAGTGATGACTTACAGATCTGAGACGTGGTCCTTCACCTGCTGGCCGTATGAGGAAGCTCAAGGGCGCTCAGCGACCTATGGAGAGGGTTATGCTCGGGATTTCTCTGCGTGATAAACTTAGAAATGAGTATACTCGTATCCGCAGTAGAACCAGAGTAACCGACATAGCCCAACGGATTGGTAAGCTGAAGTGGCAGTGGGCCGGCCATACCTACATAGCTCGAAGAACCGACAACCGATGGGGAAGAAAGATAAGATAGTTGATATCATAAGGAGTAACTTAAGCTACTATAATTTTAGAAAAAGAATTAATGTACCGCGCAAAAAAATTAAATCTCGATATAACACGCGGGCGAATTTGCGGTGGTCTGCTGTTCTTTGGGCGGAACCTTGCTTGTTTTTTGTGTAGGTAGTTGCGGTGGAGTTGGAGAAGTTACAGTGCAGGTGCTCGGTTTTCTCTCTACTAATCTTAAGATATGCGTTTTACAATGATGACCTCCACTTTTCCAAGGTTGCTTGCAAGATGAGCGGATTTTCATCAATGAGGACGTCATCTGCGTACAAAATGCTCCAAAGTTTATCAAGAGGTTAAAAAGTAGCGGGCTGAGTGCCGATCTTTGATGGACTCCAACCATTACCTGAAATTCTTCGCTGATTCCAAAAGGGCGTCGTACCTTTGTAGATACGCTGTCGTACATTTCCACTATCAGTTTTATGTAGCATCCCAGGATTAGTTGGGATCGTAGGGTTTACCAAATCAGACGTGATCAAATGCTTTCTCAAGATCTAAACGTCATGCAAGGTCTTCCTTCCTGGATTTGTATGCATCCATTAGAAGTCTGATGGTATGAATAGCATCGGTTGTCGACTTTCTCGGGACAAATCCACACTGGTTTTCCTGTGATATTTATGAGATGTCGTAATCTTTCATTAATCACTCGTTCACAGATTTTTAGTGTGCGAGAGCAGCTTTTTTGCCGGTTATTACGCAGTGCCTTATATTACTCTTACTTTTGAAAAATAGTACCAATTAGCTCTTCCTCCATGCGTCTGGTATAACCATCGTGAGAGATTTTATTAAATAGAGCCTGTAGAATGTACACGCCAGCGTCTCCAAGTCTCTTCTAAAGTTCAGTCGGAATATCAACAGGTTCTGTTGCCTTGTTATTGGTCGCTTGTTGATGGGCGCTCTGATCTCTGTGCTCGTTATTTCATTCCTAGGGCCTTCAGTTGGAGGCAGTTCTGCTATGGGTTCAGAGGGATGTGTTTCGTTTATCAGCTTAGAGTAGTACTCCACCCATCTGCTTTTAATGTCCTTGTTAGATGTTTAGAGGTTCTCTTGGGAATCATATATGTATTTGACAGCATTTGTATCCCGGAAAGTCACAATGTATTTGCTTCACGATGTTGAAAAGCTGATATATAAAAATCTTTAGAAGAAACAGAAACAGAAACAGAAATTTTTTTATTCAATATAGGTTATAAATAATACTTATTGAAAGTCACTCTTTTGTATAATTACCACTGGTTCGAAAAAAAACCTCTGTCCTGGGAAGACCCAGCAAGAAACCCAGCGGGACTTTTTTTTTAAATAACAGCTTACAATCATGTATGTTACACAAATTAACAACACAAAAAATTAGAAATAGCTTGGTAGCGATCACCTCATTTCCAGGGGTTATTATCATCTATAAATTCTTTAATACAATAATAACCGTTTTTATACAAACTTAGTTTAATAAGATTTTGAACTTTGAGCAGATCAAATTTGTATATTTTCTGGAATTATGTTGTAAAAGCGTATACATCGCCCCAAGAATGAATTACTGACTCGATGGAGTCGAGGTAACTGGTACTACTAGCTTGTGTCTGTTCCTAGTATTCACGGAATGAATATCACTTATTTTTGTAAAAACTACTTTTATTTTTGTGTACGTACATTACATTTTCATAAATGTATTGAGAGGCCAAAGTTAATATATTAATTTTCCTTAAATTTTTGTCGCAGCGACTCTAAACTAACGGCTTTAAATCATAAATTGCTCTTATGGCCCCTCTTCTGTAAAACAAATATAATTTCAGTGTCAGCTGCGTGTCTCCATAGCAAAATACCATACGACATTATGCTATGGAACTAAAGTAAACTAGTCTAGCTGTTTCAACACTAGTTAGACTTCTAATCTTTTTTACGGCATATGCTGCAGAACTAAGCCTGCTTGCTAGTTTTGATATATGGGGGCTCATTGAAGTTTGCGTCTAGTGTGATTCCAAGAAAAATGGTGGTATCTACAAGACTCCAGTTTCTCCCCCATTTAAAATTACATTAGTATTTAATTGTTTGACATTTGGAGTCATAAATTTCATATATTTCGTTTCAGGTGCCTTTTAAATGCAAATTATTAACATTGAACCAATTTACTAATTTAGATATAGCATTATTTACTTCGTCATATTTTAGCAAATGTCTATTTAATTTGAAAATTAAAGAAGTGTCATCTGCAAATAATAATATACTCATGGTTATCTCCTACTGTGTAAGGTAAGTCATTAATGTATACAAGAAACAGAAAGGGGCCGAGAATTGAGCCTTGAGGCACGCCCATCTGTACCATCGACCCGAAGAACTCATACTGTTAATGACAACTTTTTGCGTTCTCTTAGTTAAATATGAAATAATTAATTTAAGAGCATCACTTCTTACACACCGTAGTGGTGAAGTTTCCTGATTAATGTTTCATGGTGAACACAATCGAAGGCTTTGGATAGGTCACAAAATATATCCAAAGCATCCTGTGAATTCTCCCATGCATTATATGCATATATATTTAATCAGCTCAACACCGGCATCAGTTGTCAAGCGACCCCTTGTGAAACCAAATTGATTTTTATGAAGTAAATTATTTATATTAAAGAAATTTAACATTTGATCAAGAATAATTTTTTCAAAAATCTTACTAAGTGTTGGTAGTACAGAAATAGGTCTAAAATTGGCGGGGTCTAATGTACTACCAGATTTAAATAAAGGTATACTTTACTATACTTCATTAAATCAGGAAACACACCAGATTCGATACTAGTATTAAAAATAATAGCTAAATGAGGCGCGATTGTATCTATAATAGACGCAATAACTTTAACGGAATCCCCCACAGATCCGCAGTTTTCTTAACATCAATAGTTTTAAAATATTTTACAATATCTTTTGATGATACTTTGTGAAATGTAAAATTCTTTGTACATGCATTTACATTTTGTTTAAGTAATGATTCGGCGACCGCCGGAGAAGAATTCAGTGACTTAGTGGTTAATATCGGAATATCAGTAAAATATTTCTCGAAAACCATTGCAACGTCCTGATCTTATTCGGTTAATTTGTTATTAACACTTAACTGGTAGTTTGAGTTGCGAGAGTTGATCTTACCAGTTTCGCTATTAATTATACTCCATGTCATTTTAATTTTATTAGAAGCCGTCTTAATTTTGTTGCTCAAATGCAAAGACTTGGCTGTGCAGCACACTCTTTTAAATATTTTTGAATATTTTTTACATATTCCCTAAATTCGACGCTATGATTATATGACCTTTCATGGTAAAGATCATATAACCCTATGTCTGCTCTTATGGACTCCTACTGTCGCCCATTCATTAAATGACTCCGACTGTTCAAGGAGAATGTTTTAGAAGTAAAAGTATTATTAAATTCATTGCAAATAAGCATAAATAATGTTCCATACAAAAAATTTGGATCATTATGGTATGAAAGTGATGGAAGTTTTTTCACTATGTTACTTCTAAATTTCTCCAAGCGACGTGCATTAACTGGAACAAACACAACTTTCTTATCTACTTGCTTTTTGTGAACATATGGTAACGAAACTACTTGTCCACAGTGATCAGATACTGAATTTTTGAATTATACATTTATGCAACGGCTTCACATTTGTAAAAATGTTATCTATACATGTTGCACTAGATTGAGCAATACGCGTTGGCTCTAAAAATAAATTAAAAAGACCATATGGATTTAAAACAATGATCTAAATTTAATATTGATTAAGGAAGCTTCTAGTGATTGATGTTGAAGTCTCCACATATTACAACAGATTTATTCTGTTTATTAAGCTTAGCCAAATACTTCCTCCATAATTTTTTCAAAAGTATCGTATATAGAACATGGGGTCTGTAGACGCTCACAACAATGAGGTGCTCAAACTCAACACATGCCATTTCTACAGTTCGCTCAACAGATAGGCTCTCAATATCTTACGTTCTTTACATGACAATAATTTACTAGCTAATATTAAGGAGCCCACCTCTTAAAACCGTTTCTCTATTGAAAGAACTGACCACCTGGTGATTACTGAAGTTTAACATTAAGTTATAAGCTTTAACCAATGTTCAGTAATACATAAATATGAATATTGTTGCTATTTAAGAACAACTCAATTTCTAGCTCTTTGCCTACCATGCCTTGTATATTTGTGATGCACCAGGTGTAAACAATTTTCATTATCACTCTGTGGAGTCATACAATTAATGATTTGTAAGCTACATTCTAAATTATTTAAATTATTACAACTGCTAGAGATTACCTCTATTGTCTCATTTTCTAATTTAAATTACTTGGAACTGATTCCAAATTACATATTAAGTCATTATACTGCTCAAAAGGAGCAGATGTCTGTGTAGCCAAGCCCTTGGCTGAGTTAATATATAAACAATAAGATAGCACATTTGCTATCTGTCTTAAATATATTTAGATAGGTAATACCTATCACTAGTCAAAAATTTCTTAATTAAAATTATTGCATACCTTAAGCGAAGCGCAAGGTAATGTTCTACTATCGCCTAAAAATTAAAATTCCAACATTTTATCGAATAAAATCGTATCTAGCAATCATATTATACATATAAATTATATAAAAGGCACATTGTTAGAAAGATAAATGATTGTTGAACTTATTAATAATTTTTTTTAATTCGATTAATTGCTATTTTTAAATAAAAAAAGAGTTTTAGTGGCTTATGGTGTGGATTTATCATGTCCTTGTGGCTTGTAAACACTATAACTTTTGAAAATATCAATTGTTTAACTCAATCTATTTTTTAATCTCTTCATCTATCATGTGGGAAGCCACTGAATGTAAATGGCAGTGTAATTTTGTTTCGTTTAGCTATAATTAATTTTTTTCGGCTCCAAAATGGCGAAATTTTCGTTGATTTGGTTGCCTCGTATATAAATTGTTTCTGTAAATAGGGATCTACCGCCACAGAGTAGTTTAGTTCACAGAGTACCTTTGTATTAAGTTTAGTTCGGCTTCAGTCGCCGTCAAAGAGTATAGTAATATATAAGGAAGGTCGCCGTCGTGAGTGGACATTGTTTCGGTTGTGTTTCGGTCAGCGGCTCATAAAGATCGCTGTACAAATACACAATATTCGAATAACCAAATTTCTTAAAAACTTGATTATAATAATAATAATAAGAGATTTTTTTATTACAATTTTTAAAAGCACAGAATAAATAATAGTAGTACGTACTAAAAGTAAGTAGTATAATTTTTTTGTCATGGGTGACATTTTCATGCTTTTCGAGGGTGTCGAAACCGATCGGGTTGTCGAAATGTAAATCCAAGATGGCGGCCGCAATAGGTATCAATTTTATTTATCATGGGTGTCATTTTCATGGTTTTCGAGGGTGCTGAAGCCGATAGTGCTGTCAAAATGTAAATCCAAGGTGGAGGCTGCAATAGGTATAAAATTTTTCATCATAGGTGTCATTTTCATGGTTTTCGAGGGTGTTGAAGCTGATAGTGCTGTCGAAATGTAAATCCAAGATGGCGGCTGAATTAGGTACCAATTTATTCATCATGGGTGTCATTTTCATGGTTTTCGAGGGTGTTGAAGCCGATAGTGCTGTCAAAATGTAAATCCAAGATGGCGGCTGCAAAATATATCAATTTTTTTTTATCTTGGGTGTCATTTTCATGGTTTTCGAGGTTGTTGAAACCGATAGCGCTGTCGAAATGTAAATCCAAGATGGCGGCTGCAATAGGTATCAATTTTTTCATCATGGGTGTCATTTTCATGGTTTTCGAGAGAGTTGAAGCCGATAGGGTTGTCGAAATGTAAATCCAAGGTGGCGGCTGCAATGGGTATCAATTTTTGCATCATGGGTGTCATTTTCATGGGTTTCGAGGGTGTTGAAGCCGATAGTGCTGTCGAAATGTAAATCCAAGATGGCGGCTGAAGTAGGTACCAATTTTTTCACATGGGTATCATTTTCATGGTTTTCGAGGGTGTTGAAGCCGATAGTGCTATCGAAATGTAAATCCAAGATGGCGGCTGCAATAGATATAAATTTTTTCATCATTGGTATCATTTTCATGGTTTTCGGGGGTGCTGATGCCGATAGTGCTGTCGAAATGTAAATCCAAGGTGGTGGCTGCAATAGATATCAAGTTTTTCATCTTGGGTGTCATTTTCATGGCTTTCGAGGGTGTTGAATCCGATAGTGCTGTCGAAATGTAAATCCAAGATGGCGGCTGAAGTTGGTACCAATTTTTTCATCTCGGGTGTCATTTTCATGGTTTTCAAGAGTGTTGAAGCCGATAGTGCTGTCGAAATGTAAATCCAAGATGGCGGCTGCAATAGGTATCAATTTTTTTATCATGGGTGTCATTTTCATGGTTTTCGAGGGTGTTGAAGCCGATAGTGCTGTCGAAATGTATTTAAACTACTTTAATAATTCCGTATAATCATGTTATACGTAATTTTTTTAATGCGCTTAAGGTATGCCCAATTGGATTTACCAATATATATTGGTTTCTACTGACGACATATTATATAGACAAATGTTCATAAAAAAATCAAGTTTGGTAACTTGCTTAATGAACATTGGTGTTTATTAACATGAGAAGCTTTAAAAGCTCATATCATATAACTTATGTTAAAACATTTGAGCTTTTTTTGTCTATTAAATTAAATTTATTATTATAATTATAACAATTAAAAGTCAAGTTTAAATTATTGTTACATGAAAAGTTATTCATTAATAAATTTAAATCATATTTTATTTTCCTGCGGCCAACCCTGTATGTAAGGCAATGTAAACAAGATAATTTTATGTACATTTAAATTATTTAGATTATCAATATATTTTAATAATTCATTTTTGTTTACATTGCCTCTTCTCCCAACAAGAATTATTAATGTGCTATTAGGGCAAAATTTACTAGCTAAAACTTTATTCATTATATGACTAAGGGATGCTCCTGGCATGCAATAATTACTGATCATATGTCCTTCTAAACAGTTATTTAACATCATGCCCAAATTTTTGCCTATGTCATCACAATACATAATAACTTTATTTTTTTTAATATTTACATTGTTGTTTAAGTTTATATCCTTTGTCATGGCACTGTCATAGAGTGTAGGTGAAAACAATGAGTCTTTACTGTTTACTATGTTATTTACACATATTGTCCCCGATGAACCTGGTATGGAGCTCTGATACTCACTCTGATGTTTTATTAAGGAGTCAAAGCGCTCCTCATTATATTTACATGATTTTACCAGATCATTCATGGCCAATATGTGTTCGTTTATCTCATCTTGAGCCGATGCATATTTATTTGATATTATTTCTAGGGAGTTTTTAAGGGATAAAATTGTTGAATTTAGACACTCTATATCAGTCTCATAACAGTGATTCATATTTTCCACCTCAATTGAATATATTTTAAATTTATTAATTAATTCTTGCTTTTCTTTGCAAAAATTATATAAATGTATTTTTAACATTAATTTAATTTTAATTAATTTTTGCAGTTTTCTAATATATTTATTAATTTTTATATATTTCTTTAATTTTCTTCTACTGCAGGTAGTCCTTGCTGCTGTTCTTGATGTGACATAATCATCACCAGTCAAATCAATAGTTGTGGAGGGTTGCAATGCTTTAGAAGATTCACATTCTATGAGCTCGTTGAACAGACTTTGAGTTTGGGACGAAGTCCTTCCTATTTGTAGATTTGGCCCGTGCCACAGACTGTTTAACATCCTTTTTTGCGTCTTGATATGCGCTTTTATATCTATATATATCACTGTTTGTTTCTTGCCAGGTCTTAAAATAGATTTGATTTTTTTGGATATTTTCTTGTACTTCCGGATTCCAAAGATTTGAGTTCTTATTTTCCCTTATTACACCTTTTGATACCCCTAGGTGTGTAGTAAGATACTGTAAGTTCATACTGCGTAGATTGGATCAAAAATTAATAATTTTTAATCTGGAGGTAGCCGTGGTTAACTATGACGTTGGGACGTCATACACCTCAGTCCCCCCCCGTGACCATGGGTGCTGTAAAGTTTTATTTGTAGTTTTATTTAAACTCTCATTTAATTAATGACCGCGCAGTTAAAAATAAAAAAGGGTAATTCTTCTGTCGTTCATAATTCTATTCATATACTTCATATACTATACTACTATACTATAGCTATACTGTTTTATTAAGGACTGCAAAAATAAAAGTCGAATCGAAGTAAGATAACGACTATTTTATTCGGTGTTTAGTGGACCCCAGATCATAAAGCGAGTATGTTAGAGAAAATTATTGTTAACGTCTACTTCTTTCCGTTTCAAATGAATATCGTTTTACTGAAGCACAAGTGGTCAGTGGTGTGTCCAATAGTGTGTATGAATGTCCATTTTCGATGTCACTTCACTGTAGTTCACGACGCATTTTAATGATAACAAAGATTATCATATGAATCCATTAGTATTTCCGACCGATTACGGGTTAGTTGCCAAATTCGTTAGTAGATGTTTCAAACTGTGCCATTTAGATAAATTACGCTTAGCAGATGATCAGTTTTATCAACCTAGGGTCCTAAATGTTTTATTGGGTGTTAACAGCTGCGTAAAAATTTTGTCACCTGAAAACTTAATTCAATCGCATTTCCCTAGTGCTATAGAAACATCACTCGGATATATTATTGTGAGTGATGCTGAAGTTACATTAGGTGACTTTTTAATGAACGTAAAAAAAATGCTTCTTACTATTATATTGATATTTTATAGACGCGCCGATAAGTTTATTAGTAACATACGGCAAAATATACTACTTTTGCATTTTCAACAGTCTGCATCAGCGCAAACGCGTGAACAGAAATAGTAACTAAGCGATCGCTAAATTCGGGGGTGGGGCAATGGCTTCTAATACAGTGAAATGTAATAACTGCAATATTGTGATTTCTGAGTTATTAGCCTTCATTCAAAACAAGGCTGATGTTATGGATGAAGAAAGCATTACACGTCTGTGTACTACTTCGTTTTCAAGTGAGGAAGTGGTACAAGCGAAAAATTTACTTTTTGAGTCTATTACTACAACGAGCCGAAAGATTACGCGCAAGAAAGAAGGGAAGATGCAACGTGATATCGATATTATTAGTGTAATTAAAAAGACGGACCCAGAAAAAATGCCCATATTCGTTGCAAAAGACCTACAAAAATTACCGCCGGTTACTTTTGATCATGTAGACGCGACAAGGCTGCTAAAAGATATCATTAGTTTGAAAAATGATATGAAAATTATAAAAGAGAAGAATGTGACTTTAGAAATGTTGGAATAAAGAGTTCCGTTTTTAGAAATAAATGAAAATTTAGACAAAAGAAGACGCGGGTATTTATTAAATAACAGTTTAAATGTTGATAGCGGCCCGATTGGTTTAACGCATATACATAGCGAGTCAACAACCGCTATAAGCGAGGTCAATGAGTTGGGCCGCTCTGATAAGGACTTACCTGTCCTATTCTCACGCGATATTCCTGTCTCGCTGGCACCTTTATCTGTTCATCGTTGCGAGGAGAGTTCTCCGGTGAACAGCGTGGCGCAAATAGAGGCCCGCACCGTGGTTTCGACAAATGTAGCTAACTGTGCTAACACCTCTACGGCTGCGCCTACGCACACCGAGCCTACACCGATTAGCAACAACGGTGCGAATAAAAAATATGTAACAGCAATGAGCTCGGGACGCAAAAGGTTTTGCGATGTGGTGCGCGAGGGTGGTCAGTGGAAACCAGAAGCACCAAAGGATGAGTGGATTCTTTTGCAAAGAAGGCGGTTGCGAAATCGTTTTATGGCGAAAAAAGGCAAAGCAGATTTAGAGGTGGATTGCGGTTTCAAGGCGGCTGAAGTTAAAATTCCATTTTACATTTATAATGTTGTTAAAAATGCCTCTGTTGATGACATAAGTAAATACATTATGAGCAAAACAAACGTGGAAGTTGCTTTCGAGAGAGTGAACATGAGGCAGAAAAAGGAATACGAAGCGTATAAGTTCCTTATTCTGAAACATAAGCTGTCCGTTTTTATGGACGAAAATATATGGCCTCAAGGTGTGTCGTTTCGAAGATTTGTAACTTTCAACAAAACAAATGATAAGAATGATAACGCTCCAAGGAGTGAGAGTGATAAAATAGCAAGTAAATAAAATATAAAGAAAAAAAGTTAAAGGTAAATAAAAGGAATAGTATATAAAAGAAAAAAAGGTTGAGAAAAAGAAATGGGCAGTCGGTTGAATGGTGTGCCTGCCAAGTTTTTGAGCTTTAACTGTAAATCGTTGAAAAGATCCGTAGAATGTGTTCAGTCACTATGTAAAATGGCTGATATTATAGCATTACAGGAGACCTGGCCACTTCCTCACGAAATACCGAGTCTCGGCAATATAAATAAGGATTTTGGTTTCTTCGGTAAGTCGGCGATTGATACATCGGCAGGAATCTTATACGGTCGACCGTACGGTGGAGTTGCTCTTTTATGGCGAAAGAGTGTCTTTAGTTCGGTCTCCGTTATTGTGTGCAATAGTGAGCGTATTGTAGCAATTAAAGTGAACGTAGGGAACAGTCGTTTACTTATATTTAGTGTTTACATGCCAACGGATTGTTCTGAAAATTTGTTAGAATTTAGTGACTGTTTGAGTGAAATTGCGGCGATTGTTGACAATCAAAATGTAGAATCTGTTTTTATTTTAGGGGACTTTAATGCACATCCGGGAAAATTATTCTGTAAGGAATTACTTAGTTTTTGTATTGATCAAAATTGGTTATGTGCTGATATGTCAAAATTAGGTGAAAACTCAGATACCAATACTTTTATAAGTGAGGCGCATGGTAGCAGGCGCTGGCTTGATCATTGTGTGGTCACCAATGCCGTCTGGAATGTGGTGGTCGGTGTGAATATATACTATGACATTTACTGGTCGGATCACTTCCCACTGGAGATACAGTGTGACCTCTCGATGGTTAGACCTAAATTTGAATTGCAAAATAGGGTAAGCATAAATAAGGTCGTTTGGGGACATAGAGACGAAGGACAAATAGCAACATACCATGATCTTTGTTTAAAAAAACTGAGAGATATTAATAATTTTAATGAATATATTCCATGCTGTGATAGAATGTGTTATAACCTTGATCATAGAAAATCTATAGATACAATGTATAATAAAATTGTGACATCATTGTCAGAGGCTGCTGTATCTAGTTATAATAAGGGAAAGTGTAGGAAGAGCGTTGGTATTGTTGGCTGGAATAGACATGTCAAAGATGCTCACCGGGACGCTGGACAGAAATTTATAAATTGGGTGTGGCATGGCAAGCCTATTGGTGGTAAATTGTATAAAGAAATGTATGAATCAAAAAAGTTATTTAAACAGAAATTAAAATTTTGTCAAAATAATGCACACCAAATTAAAATAAACATGTTAATAGAAAACCATAATAAGAAAGACTATAAAATTTTTGGAAGCAAACAAAAAAGGTGAATCCTAAGCCGAGCATCCCGGTGAGCATTGAGGGTGTAAATGAGCTAGGAGAGATAGCAAATTTATTTAAAGATCATTTTAGGGTAAAAATCACCGAACATTTCGTCGCGGATAGTGTCAGATGTTGAGGACTGCCAGACGGGCGTGCCAATTAGTTTTGCGCCGAGTGATGTTTTTGATATAATTAAAAACATGACGAGGGGCAAATCGCCAGGGCACGACGGCCTCAGCATTGAGCATCTTCTGCACGCAGGGCCTCGTCTCTCCGGGCTTTTGGCTACTTTCTACACCCTTTGTATTAGACATTCCTATCTTCCTGAGCAGCTGATGAGAACTATAGTTGTGCCTATAGTAAAAAATAGTACTGGAGATATCCACTCCAAAGGAACGAAAATATTGCTTTTTAATAAAAGTAGGAGATATCGATCTGCGATCGATTAATAAAAAATCGATTATTTAAAGTTAATTCACTGAATCCATTCAAGAATCTATCGTATCCACTCGTATCGGACCGAATCACATAGAAGCCACTTTTTGTTGTTCCGGTTACCAAAAAGTTACAGTGAAAAATCATCGTGTAATATTGTACGTCGATAACGTTGGATACTTGGAACATTAGAACGGCCATCAAACGTAAAAGTTTGGCGAGTTTAGAATTGAGCAACACCACTATAATAAATTCATTAACAAATACGAGTAAATTAAAAAAAAAACTTATAACGTGACTTTACTTAAGCATTTTAATTTATTAGGTTTTATTTTTATTACCTTCCTTACCTGACCTTTTTTTAATATACGAATTTCACCTAACCTTGCTGTCGTTGGTGAACCGTTCTAGTACATACGCGTGGTTCCTATTGTTTGGTTAAATCAGTGACAGGAGTAACGCAGCAGTACTCCTGTCACTGATTTAGAACGGTGTACGTAGTACGGTGGCTGCGCGAAGGAACATTGTTAGTTTCTCCACCTATGCCTCAAAGATTTAGATTTGGAACTTTTAAATAGTCAAAAGAAGTCACAAAGTCACGGTGATATTTATACTGTGACGTTATTTATCACGCGTGTCTAAGTAGACATGCGTGATAAATAACGCATAAGCATAAGTATGCTGTTTTCGTATACATCATCTTTATTTAAAAATGTGCCATAATCTGAGAATGAACTAAACGTATCTGTACTTTTTATTATCGACAAAGTTAACTTCATTATCAAATAACAGATGCCGTTACTTTTTAGTGCAAAGCCAAAACGAAAAGACAAGTTAATTGTAAAGTATTTGGCACTACGGCTTCTCAAATGCCACCTATGTATTTTATGTGATTAATAAATGCAATACAGTTAGAAATTTCTTTCATACAGTAATCATGTATTTAGCCGACAGAAAAGGAAGAAAAGTCTGTTTTTATTTATGTTAGTCGATATCTTCGTCAATATCATGAATCGATATTGGTAATTCTTTTTTACACAGTCAAAAGTTATCATTATCATTGATATATTATATTAGGTTGCTATCTTTGGCAGCTATTTATAAATTAATTATTAATTATAATTTGGCACACCAAGCATTTTGTTAAAATGCTCAATTTAGTCTCGAATCGAATCGATGATATTGCGATCGTGACAAATCGAATCGAAAATCGGCCCTTTTCACGACAAATTGACATGCATTATGTAAATAATTTTGCAGTTTGTACTGTCAAGTGTCAAAAAGAGAACGAACTATTTAGAAGACGTTAGTCTATGTATCGCTCCAAAATGAGAATTACACTAGTCTATATGTTAATCAAGTTATTGATAATAAATGTTTATTTAATTTTTTCCTTATGCAAACAACATATTTTGGTAGTTACTACTTAGTAGCTTTTTTAGTTTATATTTAATTTTAGTCCGAATAAATTTAAAAATCGATTGTATTAATATAATCGATATTCCAAATTATTTCTTATTTGAATGTTTTTTCAAATTCTAGATTGTAAAATGAGCTAGTTTTTTGTATTTGTACTCAGAAAAATATTAACAATTTTTTAAAGTATATACCAATTTGTTAACATCAGGCCCAAAAATCCCATTCTCCTTTCATCAGAACAAACATCCAAATCCGAAACAATTATTTGTAAAATACTTGTTCCGTGCGGAATTCAAATCCGCGGCTCATCGCAACTCATTCTAAGCCACTGTGTGTAATATTTATTATTATTATTATTATTTGACCATTTATGTACACACAAAATAATGTTACAATGAAGAAAAAAAAAGATATTTTGTACAAAGGCACTGCTTATTTCATATTGAAATCTCTTCCAGCAGGCCTGATACTGGACAAATTAAAAGAGAAGCTGAACTAGTGTGCACTCTTATAATAAAATTTTATAATATTAATATACTTAACATAAAGTAAAGCTAATAAAAAAAATATCCATGTAAACATACATATAACTAAATACCACTATAAATACATATACACATACACATATATATACATATATATATTACATATATAAATATAATAATATATTATATATATAATCATTAGGACGACAAAGAAAGATAGTGCTCTTTGACTCGCCTTTTGAACACGGACACTGTTTGAGCCTCTCGAATTGCAGCAGGAAGAGAATTCCATAACCTAACTGCATGTACTGTAAAAGAGTGAGAATAGGACTTTGTTCTAGAGGAAGGGAAATTTAGGAGGGTTTTTAAATGTGATCTGCAAACTGCATTTATTATGCATAAGTGTTATTATTTTGTTCCTTGTTATGTATTTATTATTATATAGACATAGAACTAGATAAATTTCCCTTTTTTATCCGTCATACCCATATTATACCGATAAATAGTATATAATAATCTTAAAAATAAATAATGAAGACGTTCTACTGTATAAATATTTAATTTTTCGGTGAAATTTTCCTCAACGCAATTTACTCGTATATAATATAATACTTGCACATGCAGTAAATAGATAGTTTTTGTTACTTAAGTAATCCATATACACACCTTCAGTGCTTCCAGTCAGAGTATGCGCTATCCCTATCATGGGTAACTCTTCATCGGGTCCTCGAATCGCCGACGCTAATCGGTACATGCGTCTTCTACTTAACCTGAATAATGCTATCCACAGCACAAAAGCAAAGCAGATCAACCACCAAAACATGATAAAAATTATTGTTTAGAAATATGACGACCGGTGCGACGGTTTTAAGAAGAAGTAACGTGTATTCTGCATTAGAAAATTGTGTCGTATTTTATATAAACGATTTGCCTGTTCACTTAGGTATTATGAGTGTAGACGGCGCGTTATGGCAGCGGCACGAGATGGCCATTTACTAATTATTAGGTAGTAGACTCGACGTAATGTGACAAATGTCGAGCATATTGAATTGAACATTAAAAACTTCTTAACTATTCGACGCGACAAGACAGCGATATGATGCGTCCGCCTCACAACATGTGTCAAGTGCCTAAAATAAGTTTTGGAATATTGGAATAGTAAATTTATCGAGTTTAGTAATTTCTTTCAATGTACTAACAATGAATGTAATCAAAAATAGAGCTGAAAAGCCCGATTTTGAAGCAAGGCTAGCCGCGCTTAATGTTTTTAATCTAGGAAAAAAAACAGAAACAGGAATATACTTTATAGAAATAGTATTTTCGTCAGTATCGTAGATACATTTACATACATGAATTGAACATGGAACAACATCCAGACTCGGAACAATTATTTTAGGTCAAATGAACTTTTCACATACTAGGTTTGAGCCCGCGGAATCAGTAAATGTATCGATATATTTATTTTTATACAGTTTTATACAGTTTTTTATTATTTTTTTGTTGTTATCAGGAAAATGCCGCTGCCGTTTAATTTATGGTAGGACTGTATTGTATTGACGTTTAGGTGAATCACAATTACAAATATAATATAAAAATTTTAATACAAAAAAATATTTTCTTACCCGTGGCCACTATGTAATAATTTAATAGTTTAATGGCGAAGTGACATAATTATGAATTATTAAAGTCATTTAGTTAACATTGCGGAAAAAACTTGATAATCAGAACTAATTGTAAATAAAGAAATTCTTAATTGCCTATTTTTCTTGTGCCTGACTGCCACAGTCCAACTGACCCTCAAGATTAGTGCCAACGGCCGGCCATATTCTAATACGTCGAACTGATAACGATTGAGTAAGAAAGGTTCTTGAAAAGAAGCTTCATGTCAATAAGTGCAATCTATTCCAAAATCTCACTAGACGGACCTAATGAAGCGCAAAGGTCTTCTAGATTTGTCAAAAATGTATTTAACCCAACACGTACTATAAGTATAGCTGACGGGGATTAAACCCTGGATAGTCATTATCATCATAATTTAAACTGTTAAAAAGTCCACCACTGATGAAAGGGCTCCTCCCATATATTACCTAATAAGGGAATTTCATATATGTATATTATGCTACTTCTATCAACGCACAGCCTTAACAACTGGACGAAGAAATTTGAAATTAAACAGCTGCTTTTTATGACGTAGGCATCAATGAAAAATGTATTTTGGAAAATTTAACCACTAAGAGGGTGAATAGGGTGTTACAGTTTGTACGAAACTTTTTATTTTATGGGGAGATTGACTTGAAACATACGATACGTAGTATGTAAATAAAATAAACGAATTCGCACTTAGCTACTATTCAAAACAACCCCTAAGGGGGAGGGGGGGGGGGGCAGAGGCTGTTCTAATTTGTATGTAGAATAATTTATTTGAAAATCATTTTTTATATAGAATAAGGGTGAAAAACTGCACACAGTCTACCTGATTATATGGATGCTATCTACATTTATCCTCGATTAAAAATCACAATGCAGATGTGTTGTCACACCTGAGGACTAAGATGGAATGCCTCGTTTCCAGTATAAAGCATCTCCGGTTCTCCACACTCACCATACGAAACACAGCAGCATTAAACAGCTATTTTACGCTGATATTCTGTTAGAACGTGGTCTTACACCGATCAAACCGACCCATTCGTACTACAGCCATAGCCGTAGCGAGGCACTACTGCGTTTCAATTCTAAAATTTTCCAACATTGGTGCATACGCTTTGCAATTAAAAATAATAGAATAGAATAGAGTTTTTTTTAATACTGGTTATTACATAATACTCCTGGGAGGAACCAGCAAGAAACCCAGCATGATATCTTTACAATAATCTATACATATTTTTATATGAATTTCAATAGAGCCAGCAAGGTTGTGATCATCTCATTCCCAAAGGTCATTTTCAATCCTTGACATTATAATAACCACTTTTGTACAATTTTTTGATATGAAAGCTTTTAAATTTATTTATTGACAAATTTTTAACATTTTCTTGAGTTTTGTTGTAAAATTCAATTGTAAAATGTCAAATTCAATAAGTGTGAAGAAGTGAGAAAACCAGTTCAGGTGTGTCTTAAAATGGTTGTTTATATTGCGGTGAAAGGCCTCAAACTTATATTACGGACATTATTATGAATTTTCGTTGGAATCTTTAACAGTGGTAGAGCCACGCGGCAGATTTTGCTATCGCACGGATTGGCCGGCTCGAACCGGAGTGGTACCACGACCTCACAGAAAACCAGCGTGAAGTAGAGGTTCACCTCTGCGTTTCGCTTGGTGAGTGCAGGTGGCCGGAGGCCCTTTTTACTGGAAATGAGACATTCCATCTTGGTCCTCACGGGTGACAACGCATCTACATTTTGAATTGTAATAGAGGATAGATGTAGATGTCTATGGGCCGCAGCAACCACTTACCATCATGTGGACTGTGTGCTCGTTTGTCACCCTTATCCTATAAAAAAAGAATCGTTTTGTTTTTACGACAGTTGTAAAAATTATGTTTCGACAGACCTGGATACATCCTGATGATTACAAGTATCAGCTAATTTTCTGGCGGTACTGTCCTTTGGGTTCTATTAGTCTATGAACTGACAATAAATACATAAGAATTAGAATTGAGTTATTTTATTGCAATACTATGTTTACATCAGTTGGCATATGATGCATCGATCACGGTGAATCCAGCCACAAGTACAGTGGTACTACAGTGGTAGAGCCAGGCGGCAGCTTTTGCTGTCGCATGGATGGGCCGGCTCGAACCGGGGTGGTACCACGACCTCACAGAATACCAGCGTGAAGTAGATATTTACCTCTGCGTTTCGCTTGGTGAGTGCAAATGGCCGGAGGCCCTTTTTACTGGAAATGAGGCATTCCATCCTAGTCCTCACGGGTGAAAACGCATCTGCATTTTGATCTGTACCAGAGGATAGATGTAGATGTCTATGGGCCGCAGCAACCACTTACCATCGGGTGGACTGTGTGCTCGTTTTTCACCCTTATCCTATAAAAAAAAAGTAATGTCGAATGGTTGCGAAGCGTTTCAATTCGAAAATATGCCACGTGTTGCTCGGATTCTCTTTAAAATAGTTATGTGGATGATATGAACGACGGAGCCGATAGCTTAGAGAAAGTTCGAGAAGAGAAGAATTATTTCGCTTATGAAGTCTGCAGGTTATGAGTTGAGAACATGGTTCAGCAATATACTTCAGTTATTGAACGGATTACCTTTGGATTTTTTTTTGTTTTGATAGTTGTTCTTGGAGTTTTAGGTATTCAATGGGATCCAGTTCCCGAAAATATTACTTACACGTTTTTTAATTCATCCTTAAATGACAAGAAAACTAGGCGATACTAACCGTTTCCGTTACTGAAAACCGATAAGCACTTATATGGTCTTCATAAGGCCTCCACTAAGAAATAATGCAGGGTAACAGAAAAGAATTTAATAAATGTTTTAATTGAATAAAATTGTATTTTTGTCAACTTAAAAATTTCTCCAAAACGGCACAAGCTCTATAAATAGTATTAAACTAAAAAAAGGTCTTAAAAATATAAATATATTTAATTCAGTTTTATTTTTATTTCCCGCTTTACTCGAGTAAATATTATTTTTCCCCGAAATTGGAGCCTTTCTCAATGAGACCAGGCACCTGTTATCCTCCGCGAACTCTGTCGCAGTCCGTTTACAGACATTGTCGAGGGTGAACCGCGCGTCGGTATTTTGATTTGACTTCGTTCAAATATATTTTAGATTTTTAAGAGTTTAACATAGAATTGACAATGGTCCGTGTAGTGACGGGTAATAATACCTACTGCCAAAGATCTTCTCGTGGGTGTCGTAAGAGGCGACAGAGGGAAACTGAGGCAGAAGATGGCATTTTTCTGATAACAGCTAAACAACAATAAAAAATTGCGGTTGCAATTTGCCAAATTGGTTGTCGATCAGAAGACAACTAATCAGCGATGTCTCAGTGATGGCGGGGGAGAAAATCGGCCGCGATCACCGAATGGTTAGAGGCACACTGAACCTAAACGTTAAGTTGAAGAGGTCACGTCCCCCCACTAGATGGAGTGACGACCTGGTAAGACATGGAGGAAGCCGATAGATGCAGGTGGCTCAGGACCGTGCTTTGTGGAAGGCCTATGTTCAGCAGTGGACTTGTGAACGAATGTAATGATGATGATGTTGATGAACATGGAATTGTTAAAAAAATCAATGGAATAAAAATGAGGACAGCATTTTAACATTTGTGTTTCGTTTTTTTTTTAGGATAAGGATGACAAACGAGCACACAGTCCACCTGATGGTAAGTGGTTGCTGCGGTCCATAGACATCTACATCAATCCTCTATTACAAATCAAAATGTAGATGCGTTGTCACCCGTGAGGACCAAGATGGAATGTCTCATTTCCAGTAAAAAGGGCCTCCGGCCACCTGCACTCACCAAGCGAAACGCAGAGGTGAACCTCTACTTCACGCTGGTTTTCTGTGAGGTCGTGGTACCACTCCGGTTCGAGCCGGCCCATCCGTGCGACAGCAAAAGATGCCGCGTGGCTCTACCACTGATAGTGTTCTAAGAAACACTATCAGTTTAACGTTACAGCTTGTTAATTTTTTTTTATTATAAATACTTATTAATGTAATATTAATAAATCATTCCCATAATATTTTGTATTATTTATAATTTTGCCCTATCTGAAAAGTTCTAAATTCTATAACAAATGTGGCGTATGAAATGACTGACAATCACTAGAACATTTTATCTAAGTACAAAGATGTTTTAAATTTTCGTGCCCTCCACATTACACTTTTCTAGCATTAGGTACCCTTCTCTATCTGAAACGAATATGAATATTGCATATGTATACAAAAATAAAGTAACAGGCTATATAAGTATCTCTACTGGGCAGAGGACTCCTCTTATTTCTGAGAGGGTTTAGGGCAAGGAAATTTCCGCCGCGCTGCCCCAATGCGTGTTGGCGAACTTTAAATATCTTCGATTTTTAGCACCGAACACGTGCTAAATCAGCACTTAAAATTGCAATTAAAAATTTCATTGGTGCTGCCGGGGAACAAATCCGGGTAAAATTTACCCAGAGTTAATAACAAGACACATTTAAACACGATTCATCAAACCTAATAAAAACTCTTAGGTATTTATAACTTAAACACTTCATAGCTCGTGATGTCTACCGGACAAAGCTAATGCACCACACCGTGCAATGTAATTGAAGATGTTTCACCGTGACATAACTCTCAGTGTTGCGCAAGCATAATAGTAAGCATATAACTTATATACTTATCAGCTCTGCAGTCTATTAATCTTTGCACTTTTCTAAGTAATACAGAACGTATTAGCTAGGCGGTGTTGATGTCGGCTAAAAACTCTGCGGTCGCTGTTTCGTCAAGGTCATTCAGGATTCTTAAAACCTTAATTACACACAGTTTATATTTAATTACCTATATAATTATAATACAGAAAATAATTGGTAGAATAATATACAAAATTATCGTTCTTAAACTAATACTTTTAATATCAATAGCACTGGTATTTTCACTGAGATATTTTTTTTTATGTTTTACTAGTTTGACCAATTGTTTACTTTCATATAGATTTATAAGGTTAAGGACGTGGTTTAGTTACATTTTTGAGCGAATAAAATTGACAAAAACGGTGATAACACACGACACATCTGTATTCATGGCGCCGAAGTAACAAATATTAGTTGCCAGACCAAATCTTCAAGTTCATCGGGCAATGTAATTATACCCTTAAACTGATCAAATTAACCGATCGTGTGTAACGAACTTTTTTTGGCTTACATCCGTTTGAACTGATCAGTTTAACTGAATAATTTAACTGACCGTGTGTGTCGGGTCGGCCATTAATTATATAGATTTCGAGAATCAGTTAGTAGATTCTAGATCTATCTTATAGACCATCCGTGTTCTCTTTATTATATTAATAAAGATATATAACAATGTTCTAGTACTTTTGTGTTTTGAAAAAAAAACAATATGACTTTGCATAAAGTAAAATCATTCATTTAAAATGGCGTAATTATTTAAAGAGACCAGCTTTATGTTCTTTGTAAATAAGGTTTTCAATAATACGCCACTAATTTTTTAAACTTTTATTTCTCCGTTAATTAGCAATAAATTTTCACATATATTTATGAAGAAATAAATAAAGTAGTATAAAAGTATATGAAATTATGTTAAGGTTCTTTTCTCTAGACCTATTTTGTAATCGTCGACTGCTTTCATCATGACGTCTATCTTTGTTTTAATGAACGGAACAGGGCCGGGCTCTTCGTCTCCCACAATCTTGTATCGCCTGACAATCGCTGATATAGCTGTCTTCACGGACATCAAAGCGTATTTGTAACCTGGGAAATATTTAATTAATTAAGTATATAAACGGTGCTTTATACATCCGGTTTTGAAAAGAAAGGATTAATAAATCGCCTTGAGTAGGGAGTTGCAGGTCCTAAGTTCAAATGATAGTTTTTAACAGTGGTAGAGCCAGGCGGCAGCTTTTGCTGTTGCACGGATGGGCCGGCTCGAACCGGGGTGGTACCACGACCTCACAGAAAACCAGCGTGAAGTAGAGGTTTACCTCTGCGTTTCGCTTGGTGAGTGCAGGTGGCCGGAGGCCCTTTTTACTGCAAATGAGGCATTCCATCTTAGTCCTCACGGGTGACAACGCATCTACATTTTGATTTGTAATAGAGGATAAATGTAGATGTCTATGGGCCCCAGCTACCACTTACCATCAGGTGGACTGTGTGCTCGTTTGTCACCCTTATCCTATAAAAAAAAAGAAGCCAACATTTGTGGAAAGACAAATTGTAAATTTCGGGTATGGCTACTCATCCACTTGTACAAATATGCCTTCTAAACAGTTAAAATGAAATTTACTCCTGCCAAAAACAGCATTGAAAATATTATTTCCTTGGTCGAAACTCGCAATGCAATTATTTTTTTTTATAAGAGGTCACATAAGCGACATTTTAAGTGCATAGCTGGACGTAGTCATTTTCAAGGTAGCGCTAGACGGCATGCCCAGATTTCGTACGAATTGAAACGAGCGTTAGATGTTTATTTACGACTGGTAAGAATAATTGTACCAATTTTTTTTAATGCATATTTATAGAGTATGCACGTAATAATCGCCCAACTTAGTTCTACGTTTCAACACTGTAACACATATTACAAAGCAAAATCATTCATCTCCAAAAAATTGCAGTTAGATATCAAACTTTTTATCTAAATTCTCTGTTTCCATTCAACACAAAAGTTATAAAATGTTGGTGATATCTTTATCATTTTTTTTAATTTTTCCTAAATTGTATGCGTCAATAATTTTCACAGATTACTAAAAAACAGATTATTAATATTCATCCTAGAGATTACTAACGTTCAAACTGTATCTTTTGATGAGAGACGAAAAATCAACAACATGCTGGGTTTTTTTTTCTTTATTTTATTAAACAAATCGACACAACCGTACAGTAAAACATATTTCCACAAAACTGTTTACACATTTTGTCTGTGGAATTCAGAGTCTTACAATAACACTTAAAGGATAGCTATAGTACAAATTTTTAAAATTTTTAATTTAAAAAAAATATATTTTTTTTTCCTTAATTACATAATGATATTGCTTGCCAATGCTTTAAGTTAGTTACTAAGAGATAAAACTATTAATATGCTATAAACTCGTTGTAATTTAAAAAGTAAATATAATGGTGCACTAAATTTAACCGAAGAAGAATATCCACCAAAGACGATCCTCGCTTGGGACGCCCTACAGCAACAATGACCAATGAAATCGTTTAAAAAAGTCCAAAAAGTTGTTTTAGCTGATCACGGCAAGTTGTATTGATAAAACAAACATTTCGGCAAGTAATGTGTATTAATGATTTTACGTAATCGCTTGGAAATAAGAAAAGTATTCGGGCACCCAACGCCCAGAATTTTTACCGATATGCAAAAACAACCCGGACTAAATGTTTCCGAAGGTTTTATGACCTGCTTCAACATAATACTGATCATATTTGCCTCAAATTATAAACAATAGACGAAATGTGCTTTAATAATACATCATTATGACTCCTACCGATAAAATCATTTTGTGCTCTACTTTTTTACAAAATAAAGGTGACAAAAAAGTACCCTGTTCGCTTGATGGTAAGTCTATGCTGTGGCCCATAGATATCTATATCTGTTCTCGGTTAAGAATCAAAATGTGGACTGGATGCTCTACTTTAACCATACGAAACACAGCGGCAAAAAGCTGCCATAGCTGGAACGTGGCTATTCCACTTATAATGTCGCCTTCCCAGAAAATATACTTTATTATAATCAAGGGGTAGAGTAATATTTAGACTACTTCAATCATGGACCTACTGTAACGGGCACTTTGCACGCAGCACAAATAAAAATGTTGAGCAACGAAACCCGCGAGAAACGACTAGGCAAACCCACAAAGATTGTTTTTTTTTCACCAAGATGACGCCCACGGCTCAAATCCCACAGTTTTGATGGCTAAAACTCAACATGTGGGCTTGAAAATGTATTTCATGCGCTTCCTATATTTTCACCAGAGCTAGTGATTTAATATCATAGTAACTGGATGGTCTAAGATGTGAAGATGATTAACAATAAAATAGTTTTAGGTACTGAAATGTTTAGAAATAAAGACATTCTAAATATTACAAAATTTTATACGTGGTACAGCCATGCTGCAGCTATATTAATAGTATAGTTGTAGCACGAATGGGTCGGCTCGACCGGGTAAGGACCACGCTCTCACAGAATACCAGCTTAATGCTGCTGTGTTTCGTATGGTGAGTGTAGAGAACCGGAGACCTATTTTACTGGAATAGACGCATTCTATCTTAGTCATTTTGGCTGACAACGCATCTGCATTTTAATTCGCAAACGAAGGTAGATGTAGATGTCTATGGGCCACAGCAACCACTTACCATCAGGTGGACTGTGTGCTCGTTTGTCACACCAATTCTATAGAAAAAGTTAACTTTGTTGAATTTTTTTCCGATAGGCTTATAAAGTACTTTCTTTCGTAATATAATGTAATCCACTAACAATCCGCAATATCACTTTAAATCATTTAGATTTCGAATTCATTAATCTACTGGAATTGTTTTCTGGACATACATGATGTAGAATAATCACTACTACTTTCAATTCAAATGGATCGATTTTCTAGTGGTCGTAAGTGCAACTGCTGATCATGTTTGAAACCCGGGTTGGGCCAAAATCAGTCATTGGATTTAACTGTAAAAATATCTCAATAACAGCCTGGAGTCAGGAAGGTGCAACATGTAAAGCCTTTGTTCATTGACGCTTGATCTTTGTCCGGTCCGTGTCGAATTGAAGTCAACGGACTACGAAAACAAGAGGATTGTTAATGCATCGTTGTTTGCGCACACACTCTTACACTATAATTCTGCCTATCCCGTGCAGATGGCTAGCTACCCTTTGTTAGGACTGGCCGCCGAGACCGAAATTTGGTCTGCAGGTTATTACTCTTAATATCCACTAAATGAAAAAAAAACTACCTCTAAGCGAATTGCAAGCTGGCCCGCCACTAGATGAAATGATGACTTGATAAGATATGCAGGAACTCCATAGGCTCAGATGGATCAGGACCATATTTGGAGGTATTCCTCGAGGGAGGCTTATGTTAAGCAAAGGACTTGTGCAGAGCTGTAATGATGATAAAATGAAAAATAACTTTTTCAATATTTACCAACACAGTTCCTGGGTCCATTGCTAAAAGGCATATAGCTGCACGCGTGTTGCAAGTTGAACCTCTCGGGCAGGAACCTGTCAGGGTCAAAACATTCAGCATCTGGACCCCAATATTTCGGATCTCGATGAACACCCCAGATGCTGACTATTACACCAGAGCCAGCAGGAAGGACACGGCCTGACGCTAAATAACAATAGAATATTTAATGAAAAGTCAAATCTTCTAAGTCAAGTCTTCAAACACTAGATTTAAAATAAAATTGTGCGTGTAACATATATTTTTAGTAGGACGTATTTGTAATCTAAAATCATAGACAGTATTTTTTTTTTTATAGGGTGACAAACGAGCACACAGTCCACCTGATGGTAAGTGGTTGCTGCGGCCCATAGACATCTACATCTATCCTCAATTACAAGTCAAAATGTAGATGCGTTGTCACCCGTGAGGACTAAGATGGAATGCCTCATTTCCAGTAAAAAGGGCCTCCGGCCACCTGCACTCACCAAGCGAAACGCAGAGGTAAACCTCTACTTCACGCTGGTTTTCTGTGAGGTCGTGGTACCACCCCGGTTCGAGCCGGCCCATCCGTGTGACAGCAAGAGCTGCCGCGTGGCTCTACCACTGTTAAAAAAGTATACAAACTAGCTTGTAATATACGTTTGAAGATTTTTCTAAGTCGTGGGTTAAGGTATCTCAGATGGTAACTACCCGCCATATTATGCGTTCGAAATTAGTTCAATCCCGACGCAGAAGGTGCCAATGAAATTATTAATTACAATTTAAAGCGCTGATTTACCATGAGCTTCGTGGTGAAAGAAAAGATCTTTAGGAATTCTCCATCTCTTAGATATTAAAATAATTAAGTCCACCAACACAATGGGCTACAAAATAAGCCACTCTCATTTCAAACAATTTTATAGAATAAGAGAACGAACACACAGTCCACTAATGGTGAGTGGATACTGTGCCCGTGGACATCAACATTTACCCTAGATTAAGATCCAAAACGCAGAAGCTTTTTGGATCTTAATCTTTTTCTCTACACTAACCATACAAACCCAGCAGCATCAAGCTGTTAGTTTACGCTGGTATTCTGTGACACCGTGGTCCCTTCCCAGTCGAACCGACCCATCCGTGCTACAACCAAAATATAGCTGCAGCATGGCTCGTATAAAATGGTAAACATAAAAAGATATTTGGCCAGATAAACAAAGAGAAAATAAATAAAGATGCAGAATAGCGTCAGTGGTCCTGATAGCAGTCGTAACTGCGATAGTTGATCATGAGGTACCGGTTGGATCAAAATTTCAGTTATTGGGTTTTTCTGTCAAAAAGTTCTGGGTTCTGGTCTCAGAATCAGAAATTTTTCGGTGTTGCAACTAGTGCCTCGGAAGGCACATAAAGCCGTTGGTCCTGCGCCTGTTTCCTTCTCGGTATAGTTATATTACCGTCCAATCAGATTATAAGAGTGAGGGAATAGGGAGTGCACCTATGTTTGCGCATATACTTGGGCACTATAATCCTGTCTCGCGCAGATGGCTAGTCTACATTGGTACTGCCATTAACAAACATTAATTATTTCGAAGGCCAATCCGCCTGTCGTGTGTGACGATTATCTCAAATCCTCCCTACAACATTAGAGACCTACATATGACCAGCAGTGAATGTATAATTTAAAATTAAAAAAATTGTACAACTGACTTCAATATAAATTATTAATAATTACTCAAAATATTATTAGCCAGACCTTGATCAATTGGGACCACATGTGAAGCACCAGCTTTCAAATAAAAAAATAATCATCGAAATCGCTTCACCCAGTAAAATGTTATGAGGACACATAAAAAAACATACAGTCGAATTGAGTACCGGCTCCTTTTTGAAGACGGTAGAAAAAAAGAGCTGGTTAAGAAGTAGATAGATAGATAAGTACTCACGTAAAGTAATATCCTCCAAAACTTTCCTTATAATAAACGGAACCGGAGGAAATAATCTAAGTGACTCCTTTACCACCCTTTCGAGATACTTCAAATTTATTAAATCTTTTTTAACCAATGGTCGATCCGAGTCACCAAATACTTCTTGTAGCCTATGAAATGTGTACATCTAATAAAAAAACTTATATTGATTATAAGAAAACTAAGTTGAGAAACGATTTTACAGCCAACCTTATAAATTTAAATTTAAAGATATAACAAATACATCAAAGAAGAAAATATACAGATGCGTTATCACCTCTGAGAAATAAGTCGGAATGTAAAATGTACTTTACATCTTGCTATTATGCTGGCTCTCTTTATACTTCATACCTGAACACAGAACTCCTTTTCTTCTTGGGAGTTTTTCTGGACGGGTACCACCCTCTAACGTATTTTTGCCTCAAAATAATAGTGTTTGTTTAAGTCTGAAGAATACAACAGTGCAATTTTAACAGTGGTAGAGCCACGCAGCAGCTTTTGCTGTCGCACGGATGGGCCGGCTCGAACCGGGGTGGTACCACGATTCACAGAAAACTAGCGTGAAGTAGAGGTTTACCTCTGCGTTTCGCTTGGTGAGTGCAGGTGGCCCGAGGCCCTTTTTGCTGGAAATGAGGCATTCTATCTTAGTCCTCACGGGTGACAACGTATCTACATTTTGATTTGTAATAGAGGATAGATATAGATGTCTATGGGCCGCAGCAACCACTTACCATCAGGTGGAATGTGTGCTCGTTTGTCACCCTTATCCTATAAAAAAAATGCAATTCTAATTGCAATCTCTTTCTCGATATTAAATTTGGTGCTGGTATATTTTAAAAGGTAAAGCATGTTTCATATAAAGATAAAGTAATCTTCATACAACAATACAGATGTCGTCAGAATCAGTAAAACCATGAAATGCGGCGTTGCTAACAGTCAAGACATTTCCTAAGTAATTTTGAACTTACGCTAATATTGACGCAAGGTTAAATAGTTTTATTCTTTTTTAATTCAACTCTTAGGCGTTCATGCTTCTGACTGACTTAAGTATTTGCCTGCTTCCTGGCCTATTAAGGTAATAAAAAATTTGCAGCGTAAAATTTATACTGCATAACTAGATATAAAATTTGAAAACTCTGATACCAATATAGATAAATATAAAAAAAATCGAAATTACTGCAACAGAGTGTGTAGGGATAACCAACGACACTATGTTCATTAATCTATACTTGACGAAGACCAGTCTCGTCAATCCACTCCAATCCGGTTTCCGTGCTACTCCATAGTTCATCTACTGCCTTAGTCCACTTTAAACAGCACGTAATAGTGTTGATCTTACTTGATTTTAGCAATGTATTCAACAATGTCGATTTCTATCTCCTGTTAGCTATCTTAGCTTCTCTTTACATAGGTATCTCCTTAAGTAACGGACAGGTTTCATAAATACTTCTTTGTTCGTCGGCAACAAACACGTTTTGATAATTCATACTCCGACTGGGGCACGACCAGCGCCGGTGTACTGCAAGGTGGCGTGTTCTTTTTTTATAGAGGAGGAGGCAAACAAGCATGCAGCTCATCTGATGATAAGTTTCAACCACCGCCCACGAACAACTCCAACACCAAGGGAATCGCAGGTGCGTTTTAAAAAAGAGTAGGCTCTTTTCTTGAAGGTCCCTAGGTCGTATCGGTTTGAAAAAATCGCTGGTGGTAGTCGATTCCACAAGGAAGTTCTACGAGGAAGAAAACTTCTTATAAATCGCACTGTGGACCGCCAAATATCCAGATCATAAGGATGCTATCGCGAGCTATGTCGCGAAATGTGATGGTAAAATTGAGTGGCTGGAATTAGTCCGAACAATTCTTCAGAGCACTCCCCGTGGTAGATGCGATAAAATACGCAATGAGATGCAACATTTATTCGCAGTGCTAGTGAGTCAAGCCGATCAAAAAGAGTTCAGTCGACGACGAATCGAAACTCCTCTTTTAAATTTTCATAATTTCGATTACGCTCCAATTATCATCCGCTACCACCTTTATGCAGATGATCTCCAAGTATATTTGCATGCCCAATTAGTGGATTTACCCAAAACTATAAACTTATTAAACAAAGAAAAGAAAAACAATAATAATAGGTAGTCAAAATCGGTTACACTTATAAATTTTTCTGCCCCGCCTATTTAGCAGGACATCCGTGCCATATAGAGACACAGTTAAAAATTTAGGTATAACTTTTGTCAAATTTTATCTTGGGCTTCACAGGTAAGCTAGGTAAGGTGTTTGCGTCGGTCTGATCTCTCTGTAGATTAAACGATTTCCTACTCCTACCAACCAAAATTGCGCTGCAACAATCACTTCTCTTACCGACTCTCATTTAATACTGACACTTGTTATCTCAATTTAAACCAGGAGTTGATTTATAAACTTGGGCGCATTCAGAACCTTTGTGTACAGTTCTTATTTGGACTCCAAAAATATATAGCCATGTTTCATAATTTCGCAAAAAATAACTCGAAAATTCTTTATTTTTTATACTATGTCGTATTCAATTCCACTTCCCATGCATACCTTAGAGAACAGTTTGAGTTTCTTGGTGACACTCACTGTCGCTCTCTTTGCTCTGATAAAAACTTAACCTTAAAAATTTCATCCCATTACACTTCTTCCATTTCTGAATCCTTTTCTATTGAAGCTGTTTGGCTTTGAAACTCCTTACCGCTGCACATTAAACATGTGTAATCTATTAAAAATATAAAAAAAACTTATGAAAGCACACGTCTTTCCTCCTTGGCTAAAATAAATAGTAAAATAATAGCTAAATAGTCATTCCTTTATTTTGAATTCACATCAAAATTGCTATGATAACTATTTTTGAATTGCTACCTATTTTTTTCTTGCGTTAAATCTTTTATATCACTTACTTGTTTACTACTTTATGCTTTTGTATTTTTATTTCTATAGTTTTGTAAGTGAAACGTATTTATTTCTTATATAATGTTAATGTTTAATTTATATCTATATGCATGTTGTGTGTATTTTCAAATAGGTTACTTATATCCTTACCTTTTCTCACAAAGCATTATATCCTCTGCAACTTGGTTACCTCGTAAAGATGCCTTTGTAAGCGATTAGGCCACTAATTGCACCTTTTTATGCAATGTATTTTTTCCTTTATTTTGGTGTTCAATAAAGTATATTTCATTCATTCTTTCATTCGCTTATAATAAGATCGAAGGAAGACTTAGTTGTAGTAATATTCACTGCTTAAAATGGTCCTCCCCCATATATTACCTTATAGGGGGATATTTGCCATAGTTGCCACGCTTGACAAGCGGGTTCGCAACCACAGTTTTATTTTCTTCTTCTAGTCGGTATCATGTAGACGCTGCTACCCATCTCCTGATTTGTTTCCTTCTGTCACCTCTTGCGTCACCCATTGAACGATATGGGGTAATGAATATTCTTACACCGTCTCTACATGATACGATCAAATTAAACAAAAGTTAAATTTAGAACATCGTAAGTAATACTAAGAAACTATCAATAAATCCAATTATGCATGCCTTAAGCGCAGTTAAAAAATTACGTATAACATGATCATACGTAAATTTTTAAAGTAGTTTTAATTACACACAAGTTTTCACTAAAAAACTCATAACTATTACTAAACTTCCAATTTTCCGATAATTTTATATCAAACTTCATCTTAAAAAAGCTTGGTAAATCCAAAAGTGCACGACTCATAAGGTCATGAAAAAATTTTAAAAAATGTGAATTGTAGTTCTATTCGTCAAAGTGTATCAGTAGCAGTCACCGAATTCGTAACTAACAAGTCTAGCCCAAACTCGGGACACCTAGTTCTCCTCTTCGAGGACTTCCAGTAGCAGTCATCAAAGTACACCTTCAGGTTACTCTATCAATCCCGGAAGTAATGTCTCATCATAACTAACAAAACGGGACCAAATTTGGCACACCTAGTTCTACTCTTTGAGAAGTTCTAGTAGCATTCACCGAAGTACACCTTCAGGTCACTCTATCTAGTCCGGAGGTAAGGTCTCATCATAAGTAACAAAACGAGGTCAAACTCGGCACACCTCGTTCTACTCTTTGAGGAGTTGGTTGTTGAGTTGAGTTGGTCATGCCTATTGCTGCTGCTATAAACAAACGATACAGTAATTCACTCACGACGGCGGCCAGCGCGGAGTGAGGCAGAGCACTTTTAGTGTATCTAACTTTGTATTTAGTAAAATAAATTATTACAAGGCTGCTCAAAACACCGAAACGTTCGAGATTTCTCAGCCGAAAAAAAAATATAACTAAAAAAACAAAATTAAACTTCCATTTACATTCCATAGCTTCCCATAATATCCCATAATTATCTATCATGATTGATTGAGATTAAAAAATAGATTGAGTTAAACAATTGATATTTTCAAAAGTTATCGTGTTTAACCCTCCATGTGGACTTGATAAATAACGTTATATGTAAAAATAACAATTAGTCAATTTAAAAAAAAATATAAGTTCAAGAATCATTTATCTTTTTGAAAATGTGCTTCTCATATCATTTATATGTTTAATATGATTTATATTAGATTTTTGTTTATTTAGATTAGATACGGTTTCTTGCGACAAAACGTTGGAATCTTGATTTTTAAGCGCTAGTAGAAAACACCTACCCCCTTTGCGCTTAAGGCATGCAATTTAAGCTGCTTCTTATTTAAAAGATATTGTTAAATCTATTAAAAATAAAAAACAAACAACTTACTCTTGAAAAACTCTGTCTTGTATCTTTGGATACATTGCTAACAATTTTAAAGTGTAACCAACCGCCACAGCGGAGGTGTCTGTGCCTGCTATAATTAAGGTCAAAACTTCTTCTCTCAATTCCTTATCGCTGTATCCTTTCTCACCACCAGAGAGATTTATCAAAAGATCAAGGAACGATTGTCTCTTGTAATTTCGTAGTTCTAAAAATATATATAGCATTTTCTTGTTATATGATTTAATAATTAAATATAGTTCGTTTTTGTAACTTGATTATCATTTATTAACATTACATCATCCGCAACAGTCAACTACAGGCCTTGTGCCTCTCCGAAAGGCAATATTTAGAAAATGTTTGCTTACCAAAATTGTAATCCACATCTAGCTGATAACTCTTTTCCTTTTTCAAGTGTTCTCTCCTAATATGTATAACCTAAAAGTTTATATTATTTTTTATTTTTTTAATTTTAATATTTAATTATTTAGCAAAATAATATGTTCAAATATATTTCTGAAATTATATAAAATCAATTGTTGTCCGTTAGTCTCGCTATAACTCAAAAACGGATCGACCGATTTTGATGAAATTTTTTGTGTGTGTTTGAATATGGCTGATCAAGTTAAGTCCTGTATGAATTCAGCCAATTAACAGTTATAATGGCATTTAAGGATGCAACAATATCTTCATCAAATGCCAACCTTAAGGCACGTAGTGTACCCTACTTATTAAAAAACACAACACTGGCTATAAACAAATGGTGATCTATTCAAAAATGGTGGCTCAAATCCCACAGGCTATTTCAGGAACAGGATTACCGAGTACACAGCTTTGTGTTGGGAAAGCGAGCAAATTTATTTATAAATATAATAGTAATTATTACTTTACTTACTAACCACGTGTTCTTGATAAATAATGTGCCTTCGCTATGAAATGTTTAGCTTTAATATCTAAGAACACAATGTGTACTTATTTATTACTATAAACATGACTTATTTAATTTAAAAAGTGTAAGCATTAAATCAATAAGTAAATCGTAGAATAAGTATTTGAAATAAAACATTGAATCTAGATGTTAGGGTTACTTTCTGCCCAAAAGTCTGTCTTGATTGGAATCACCCTACTACTTATTTCTTCCGCTAAGCAGCATTGCCGTTCCGGGTAGGGTTGCCATCTCCTAAAATGAAAAAGCCGGACTCAGCGCTCCAAAAAGCCGGACTTTTGGCCCTAAAAGCCGGACAGAATTTTTTAGCCAAACATACCTTTCTGAAGCCATGCAGCCAAAAAACTCACCAACTCCAACCCAGAACCGAGAATAAAAAACTAAAATACTCTATTACATACGTTATTTGTTTATTAAAAAATCCCAGCACAGTTTTAAGTGTATATGACGGGACCAGCACCATTGCACGTGCGGCGCGGTAGCCGTCGGTGCAGTTAGACAGAATTCTTGTAAATAACACGTGTTCCGCACACCTGCACCATTGCACCTGCAGTGACGCTCGTTTTGCTTGTATAAAACGGACGGCGCGGCCGCCGTTAGGACAGTCTTGGCTCTGACGTGGAACGGTGCGCTTGTCGTATTCTGTTACTAGTTTATCCTCGACTCGTTGGATAATTAATTGGTGTAAACGAATTAATTATTATTCCTAACTACAAAATTAGTCTCTGTACTATACTCAATTACCCTTTCTACATCAGAAGTGCGATAAAGTCCCCATTTTTGCCCACCTATAATCTTCGAATAGTATGAGGATTATTACATTTGTGGAAGTCTATAATGCATTCCGCGTTGATGAATCTGTTTTTATGTTAAATACCATAATGAAATTTGCTATGCTACTTACGATATTGTCGTATCATTTAAGTGTAGAGAAAAGATAAAGTGAAATTATTTAAGCAAATTTTTTTTTAATTTGTTCGATTTGTATTAAAAGTACCCGCAAGTATTTTCATTATTTCTTGACGTACCTAAATATGTTAACAAATGTCGAAAGAAATGTTGGAGGCTTTCTAATTAACTTATTCAAGTTTTGTTGTAATTTGATAGTTCGCGCGAAACATAATTATCATTTGCTATATTTTGAAGTTCAAAACGTTTGAGGGATTTACCAAAATAAAGGATTAACTTTAACACGCTATGAATTGAAAATAATAAGTGACATTTTTGTGTTCTAATGTGTTGATCAGTGTTGCAGTTTGCTCCGAATATTGTGTCGTCGACAAGATTGGGGTTTGATGTCGAGGGATTCGTAGAAGTCTCTACAACAAGGATCAATGGGGAAGATGTTGTGACGGCTAATCGAACATGGTCAGGTACGGCCTAACGCTGGTAAGATTGAGCCTACACCGCTACAGTCTGTAACTTATCGGCTCATCTTACGGCAGGGCAATTCAAGCGGCCGCCGAACAAATGGTGCTTTGGCGCTGTAAATGGACGGTTTTCGTAGATTTTGCGCAGTTGCAAGGGAAGGAGTCCCTTCGAAATATGTTGTGGTATCTGTCTCTACACATAGTTTCCATTTTTTGCAATGTTTTCAAACGTCATACAGTTGCCGTTTCTTAAGAGAATATGTGATGAATTTTGGAAGCTCGGAATTCCATGGTTCGCAATACATTTATCTCGATTTCTTTTAATTTTACAAAGCAGTGCAACGATTCGCTAGAGCTAGTACGGCTACGGCGCGACGGCTCGCTGGCGCGATTGTGGCACGAACGCAGCAGAACGAAAAGCTGGAGTGCGTTTGCCTGAAGGTAGCCATATCATATATTAAGTGAAGTCTGGAATGGTCGACCGTTGTAATATTTAACCAGAGTTAATATCTGTTAGCAGGTGGTGATAAGTGATAGACCGTATGCTGTTTACTGTCAACCGCACGAGGACGTGCGACAGTCGGAGGTAGCCGTGTCTGTGCATCTAGAAAATACTAGAGACGTTGCAACACTCTAGCGAAGTAATTATTCTTGTGCAGGAAAGGAACATGGAGTTGCAGGGAGGCTGGTCTGTGCTGTACTGGGATGTGTCGTGTTGCTGTTGGTTTTTCATACTTAGGTGTTATTATGTCACTACGTCCCTCACAATACACTTTTGTGTGATTGTGACAGGTACACGTTTGCGGTATGGTTGGTCTGTAACTATTCTATACTGAATTGAAAAAAAGAGAGTAAGAAAAAAAAAGTGGTTCTTACTATCATTGCAGGGCGTTTGCCGGTCCAATGATATAGCTACAGGGAAAGTGATTCCGGACAAGCAAATAGTACTTGAAAAAAAAAGAGTAATATCATTGCAGGGCTTTGTGCCGGTCCAATGATATGGCTATAGGGAATAGTGATTCCGGACTAGCAAAACAGTACTTGAAAAAAAAAAAAGAGAGAAAATAGAAAAAGCTACAGACTAATCATTCCGATCTCGCATAAAGTTGATTAAAAGATTTGTGGGGCTTACTGCCGGAACAAAACTGATTGTCACCCAAGTCTGAAGGGTCAATATAGACCGGACCAGACGCTGTTATGTCAGGATAGTCGAACGATGTTTTTTTGTCTACAGATAACTAAAATTGTGATGGAGCGCGTGCGAGGACGCACGCATGTCAGTATGGCCGTGACGGGACAAGCACCATTGCACGTGCGGCGCGGTAGCCGTCGGTGCAGTTAGAAAGAATTCTTGTAAATAACACGTGTTCCGCACACCTGCACCATTGCACCTGCAGTGGCGCTCGTTTTGCTTGTATAAAACGGACGGCGCGGCCGCCGTTAGGACAGTCTTGGCTCTGACGTGGAACGGTGCGCTTGTCGTATTCTGTTACTAGTTTATCCTCGACTCGTTGGATAATTAATTGGTGTAAACGAATTAATTATTATTCCTAACAACAAAATTAGTCTCTGTACTATACTCAATTACTCTTCCGACATATACATTACTTATTTATTAATTCTGCAAGCGGTGCGTGCAATGCGTTACAGTAACAAAAAGCCTAACAAAAGCCGGACAGGCCGGACACATAAAAATTTGGCCGGACACAACCCGAAAAAGCCAGACATGTCCGGCTATAGCCGGACAGATGGCAACCCTAGTTCTGGGTTGCAGAATAACAGAGCAAGTATAATAATTACAGGCTGTGAGGCATACCAAGTTAGTCTTCAGAGGTGAAAAACAAATCTGTGACCTTGTTGGTTGCGACGACTCACGAGTGGCTCATGCATATAAGGAAAAATGTTATAAAATAATATATTCTAATATAAAACAGGTTTTTATAATGAGTTCTGGTTTTGCAAAAAAAATCAAGAAAGTGACGTAATTGATCAATATGTTAATTATGAGACTTACCTCATCAGTAAAATCGTGCATCACCTTTATATATTTCTGGTGCTTAGAGTACTGTGGAAAGAATTTGTACAGCCAATCAGGTTGTAACCACAAGTGGAAAATTCTTTCAGTCACTAAATTGAGTGCAATTTGCATCGCTCTTAAAAATGGCGCATTTGGGTTGTCTTGTGCATTTATTTTTATTCCCATCGCCGACTCTGTTGAGAATAAAATAATATTTAGTAACACAGAATGTTAATTATTATTAATCCCATCGAGTTTTGCTTTGGTTCTTGTACAGATTTAATTGTGTATAATATATAGCAATGAGTCGAACATAGGTTTCACCGCTGAATATTGCTAAAACTTATACCAAACCGAATAAAAGTATTATTGATTAACACACCCAAACAGTTAATTAAATAAAAATATATATATAACATACAGTTCATGCATTTTTCAGACAAGTATATATTTAAATAATTATTTTTTATATTCTTTCCCTACACTGAGTAGAATGTAATGACTACAATCTGCTGATATGTTGTAATTCAATGCAACTTTGTCATCCAATAAATATTGATTTAAACATATAATAAGTATTAAGACAATATTGTTTAAAACACAAATAGAAAATATATTATAAAAAGTTGACCGTGGATCAAGTTACTAAATCGAGTTCCCTCAAAAGTCATACATTTTTGTACAATAACATCTTTTTATCTAATATCATAACATTTTTTTAAAGAAAACCTCGTAACTCCGTTGTTTATGCCTTCTAATATGGCGGACTGATGTCGTGAGGTTGCGCACGTGGACCGGTGAATTGTTATACAATTTTGTTTTGTTAAATACCACATTTTAGCTAAAATGGTAAGTATTAATTCCATCATGATATTATTGTGCAGTGTTTTTTTGAAAATATTGGAATGATTTATTAATGCATTAATACAATAGCTTGACTTTTTACAGAGCAAAAGAAGCTTGAAAATGATTGAACTATCATTGCAAGGCGTATCACCTAACCAGTTACGTGTAGGACACAAGCTCGAGAACTCCAAACGGCCACCTCAAAAAATCGTTATTCTTGAAAACAGAATTATAAAAAAAATTATATAATTCCAGCTGATTTATCAAATATTATAAGAGCCAATACGAGCCATGAAGCTTTCAATATAATGACGATACAAGGTAATGTTATTTTTGAGTATATTTCTGATAATACCCTGGAACTGAAAAACAACGAAGAAAAAGGAGATGTAATTCACACAAATGTGGAAAATGAATCAAACATGCCTTCAACGAGCAACACAGTGACCTCGATTGTAGTAATCTCCAAACTATCTTATTAGCGATGACAGTATGGATAGAAATATTGTGCCGTATTACGACAGCTCCGACAGTTCAACACCAGAGAAGAGAGTAAAACGAACAAAAAGTAAATATGAAAACTGCTGACTGGAAAAAAGAGATAAATAAAAGGAACAGTTAATTTGGCTATCCATACAAAGGTAAGAAAAGAGAAGAAACCATCTGGAAGTATGATGTTGAAAAGAATGGAAGAGTTCTAAAGCCCAGGTGCAAATGCAGAGTTAGTGAGAAGACAAGTAAATTGAATTGCAATAAATTAACAGATAGAGACAGAGAAGACATTTTTAACATATTTTGGAAACTAGGTTGGGATTAGAAAAAAGTTTTGTGAATAACACAATGAGATTTTCACAGTTCCACTTTTCACATTCAATTTTCAAATGAGTATTTTCTCCAAGTAAAAGATGAGGTATTAAGAGTCTGTAAACAAATGTATATAAATACTTTAGCAATTGGGGAATGGACTGCTTTAAACTGGAAGAAACAGGGATTAAATGATGCAAATACCACTGTTCCTAAGTCAAAAGTATCGACTACTGCTATTGTAGTACAAAAAGGGGGCTTAGAACGATTTATAAAGTCTTTGCCATTGATGGAAAGCCATTACTGCAGAAAATCGACATCGAAACTTTATTTGCAGCCAGATTCGCCATGTAAACAGGCTCTTTTCAAATTTAACAAAGTTTGGTGCTCTGAAAATGACGTCAAGCCTTTGTCATCTTGCTCATTTTATAATGCGTTGGAGAAAAAAAAATGTTTCTATATTCAAACCAATGAAAGATGAATGCGATTTGTGTACTTCTTATAAATCTGGAAACTTACAACAAAGTGATTATGATCAGCATGTTGCAAAAAAAGTGAAGCGAGAGATGAAAAGATCAAGGATAAAGAGACTGAGAAACATGTCTTTGCAATGGACCTACAAGCGGTTTTACTTTGTCCCAAGTCTAATAAATCCAGTCTTTACTACAAAATGAAATTGAAGGTGCACAACTTTTGTATGTACAACTTAAATACCAAAGAGGCTTACTTACTGCTTCCTATGGAATGAGATAGAAGGCGTTGTGAATGCTGAGGAGTTTGCATCAATTGTTGCAAAGCTTTTAAAAACATAAGTTTGTCCCTTTTTACAAGATGATGACAGGAGAATAATTACTTACAGTGATGGATGTTCTTCACAAAATAGAAATAGTGTAATAGCTAATGCTTTATTGTATGTAGCTATGTCAAACAATGTAGTGATTGAACAAAAAAATTTGGAAAAGGGCATACTCAAATGGAAGTAGACAGTATACACGCTTGTATTGAAAGAAAAATGAAGGGTAAAGTAATAAACGCTCCTGCAGAGTATCTTGGTGTGTGTAAAGAAGCAAGAGTGAACACAAAGCCCTATAACGTGCATTATTTGACACACGAATACTTTAACTCATACAGTGACTTGGCATTTTTCAAATCCATTCGACCTGGGAGGAAGCCCAGAGATTTTTTTTTATAGGATAAGGGTGACAAACGAGCACACAGTCCACCTGATGGTAAGTGGTTGCTGCGGCCCATAGACATCTACATCTATCCTCTATTACAAATCAAAATGTAGATGCGTTGTCACCCGTGAGGACTAAGATGGAATGCCTCATTTCCAGTAAACAGGGCCTCCGGCCACCTGCACTCACCAAGCGAAACGCAGAGGTAAACCTCTACTTCACGCTGGTTTTCTGTGAGGTCGTGGTACCACCCCGGTTCGAGCCGGCCCATCCGTGCGACAGCAAAAGCTGCCGCGTGGCTCTACCACTGTTAAAAAAAAGTAATAACAGATATTAAAGCACTTAAATATATTCCGAGTGGAAACATATTTTACAAACTAAAATTTTCAGAGCCTTGGTCAACTTTGCCACAACGCAAAAACTCTGCTGTGGTCCCAAAAGAATTAAGTGCCTTACCAAAACTCTACAATGAAAGGCAAAAAATAAAAAAAATAAAGTATGATGACTTACAAAGTCTGAAAGCTTCTCTTTCAAAAGATTACCATAGTTACTATGATAATATTCCTTATGAAGACTGATTTTATGGTTTTTAGTTTTATTAAAACAAATTAGTTAGGTAAACATTATAATAATACTGTCAGTTAACTTAACTGACAGTATTATTATAATGGGTCACACCAACATGTTCTAATTTGACAATAAAACCTATATAGCTTTAAAGCTATCTTTATGAAAATAACAATCGTTTTTGTTTCATCCAAATTGGTGCAGAAATACGAAAGTTACAGCGTTTTGAAGTTTCGCAATATTTTTTAAATTTTAACCCGATCGTTCTCTGTGACGTGACGTCACAATCCGAGAGAGCGAACGTGCAGTAGGAACTTGCTAAGTTCAGTACTAATCGCGCGCTCGGAATCATACGGTCATTTACCTACATATTATATCGAATGTCAGAATTAATATCCGGTTCACTGTATTAGATGACATAATACTTATAAAAAACCTGACGACTATATAATAATTTTGAACTAATAATTTATGAATAATCTAATCTAATCCAATGTAATCAATATTATTTATGATGAATACTTTAATCTAATAATATAATCTATAACTATGAATAATGTAATCAATGAACTATTAATAATATTTGACATTAGTATGCCCATGAGGATTCAACTCGGCTGGGCAGCGTTCGGGAAACTACGAGACATCTTCTCGTTAGACATACCTCAAAACCTGAAAACGAAATTGTATAAACAGTGCGTGTTGCCAGTGATGACTTACGGATCTGAGACGTGGTCCTTCCCTGCTGGCCGGATGAGGAAGCTCAAGGTCGCTCAGCGAGCTATGGAGAGGGCTATGCTCGGGGTTTCTCTGCGTGATAAACTTAGAAATGAGGATATCCGCAGTAGAACCAGAGTAACCGACATAGCCCAACGGATTACTAAGCTGAAGTGGCAGTGGGCCGGCCATATAGCTCGAAGAACCGACAACTGATGGGAAAGAAAGGTTCTCGAGTGGCAGTCCCGTACCGGTAGGCGAAGTGTAAGGCAACCCCCCACTAGATGGAGCGACGACCTGGTAAGACATGCAGGAAGTCGATGGATGCAGGTGGCTCAGGACCGTACTTTGTGGCATTCCTTGGGGGAGGCCTATGTTCATCAGTGGACTTATAAAGGCCTGTAATGGTGATGATGATGATGATGATGATGATGCCCATGAGGCTGATCACAGACTGAACTTTATTTGTGTTTAAATAAGACCTTTATGTAAACTGTGAATCACAAATAAACTATTTGATTTGATGTATAAACTCAAGTATTGAACATTTAGCTTTTATATGATTTTATTTTCAGTAAAATTAAATTTATTTTTATTATATTTTATTTATTTATTTATTTTCACCAACAATATTCATTCTGAAAACAAAACATATGTGCTTACATCTGATACAATACTATTGTTAGGTGAAAAACTGGTGCCTAAACTAGGTAAAACCTGTATCTTAGGTCACCATTTTATTCCCAAGGAGCGTGATATAACAGAAATAAAAAAAACGGAAAATAAAGGTTACTGATAAATAAATAATATGACAAGAAAAATATGGAGTAATAAATATGGAGAGAATAAGAAAAATTTAACAATAAAGACTACTGGTGGCATCGACGTGTCGTTTTGTGACGTCACATCGCGATGCGGAGCAAAGCGGTCGCCCTTACCGTAAAACACCATTTTACTCATCAATATTTCAGTCATTTTTAAAGGTTTAAAAAAATGAAAATACCGTTTTTTATACAATTTTTTGATACCCTTAACAAAATTGGGTGGCCAGACTCATTTGTACCTAACATTGATACTTAGAGGTTTAATAATGTTGCTATTTGTAATATCTGTCTCTTTTTTTCGTCTTATTTATGTTATAATGTTAATGGGTTTAAAACTGATTATTTAAAGTTTAATCTGCGTTAAAAAATGTGGAAAATAAAATTAAAAATATTTGTCATAACAATTTTGTTTCTTACTGTAGCTAGTACAAAAATTCTGGTAAAAAAAAACTGGATTCATACTACAATTTTATTGGATTTTCTGATCAACTCAATATTTTGGCACTGTTGTTGTGGTATACATCCCGTTTTCTTACAATCACGTCTTGTAATACAAAATTTCTCTGAACTCACCTTCGTAACTCTTTAGTTTTTTTTTCTTCTGAATGCTAACCTCGCAACTCCATTTTTAATAGAAAAAATTACATAAATATGGATTTATTTAAATATTTTTCATTAGTAATTGTATAAAATGTCGTTATGCTACATAATCAATATTTAACCATACTCTGCCCATCTAATATTATGTTTAAAAACTGTTTTTTGCTCTCCTGTAAACTAAGGCAAAATGGAGTTACAAGTTGTGACGAAATGTACCTAAAACCACTTTGCCGAACATTTGGTGACTTAGCTTAAAGAAAGAAAGAATAGGATTAATTAAAAAACAAATTTCAAAGTTTTGAAGAAATAAAATTATTTAGGTACACAAAAAATTCTGAGGTCTGTGTTGAGAGATAGAGTATCAAAGAATTAAAGCCCCGACTTCTGATTGTAATATGTAGAAATTATTTTATTCATTTTAGTTCTTTGAAGTTGCTTTTTACTATTTATGAAAAGTTTAATTCTTGACTCTTTTGAATGAATTATAGAGGATCATAAACTTAAGAACAACAGCTAGAATGCTGTCTAAAAAGTTACATTAGAATCTTCATCCCCTATTTTTGCAATGACCAATTTGGACAGCAAAATAATTAGTATATAATTTCAAGGTGTCTCTGTTTAGTAAGTAAAATTAAACCCTTTTGTTTACAAAAAGCAAGTAGATGAGAAAGTTGTGTTTTTTACAGTAAATGCACGTCGCTTGGAGAAACTTACATAGAAGTAACATAGTGAAAAGCTTCCATCACTCTCATACCAAAATTATCATGATTATTGTATAATAATAATAAGAATAATAATGTCTTTACTTCTCCTCACAAAATATGACTACATGATACAACAAATAATTCTACAAAGTTAAGAGAAGTATTCACAGCCTAGTATGTGAGAAGTTGGTGTCCTATTATAGCTATAGTACCAGTATTACAGGATCACCAGGATCCCCACCCTACGGAAATAGGTAATACATAGCAAAAACTTTATTGAAAACACGTATGATAGTCATTGATTTAAATGAATTTAAATGTAAATAAATAAGACTTCCAATTATTATTAAGAGTATGCGTGTGCGTGATTATGTGGTAACGAAATACTTACCGCGGATTGCGCAGAAAATGTCTTTGTTTGCAGAAACGGCAACGGACACGTTCTAAATTATGAAGAAGAAGGCGAACAAACATTCACTGAAAAACGCGCTATAACGTCAGTAAAAAATAAATTGTTTGCCCTGGCAGTTCAGAACTAGAACTAGAAAGTTCCATCATATTGATTAATAGTAATGCTAGTGACGCTTCAGATGTCGTAGAACAAAAAAACTTCTAGAAAGAGAAAGGTGCCCTGAAAATTGGCAAAGAATTGCAAGGAAAAAGAAGAGAAGCTGGAGAAGAATATGTTAATATTAAAGGTAAAAAATGTCCAGCGAAACAGGTTCACTCTGGATGTGACGAAAAGTGCGCATACAACTGCTCAGCAAAGTTTTCAGAACAAGAAAGAGAGGTCTTGAAAAAGGCATTTTGTTCGTTAAACGATGCCCAGAAACCAAATATTACAACGAATTTACATGTAGGGTACGCTCACAAAGGAAAAGAATAGAAGCAGAAGAAAGCAGAAGAAATTTCTCATGTCAGTACTTCTTTTTGAAAAATGAGCAACAAGGGAAGGTGTGCCAGAAGTTTTTTTCTGAAACTTTGGATGTATCGGCAAAAAGAATTTATTATTTCTACAAAAAACTTCATAACAACCCCCATTTTAATTAATTCCCACACCTTCTTAAGGAAAACACATAAAAAAACAGACCGCCGAAAACAAAATAGAAGAAGTAATTCAGCACATAAAATCCTTTCCCACACAAGAATAACATTTTTGTCGAGCTAACACAAAACGACAGTATCTCGAGAAAAATCTATCAATCGCCAAAATGTATTCATTTTATGTACAGTCGACGAAAGAACCGGTGAAGGAAAACATTTACCGGAAAGTTTTTAACGAAAAATTCAATTTAGCATTTCATCACCCAAAAAAAGACGCCTGCGATGCGTGTTCTGAATTCAAGGCGATCAAAATTCCTAATGCTGAACAAACGATGAAACACTGCAAATATATAAGAAGAAAAGAGGAGGGCAATAGAGAAAGAGAAAACGACAGAAAAATAAATAAGACAACAGCTGTTGTTACATTTGATTTAAAAAACATTTTTTCTCTTCCAAAAGCCAACGTGTCCTGTTTTTAAATTAACAGTGTACAATTTGACAGCCCACTGCAATTTGAACAAATCTGCAACTAATGCAATGTGGGACGAGACCAAAAACGGAAGGAGCAATGATGACCTCGCAAGTGCGTTAGTTAAAATTCTAAAATCCGTACTGGATAGCTTAACTATCACAGTTACCAAGCTCATCTTATGGTCCGACTCATGCGTGCCCCTGAACAGAAACTCACATATGAGTGTTGCCATAATAAAATTTTTACAGTCACGAGAAGCAAAACAGGTAACCGAAATAACCCAAAAATTTTCCGAGCCAGGGCATGGAAATGTGCAGAAGTTCGATGCAGTACACAGCCTAATTGAAAGAAATCTTCGGCATCAGGAAATAATCAGCCCACTGTCATTAATGAGAGCATTTTTAAAAATTAATTCATAGGCTCTAACATTTAAGTTCCTCTAGGTGGTCGATGACGACTTCCACTTTTACCAAGAAGAAGCTGTCAAGTACGGATTTAACCAAATGCCATACTTGAAAGTAAAGACCATTCATCATTACAGCCCTTCACAAGTCCACTGCTGAACATAGGCCTCCCCCAAAGAATGCCACAAAGCACGGTCCTGAGCCACCTGCATCCATCGACTTCCTGCACATCTTACCAGGTCGTCACTCCATCTAGTGGGGGGACGCCCTACACTTCGCCTGCCGGTACGAGGCTGCCACTCGAGAACCTTTCTTCCCCATCGGTTGTCGGTTCTTCGAGCTATATGGCCGGCCCATTGCCACTTCAGCTTAATAATCCGTTGGGCTATGTCGGTCACTCTGGTTCTACTGCGGATATCCTCATTTCTGAGTTTATCACGCAGAGAAACTCCGAGCATAGCCCTCTCCATAGCTCGCTGAGCGACCTTGAGCTTCCTCATCCGGCCAGCAGTGAAGGACCACGTCTCAGTTCCGTATGTCATCACTGGCAACACGCACTGGGTGTACAGTCTCGTTTTCAAGTTTTGAGGTATACCTGACGAGAAGATGTGCCGTAATTTCCCGAACGCTGCCCAACCGAGTTGAATCCGTCGATTGACCTCTCGGTCGAAGTTGGACTTACCTAATCGGACTATTTGTCCCAGGTAAACATACTCGTCAACAACTTCGAGCTTAGTGTTCCCAACAACTACCGGCATAGGTGTGACATGGACATTAAACATGATCTTTGTTTTGTCCATGTTCATCTTAAGACCTATCCGTTGGGAAACACTATTGAGGTCAATGAGCATAGTGCTTAGGTCCTCCAGCGATTCTGCCATAAGGACTATATCGTCGCCAAATCGAAGGTGAGTGATGTACTCGCCATTGATGTTGATACCGTATCCTTTCCAGTCCAGAAGCTTGAAAACGTCTTCCAATGCAGCGGTGAAGAGTTTCGGGGATATGACATCACCCTGTCTTACACCTCTATGCAGTTGGATAGGTTTCGTACTCTGGTTCTGTACTCGGATAGCCATCGTAGCTCTACTATACAAACACTTCAGCACTTCGATATACCGACAGTCAACTTGGCACCGCTGAAGGGACTGCAGCACCGCCCAAATTTCGACGGAATCAAAGGCTTTCTCATAGTCCACATACGCTAGACATAGTGGCAAATTGTACTCTTCGGACTTCTGTACAATTTGCCGTAGGGTATGTATGTGGTCTATGGTGCTAAAGCCCTTTCGGAACCGGCTTGTTCGGGAGGCTGGAAGTCGTCAAGTCTGCGCGCGAGACGATTCGTAATGACTCTCGAAAACAGCATGTAGACGCGGCTAAGAAGGGAAATCGGTCTGTAGTTCTTCAAGAGAGCGTTGTCACCTTTCTTGAAGAACAAGACCACCGCACTTCTGCTCCACGCCTCCGGTGTAATGCCACCATGGAGGATGGAATTAAAGAGCTTCTGAAGGACTTCAAGTACCGGTCTTCCACCCGCTTTCAGAAGCTCCGCTGTAATTCCATCCTCGCCTGGGGCCTTACCGTTTTTAAGGTGCTGGAGAGCCATTCTAATCTCGCTCAGACTGACGTCCGGGATATCTTCGGAATAGTGTCGGATGAGACTCGCTCTTGGATCGTTACTCACACTGGCGTGTGGCTCCAACGATGACGTGTACAGCTGCCCATAGAACCTCTCAATCTCACTCAAAATCGCAGGTGCCCCGGAAACGATGCTGCCACACTCTGTCTTCAGCTTTGACAGTTGGCTCTTTCTGGCAGACAGATCTCTGGCAAAGACTTTGGAGCCTTGGTTCCGCTCGATCGCTTCTTCAATACGAGTTGTATTGAAGTTGCGTAAGTCCCGCCGCATGCATTTGGAGATCTGTCTGTTCAGTTGCCTGTATGCTGTCAAGTCTGTTGAAGAATGTAGCTTCATCTCCCGTCTAACAGCCATGAGATTAAGAGTGAGATCGGATAGTTTTTGTGTTCGTCTGCGGCGGGTCTTGCAGAACTTAGCTCCGACCGCATGGACAGTTTCCACGAGCTTGTCATTCATATCATCCACTTCATTGCAGTCTTCTAGGCACTGAAAACGGTTTTGTAACTCGAGCTGAAAGGTTTCGGGACTTTGGATTAGAGCACGAGGGGGACGGAGCGTTGACTTCATTAGACGAGACCTCTCCAACTTTACGTTTAGGTTCAGTATGCCTCTAACCATTCGGTGATCGCTACCAGTTTTCACCCTCGCGATCACGGAGACATCACTGAACAGTTGTCGTCTGGTCGTCATAATGAAGTCAATCTCATTTTTTGTCGAACCGTCGGGGCTCGACCAGGTCCACTTCCTGTGGGGCCGCTTCTGGAAGAAAGAGTTCATCATAAAGAGTCCCTCTTTCTCCATGAAGTCGGCCAGCTGCTGGCCCCTCGGGTTCCGTTGCCCTATTCCAAATTTCCCTACTTTCAGCTCACCGTTCTCTCTTGTGCCTAGTTTTGCATTAAAGTCTCCTATTAACACCGTATATTGGGTTTTGGAGGAATGCATGGCTCTAGAGATTTCCTCATACATTTACTCCACCTCCTCATCGGGGTGTGCCGAGGTTGGTGCGTAAACCTGTATGACCTTCAGCCAATACCGTTTGGTGATTCTGAGTATAAGGTACGCAACCCTCGTCGACACACTCCCGATCTTTACAACGTTGTTAACGAGAGACTTGTGGACGATAAATCCGACACCTCCTTGGGACAGATGGTCGCCCTCCCGGTGATAGAGAAAGTTGCCGGATTCGAGGATTACCGTTACCGAAAGACCATTACTTACAATGAATTAAAGTGGAAAATATTGCAATACAAAACCAGTTTCCAAGGGCCCACAACGTTCGTGGACGTCAATAAAAAAAGATTCACATCTTAAGTGATGTAACCGTTAAGGCACCAACAAGTATATTGACACAAAAATAATTCAAGACATACGAAGCTCATACAAATATATACCAGACGAGGATAAAACATATATGGAGACTATAATACTGAAAGCCTTGAAAAAGCCACTCGCTCAGGAAAGACAGAGAAAGGAAGGAAAGCCAGAAAATACAGTTAAAGTAGGAAAGACAGGAAAAGATGGAAGTACAAGTAAATTACGACAGAAAGAGTAGGTAAGACAGGGAGAGAAGGAAATAAAGGAAAAGCAGGTAAGACAGAAAAAGAAGGAAATACTAAAAATCTGAAATAACAGGAAGAGTAGGTAAGTCAGTAAAAGAAGGATGTACAAGAAAAGTAGGAAATACCGGAAAAGCAGGAACGGTAGGAAAAGATGAAAAGACTGAAAAATCAGACAAGATAAAATAAACGCAAGGGACATTGACTATGAAAAAATAGTAGAGGTTGACAAGCTCAACTACCACAAATATATTTTAAAAGTGTAATCTATTTTTTCTTCCTTCAATGTAAACCTAACATGTAAACAACTTGTATTTGATTAAATTTTTGAATAAATAATTTTCGGGTCAATTATTTGTTTTATTTTTAATAATTACATACCTACAATTTTATTTTATTATTTTGCGTCAGCAGTTTTCATATTTATAATCTTTACCTATTTTATTAAAATAAATTTCTCACAAAAACTACGCATTTCTTTGTTTGTTCGGTTTAATTAAGGTTAGGTTTATAGGTGTTTAGAGGTTAGTAGGGGTTTGTTGGGGGTTTCTAGGAATTTATTAGAGTTTATTTGGCTTCTTTACGGGTTTATAGGAGTTAGGAGGGTTTTTAGGAATTTGTAGGGGTTATAGGGTTTAGTTTGGTTTGTCTAATTGGTTCGGTTGTTATGTTTTCGTCAAAAATATACGCGAGTGATACCGCAAGGCACCGGTAGTATATCGAAAGTTCAACATTTAATTTTAATTCAAGCCTGATAGATAAGATCCGTAGTCAAGATATTCATAAAATTTGTAATTCATTTATTAATTTTATATAACATACAATAATGATTCGCAGTAGATTTGTTTATTTTCACAACCTGTATTGTGAAGCGAGGCTATAGAGCAAACAAGCACAAAATACTTTTGGTTGCTATTTGGCTAACATCCCAAGAAATGTAGTGTATATCAATTACCGTAATTATAGTTTCGCTTTTTTGTCCAATATCCATTTTGAAACCGGTTTTACACAAAGTTAAGGTCAAAAGTTTTTGTAAAACAAACTAAAACTTAATGCTTCACTACTGTAAAATAAACTAAAACTTAATGCTTCACTACATTTAATCACTCATATTTGCAGTATTTAAGTTGGTATTTTGCAGTATTTAAGTTGATATTCATGAGACAAGTTGCACGCGCTGACGCTCGATACGAAGTGAAGTGACCCCGATGTCCCGCCGCGACTGGGCGGCGCCGGCGCTCTCGGCATTACTCGGGTGTTTCCGGTAGCGACTCGTAACATCGGCCATCCTGCAAAGTGAATACCATAAGGTATTCACGAAGAGGCATTAGATAACGTTCAGAATATTTGCTACAGCTGAAATGACCGATGCACATCGATTACCAACAGTTCATGACGGATTAACTTTCTAACAGATCAAATCAGATACGGCGCATCCACCGCCTCTTCACCACTACCAGCAGAATCTGTTGCATTACCGACAGAACCCTTGTACGGCCGCAACGACTCATCTACGAAACTCTTTAATCTCCTTCAGACTACGAATCTTGTAATGATCGTCAAGACCGGTATCGTTACAGCCTATCAAAATCTACCGCTACGCTTAGGTCTCCCCCACAGACTGCCTCTTAGAGGGTATATTGAACAGAGTCGCCTTGCATTAATTTTGCAGCCTTGAATCTTAGTAAGACAGGCATTTGTGGAAGCACATAAGCAAAATCTATTAAAACCGCCATTTAACCAGGTGAAAGAAGTGAAACAGCACACACAGTGGCCCTTCAGGAGCAGTCAAAATTGTGCTGTATTTTATTAATTACATACACCATAAATAACGCGACAGCTCACACACACCCCATCGCAGACACATGTCTTCTTTTATCAACGAGCACATAGCTCACTCAGCATATGAGATTGCAGATCGATTGAGTCGCTCACGCACCGTGAATTCTACGGCGAGTGTTCAGCCCTGGAGATACCACGGTTTGACTACAGTGTCAGTAAAAAGGAATAATGTGTAATAGCCAAGTTAATAAGTATAAACTCGCACAGAAATTATGTCTTTTACGAAAGTAGGGTAATAATACACTCCAGCATACACTCAAAAGGCAGAAACAGATGTGGAACAGACAGAAACTGGTGCAGAACAGACCTATACAAAACAGACCTGCTCAGAATAGACCTGCACAAAACAGACCTGAACAGAGCAGACATGCATAGCACAGGTCCTCACATAATAGATCTGTACAGAACAGACCTGTACATAACAGACTTATACAGAATAGCACTTATACAGAACAGAGTTATACAGAACAGACTTATACAGAACAGAGTTATACAGAACAGACTTATACAGAATAGACAGAATTTGTAATACAGACAGAAGGCTCGAAGCCACAGACAGAATACAGACAGAAGGCTCGAAGCCACAGACAGATTAAATATGTAAAAATAATTACGCACCTTCATTTTATTTGCCTGTAGTCTCGCAATGGCGCAATCTTCCACTCGCTTCGCCGCCGAAGCTTATTGCATAGGTTCACACGGCATTCCTCGTGTAATTAAATCATCCAGTATTCATCAGTACACCGCTGGGATTGCTTACACAGCAAACATCAACACGTCGCTCACTGCTTGCCATTGCGGCAGGCATAAGGCAAGCGCACGTGGCTATTAAAACAAACCAGCACAGGCCATGCTTAGCTACCATGTGGCTGGCGCGCGTGACTGGCGCGCGTGGCTAAAAGAACACAGCACAGGGCATGCCGCACTCGCACCAGCGAGTTGTCGCACCGCACCACGCACTCGAAGCGTTAACGGGATCAACAGGAGCACCTGAGAGTTCACAGGCATCGTCGGGTTTGTCGTCATCGTGATCTGCGTAAAACAAGTTGTTAATTATCAAAACAATATACACAGTTGCATATCCTCTCATCCATCACGCATACGAGACCCTCTAACAGAAAGACGCTCTCATATCGCAGATTATAATAAAGCACTTTGCTTTCACAAGTGTGGATACATCTCCATACGAAGTATCTCACACATTCTCTTACTTGAACCTCCGAGATCCCACGTTAATCACGTGAACCACGTTAAAACATGAAGCAGGGCAGACCCTAATACATGTTCAGAGGACACAACGTCCGCGAATACAGAGTATAACACTTCCGCGCATACATAGTTTAAGACTTCCGAGGCACCGCTATATACAGCATACGCGCTCCGGGATGGCGCCTGCGTATACACGCATACGCGTCTGCTGAAACCAGGCCATGCTACAGCTGGACCCGCCAGTCCGTTTCGACCAGCAAGGCGCACACTCACCATGTAATTATATCACACGTGCTACTGTAACATAAAAGAAAACATTAAAAAGATTCTTTTTTTTTAAAACAATGCAGCACTACTCTCAGGACACAATCGCCTTTCCGGGGTACCATATACCGAGCTGGCACACGACAACCCCTGGTTCGGTCCGATCCTCATGTAAACCCAAATATTCTCTTCAATGTCAGAACTAACCTGTTCCACTTCAATTTCGTCAGTTATACTTTGGTTCTCCGGCGCTTCTCTCAACTAATTAAAGAATTAACCTTAAGATAAATTTACTTTCCTCGTGTATCAAATAGTGATCGGTAACAGCGGCAATTAACCAGTCCGCGGCGTCATAAGCCGGCAGCATACTTGCACTCAAGAGCTAGCGCTACAGCTCCACGCTTTCCACTAAACCCTCAACATTAAATCCCAATTCCGTCGAACACATAATACTCGGAGTAAACTGTAACACTTATCTTCACATTAGAACACAAAATTAATACCCAGTGTTTTTAATTCATAGCACGTTAAAGTTAAACATTTTTTTCGTTACATCGTTTAAACACTGAACTTTAAAACTAGCCCATGTAAATCACACCTCATGTATCAAATTATAACATTACTCGAATAGTTTATGATTCCACTAAATGCAAAACTATAACTCATCTTAAAATACCTCCAACATTTCTTTAGACCTTTTTACGTTAAGGAATAACAAAATTACTTGTGGGTACCTTACTATAAATTGAATGCTAATTGAACAGAAAGATTTAACTTTTGGTTTAAAACATTTCACTTTACACTTTAATAAAAACAAAGTCATTAACGCGAAGTCTTTCACAAAGGTAATAACTATCACACTACTCGAAGGCTATATGTGGGCGATAACGGGGACTCTATCCCTATTTTGTATTGTTCGTTTTCTTTTAAGTTCTAATTGTATATCCCACTTCTGAATGTAAAACAAACTAAAACTTAATGCTTCACTACATTTAATCACTCATATTTGCAGTATTTAAGTTGGTATTTTGCAGTATTTAAGTTGATATTCATGAGACAAGTTGCACGCGCTGACGCTCGATACGAAGTGAAGTGACCCCGATGTCCCGCCGCGACTGGGCGGCGCCGGCGCTCTCGGCATTACTCGGGTGTTTCCGGTAGCGACTCGTAACATTTTTTATTTTTACGGATTATTAGAAGCCCAGATGTGCCATTTTTTAAATCTTTATTTTAATCATAACATAGAAAAACAAAAAAAATTGTTCCTGTAAAATCACCAAATGGTCTGTTAGCCTAACAAGTACTGAGGCGACGAATTGGCTTTTTTGACTTTTTATTTTGTCTGAGATTAAAAGATATATCTTTCTGATACATATAATATTCCCACTTATTGCTATTACATACACACTTTATACGTACGAAAATAGAAATACAAGTTTCGTGAAAACAAAAAAAAAATAGTTTCCTTTAAAAAATATTAACACATATACAGTCGTTTTGACTGCTGCGGAACGAATTGTTCCTTTATGATCTGGTGTTCCAGTCCTCCACTAATCACAACTTGCTTCCTTAGCCATGTCCTTGTAGATTTTAGGCCTGACGTTTTAATAAAAATAGAACTATGCACCCTCACAATATTACAGCGATTAATGCTAAGTGGTTTAATTTCGACTCCGAAGTACTATTATTGTTATTAATCACTTGGGCTATGGCGACTGCTGGATTTTCCTTTTGCATTGTCGCCAACCCATAATTATAAATCAAAATGAGACTTTTCTAATATCAAAAAACAAGATGCAACTGCATATTAACTGTAAATGATTTTACTTTTATACTTATATCTGGACCAAATAAAAATGTATGATACGTCATTTTCTGCCGACTTCCAAAAAGGAGACGGTACTCAATTCGAGTGTATGTTTTTTTTTTTTTTTATGTGTGTTACCTCATAACTCTGTACTGGGCGAACCGATTTCGATGATTCTTTTTTTATATGAAAGCTGACAGTTCTCGTGTGGTCCCATATAAATTTGATCAAGGTCAGACCAATGGTTATTGAGTTATTCTTAAATAACCTATATTGAAATCGCTTATATTGAAGTCGGCTGTACAAAATTTTTAATTTTAAATTATTACTATTCAATTTACGTACGTCTACAATTTATCTTCTGTGCCTTAGATACAAACGAATTACATTGTACGTCGTTTCGACACAATTTCACTAAACGGTTTTGTTTCGAATTAACTGCTTAAGGAAAATACATATGAATTTATTTTTATAACTGTTAAGGCGAAGTTTCAACGTTGCGTATAAAAACATAAATATATACATAAAAATTGTGAAAACCTATTGTTTTGTCTTTGTCTCAGGAGACAACGAGCTCAAATTATTCTATACCTAGGTAGTCCACTGTGAAGCATACCCTACAATAAATATAAACAGTCACTGACTCAGGGACATCTTAACAGTGAACGCCATGTAAGAAATTGACACAGAATTACTATATTTTCAATAAAAAATACCATAAAAATATTATTACTTTGCATAAAAGGTACGAGTCTTTATTTAGACCATTATGGTACTACAATAAATACATAGGCTGCACTAAAAGTATCGGGAATGGAATATTTCCACTGTTCTGTCATATTAAAATATTTTTAATTGAAAACTCCTTGGTTTTAAAATCGAATACCATTTATTTATTTTAAAAAAGATTTTCGGTCTTGTCACAAGGTTTTGTCAAACTTGTTTAGTCGTTGAGAAAATGGAATTGACTCGAGACTAAATTCAAGAGTGATGATTTATTATGACTTTCGAAGTGGTTTAACACAAAAACAATGTATTGACCGGATGATTTCTGAATTTGGTGATGAAGCCCCATCCAAAACCACAATTTATCGCTGGTTTGCTGAATTTCAACGTGGACGTGTCAAGCTAAGCAAGTGATGATCCCCGTCAAGGTCGTCCAAAAACTGCAGTCACCCAAGAAAACGTTGATGCTGTGCGTAAGCTGATTGAGGAAGATTGACATGTGTCATACCGCAAAATTTAGGCAACTTTAGACATTGGCATGAGTCAAATACAAATAATCTTGCATGAACAATTAGGTGTAAAAAAGTTGTTTTCCCGATGGATACCGCATTCGCTCTGTGAAGAGCAAAAAGCGACTCGCGTTACTTGGTGCGTCAGAACTCTCGAAAGATTCCACGCAGGATCCTCAAATAATGTATACAACATCGTATTAGGTGACGAATCCTGGATATACGCGTACGAACCCGAAACAAAAAATCAGTCATGAGTTTGGGTGTTTGAAAATGAGTTAAAGCCAACAAAGATTGTTCGTTCACGGAGTGTTGCAAAAAAAATGGTGGCCACGTTTGTCTCCAAAACCGGCCATGTTACGACTATTCCTCTTGAGGGACCAAGAACAGTTAATGCAGAATGGTATGCTAGCATTTGTTTGCCACAGGTCATTTCTGAACTCCGTAAAGAGAACTGCAACCGCCGCATCATCCTCCATCACGACAATGCGAGTTCTCACATCGCACACAGAACAAAAGAGTTTTTAGAGCAAGAAAACATAGAATTATTAGACCATCCGCCGTACAGCCCCGTCCTAAGCCCTAATGATTTCTATACTTTTCCTAAAATAAAGAATAAATTGCGTGGACAGAGATTTTCATCACCTGAATAAGCTGTGGACGCATACAAAACGGCCATTTTGGAGACCCTAACTTCCGAATGGAATGGTTGCTTCAATGATTGGTTCCATCGTATGGAAAAATGTGTCAAATTTCGCGAAAAATACTTCGAAAAGCAATAAATACATTTTTAAATAGTAATGTTGTGTCACTTCCTTGATTCCCAAAACTTTCAGTGCCGCCCTCGTACATACATTTAGAAATACTACACAAAATACAGTGCTTGGTAACACATTTAACATGATTACAAACAAAAAACTACAAATGTCCTATGAAAAATACTTATACTATCTAATACTTAACTTATACATTTTCCGTGGTATCTTAAACAGATCAGAAAACTTAGTGGCCTAAGGTTAATTTAATTTACAAATCTGACAAGCGGCTTAGCTAACTTTACTACCGAACCTTAACTAGAACCGCTCTTAGTTTTGAAAACAACAGACCTTTTTCTCTTGGTTCTCTACTAGGTTCTTTACAAGGTTTTACCGGCTCTACCATTATATCTTTAGTGTTGACAACGGGAGTAACATCATTATGATTCAACAGATACGCGGGCTTTATACGATCAAAAAATACCTTATCACAGCGTTAAATCACTCTAAATAGACCATCATAAGGAGGTAGGTTCCAGGGGTCGTTTAACAGTATCATCCCTAACGAAAACGTGAGTACAAGACTTTAAATCAGGATGGACAAAAAATGATCGTGAATTACTATAAGGTTTCAAAATAGGCTTCAATTTCGTTATTGAATGACGTATTTTGTCTACTAAAACGTTATCGTCACTTAGCTCTGAATTTGTTACGTCATGAAAATCACATGGTAACCGTAATGTACGTCCAAAAGTCATTTCCGCTGCGCTAACGCTATTATTGCTTCTCATTAGAGTACAGAGTCCTAACATTATCATGGGCAACTCAACAACCTATGACGAATTATTTAACCTGGCTGTAAATGAAGCTTTCAACGAACGATGCCAGCGCTCTACCATACCATTACTTTGCGGTTGGTATGCAGTAGTTCTCAGTCTCTTTACGCCGATAATATTTAATAAGCTTGCGAAAAAATTGCTCTCAAATTGTCTACCCTGATCCTTAGACAATGTAACTGGGCATCCATAACGGGCTAACCATCCTTCGTATATTACTTTGGCGACGCTTTCTGTTGTGATATTTTGTATGGGAAAAGCTTCTAGCCATCATGTTTTCCTATCTATTACTGTCACGCAATATCTATAGCCTTGTACAGTAGCCGGTAAGGATTCGACGATGTCTACATGTATGTGCTCAAAACGACGAACTCTTTGCCCATAAATTAATATCTTTGTTCATCTCTGGCCGAAATAGTTTTTGACAAACTAACTTTCTTATAGTGCGTACACTCGGATGGCTCAAATTGCGTACTGCGTCAAGCGCTATTTTTTTTCTAAAACTTTGTGGTAAATAGGGTCTAGTATATTTCGTTGAAGTTTCACAAAATATCGATTCACGACATTAATAATGATAGGCAAAAATACTTTTAATACTTACATTGCTGACGGTGTCAGAATATATTGTTTGTGCAATGAAGTCGTCGTATTTCTGCGCCTCAGCAAGTTCGTGGTAATCGAGTACCTACTGTGGGACAGGAAATCGTCTCGACGCGTGATAGCGAGTCAGCTACGATGTTATTCTTACCTTCGACATATCCGGTGTCTGTTGAAAACTCGCTGATGAATAACAGTTGCCTTGTTCGTTGAGGTGTTTCTTTGTTGCTATCTTATTTCTTAAAAGCATGAATCAATGGCTTGTGGTCTGTAAAAATAACTAACTGTTGTCCCTCAAATAACTTACGGAAATGCCAAATAGCTAAAAATAATGCCAAAAATTCCCTACCCTACGCCCTATACTTTTGCTCTGCACTACTTTGTGTAGATACTTGTTCAACTCGGCCTGGTACTCTACTGCGTTTGGTGTGTGAGTACGATAAAATTCACCATACCCAAGAAATGACGGAGATCCTGCACTGTCTATGGTTTGGGGTAAGCTGCGATTGCTGCAGGGGTGTGATTCCCTTTGGTATTACCTCGTAATCTAAAAATTTGATTTTTGACTTACCGAAACTGCAGTTGGCGATGTTAATCGTGATGCGATACTGGTTTAGCCGTTCAAATACCTAATCCAGGTGTTTTAGGTACTGTCTTTCATCGATGTATGTAATAAACAAAATCCAGACCTTCAAATACAGTATTCATGAACCTTTGAAATGTTTGTACTTCGTTACACATTCCAAACGTCACTCGGGTAAATTCAAATAGACCAAATAGTGTGATAGTCGCGGTTTTCTCTATATCCTGCTCCGCTACAGGAATAAAATGATAGAATCTATTTATGTCTATTTTAGAAAATATTTTTTTACCTGACAACAAATAAGTAAAGTCTTGCAATCTAGGGATCAGTATCTGTCAGGTTTCGTAACTGCATTTAGTCGTCTATAGTCCCCACGTTTTTTTTGTATTTCCCCATTTTTAAAATTGCGTAAGTCCCGCCGCATGCATTTGGAGATCTGTCTGTTCAGTTGCCTGTATGCTATCATATATAGCTGTACGTATGGCCAAGAATAATTCAAAATGTATCACAGTGGTGTACCTTTTGCCAACTGTAAGTGTTGGAAGACTGAGGAGACACACTGGCTCCTGCTAACAAGCAGCGCATGCAAAGGCTAGAATAGATTTAAAATGTATCTTAGTGATGCACTATTACCAACTATATAACCATTAGTATTGGAAGGCTGAGGAGACACACTGGCTCTGCATGCCTCACAATGCACCAATAGGTTAGAATTGTCTCGATATTATCTTCATAACATCAAAAAAGCAACTGTGGACATAACAATAACATTTCAGTATACTATTTTCTATATTTGTCCTATTAATAAGGAATACCTAACGCGACGTAGTTTTGATCAAAAAACGTCTTAAACATCAAGTGGTTGATTGTATTATATTGGTTTTAGGTATAGTAGTATTAAAATTATAGTTTATTTTAAAGCGTAATAGATATTATACGTAATACCTTTGGTTTATAAAGCAAATTTAACCACTCAAATTGAAATTAAAATTGATTGTGAAAATCGACAACATATAATAAAATTCTAAATATGACTAAGTTTATTATAGTGACGACCCAAAAAGTAGAATTAAAATGTAAATCATGCGTTATTTTAATATCGTTGTCAACTTTTATACACCGTCATCGTAATTATTTTAAAACTGTCATAATATTTTCTAAATATTATTTCGAGTGTCGTGAACTTTCTAACTAATATGTGCACTTGAAAATAAATTATCGCAGGAAAAAACAATGTAATGTAAATGCGGTGTAATGTTTGTGTAATGCGGTGCTCTGTATCAATATAGAATTTTTATTTCCAAATAGCAATTCACACCGGAACCCAAACTATGCATTCTCAAATTCAAAAATTTCTATCTAGACACAATGGACATCGAACAAGTTCATTAGATTTAAATTTGCTTAGGATATGGGGTCGATGTTTACACATATTTCATATGCTGCTATTGAGATGTACTATAATTCACATCTTGAGTATCAGGAAGGCTCTCGTCATCAATGCTTACAAAAGATGGCATTGCGTTCACGTCAGACGTGAGCAGTGACGGGTCACAATTAGTGTAAATTGGCTATTAATGCAATCGTAATAGCGCCGCCTGCCAAGCACAATTGAGACAAGTCGTCTCTACTATGTGGGTGAATTATGTCGAGTAGTCAGAAACATTTTTCTCATATTATCAAAAACTTCTTATATATAATTGAAGTGATAAACGAACTTAATGTCCATCTGATGGTAAATCGCTATAAGCCACGCACACATGTAATTAAATTTAAATAAAAAAGGCTACAGAAATACGTTCTCACTGCTGAGGACTAATATGGAATGCCTCGCTGTCTGTAATTGTACTGAATTTCTTACACTATTTAAATTGTAATACAGCAGTGCACGCAATGCCACTTGACGGCAAAATTAGGTAGAGATCCCAAAATTTTGATAAGATTCACTAAACAAAAAAAAATTAAATTTGAATTTTTATATGCTGTTTTCATTTACCTTTTTATTCATAAATTAATCAAATCATGACAACGTTAACTTAGTCCTCTTGGTCAGATTTTTAATTCTCTGATTTGTCTTCTTATGACCTGATTATGGCATGACTTCCTTACAACATGAGAAGCTCATATTAGCCATGGACTTTTAGGGATTGTTAAAGATGTTAGGTATGCTTATTGCTTGTTACCACTTCCAATGCTTGCAAATATAGCAAATTTAATATTCAGTTCATCAGTGGCCTATAATATGACTAGAATGTACATGTAGACGATAGCTTGGCCACACTGATATATTACAATGCTGATTCTAAATAATAAGGATTTCGAGAATCAGTTAGTAGATTCTAGATCCCACACTAAATCCATACTATTTTTATTATATTAATGAAGATATAGAACAATATTGTGGTAATTTTGTGGTTTTTTTTTTAAATAAAACCTTTCTTTGCATAAAAGGTCATTAATTTAAAATAGTATTTTAATTATTTACAGTACGTAAATTGATTATCCTTAAAAACCTGCATTATGTTCTTTGTAAATAAGGTTTTAAATAAAATACCACTAATTATTTAAACTTTAATTTGCCCGCTAATTAGCACTCAATATTCACAAATTATAATTTGATGAAAAAACAATTAAGGCAACAAAAAACTATATGAAATTATGACAAGTTTCTTTTCTCTAGACCTATTTTGTACTCATCAACTGCTTTCATCATGATGTCCAGCTTTGTTTTAATAAAAGGAACAGGGCCAGGTTCTTCGTCTCCCACAATCTTGTACCGTCTGACAATCGCAGATAAAGCTGTCTTCACCGACATCAAGGCGTATTGATAACCTGCGAAATTTAATGAATTAAGTACATAATGTTATCGTGCTTTACATCTGGTTTTGGAAAAAAAGAATTCATTTGCCGCCCTTGCATTTACGCAAAAACCGTGTGATTAAAGTACCTGTCTAACCGGAAGTTGCGGGTCCTAAGTTCAAATTCTAGTTGAAGGGAACATTTGTGGAAAGACACAAATTGTAAATTTCGGGTTATTCATCCAAATGTCCAAATATGCCTCCTAAACTGTTGGACGCCTTTGACATCATTAAAATATTACCGTCGAAACGAATCGAAACTGGCAATGCAATACATTTTTTTTAATAAGAGATCACATTAAAGGCATTTTTAAGTCCATACATGGACATAGTCATGTTCAAGGTAACGCTAGCCGGTATGCAGAGCTTTCGTACGAATTAAAACAAGCGTTTTATTTCCAACGCGCGTTTATTTACGAGTTGCAAGAATAAACGTACGGCTTTTTTTAATGTCGAGTTGTAGAGTATGCATGGAATAATCCCCCAGTGCGCAATGTCGTTCTTCGTTTCAACACTGTAACACTTATTACAAATCAAGATCATCTCATCCACCTGCAAAATACTGCAGGTAGATATCAAACGTTTTATCTAAATTATCTGTGTTTTCTTTAAAAACAACAAGTTTTAAATTTTAGTGAAATATTTATCTTTAATTTTTTAAACTGTTCCTAAATTATTTGCGCTAATAATGTTCACCCGATTACCACTTAAAACTTAGAATTGTTTTGCACGAGGAGATAGGGGCAGGGGAGGGTTGTAGTATCCCCTAACCGTCGATATCACTCCCATCAAAAGGTAATACACCGTTCTTGAGAAAAATCAAAATGAAAATCCCATAGACCTAACCTTAAAATTATGACATTTATCGTCTACGGCAGGAGGGGGAACGGAGAGTGGGTAGCGGGGCTTTCTCCAATCACAACTGTAAGAATTGCAGGGTGCTTAAATATTTCTCGGTGATAAAAAAATATAATATAACCTCTAATAGGTGTCCTAATTGACATTAGCGCGACAATCGCGTCGTGTCGTCGGGCAGCGGGGTGAAGGCCAGGAATCCGACCTATATTGATTGTGAAATTCACCACATTTCGGTCTCATTTCCAACAAAGCACATTGCGACCCATTCTTTTTTCTCATTGCTGTCACGACATAGCGAAGTCCTTCGATCGGGTCTAGGACAAAGCGCTGACATAGCAAAGGCCTTCGATCGAGTCTGGCACAAAGCACTTCTTTCGAAGCTCGCTTCCTATGGGCTTCCCGAGAAATTGTGCAATTGGATCACCAGCTTCCTTGCAGATCGGAGCATCAAGGTCGTTGTAGACGGTGCATGCTCCGACTACAAGCCTATTAACGCTGGTGTTCCACAAGGCTGTGTGCTATCACCAACGCTGTTTCTTCTGCATATCAATGATATGTTGCTAACTGGTAACATTCATTGCTATGCGGATGACAGCACTGGTGATGCTCTATACACTGTGTCTGAAGTCGAGTCTTTGCTGGACAAAGTCTCGGACTGGGGGCGACTAAATCTAGTCCAGTTAATTCCTGAGAACACACAAGTTTGCGCGTTTACCGCTAAAAAGAACCCCTTTGTCGTATCTCCTCAGTATCAAGCCACTCCCTTTGCTGCCTCAGCTAGCATCAGAATCTTTGGCGTCGATATATCGAATAGTATGCAGTTTCGTGGTCACTTGGAAGGGAAGGCCATATTGGCCTCTAAAAATCTTGGTGTGCTCAGCAGAGCGAGACAGTATTTCATACTAGTACATCGCTTGCAAACTTTACAAAGCGCAAGTTCGGCCTCACATGGAATAGGTACTATTCTTATCTCTGGGCTGGGGTACCCCAGTGCCAGCTCCTTCCACTTGACCGCATCCAGCGCAGAGCGGTTCGAATCGTCGACGGCGGAGTTCTTTCTGATTGGCTCGATACACTGGCGCTGCGTAGGGATGTTGCATTTTCGATCGAATCTGCCACAGGGAGTGCTCTGAGAAATTGTTCGGATTATTTCCAGCTGCCAAATTTCACGAACGCACATCGCGTCCAAATTCGCGATACCATCCTCACCATCTGGATGCTTGGCGGTCCACGATTTTGCATTTTACTAGAAGTTTTCTTCCTCGTACAACTTTTCTGTGGAATCGTTTACCACCGGCGATTTTTCCGGACAGATACGATTTATGGACCTTCAAGAAAAGAGGTGACACCTTTCTAAGAGGCCGGCAACTTATTTGCAAACCCCTGGTGTTGCGGTTGTTCATGGGCGGCAGTAGTCACTTACCGTCAGGTGAGCTGAACGCTTGTTTGCCCCCTCCTCTATAAAAAACTGCAGAATAGGTCATCCATATATTTCCAGAAAGTAAAAACTAGGCGTTTCTGAATTTCAGGTTTAACGCCCATGCTATGCGCAAAGTGCGAAGCGGAGCGGAACCCGCGGCCGCACACATCGTCAATTCGCGCGATGATCGCGTAATCGCGTTGTATTAGGACGACGCCTAACCTATTACAACTGAAAGTATTTCTGGGTGCTCAAGTATTTAGTAACACGATAAAACTACAATTATACACGGGAGAGCACACATTCACGCAAGAAGAGCAACCAACGGAATGTAAACGTAGTGATCACAGACTAACTAGTAGATGTAAATATTGTATTTTCTTTGACGGAATGCATAAAAATTAGTATGTCATGCGATTTGACACTTGACAGAGAGTATATACAATACAAGAATTAAAATACCATAAAAGTATAATAATGTGACACTAGTCTTTTACATGGTTATACGTCCTTGTCGCACTTACACAAAATTCTGTATGCTATCCAGCTTCAAAATAATATTGCATACGTTTTTCCATGTTTCACACAGTTTATGTTATAATCATTTTTATTCTCGTAACGGTGCATTACCACCAAAAACCATAATTCATTGATATTGATACTAGAGATTACTAACGTAGCAACTGTATCTTAATATGAGTGTCGAAAAATCAAAAACATGCTGGGTCGCTTGCCAATTCTTAGGTTTAGTTAATTTTCTAATTGTGCTGAAGACGTGTGCTCCGGAGTTGGCACCGGTTTTAACGCGTCTTTTCCGGTACTCCTACTCCCAAGGCGTAGTCCCGAACTCATGGAAGACAGCTTTGGTGCACCCGATCCCTAAAAAAGGCGACCGCTCAGACCCGTCCAACTACAGGCCTATCGCCATCACCTCCTTGTTCTCCAAAATAATGGAAGCCGTTATAAACTGCCAGCTCATGAGTTACCTTGAGGATTACCAGCTGATTAGTGACCGCCAGTACGGTTTTCGTCGGAGTCGATCAGCTGGTGATCTTCTAGTCTACTTAACTCATAGATGGGCGGAGGCAGTAGAGTCCAAGGGGGAGGCATTAGCCGTTAGTTTGGACGTAGCGAAGGCCTTTGATCGGGTCTGGCACAAAGCGCTTCTTTCGAAGCTTCCTGCGTATGGGCTTCCTGAGAAATTGTGCAAATAGATCACCAGTTTTCTTGCTGATCGGAGCATCAAGGTCGTAGTAGACGGTGCATGCTCTGATCTCAAGCCTATCAACGCTGGTGTTCCACAAGGCTGCGTGCTATCACCAACGCTGTTTCTCCTGCATATCAATGATTTATGTTGCTAACTGGTAGCATTCATTGCTATGCAGACGACAGCACTGGTGATGCCTTATATACCGGCCGTGCCAATATTTCTCGGGAAAACGTCGCCGAGTACCGGGACAAACTTGTGTCTGAAGTCGAGTCTTTGCTTAACAAAGTCTCGGATTGGGGCCGACTAAATCTAGTTCAGTTCAATCCCCAGAAGACACAAGTTTGCGCATTTACCGCTAAAAAGAACCCCTTTGTCGTATCTCCTCAGTTTCAAGGCACTCCCCTTGCTGCCTCAGCTAGTATCGGAATCCTTGGCGTCGACATATCGAATAGTGTGCAGTTTCGTGGTCACTTGGAAGGGAAGGCCAAATTGGCCTCTAAAAAGCTTGGCGTGCTCAGCAGAGCGAGACAGTATTTCATGCCGGCACATCGCTTGAAACTTTACAAAGCGCAAGTTCGGCCCCACATGGAATACTGTTCTCATCTCTGGGCCGGGGCACACCAGTGCCAGCTCCTTCAACTTGACCGCATCCAGCGCAGAGCGGTTCCAATCGTCGACGACCGAGTTCTTTCTGATCGGCTCGATACACTGGCACTGCGTAGAGATGTTGCATCTCTTTGCGTATTTTATCGCATTTATCACGGGGAGTGCTCTGAGGAATTGTTCAGACTAACTCCAGCCGCTCAATTTCACCATCGCACATCGCGACAAAACTCGCGTTACCATCCATACCATTTGGAAGATTGGCGGTCCACCACTGTGCGATTTAGAAGAAATTTTCTCCCTCGCACGACTTCCTTGTGGAATCAATTACCACCAGCGAATTTTCCGGACCGATACGACTTAGGAACCTTCAAGAAAAGGGCTTACACCTTTCTAAAAGGTCGGCAACGCATCTGCAATTCCCCTGGTGTTGCGGTTGTTCATGGGCGGCAGTAGTCACTTACCATCAGGTGAGCCACATGCTCGTTTGCCCCTATTCCATAAAAAAAAGAGCGTTCAAAAAAAAAGTATAAATATGGTATAAACTCGTTGGAATTTGAAAAAGTAAAAGATAGATCTACATCATCGCAAATCATAGGGTGAGTTCAGATTGAATTGAAGATTAAAAAGACGAAGAATGGAATGCCTCGTTTCCCGAGGGAAGAGGTCCCGGGTTATCTACTCTCACTATACGAAAAACTATAGCTTATATAGAATACTTATAATATTGCCTTCCCAGAAAGGATACTTTATTATAATCAAGGGGTAGTTACGATTGACTACTCCGATGATGGAGCTACTGTAGCGGGCACTTCGTACGCAGAACAAATAAAAATGTTGAGCAACGAAATACACGAGAAACGACGAAGCAAACTCACAAAGATTGTTTCGTTTCACTAAGGTGCCGCTCACGACTCACAAATCCACCATTTTTATGACTAAAATTCGACATGCTGCCTTGATCATGTATTTTGATATATATTTTCACCTGACCTAGTTAGTGATTTAATATCTTAGTATCTGTGAGGGCAGATATTTTAATATGATGAAGCAGTAATTGTCGCAGTAAAATAAACTTAGGTGCAGAAACTAGAAAAAGACATTCCAAATGTTTTAATTACACTAAAATGTTTTTTGGAGAACGCGACTGACCGTCGCGTAATGCATTATTATTTTGTGTATTGAAAATTGTAACATTTAATTATACGTATATCGCAAGAAGTATCTCTTATTTAACTATAATATTCACGGACTGTTCTTAAATAACCGCCCAGACAATTTCTTTTTTTAACAACATTCTTAATTCCATCGACTACAAATCGTTCAGATTAGAATCCCGCGTTTAGCCAAAATCAGTTATTGGATCTTTGTCTTATGAAATCGTCATTAACAGCTTCAAGTCAGGAATTGGGTGGTACAGCATGTAAAGTCTTTGTTCATTGGCCCTTGATCTCTTTCCGATTGTGTCGAATTGCCGTCCCATTGGACTACAAAAATGAGGTCATTGAGAGTGTACCTTTGTTTGCGGACATACTCGTACATATACTGCTGTCCATGAAGTTCCATGAAGGCGGCCCGCCACTAGATGAAGTGACTACCTGGTGCGACATGCAGGAAGTCCATAGATGCAGATGGATAAGAACTGTGTTTGGAGATAGTACCTGGGACAGGCCTATGTTAAACAGTGGACTTGTGTAGGGCTATAATAATGATGATGAGGTTGAAATAAAAAATAACTTTATTAATATTTACCAACACAATTTCTGGGTCCATTGCTGAAAGGCATATAGCTACATGTGTGTTGCAAGTTGAACCTCTCGGGCAGGAACCTGTCAGGGTCAAAGCATTCAGCATCTGGACCCCAATATTTCGGATCTCGATGAACTCCCCATATGCTGACTACTATACCACAGCCAGCAGGAAGGATGCGACCTGAAGCTAAATATTTAAAATACTTTATTTGCTTCCAATGATGTTACTTTTTTGGTATACTTGTAGTCTTAAATCATAGACAGTATATAAACCAGCTTTTAGCATAACTTTGGAAGATTTTTCTAAGTGCACTGTGAGCAAGTGCACATGTATCTCAGAGAATAAGCGCTCGTCATAGTTTACGCTTTATGACATTATTAATTCCAATTAAAGTTCTGGTTAACCACGAACTCGATGGTAAAGGAAAACTCTAAAAAATAAACAACTATAAGGAATTATCTATGTCTTAGATATTAAAATAGTTCTAAAGGAATGTGAAGGCTACACCGAATAAGCCACTCTTATTTTATAATATTTTTTTAGAATAAGGGTGTCATACGAGCACACAGTCCACTGATGGTAAGTGGATACTCTGCTTATAGACATCCACATTTAACCTCAATTGAGATTCAAAATGCTAATGTGTTGCCACACCTGAGGACTAACATGAAATATCTCGTATCCAGTAAAAATGATCTTCGGTTCTCTACACTCACCATACGAAATCCAGCAGCATCAATTTTACACTGACATTCAATCAAGCCAACCCATTCGTGCTACAATCATAATATAGCTCCAGCATGGCTCTACTACGCATTAAATAGGATCTATAAAAAGACATTTGGCCAGATAAAAAAGAGACAGGACTTTTGAAATTATTAAAAATACAAAACAGATTTTATGGTCGCCGAATAATTAGATATGATAGATATCATGAGGATCATCGACCCGAATCGAGTTAAAACCAGTTATTGGAATTTTTGTTAATAAATTCTCAATAGCAGCTCGGAATCAGGAAGTTATACGTGGAACTCTATACGTGGTAGAGCCATGCTGCAGCTATATTAACAGTATAGTTGTAACACGAATGGGTCGGCTCGATCAGGGAAGAATCACGCTCTCCCAGAATACCAGCGTAAAATAGCAGCTTAATGCTGCTGTGTTTCGTATGGTGAGTGTAGAGAACCGGAAGACCCTTTTTACTCAAAAAGAGGCATTCCATCTTAGTTCTCGCGGCTAACAACGCATCTGCATTTTAATTCGCAAACGAAGATAGATGTAGATGTCTATGGGCCACAGCAACCACTTACCATCAGGTGGACTGTGTACTCGTCTGTCATCCTTATTCTATAAAAAAAAAGTTGGCAGTGTTTCAACCCGTGCCTCGATAAGTACGTACAGCCGTTGATCCTGCGCCTGATCTCTCCCCGATCGTGTCGGATTATCGTCCCATTGGACTATGAGAGTGAGGTAATAAGGGTGCACCTGTTTATGCGTACACTCGGGTAATGTAATTTTGTCTCACGCCAGTCTACCTTAACACTTTCCACCGTGACCGAAGTTCTATCCAGAGAATATTATTTATTTCTAACGTCAATCCGGTTGTTATATGTGACGGTTATCGCAAATCCTTCTTACAACAGTAGAGACCCATGTCCAGCGGTGGCTGTAAAAAAAGAGTTGGTAATGAAGTAGATAGATAGATAAATACTCACGTAAAGTAAGATCCTCCAAAACTTTCCTAATAATGAACGGCCCCGGAGGAAATAATCTAAGTGTCTCCTTTACCACCCTTTCGAGATACTTTAAATGTGTTAAGTCTTCTTTAACTAATGGTCGATCGGAGTCACCAAATACTTCTTGTAGCCTATAAGAAGTGTTCATCTAATAAAAATGTACATTTATTTTAATAGAACAATTGACTAAGGTGACAAACCAATTTATAGTCCACCTGATGGACATCTGCAGCTAATATCAAATAAGGAAGATAACAGAAGCGTTGTCAACTCTGAGGAATAATATGAAATGTCTTCTAGCCCTTTAACTCTGAACACAAGTTTTCTTTTCAGCCTAGAAGTTTGTCTGGGTGGGTACAACCCTCTTACGTATTTATGCCGCCAGATAACAGTGTTTTGTTTAAGTCTGAAGGGTATAGAATTGTAAATACAATCTCTTTCTCGATATTAAATATAGTGCGGGTATATTTTAGTATTAAAATAGTAATACACGGAAGTGTAAAGCAACACATTTGTGACGTCATCAGCGTTAGTAATATCATAAAATGCGGCATCGCTAACACTCGGGCCATTTGCTAAGTACTGATGATGTTTTTCATGACCTCAGCAACAACAGAACACTGGCATCAAATAATTATCAAGTAAAAGAGGCTCTCATTTTTGCTAAGCGTACCTGATGTAACGCCTATAATTCGATTGAAGGTAGACTTGGTTACAGTTTTAGAGCCCAGTACCTCAAACTCTCTAACACAGAACTACAACAGTAAGGGGCTTAAAAAGAGACAAACTGAACAAACGACATTTAAAAAATCGCACAATATAATATTACAAAGCTATAGTAAACGGTGCAAAAATTTAACTGTTTGTTATTACAAATATATATCGTTAAATCTATTAAAAATAAAAACAACTTACTCTTGAAAAACTCTGTCCTGTACTTTTGGATACTTTGCTAACAATTTTAAAGCAAAACCAATCGTCAAAGCGGAGGTGTCTGTGCCCGCTATAGTTAATGTCAAAACTTCTTCTCTCAACTCCTTATCGCTGTATCCCTTCTCACCACCAGAGAGATTAATCAAAAGATCCAGGAATGATTGTCTCTTGTAATGTCCCAGGTCTAAAAAATATATAGCATTTTTTTATAGATGAGGGGTCACGCCGCCCATGATCAACTGCAACACCAAGAGAATAGCAGATGCGTTGCCAGCATTTTAAAAAAAAAGCCCTTTTCGTAAAGGTCCCTAAGCCGTATCGGTCCAGAAAAATCACCGGTAGTAGTCAATTCCACAATGAAGTTGTGAGAGAAAGACAACTTTTGTAAATCGCACACTGGTGGACCGCCAATTATTCAGATGGTATAAATGGTATTGCGAGTCGTATCGGCGATGTGCGATGGTGAAATTGAGCGACTGGAATTAATCCCAACAATTCTTCAAAGCACTCCCCGTGGTAGACGCGATAAAATACGCAAAGAAATAAAACATCTCTTCGCAGTGCCAGTGAGTCGAGCCGATCAGAAAAAGCTCGGTCGACAACGATTCGAACCGCTCTGCGCTGTATGCGACCAAATGGAAGGAGCTTACACACACAGGAATCTCGGTCCAGAGATGGACACAGTATGCCATGTAAGGCCGAACCTGCGCCTTGTAAAGTTGCAAGCGGTGTGCCAGCTTTAAATACTGTCTCGCTCTGCTGAGCACTTCTCGCCTTCTAGCCTTCTCTTCCAAGTGACCATGAAACTACACGTCATTCGAATATTGACGCCGACGATTCCGATACTGGCTGAGGTAACAAAGGGAGTGCCTTGAAACTGAGGAGATACAAAGAGTTTCTTTTTAGCAGTAAACGCACAAACTTGTGTCTTTTGGGGATTGAACTGGACTAAATTAAGTGGCTACCAATACGAGACTTTTTTCAATAAAAACACGACTTCAGACACAAATTTTCCCGAGAAATTTGCATATCGATGAATGTTACCGGTATAGAATATATCATTGATATACAGAAGAAACAGCGTTGGTAATAGCGTGCAGCCTTTTAGAACACCAGCGTCAATAGGCTTATAATCAGAGCATGCACCGTCTACTATGACCTTGATGCTTCGATCTGCAAGGAAACTGGTGATCTAATTGCACAATTTCTCGCGAAGACCACAGGAAGGAAACTTTGAAAGAAGCCCGATCGAAGGCCTTCGCTAAATTCAAACTAACGGCCAAAGCCCTTGGACTCTACTGCCTCCACCTATTTATGAATCAGGTAGACCAGAATATCACCAGCTAATTGACTCCGACAAAAAGCATATTGGCAGTCACTAAGCAGCTGGTAATCTGAATATGATAATAAAAAATAATGTGAATTGAAACGCAGAAGTTAAATTCTGCTTCACGCTGGTGTTCTGTCAGGTCGTGGTATCACCCCGTTCAAGCTGGCCCATCCGTGCGACAGCAAAAGCTGCCGCGTGGCTCTGTGAAATTTCTTTGTGATATAATTTACTAATTACATAAAATGTATTTCATATTGTTTATTTCATAATTATGTAAATTTATTATCATTTTTTAACATCACATCATCCGCAACAGTCCACTACAGGACTTGCGCCTGTCCAAATGGAAATATTTAGAAGACTTTTGCTTACCAAAAGCTTGATCCACCTCTGGCTGATAACTCCTTTCCTTTTTTAATTCTTCTCTCTTATTATGTATAACCTAAAAATATTTATTTTTTTCAACATATATATTTTCAAAGATATACAATATTTATTATCAAAATAAAAACTAAAAGAACCTTTTTAAAAATATAATATTCCTAAAGAAAGTGTATCAGGGACTGTCCGTCGCTGCTGGTGATAAGAGAGCTGGTTCATGAACATATATTCAGCGAGGAAACGCAGCTAGCGTTCTTCGCACTATACTGCAGGAAGTCTCAAGAATTCTAATTTTAGTTGTTTTAACCTCTAAAAGTATATTTTATTTTTTATTCGGTCCTGTTACGTTTGGTGGTGTTTGCGTTTGGAACTGGAAGGAAGTGTAAAAAGTAAGAAACCTTACTGCGATCCTTAATCCGCCCACCAGACATGACGATAAACTTGAATACTCACTACTAGGTGAGAGGTCCGTATTATCAGTGGAATTTTGCCAGCTGATCAAATTAAATCATGTATCATTAATAAATTAACAGTTATAGTGGCGTTGAAGGACGTAACAATATCATCGACAAATATGCCAACCTCATTGCACGTAGTATAACGTACTTATTAAGGAATAAAGTACTTGTAACAAATGATGATACATCACTTACCTTATCTGTGAAATCGTGCAACACCCTTAAATATTTCTTGTGCTTCGAGTACTGAGGGAAGAATTTGTACAGCCAATCAGGTTGTAGCCACAAATGGCAAATTCGTTCAGTTACTAAATTGACCATAATTTGCATCGCTTTTAAAAATGGCGCATTAGGGTTTTCTTGTGCATTTATTTCTATTCCCATTGTTGTCTCTGATGGCATTAAAATAAAGTTTAGTAATCCAGAATAATAACTTTTATTAAACCCTTCGGTGTCTTGCTTTAATACTTGTACAGTTTTCATTGTGTATAATAAAAGAAGTAATTGAATTATTAAAAAGCTAGCGATCCGCCCTGGCTTCACACGGGTGATTTGTGGTTCTCGACAACAGCGCTACCTACCCGGTCCAATTGTGAGTGGTTTAGATCATTCAAACACACACAAAAAAATTCGCACTACCCCTTGTGGGTAGAATTACATAAAATCCGTTCTAGGTAATTTTTATCATGCCAAAACGAATAATCTGGCCAAGTTTTATATTTATAAGAGCTATAGATTGAATTTTAACAGTGGTACAGCCACGTGGCAGCTTTTGCTGTCGCACGGATGGGCCGGCTCAAACCGGGGGTGGTACCACGACCTCACAGAATATCAGCTTGAAGTAGAGGTTTACCTCAGCGTTTCGCTTGGTGAATGCAGGTGGCCGGAGGCCCTTTTTACTGGAAATGAGACATTCCATCTTAGCCCTCACGGGTGACAACGCATCTACATTTTGATTTGTAAAAGAGGATAGATGTAGATGTCTATGGGCCGCAGCAACCATTTACCATCAGGTGGATTGTGTGCTCGTTTGTCACCCTTATCCTATGAAAAAAAAATGTAAATTGAATAAAACTATACGGATACTTTTACCGAGGAGACAGAGTACCTTCAATATTTTAATAATTACTTTAGGTCCAATCTACGCAGAATACTATGATAATAAGAGTATATGTCTTGAAGTCTTGCAGTTATATGCTTGGACTTAGTGTTCATTTTATTTATTATAGGATCCCAAACAGATGGTAGAACCCAACCTTCTTCCCTATTGAAATTAGGATCTTTTAATTTCAATTTCTTTACGTATCATCCTTGGCAGGAATCAATGTTCTTTCACAAATTTATATCTTTTTATCAAATCTAATGTATTGGCAGGGGTCGTCTAAGATGTGAATAATAATAATAATATACATGGATGACATTAAACTATATACAAAAACCTACAAAGAAATGGACAAACTAATAAATGTTACTGCTGAATTTAGCCGAGATATCAATATGAAATTTGGATTAGACAAATGTAGGACTCTCCATATAATAAAGGGTAAGATACGTACAGGAGATTACGCAATAGACGACAGTGAAAATCAGATAATAACAGCCATGGAACGAATGACGTTTATAAATATCTGGGATTTAACCAGCTCAAAGGCTTAGATCACGGAACAATAAAAAAAATCTCATTATTGGATATAAAAGAATATTAACTAATATCTGCAAAACTAAACTGTCTAGAAAACACCTAATAAAAGCTGTAAATAAAGAAAGTATTGTGCACCCTTTCGAGAGACCCAAGTCGCATAAACACATTTTACATAATAATCACTGAATATTAAATTAGTGTCTTCTGGAAAGTATGCGCAATTCCAATTCGCTGAAGGTCATACAGGTTTACGCACAAACCTCGGCACACCCCGATGAGCAGGTGGAGGAAATGTATGGGGATATCTCTAGAGCCATGCATTCCTCCAAAACCCAATATACTGTGTTAATTGGAGACTTCAATGCAAAACTAGGCACAACAGAGAACGGTGAGCTGAAAGTAGGGAAATTTGGAATAGGGCAACGGAACCCAAGGGGCCAGCAGCTGGCCGACTTCATGGAGAAAGAGGGATTCTTTATGATGAACTCTTTCTTCCAGAAGCGGCCCCACAGGAAGTGGACCTAGTCGAGCCCCGACGGTTCGGCAAAAAATGAGATTGACTTCATTATGACGACCAGACGACAACTGTTCAGTGATGTCTCCGTGATCGCGAGGGTGAAAACTGATAGCGGTCACCGAATGGTTAGAGGCACACTGAACCTAAACGTTAAGTTGGAGAGGTCTCGTCTAATGAAGTCAACGCTCCGTCCCACTCGTGCTCTGTTTCAAAGTCCTGAACCCTTTCAGCTCGAGTCACAAAACCGTTTTCAGTGTCTAGAAGACTGCGATGAAGTGGACGATATGAATGACAAGCTCGTGGAATTTGTCCATGTGGTCGGAGCTAAATTCGGCAAGACCCGCCGCAGACGAACACAAAAACTCTCCGATCACACTCTTAATCTCATGGCTGTTAGACGGGAGATGAAGCTACATTCTTCAACAGATTTGACAGCATACAGGCAACTGAACAGACAGATCTCCAAATGCATGCGGCGGGACTTACGCAACTTCAATACAGCTTGTATTGAAGAAGCGATCGAGCGGAACCAAGGCTCCAAAGTCTCTGCCAGAGATCTGTCTGCCAGAAAGAGCCAACTGTCAAAGCTGAAGACCAAGTGTGGCAGCATAGTTTTCTGGGCACCTAAGATTTGAGTGAGATTGAGATGTTCTATGGACAACTGTACACGTCAACGTTGGAACCACACGCAATTGTAAGTAACGATCCAAGAGCGAGTCTTATCCGACACTATTCCGAAGATATCCTGGACGTCAGTCTGAGCGAGATTAGAATGGCTCTCCAGCATCTTAAAAACGGCAAGGCCCAAGCGAGGATGGAATTACAGCGGAGCTTCTGAAAGCGGGTGGAAAACCGGTACTGGAAGTCCTTCAGAGGCTATTTAATTCCGTCCTCCATGGTGGCATTACACCGGAGGCGTGGAGCAGAAGTGCGGTGGTCTAGTTCTTCAAGAAAGGTGACAAAGCTCTCTTGAAGAATGTAGTTAAACCGATTTCCCTTCTGATCCGCGTCTACGTGCTGTTTTCGAGAGTCATTACGAATCGTCTCGCACGCAGACTTGACGGCTTCCAGCCTCCCGAACAAGCCGGTTTCCCAAAGGGCTTTAGCACCGTAGACCACATACATACCCTTCGGGATGTTGTACAGCAGTCCGAGTAGTACAATTTACCACTATGCCTGGCGTATGTGGACTATGAGAAAGCCTTTGATGCCGTCGAAATTTGGGCGGTGCTGCAGTCCCTTCAGCGGTGCCAAGTTGACTGTCGGTATATCGAAGTGCTGAAGTGCTTGTACAGTAGGGCTACGATGGCTATTCGAGTACAGAACCAGAGTACGAAACCTATCCAATTGCAGAGAGGTATAAGACAGGGTGACGTTATATCCCCGAAACTCTTCACCGCTGCATTGGGAGACGTTTTCAACCTTATGGACTGGAAAGGATACGGTATTAACATCAATGGCGAGTACATCACTCACCTTCGATTTGCCGATGATATAGTCCTTATGGCAGAGTCGCTGGAGGACCTAAGCACTATGCTCAATGATCTCAATAGTGTTTCCCAACGGATAGGTCTTAAGATGAACTTGGACAAAACAAAGATTATGTTTAATGGCCATGTCACACCTATGGCGGTAGTTGTTGGGAGCACTAAGCTCGAAGTTGTTGACGAGTATGTTTACCTGGGACAAACAGTCCGACTAGGTAAGTCCAACTTCTACCGAGAGGTCAATCGACGAATTCAACTCGGCTGGGCAGCGTTCAGGAAGCTACGACAAATCTTCTAGTCAGACATACCTCAAAACCTTAAAACGAAATTGTACAACCAGTGCGTGTTGCCATGACTTACGGATCTGAGACGTGGTCCTTCACTGCTGGCCGTATGCTCAAGAAGCTCAAGGTCGCTCAGCAAGCTATGGAGAGGGCTATGCTCGGGGTTTCTCTACGTGATAAACTTAGAAATGAGGATATCCGCAGTAGAACCAGAGTAACCGACAAAGCCCAACGGATTAGTAAGCTGAAGTAGCAATGGGCCGGCTATATAGCTCGAAGAACCGACAACCGATGGGGAAGAAAGGTTCTCAAGTGGCAGCCTCGTACCGTAGGCGAAGTGTAGGGCGACCCCTACGAGATGGAGTGATGACTTGGTAAGACATGCAGGAAGTCGATGGATGCAGGTGGCTCTGAACCGTGCTTTGTGGCATTCCTTGTGGGAGGCCTATGTTCAGCAGTGGACTTATGAAAGGCTGTAATGATGATGATGATGATATTATTCTTATTTATTGTATTAAATTTTATTTGGCGCCGGCTAATAGGATAACGAATCTTTTTTTTAAATTTTGTTCTAAATTAGCAATGCAATACGCCCTAAGGAGTTTATGATACATTAATTGGTATTAGTACCACAGCATGGAAAATGCAGTCACTTTTACTTACCACACACAGAGTCGAGCGTGTAAGTGCTAAGGAAACGCCAAATGCTAACTTGGCCACAGCCTTCGACCTCTTTTAATTGTACAGCTAGCTTCTCGCTTTGCTGCGAAAATACTTCTATGAATTTTGCGACTATTTTTGGACTAAAAGCTGGAATTAATATCTTACGCCGTTTCCTCCAGATTGCCACTATACAAAAACAATTAAATTAATAGATAGTAATTATTTTTACCACAAGATCCACAGGTTATCTAAAAAAGATATTCAAAAAATTAGTAAAATGTAATTTCTAAGGCTTTAAATTTTTTTTACGCTAGCATGCCGATTCAAAATGTTTAAATTTAAATGTATTAAGTACATTGTAAATTAATTTATTAAAGGAATCCTGCTGGATTTCTTGCTGGTTTTTCCCAAAACCGAAGGCTTTTTCCAAAATGGAGAAAAGACAATAATTATTACATTTAATTAATTATATAATATATTATATTTAGTAATTATTATTTTTCTCTATTCTACTATAAGCAATTAGATGCATAGGAAAATAGCAATTAACTAACTACACTAAAATAGCAGTATAAAGATTTATTCAGGTTCAACCTTGCTTTGCTACCACCACCCTTCTGATTTACAAAGATAGCTTAGGCGATCGGTTGATGGTGGAAAATGCATCCATAGCGGCTGTAACCAACAGACTGGTGATGGGAAGCTGTTTTTTTTTATAGAACTCGGGTGGAATAAGGACAAAAAACGAGCACACAGTTCATCCGACGGCAAGTAGATACTGTGACCCATAGACATTTACAGCTATCCCCGATTACGAATCAAAATGCAGTTGCGTTGCCAAGTCGTTTCCAGTAAAAATGATCTCCGGTTCTCTACGCTCACCATACGAAACGTAGCAGCATTGAGCTTCTATTTTACGCTGGTATTCTGTGAGAGCGTGGCTCTACCTAGTATAAAAGCGAAGCCGTAATGCCTTCTTGAGCGAACGTGAGTACTTTATCATCATAATTACTATCAAAATCTACTGCTGTACATATGCGTTCGCTCATATTTTCCATAGTCGTCCCAAGTGGCAGGCGGATTGGTCGTAGGCTCCCCTGTTTTCTTGTTTCAATTTCCCTCTGTGGCTGTTTGTGATTCTCACGGAAAGACATACACAGCGTATACGTATCATACCATGTTCGTTTTGAATAATGGGAAATTGGTACATGTTAATTTTAAGTTAAAGAAACATTAATTAAAGTTTAAACCATTATAATCCTGCGGTCATTTTATTTTCTTGTAATTTACCTATATAAATATACAAAAAACTTACCTGGTGCATAAATTCCACCATCTCCGGTAATATTTCTTATAAAACGATGCAGGTCATCCTTCTCCAAACAGGTTTTTAACACCTTTTCCAGGTCCAATGGGTCTACAACGACTGTTGGAATAATTTTAAGTAAAGATTAGAGATCTCAGTTTAAATATAATAACAAACACGTTATCAAAAATCACATTTAAAGAAATAGCTCTTGTAAACAATTAATATGTAATACTTTTAAGTGCAAAAGGATGCCATAAGAGGACCTGCAAAATTCTTAGATACACAATATGTAAGAAAAACTATAATAATATGATTTTATTTATGTAATGCTTTATGAAGAATAAAATAATATTAAATTAAATGGGAAAACTTACATGACAATATTTGCTACACAGAGCTTATGTCATGAGAAAAGAAACCGACCTAAGGCAAAGATTCTAAGGAGCATTCAAAATTTTTACCTGTTTTGATAGGGTTGACACAGAGGAGGATAATATTAAATAAACAAAACGTTTAACAGCTTTTTATTATGTACCTACGTTAAAATATTTTTTACATGCTACTTAGTCTAAATATTTTATATTATATATATTATCTTTTAATAATTTATTAGGCCTTTAACTTGAATGGTAAATTTTACATGTAGAACAACGTTTCTCTCTTAAATAATCTAATAGAAAGCACTCCTATGGTATATACAAGCTTGCACCGTTATAATATATCACTATCAATATTTTGTAACAATTATTATTTCTAAATCAAAATTTTCGCAAAATGATTATTTGGTTTGGTATTCGATTTTAACAATATTGTTTATTTATTTATTCTTTACCAAAATGATAGCTAATATCAACATGCTTTGACCTATTATAAAAAATAGGATTATGCAACAACATATTCGTACTTTGTCTGTCGTTAAAGATTACAATACACTTTGAATCACCAGTAATTTCTTTCTGTAAATTTCTAAGGTAAATGGCCACTTTACAACTTTCTTAAACACCTATGTACTCGGCCTCTGTGCTCAACAGTGCAACATTCTTCTGTTTTTTACTACCTCAAGAAATGACGCCCCCTGATAGATTAAAACAAAACCCAGTATATGATTTTCTATCTAAAGTATCACTGCCCCAATCTGCATCTACATAGCCTATTATCTTTTTGTTACCTGTACGCTTAGCATGAGCCCAGTGCTTTTCTTATTGTAACTGTTATTAATTTGACTTAAGTAAACAACTGAAAAAGCTATGTCAGGACGAGTATGTATTGCCAGATACAATAAACAGCCAATTAGCTGCTGATAAGGTAAATTTTTATCACAGTTCTTATCCTTGGCTAACTTTAATCAATTTCCCATTGATTTTTCTACTATTTTACAATTTAATAAATTAAATTTTAATAACATCTGATCAATATAGTTACTTTGATCTAAAGTTAGAATTAAATTTTCTTTATCATAGCACACTGATATGCCAAGACATTACCTTATTTGACCTAGATCTTTAATTTTAAATTGAGACTCTAGTATAATTTGTAACTTATTAATTACACTACTATCATTAAAGAAAACAAAGATATCATCCACATACAAAGCAATTATAGTATTTTTTTACCTTCATTCTTTATAAGTAAACAAAGTTCATATTTTGACTTAGAGTATCCATTATCAGTTAAACAAACATCTACTTTATTATACTACCTTCTTGATGACTGCCTTACTCCTTGTCTTTTTTAATCTCAGAACTTTACTAGTATCGGAACTGTTAAATCTTTCAGGAATTTCCATTTAAATATCTTCATTAAGTATGCCATTCAAGAATGCAGTTATCACATCCAAAGGTACAATATCATATCCATTTTGCACTGATAAAGCAAATAACAACCTTAAAGCACTATATCTGACTACTAGTGAAAATGTCGCTGTGAAGTCGACACTAGGTTGTTGTATAAAACCTTTAGCTACTAACCTTGCACGAAAATGCACTTTATTGTCAGATTCGATCTTTTTCTTAAGCAGCCACTTAGACTTTACTATAGTAGAGTTCTTATGAACATCTACTATTTCCCAAGCATCATTCTCCTCGAAGATTATCTACTCCTCCTGTACCACTTGTAACCAGGTGGTACAGGAGTTGTTTCTTTCAGGGCCTTTTAATACATGCTTTAGTGTAAGATCAGTCCTATTATCTATGTTATTCTGCGAGTAACTGATACCACCAAAACCAAACCTGTTTGGTGCTCGACTTTGTCTCAAAGGTTTAACCAGGTTCACATTATTCTGATCTTTCACTGAATCCTCATATTCACTCGGCACTAGTTTGAAGATGTATTACTTATTGACTCTTCTATTAAAGTTGTACCTATAATGTCCCCCATTTAATCTTGTAAAGTCTGGTTTTTCATCTGACAATACTTCAGTCACATGTTCCTTGTTACTCTCTTCAGATGCAACTTCCACCATGAGTAATTGATTTTTCATAATAATTACTTTAAATCCAAGTAGTTTATATTTAGTAGACTTTTTGTCCCATTTTGATCTTTTTCCTTTATTAACATGGACCATGACAGGTGATCCAAAGATTTTTAAATTACTTAAATCGGACCTAGCACCCATTCATAACTCATATGGCGTTTTAGAATTTAGAATTGATGACACAGTACATGTCATGTCAGTACATTGAGTAAATATACAGCTGTATTGCAAGCCTAAGCCCAAACCATTTTGCTTAGTTTGGCATCTTCTTTCTTCTTAATAATTGTCCTATTCATCCTCTCACACAGCCCATTCTATTGAGGTGTTTATGGGTTAGTTCTTTGATATATTATTCCACACATCTGTAAATAAACATCAAATTCAGAATTAGAAAACTATTTTCCGTTGTCACTCTTGAAGACTTTAACTTTCTTATTACCTCTCTCATTATATACATTCCTACTACTGCATTCTTAGTTTTTATCAACAAACGCTGTTTAGATATTCAAATCTGCGATGCCAAGAGTAATCCGAGGTAGTCACTGCTGCAACTAGTCTCTTTCTTGTATTTAATTTATAAACACCATTCATCAAAGAAGCCACAGCATCTAATTCTCCGTTCCTATTATACGAGTATATTTGACAACCACTGTCTGTGAAAATCACTTTGTTGCCTTTGTCAATCAATTTGCTTACTGAAATAGGGTTTGTTGGAACACCAAACACATATTCAATGGTTATGTCGAACTCACTACCTTTGACTGACGTTACTATCTTAACATCGCCAGCACATGTAACTTAAACAGTTTCTTGATTATTCGATATTTATCGGTGATCCAATCTGGGTTAGCGGTTAAACGAACGCTAGCACCGGAATCAACGTACCAGTCTTTTCTGTTAGAACTTCCACTCAAGAATACAGCTGAGAATGCATTATTCTGTTTACTGGCCCCCCGAACGGATTCCCACCTTGTCATGGTAAGAGGTGGAGGGGGGGGGGTTAGTAGCCGCGACTTGGTCACCCGCGGTGAACAAAGAGGAACCCACTTGGCTGGCCCATGGTGTAGGGCCGGCCCGAGGTGGCCACTCCGAGTGGACTCGGCAAGCCCACTTCGGATACGTCTTGATGGGCTGCGGCGAAAGGTATTTCCTCTCCCCATACCGCTGCAGCAGAGATGAAGTCGCGGTGGTAGAGAAGTGTTGGTATAGCGATGCGCCACTTGCCCTATCCTCTGTGACTCTGGCGGGGCCGCACCGTTGATACGGTATTGGTGGGGCTGCGGGGGGAGAGGAGTGTCGGTATTACGAGACAACGCTCTCCCTACCCTCCGCAGCTAAATCTTGGTTGGCGGCGGAGCCATAGACCAGATCTGTCACTGGAGTCGAGAAAGCTAGTGCTTCCAAGTGCTCGTATTTCCTGGTCCCATGGCCTCCACGTATCGGACTCGGGGGAGTCCGTTTCGCAGTTGGAGTTGGAGGTCGTAAAGGGGCCTTGTGTGCCTTGTTCGCATTACCTGAGAAGGAAGGGGGGAGGAGTAACCCTCTCCGAGAGGCTGCCATGGGGCGACCGACGCTGGTGGGGCCGCGGATGTGTGCGAAAGCGTTCCCGTGGTCCTGTCAATATGCGGTGAAGATGGAACACCATGGTGCTTTAGTAGGTACAAGTCCGACATAGCCCGTCCTTGCCCCCGTTAGACGGGTATGCGTAGGCATTTCCCCGTGAAAAAAAGTCTGTTTACAGTCTTTCTTTTTATTGCCTAACTTGTAATTATTTGTGCATTTGCGTTCTATAGTGTCCGATTTGTTTACATCTGTAGCATTTGACATTGACAGCTTTTATGTTAGTATTTCTTGTCTTTGGTTTATTTGAACCGCCATCTTCACATCCGCCCATAGATACATTTTTCGGCTTATAATGCCTATTCTTAGCTACTTCAAATGCGCCATCCTGATTATTATTATCTTCGTTTCCAGTCTCTATATCTAGAAATTTACTTTTAATGGCGCCCATTGTCACTTGAATGCCTGAATGCTCAATCGCCATAATCACGAGAGAGTACTTGTCTGGTAATCCAGCTAGTAGCAACGATCCGATCCACTCGTCATTTATTGTAAATCCTGTTCCACAAAGTTTCTGACCCGTTACAATTATTTGCATAATATACAAGGTCATGGAACTTCTTAAAACCTTGCGGTGTCTAGACGTGAATAAAGCTAGTGGACCAGATGGTATACCAGCCATAGTCCTAAAGGCTTGTGCACCTGAGTTGTCTCCTGTGTTGACACGCTTGTTCCGCCTCTCATTTAGTACTGGAATAGTGCCAAAATCCTGGAAGCTGGCCAACGTGCAGCCTGTTCCAAAAAAAGGCAGCCGCGCCGACCCTGCCAATTATCGTCCAATCTCAATTACCTCCATACTCTGCAAGATTATGGAGCGTATATTGAATGCTCGCTTAATGGCATACCTAGAACAGAATGACCTCCTTAGTGACCGGCAATATGGGTTTCGCCGAAATCGGTCAGCTGGGGACCTTCTAGCGTATGCCACACACGTATGGGGCGAGGCACTCGAAAATAGTGGGGAAGCACTTGCTGTTTCCCTTGATGTCTCGAAAGCCTTTGACAGAGTTTGGCACAATAGCCTTTAGGGTAAGCTTCCAGCGTACGGCTTATCCCCTGGTCTGATTCAATGGGTAAAGGACTTTCTGAGTGAACGGTCTCTCCGGGTCGTCGTCGATGGCTGCTCATCCTATCCTATGGCGACTAACGCCGGTGTTCCTCAGGGGTCCGTTCTCTCCGCAACTCTCTTCCTGCTGCATATAAATGATCTGCTTATGCCCGGTATCTATGGGTATGCAGACGATAGCACAGTGGTTGAGAGATACCAACCAAGTCCTCGGGCCAGTCGGGATCAAATCCAGTCCGAAAGAGAAGCTATGGTAGAGCGTGTGAATCTCACATTACTGGCAGTCTCCGATTGGGGCGATGCCAATCTTGTGAAGTTCAACGCCTCCAAAACACAAGCGTGTCTCTTCACTGCAAAAAGGAGCCAGCTCACCTTGGCTCCTTCTTTCCGAAATGTATCACTGGGGTATACCGACCGCCTTCATTTGTTAGGGTTTAAAATATCCTCAAATTTGAATTTCGGGCGGTTCATTGAGTCCAAGGCCAAAGCAGCTGCAAGGAAGCTGGGAGTCCTTGCAAAGGTGCGGCGATACTTCACGCCGGGACAGCTGCTTACTTTATATAAAGCGCAAGTCCGGTCGTGCATGGAGTATTGCTGCCATATATGGGCTGGTGCTGCAAAATGCCACCTAGGAGCTTTGGACTCAATGGAAAGGCGTGCTGTGAGGCTTATTGGTGACCCGAATTTGGTTAAAACCAATCTTACCAGCCTCGAACACAGACGTAAAGTAGCCAGCCTTTCGGTTTTCTACAGGATGCATTTCGGAGAGTGTGCGCAGGAATTACATAACTTAATTCCACCCTCTCCCTTCCACCATCGGACAACCAGACGTTCGGCCAGTTTCCACCCTTTCGTTGTTGACTTACCACGCATTCGAACCAAACGGTTCGCCACGTCGTTCATCATGCGTACAGCAAAGGAGTGGAATAAGTTGCCAGCATCTGTCTTTCCATCCGATTACAGTGTGGGTGTCTTCAAGGCAAGAGTGAATAGGCTTTTGTTAAGTCAGTGCACTTCACCATCTTAGACTACATCACCACTTACCATCAGGTGGGATCGTAGATAAGCGCTGGCTTAGTAGAATAAAAAAAAACTGCAATTATCCAAACGTATGGATATCAAACCATATAAACCCAGAATCATCGTAGAGAGACTTGAGTTTTTCTCACAGCTCTTTAGTAGTTTTTACGTTATCTTTATGTGGACGTACAGCAATGAATCGATAGTTAGAATCAACTTTTTCCTCGTCTTCATGTCATCTGCGGCCGATATAATGATTTCTGCACCACCTGCCCTCGAAAATAAAATAATTCCCAGCTGCAAGCACTCCCTCATCATAATATTCTCGTCCATAGAGTTTTGGTACATTAACGATATAATTAGCTGCCATTACAAAATTGAAACAACACCACACAAAAAAATTAAGTCCAATAAGTGGAAAAACTTGAAAGTACTCCCGTAAAAACTTCGATAATACTTAGAACTGTAATTATCTAACGTAACTACTTTCAAATTTAATCTAACAAGCCATAACTAGGCCCATAACCTGTTAATGAAACTAATTTCTTAACAATAGATGTCGCTACTTATATCTTATTGTTGTATACGCTTCATCTTTACATATTTTGATATACAATTAATAATATTCATTGGTAATATGACATTTTAATTTTTAGACAGGATTTTTTTACATAATATTGTATAATCAAAGCATAACGTTATTTTACTACCATCTTCTTTACTTACGAAAATAAAGGATATGTCCCAGCCATCCGCGTGTAATACCATCAGTCTTCATCGCAAGATAACTAAATTTTTGCAATGTTGTCATTATATCTGAAATAAATTTAACTATATAAAAATTCAACCAGAAACAATTGCCCAACCTATAGTTTATATAAAAGGCAGCAAACGAGCCCTGCGCCTCGTCTGAAATAAGCACAAATAAAAAAAGACGTAAAATATTTACAAACTTTCACCTCTCCACTTATTCATATATCTAGTATTAATTTACTTTTATAAATTATTACAAGATGAATAGTTATTTTCAAAAAAATTCCTATCTCTGGAAATAAATTTTTAAATTGAAATGTACATACATGAATAAACTTTCGGATCACATTAATAATAAATATAGCTGTATGTACACTATACAACATGTTAATATGTTCTACGATTTCATAAATCCTCCAATTAGGTACAATATGTCACTAATTTTAAAACGTTTTCTAGAACTATCTACATTGGTCGTTTCATTTATGCATTTCAAATATGCTCTCGATCTTCGGATCCATTTTGAGGAGAGGTATGGCGGGGAGGGCGCCTCCTATATTCCGCCCTTCAGGGACCTGCTGCGGTTCTTGGAGGAGCAGTGCCGGCAAATTGAGAACGCAGCGGGCACCGTCGACGGCCTACGGGTTGCCAACCGAGCCGTGCCCAGGGAGAGGCGGAATCCGCCAGGCAAGTTGTCGTCAACCCCCCTAAGGCGGAGCGGAGCTCTCACGGGAGGGCGCCGCCCCCTACCACCTTATAGCAGCCTAGCGGCTAGGGAGGTGCCCCCCTGCTCCTATTGTCGAGCATCCGATCACCGGGTGACGTCGTGCCCGAAGTTATTCGGTAAGCCGGTCCCGGCGAGGCGAACCATCGCCAAGGAGCGCCGATGGTGCTACTCGTGCTTGGAAAGGCACCTCCAACGAGACTGCCCGCACCAGCGGCCCTGTCCGCACTGCCAGGGCATCCACCATGAACTTTTGTGCCTGGGTGCGAACGCGCTTCCTTTCGGGGCTCTGCCGGGCCATCAACTCCCACGGGCGAGGGCGCTCAGCCACGCCCACTGTCGGGTGACGCTCGGCGCTCGCCTGCCGGCCACCGTGCCCCTGGTTTTAAAGAGGCTCTCTCCCCCAAACAGACAGGGGGGTGTTTCCTCCAGGGGTGGGGGGATCTTCACCCCCCCTCAGCGTCTTGAGAGAGACTTCACGTCCACTCAGCGGTCAGCTAGACCCTTCTCACCCCCGTTAGCTGAGTGGCCGCTACTGGAGTACCACCCGCCACCCTTTGCTCGGTACCGGTACTACGGGGTTCCTGCGACCTCGAATCTATCCCGGGCCTCGAGGCCGAGATTCCCCGAAGCTCCCCAGGTCGGCCCGTTTGGCGAATTCCAACCACGGGTCTTTGAGATGCCGCCGGAATGCCGCTTTCGGGACCCCCGGTTCGAGTGCCGGTCCGATGGAGGCAGCTTTAGCTAGGTAGCTGCCGCCCTAGCTCCCACCACGGTCGCCTCCGCTGATCCTTTGAGCCGTCAACAGTCCATTTGTAAAACTGTTCTATTGCCGATGGCCTCACTGAAGGTGTACAACCCGAGTGGCGACTGTTTAACGGTTCGCGCTTTATTGGATTCGGGTTCACAACGTTGGGTGGCTCCACTTGGTTGGTGGGAAGACTAGGGCTCCCCTGGAGTTCTGAATCACGTCCAATGGTAGGTATCGGAAGTGCCGAGCCTCCTGCTCCTAGGGGAGAAACGGAATTGGTGTTTGGCCCTGCCAGCGAACACCTTCACATTCTAGTTAAAGTAAATGTCCTCCATGACATTGTAGGTTTTCGACCTAACGTCAGTATAAATGACAGCGCGGTTCGTTGTGCATCGGGTTTGAGACCGGCACACCCTCAGTGGTCCCAACCTGGGCCTAAAGATTTGTTGATGGGGGTCGACGCGCTGGGGTTCATCTTGTTAGGCGAGATACGAGCCCTACAGCCCGATAGCTTGTCAGCCATGTCCACTGTATTTGGGCACAGCTTCTTTGGACCGGTTCTGTAGTCTCTACCTCCTCAGACGGCCGACCCGCTCTCTGTTGTGGGCGTGTCCCTTTCAGACGTCGTCCAGCAGTTCTGGGAAATTGCGAAGTCACCACAAGCGGCTCGAGTCAACCCTCTGGACCGTGAGTGCTAGTTATTCTACCAGAACAATACCGGCCGTCGTGTCGACGGTCATTTTGTCACTCGCTTACCCTTTCTTGACTCACGGCCCCCTCTGGGCCAGTCTCGTACCCTGGCCGAAAAAAGGTTGCTTTCCATGGAACGCCGTATGCAGCGCGACCCAGCTTTTCGCGACAAATATGTCGAGTTCATGCGCGAGTATCAAGAGCTGGGTCACATATCACCGTCCAACTTCGACTGGCGGTCACAGGCCTGCGGCTCAGCACTAGAGAGTCGTGATCATGCTCTCTGGTATTGCGATTTGTTGAAGAGAGGAACCCGTTATTGGACAGCCTACAAAGAACAGAAATAGGACCAGTAACTTCCGGGACCTAGTGTGCTGCGAATCCAACTTAAAGGAGTTTAGGAGATTTGCGCATGCATAGCATCACAAAAGAAAACAGTAGTAGGGCTGAAAATACAACCAGATAGCTGCGAACGCGAAGTATCGTCGCTGTGGAGTCACGCCCCAGAAGGGGGAGAAGTGAAATGTAGAGAAAAGGGACGGAACAAAGAGATTTGTAGGGAGTCAAGTAAGCGCACGTGGGAAAGAGCCCAGAGCAAGTACCGCATGCGTCCCCCGTGATCGGTCCAAATGCCGTAAGGTCATAGGATGGTGGAGGGAATGGCGGTCACAGGAGCACTACTTCCTCCTTCGCCATGCGGTCTTGAGGACCCCTGGGAGTAAGATTCAGGTAGTTTTTAACGGCTCCGCAACCTCGTCAAATGGTATGTCCCTGAACCGGTGTCTCCAATCTGATCCTAAATTGATCAAGGACATATCCGACATTTTGACCCACTTCCGTCGGCACCAAGTGGTTTTTGTAGCCGACATTCGGATGATGTTTCCACAATCAGTGGTACATCGTGATGAATGTCGATATCAGCTGATATTGTGGCGCGAGAAGCCCAGCGATTCGATACAGGTGTTTGAGTTGAACACCACCATCTATAGACTCCGGTCCAGCCCGTATATCGCCATGCGAACCCTCCTTGAACTCGCTGAGAGAGGGCGTCTAAAATACGCTCAAGAGGCTTCTATTTTGGAGACTTCGGTCTACATGGACGACATTTGCACGGGCGCCTCCACCGTCGAGGAGGCTCTTGTATTGCGAGACTAATTAATTGCCATCCTGAAGTCCGGAGGTTTTGAGTTGCACAAATGGTTGTCGAACTCCCCTCATATTTTGAAGGACCTCCCAGGAGAGGAGCAACAAGACCCTCATCTATTCGAGCACCCTGAAAATCCTACTTTGTTGACTGTGCTGGGCATTCAATATCAGCCTGTGCAGTATACTTTCACGTATCGAGTCAAACTCGATCCCCCTCCTAAAGCATGAACCAAGCGCTTCGTGCTGTCTACAGTAGCCCGCACCTTCGGTCCTAATGGATGGATCACTCCGGTCATTTTTTTGGCTAAGTGCTTTCTTCAAAAGCTCTGAATATCCGGGTTGGGTTGGGACGCCGGACGGGAGCCTATTAGCGGTGCTCTCTTGCGAGAGTGGCTCTCCATTGTGTCCTCCCTTCCGGACATCAACCGGGTCTCCATGCCAAGGTGCTTCTTCCCTCCAGGGAAATGCAGGGCTACCCTACATGGATTTTGCGACGCCTCTGAGAAAGGCTATGCTGCTGTCGTATATATGCGGACGGTGAGCTCTTCTGGCCATAATTCCGTCCATCTTGTACTTGCTAAAAGCAAGGTTGCTCCTATTAGGTCCCGCTTAACTATCCCTAAATACGAACTGTCCGGAGCCACTCTTCTCATGCGACTCCTCAACCACGTTCACTCGTCTTTGAAGTCTGTAATCGACATTACGGACGTCTACGCTTGGTCAGACAGTAAGATAGTACTTTTCTGGCTCAGAGCAACACCTCACAACCTTGAGGCCTTTGTGGCGAACCGCGTGTCTCAAATCCAGAATTCTGGGACGTCTCTAAACTGGAGACATGTTCCAGGGGAGTTGAATCCCGCAGACTGCGCTTCTCGCGGCTGTGAAGCCCCCTCGTTGGTTGACCACCCGCTGTGGTGAGGTCCCAGTTGGTTGACTGAGTCTCAGTCATTCTGGCCCCAGAATAAATATTCCGAACCGATTGAATTACCTGGCTTACGAGCCCGAGTATGAGTGGGCAAGGATAAGCCCACTCGGGATTTCTCCCTGCTAGAATGGTACAGATCTCTCGATAAGCTCTTAGGAGTGACTGCTTGGTTGCGTCGATTTGTCCGCAATTTGAGAAACCCGTCCAACCGAATCTCTGATTCCGTTTTGTCCCCTAGCGAGCGTCGCGAAGCTATGATGCATTGGACCCGTATGGTCCAAGCGGAGCATTTTGAGCCCGTGATTGAAACCTTGAAGCGGGGCTCCGTTGTCAAGGGCGCTCTGGCCCGTCTGAACCTCTTCCTCTACGACGCTGGGATGCTGCGTGTTGGCGGACGTTTGAAAAATTCTCAACTGCCGTACGGGGCTCGACACCCGTTACTGCTCCCTAAGGACGGCGCCTTTGTTCGGTTGCTGGTAATTCACCATCATGTTGAGAATGCCCACGCTAGGTGTAACGCTTTTTCGGCTATTTTGCAGCGGGAGTTTTGGATTTTGGCTGGCCGACGCACCATTCGGAGCGTCCTCTTTATGTGCATACCTTGTTATAAACTGAAGGCCACCATATCGCAGCCTATGATGGGTGTCTTACCACCCGACCGCGTCAGGGCCATCCGACTATTCGCTGGAGTTGGAACCGACTTTGCTGGCCCCTTCCTCGTCAAGTCCTCCAACCTTCGTAACGCGCGTTCATATAAGGCCTATCTGTGCGTTTTTGTGTGCCTCGCCACTAAGGCCGTTCATTTAGAACTTGTAAGTGCCCTCAGCACTGAAGCCTTTGTGGCCACGCTGGGCCGCTTCGTATCGCGCCGCGGTTTGCCGGACTTGATCCGGTCTGATTGCGGAACGAATTATAAGGGCACGGATAGATATTTGAAAGAGGTCGTCGAATTTCTGTCCAGCAGCAGGACTTATTTAGGTACTGCGATGTCTAAGAAGCGCATCCCGTGGAAATTCGACCCTCCGGCTTGCCCACACTGGGGCGGTATTTTTGAGGCGATGGTTAAGGTTGCAAAAACGCATCTCCGTCGCGTTATTGTCGAAACTATTTTGACATTTGAGGAGCTTGCCACTGTATTCTGTAAAATTGAGGCGGTACGCAACTCGCGGCCCCTCTGTCCCCTCTCGTCCGATCCGAATGATTTGAAGGTTCTAACCCCGGGCCACTTCCTGATTGGCCAGCCGCTTAACGCCCTGCCCGATTACCCCTTCAGGGAAATAAACTCTTCGCGGTTGTGCAGATTTGACATGCTGTAACAGATGACTCAGAGTTTTTGGCACCGATGGTCTCTGGAGTACCTACATCTTTTGCAGCAGCGCGTTATGTGGTCTGACAAGACGGATCCTCCTCGGGTTGGAGACCTCGTATTATTTAAAGAACCCAACGCTTTGCCTTTGTATTAGCGCCGTGGGCGTATTGTTAAGTTGTCGAGGTTTGGTTGGAGATTCGGTCTTGCAACGTGCCGTGGCGACCCTATCCCGTTTGCCAATTTACACGTAGACATAAGTCCTTATGCCCGGGACGGGGGTTTGTTTAGGCCAAATCTTAATATTTAAAACTTGCATTCAAAGCGCTCGTTTCGGTCGCCTGACGTGTGGGCGAGAAACCGGTTTGACGGCTCGGCCGCCTGACGTGCCCGCGACGGCCGTATGCTATAGTCTGGAACAATGAATTAACCGCGACATCCGTGTCGGTTAGTCGTCTGGAATTTGTGCTCGGAATGTAAGGTCGCGTCATAGACCGCCTCTGATTGCATTGTCTTATTTCGTGTGTTTACGTGACAACGAGGCTTCCTTGAATTTTGAGTGATTAACTTAACTTCGAATGCCGTTAATTTGCGTCGACGAGTTGCTTGTGTGGCATTTTAATATCGTACGAAGGAATTTTGCTTTGTCAGGTGGAACGCTAAAACTTTGTGACCCGTGAGAAGACCTCGTTCCTCTTAGATTATAGTTTTGTGCTAATTGACGTTAGACTTGAGTCACTGTAGAAGCGTGCTCGTCGCGACCCCTGCCAGCCCTTTTCAGGGCTACAATTCTACTTAGCTGCGCACCAATGCCAACGAGGGTTAGGGCGCCCCTCCAAGGCGACGCACACCAGCTTGTCCCCGTTGGTGTGGAATGCAGCGCGCAAAGTGGCGATGGGGACCGCCACCCGTCACGCACAGCCCGACACGGCGGAAGGTGGAGGACAGAGTGCAGAGTTGGCACGTGGAATGTTAGAAGGAGGCATGAGAGATAAGACGAATGAGTTGATCGAAATAATGAAAGAAAGAGAACTAGATGTCGTGTGTATGTCGGAGACCAAACGGAAGGGCAGTGGTACTGAAGAGCTCCCTGGCGGGGCGTTAGCGCTATGGTCCGGAGTCCCGGAGAGCGAGAGCGCCCGCCAGGGAGTGGGGGTGCTGCTGTCGTCTCGGTTGGTCGATGTTATGACTGAATATAAGGTTGTGAACTCAAGACTTCTCTGGGTTCGCTTTAAATTGGGACTGACGAAGTTATTCCTTTTGGCTGTTTATGGGCCGGTAGCTTCGTCGTCCAGGGCTGAACTGGAGGAGTTTTGGGAGAATGTAAGAGAAGTTCTAGATTTGGCTAGGGGAAACGAAAGAATTGTTGTATGTGGTGATTTGAATGGATGGGTTGGTACCGCTCGACCAGGGTACGAGTCGGTGCTTGGAAAGTTTGGCGATAAAAGGGTTAATGATGCTGGCAAGCTTATACTGGCAGTATGCAAGGAAAAAGGTCTTCTTGTGACAAACACTATGTTTAATCACAAGAAAATCCATATGTATACTAGAGAAAGGAAAGAATGAGAGAAGTATGATCGTGATCGTGGATGACCGACTGCGAAAACAGGTGATGGATACGCGAGTGTTCAGGGGTGCTGACCTGGGAACGGATCACTATCTAGTGATTACTAGATTTAGGGGTCTGTTCGCGGGTTGGCGCTACTGGACGGCAGTAACAGAACCACAGTCGGTCTGTCGCATCCGAAGCTGGAAGCTTCAGGAAGCGGATACTAGGGACAAATATCATGCGAGGGTAGCCGAAAAGCTTGACACCATCGATGGCAGAATAGAATGTGTGGAAAGAATATGGCAGAACCTTAGGGATGGAATGGTAAGTGCAGTGGAAGAAGTGTGTGGAACAATAAAAAGAGGCAGTAGTAAAAGAAGAGATGCATGGTGGAATGATGACGTGAAAGAAGCTGTAGAGAAGAAGAAGAAAGCATGGTTAGACTATTTGGCCTCTAGTAATGATAAGGATATGAGAGAGAAGATGAAAGAAAGATATAAGCTGCAGAAAGTTCACATGAAAGCATTGATTGAGGAAATTCATGAAAGGTATACGTCGTAATGGTATACGTCGGGTAGTTGTATCGTTAACACGTAAATTTTGGTGTGCGCCTATTTATATTTATTATAAATTTAACAGTGTGTATTAAGCATGTATTAAATGAATTAATTTGTTACTAAACTCGTCTGCGCTCACTTTCTCACAACTTATCCTATAATTATACTCAATATTTGAAAATATTTTTATACCACCTAATATGGATCTCCAGCTGGCTAATAATCTTAGTGAACTTGAAAAGATGTTCGAGTCCCGAATGCGGGATTATGAAGAGAAGCTACTAAAAGTCAATACTGAGAGTAGTTCATCAAATCCTGACATATCTTCATTGTCTCGTGAGTTCTCTGAGTTTAAATCATTTGTTTGGCAAACTCTTTCTACAATTAAAACACAAATAAATTTACTATGTCTTGGCCTTGATAGACATGAAACGGCGATGCGAAATAAAGTTCTGTTGTTCCATGGAATTGTCGAAAAGCAAAATGAAAACCTCCGTGACGTTATTATTAATATAATATCTAATCAACTAAAGCTAACAGATTTGGAAAAGGATTGTGTTAAGGTTTGCCACCGACTTGGATCATCTCAAAGCAAGACACGACCAGTTTTGGTTCGATTTTTTGATACTGAGCATAGGCGGTTTATTTAGGATAACAAAGCCAATCTCAAAGGCTCCGGTATCACCATCTCAGAGTTTTTAACTAAAACCAGGCATCACATATTTACTACAGCACGTAAACACTTTGGAATTAAGCACTGTTGGTCATCTGAAGGAAAAATTGTTATAATGCTCCCCGATAAAACTCGACAAAAAATTGAAACGCTGGCTGAATTGGAACTACTCATCGTGAAATATCCTTCTAGCTCCGCTACTAACGACAACGCATCACAGTCCGCTAATATAACATCGAAATCCGTTAATGCCCCGAAGAAATCACGCCGACGCATAAATAACTAAAAAAACAGTAGTATTGTTTGCTTTAAAAATTGCATTACTATAATGGCAGCATGCAACTTTTTAACTAATTAATGTTATATAATAATGAAGTTAACTGGCATAGGCGGAACGCATATACGCCACAAATAATTTCTTTAAATTTTCTCACTTTAAATTTCAAGGCTAATAAAGATTGCTGTGAATGCAATGAACGCAAAAAAATTAAACTTATTAAGTTTTTACTACCTACCTACTTTTTAAGCTTATTTCTAATGTTTACATTACTTTGTCTTATTGTATACTCTAAGGTTTAAAATAACGTTCCGTTTTCACCTTGTTAATTTTGTATTGCAATTAGTATTTTTGGTTTTCTTCTTCTGGTATTAATATAATATGTATTCATAGATTAATTTAAAAAACCGTTAAGCTAGTGAGTTGCACTGAGTTGAGTTGTTTTTATTCTTAATTAATTTAGTTTTTTTTTTTGTTTATTATAAGTTAGATAGTATTTTTTCTTTTAACAATTATATATTTTTCTAATAGGATATTGCTTTTTATTATTAAGTTATAATTTTTTTTTATTTTATGGTATATAATTATAATATTAAATTTAAAATATATATATATATATATATATATATATATATATATATATATATATATATATATATAATATATTTTAAATTTCTATTGTCATAATTATGGAAAGTCCAACTGATTTTAATGGTAGTTTTTTCTCGTGTAATTCATCTTCTACCAGTTTCTTAAGCGCGGATACTGAGTCATCCGAACCTCTTGGACTGCATGATCATATTTCTGACATATTTTCTCCTTACCCCAATAATTTTAATGTTGCCCATATCAACGCACAAAGTGTCCCTGACCACTATCCTGACCTTCTTGCATCCATTAGCAGTAATCTAATCGACGCACTTCTTATATCTGAAACTTTTTTCAAGTCTTCTCTTCCTTCTTTTCAGTTTTCACTTCCTGGTTACGTTTTGATACGTAATGACAGGATCGGTAAGGGTGGAGGTGGTGTAGCTTTTTACCTGCGTTCTGAAATCCCTTACAAACAGATCTCTGCTTCCCCGTCAACTTATTCTGAATCTGCAGAGTACCTTTTTCTCGAGGTTACACTTCGCCACACAAAAATCCTTCTTGGTGTGATATACAGCCCTAATATGCAAATTGATTATTTTAAAGTATTTGAAAATCTACTTACAGACTTCTGTCCCATATATAGTCATGTGATCGTGATGGGAGATTTCAACACTTGCTTACTCAAAAATGATTCACGTGCATATAAGCTGAAGTCTATTGTGTCCTCACATAATCTACATATTTTACCCCTCTCTGCTACCCATCATTTTCCAAACTGTGCTCCATCTTTACTTGACCTCATAATAGTTTCATCTTTAAATAACATTGCGAATCATGGACAAATAACAGCTTCTTTTTCGTACCATGACCTCATTTTCATTTCGTACCGTGTTCGTCCACCAAAGCGTAAATCACATTTTAGATTTCTTCGTAGCTATAAGGGCATTGACTTGGAAGCCATAAGACGAGATGCAAGTATAATGGATTGGTCTTCCGTAATGGATTGTCAAAATATTGATAATATGGTGAATAACTTTACTGCTTTAATTCTTAGATTGTATGATTGCCATGCACCTCTCAAACGTATAAAAATAAAACATTGTCCTGCGCCCTGGTTTACAACAGAGATAAAAGAGCTTATGGCACGTATGGATAAAGCCAGAAGTAGATATAAACATTGTCCCTTGGAAAGAAATTTAATCAAGTTTAAGATTTTGCGTAACCGCTGCAATCGTCTGTGTAGAGATGCTAAAAGGCGCTACTTTCATGACTCACTTTCAAATTGCGATTCAGGAAAAGCCTGGAGTTTTCTCAAAACAGTCGGCATTGGCAAACATCCTGCGCCTGCGATTGGAAATCTTGATATAGATACTCTCAATCAACATTTTTCTCTCCCACCTGTTCCCTTATCTTCATTTATAAAGGCTAAGACCTTGTTAGAATTATCCAGATGCCCTTTACAACATTTCCCCCAGTTTGAATTTGTATCAGTGTCAGAAGATGAAGTAAAGCGATCAGTGCTATCTATATCTTCTACTGCGTCGGGAAACGATAAAATTTCTTCCACAATGATTACTATGATTTTACCTTGTATTCTCCCAGTTCTTACTTACATATTTAATTTTTCATTGTCTTTCTCCTGCTTTCCATATTCGTGGAAGTTAGCACACATTATTCCTGTAGCCAAGGTTGCTAACCCTACATAACCTTCTGAATTTCGACCTATATCTATATTACCATTCCTCTCTAAAGTACTGGAACATATTGTTCACAATCAATTTTCTTCTTATCTTAACTCCAACAATATTTTAAGTACATTTCAATCTGGATTCCGGCACGGTCACAGTACAACAACTGCTCTTCTTCAGGTAACTGATGATATCCGTCGAGCCATAGATCAAAAACAATCAACAGTCCTCGTTTTATTAGATTTTAGTAGTGCCTTCAATTCTGTTGACTTTGATATCCTCCTTAAAATTCTTCAGGCTATCAATGTTTCATCTTCGGCCATTCTTTGGTTTGATTCCTATCTTCGGGGACGCTCGCAATGTATCCGCTCCAATGACACTTATTCCAAGTGGTGTAATCTTATTGCAGGTGTACCCCAAGGTGGCGTCTTGTTTCCTTTACTCTTCACCGTTTTTATTAATTCTATAACGAAAATAATATCCTCCAACTTCCATCTTTATGCAGATGATTTGCAGCTTTACCGTCACTTTGAGGCATCTGAAGCTAAATTGGCGATAGATGCACTGAATGTCGATTTGGATAGAATTAGTCGTTGGTCCAGATCCCATGGCTTACCTATAAATCCAAGTAAGTCACAAGCGTTAATAGTAAGTAGCAGATATAATAGTAGCATTATTGATAACTGCACCTTGCCAAATGAATCGAATCGTCGACTCGTCGTCGAATCGTCGAATCGTCGAATCGTCGTCGAATCGTCGTCGTCGTCGATCGAATCGTCGACGACCGAGTTATTTCTGATCGGCTCGATACACTGGCACTGCGTAGAGATGTTGCATCTCTTTGCGTATTTTATCGCATCTATCACGGGGAGTGCTCTGAGGAATTGTTCGGACTAATTCCAGCCGCTCAATTTCACCATCGCACATCGCGACAAAACTCGCGTTACCATCCATACCATCAGGATGATTGGCGGTCCACTACTGTGCGATTTAGAAGAAGTTTTCTCCCTCGCATGACTACCTTGTGGAATCAATTACCACCAGCGAATTTTCCGGACCGATACGACTTAGGAACCTTCAAGAAAAGAGCTTACACCTTTCTAAAAGGTCGGCAACGCATCTGCAATTCCCCTGGTGTTGCGGTTGTTCATGGGCGGCGGTAGTCACTTACCATCAGGTGAGCCGCATGCTCGTTTGCCCCCTATTCTATAAAAAAAAGTATTTTATTCTATATATATATATATATATATATATATATATATATATATATATATATATATATATATATATATATATATATATATATCATAGAATTATTACACATAGAATACTAGTACGCGCACCGAAAGTGAAGCAAGTCAAACTAACGCGAAACCGCGTAAGTTGACTCAGCGACGCGTCAGTGCGAAACGTCACGTCTTACGGAGAAGAGCTCGCGAAAAATTGTAAAATTACCGTTCGTTTTGTAAAATATTGTCACAACGGTGATGATAAACATAAAAGAAGTGATGGTATTACATTTCACACATAATTTTATACATTTAATTCATTATAAGTACGTAAAACTAAAAAAATACCTACCTAAGCTCTCATAATACAAATGTTGCTAGTTTTGGGGAAAAAATCACAATTTTCTTTTAAAAATATTTATTTTCTATTTGTGTTTAAAACGTTTAATCGCAACGCTCTGTGTAAAACTCAAATATTTATATATAGATACCTACTTCTCTAAGTGTTAACATTATATTAACAATGGGTGCCTATTTAAAACTAATACATAGTGATCAGCTAATCGCGATTCGTCGACGCCATTTTAACGCAACTATTTTATTTTAATTGCTTTTTTATTGACTAAGGTTACGTTTTAGAGCATAGAATAAAAACTTTTTTATTTACAACATCATGAGATTATTAATAAGAACGCCTTTACTAACCAGATATCACTTTACACCCAAACATTAACCAGATGTTACGTTAGACCCAAAAATAGCCTATTTTAACCGACTCCCAAAAATAAAGGTTATCAATATGTATGTACACTGATTTCTAAGCTTGATCAATTCGTATATACATGCTGAAATTTTAGTGGTTGTTGTCCCGCAGCCAAATTATACTGTCTCGATAGTAGAGTCAATTTATTAAATTAAAAAATATTACAATTAAAAAAGGGCAGATTTACAATACTCACAAGCTATTCCGGCGACCAAACTAGTTTATGTCGTATCACTACGCTTGAGATTTCATGTTATGAACATTTATTAGTGGCCCTTCACTGTGTAGGAAGCGCGCGGTAGCACGTGCGATAGACGTAACACTACATTACGTCCAACGAATTTCTTTTTCAGACTTTATTTTAGAAATTCGGTACAAGCTAGCCTGTACGCCCGACCTACTTGCGAGATATTGCTATTGGTTTGAGATCGCATTCGAGTTTTGTTTTTCTCGATTGTAAATCTGCCATTTTTACATCCTAATAATTTTATTTTAATAAATCTATTGTACTACTAAGGCAAAATCATTTTACTTCAGGAAAACAACCATTAAAATTTCAGCGTGTGTATTGGATCAATCTGTGTGTATATCCTTTCTAATAAAAAATCTAAATCGGTTTAGAAATAGTAGAATTCTGAGGTAAAAAATATTAAATAATACACCGAATTGATAATCTCCTCCCTTTTTAAAGTCGGTTAAAATTAAACATTACACGATGTGCTTATTGTATTCGAGTAAATTAATTGTGTTTAATAATATTCTTAAATTTTATTACGTCTGCATTTTTTACCATTAATATATGTATAATAAAGTTTTATTAGTAACATCATTATCGTGTTTATTTTATTCCATTTTATATTCTCATAAAATACTTCTACTAAATAATCTTCGTACGTAATACGTAATATTCATTATATCGATTTTTTAAATTAATCAAAAATAGTGCTTTACACAATTTGATTGCAAACGCCAGAAACTGGTATCACTGAATGGCGTGTATGTGTGCGTGTGACGAGCGTAGGCACATTCGACTCGCGCCCACTAACATAATGACTTTGCATCATTTTAACGCTCGTGTTTTGTACTGGACAGCGTTTCTATGCGTAATAATTCTATGATATATCTATATTGAATAAAAAAGTTTCTGTTTCTGTTTCAAATTGTCGACATTTTTTTATTTAAATTGAGTATATATAATTATAGCTATTTTCTATGTGAAAATTGTAAAAAGTTTGCATAATTTAAACATTGTTTTTTAAAATATTAAATTACGCCGTAAACTGTAATTCCAATATACCAACTTATTTGAATTTAAATATTTTAGTAGTTTAGTTATATTTGTTTCTTCAGTATCTTTTTTTATTAAGAAATTAATTTGTAAACATAAATTAAGATTTACCATACTTGCAATCCAAACTTATTAGTTTAGATTCGTGATGTCCCAGGTACTACAGCGTCCAGAATAGCTGGCGTAAAATTATTGTCGCTGTATAAATCATCTTTAGATGTAAAGGCCAATTTTTCTATGAAAACAAAACTCAAATTGTCGACATGTTTTATATTTTATTTAAATTGAGTACATATTATTATAGTCATTTTCTGTGTGAATATTGTAATAATTTTACATAATTTAAACGTGTTTCATTAAATATTAAGTTACGCTACACCTGTAATATACCAACTTAAATTAATTTAAAACAATTTAATAAGGTAATTATATTTGTATTTTTTTCTGTATCTTTTGTTATGAATAAATGAATTTGTAAGTATAAACCTTAATTTACTATAACTTGTATTCCTCGTCAGAAATACATAATTGTGATCGGTTCTGGTTTTTCCAAGATTTATTCTATTAGGAAATATGTTTCTAAAATAATTAATTGTTATAATTCTAGAGATATGTTTATAGAAATAATTTTTAATTATGGAAACATATGTTTTAATAGAATCTTCAATCTTGGAAAAACCAGATCGATAAAAAAAAATTAATTTCTGCGATTCGAATTTTCCCGTTCAAATTTTTTTATATGCGCCAACGATTGATGGCGCTGAATTTGGTTCCCATCCATTTTATACGGAGTTAACATTCTTCTCCGCTAGGAGTAAAAGTATTCTGTGGACTCAAAGAGATTTAAATATATTTGTGTGGCCTAGATGCTTATGACATGCTTGAAGACTTGAAGAAAAAAGCTCCACAGCAAGAAATTGACAAACTTTATTCAAGTTGTCGAGAATTATATGTAGAAATTATTACACAGATAAAAACCAGATTTGATCTAGATGAAAATGTTTTCAATTTGATAAAATATTTAGACAAATTGCACGACAATTAGACGTCATTCTTTAGAGAATGTGTTCACGTATTTCAGATTTTTGGCAAAAGAATGCAATATACAAGAAGCAGACAATGAATGGCGACAACAAGCCTTCATTAAAGCGAATCATTTCGACGTAAAAAGTGAGGAAGAAATTACAAAATTATCAGCGGAAGTATACTGGAATAAAGTGTTAAGATTGAAACTTGATAAATAATTATTAAGTGAAAGGATACAAGGCAAATTTGATACAGGTATTTCTTATTTAGTCGTTAATAGTCGTTATTCTTAAAATATTTGGTAATTCATATGCACAGAACGGTGATCATCTAAAATAACTTGCTGTGATTTTGAGGATATCAGACACTTTGTGTGATCCACTTTGTCTGGACTAAATGGGCACCACCCACATGTCTCAAAACCATTTCATAACGTGGATTTATTTCAATACGGTAAAAGTGTTGCCAATATAGGTCCACATCTGTTTTAGTAGCCTTTTTGTCAAATTGTTTTGTCCGCCATTCGAAGACAGGTTTACGCCATATTATATATCTTTGATGGGCCGAAATGCAGTGATATCAGCTGGTTGCAATAGTCGCGTTGCATTCAGTTTAAGGACTATTATAAGTATTATAGCGAGACTTGGACAAAGTTGCGCCAGCTCAAGATAAGTGTGGCTCTTATGACCGTCTACAAAAATAATTACTGAAAAATGACATTCCTTATTGTAGGGCTAATGAAAAACGTTTTATTCGTAATGGATAAAAAGTTCTGCCTCTATATACCTAATTTTTGATAAGTAAATAATGTATTTAAGATAGTACATACCACTCTCTCTAAGCACTTTTGAACATCTGCTCACATTTTCTATAGGGAGAAAATAGTCGTAGGTTGTACCGTCTACTCCAAAGAACAGTAATGCAAGACTTTGATTAGGCATGATCTACCTCATAGACGTTTTATTCTTCCCTCTATAAAACGTTTCAGTATGGGGTTTTTATTCAAAAACCTCACATCATTGACATTTTACTAACATCGAAAACTGTGTTAAGACCAGGTCAACTTCTCAGCTTCTTAGTTTTGACTATACTTATTTAGCGGGAACTGTATACTCGCGCGTGTAATGTTAAATGTTTGTGCGGCAGTTATTTTTCCATACTATTTTCGTAGCTTCCAAAGCGCCCGCTCTTAACTATCGGTATTCTTCATGAAATCAAAATATGATATATGCCAATGATTGTGATGTGTTGTCCAGCAAATTAAATTATAGTTATTGGCACCATTAAAAAAGCCGATGCTTCTTTTTCACAACGATAAAATAACGTTTAATATGTTTTAATGACGTAAATTGATAAAAATAGATAGAAACATGCATACAAACTTACCTAAAAATCAATTTTTTGTCTCAAACTCTAGCCACCAAACCTTGAAACCTTAACATTTTGTTAAATTTTAACGGATTTGTCCAAGCACATTTTTAAAACAGCCCTCATGGGAAAATAGTTGACGCTTTAAATAAAAATGTATGTTGTTAGTAAAAGTAATTCTACATCCTAGCAATATCTGTGTTGCTATAATATAGAAAAAGGAAGACATTCTTAATATTCAAATTAAAATAGCCAAGTGCCAATCATTTAATGAGTGCCAACATTAGTAATGTTTACCCTATATTCACTAATCAATTAATACTGTTGCGCGCCACTATTATTGTCTTGTACATGGCAACACTAGTTACCACTAGCGCCCTCTAGTGTCGAGTTGCAGAACTAAGAGAGCCAACATCCTTCTAGAAATTTCGGGACCGATATGTACTCGAACATTCTAGATGTCGCTACAGTATAAGGTTCTGGAAACTATCTGAGGCCCTATATAAGGACGGTATATACCACGACCGAGGCAGTATTAAATTGGCGATATAAGCGAATACTTCGAAGTGATATAACTGCGAACTAAAGTGATCAGTGGTACAACTATGTTTTATTATTAGTGTGATTTTAAGTTGTAATTAGTGTTGTGTAATTAAAGTGTCAATTTTGGTAATTCACTCGGTTGTTTTTAATTATCTCGAACCCCAAGCTCGTAACAATACTAAATAATATTATAAAGAAGTGTTTGTAAGTTGGAATGGATATTCGTAACGGGAAATCTCTAGAAATACCCCAATTTCATTAAAACACTAGATGGCGACACTTTCGAACTAAAAATATAAAGGTACGTAGAGCTCAGTATTGGCAAAATAATCATACAAAGGTGCTGAAATTAGTTTTGTATTCAGCCCTAAAGAATGTTTAATAGCCTAAATATTATTTTTATAGTTTTTATAATCATTTTGTGAACAGACCGTCATCTATCGTAAAGATAGCTAAACTACATTGCAACATCGATATGGAACGATGCGAGTAGTCTTACTATTTATTTATCGGTAGATGGAAAATAGTTAAGTGGGCGGGGTTTATCACCCCCTCACCCCGCAAATGGTCACGCATTGTTACATTATGAAATCTAATAACAACACCTTCCCTTTGTATTTGCTCCGTGAATTTTACATAGTTTGACCGAGACAAAGAGCGACGCTACTTTTTCTCCGTCGCACACACAATCTAGTGGAAAGTGCAGTACGTTACGCTCCTTCGTTTACTTTACTTTGCTCTTTCGTTTGTTTGAGTGGTAGTTTGCAGTTGTAGAGTGGATAAGTGTGTGAGTGTGTGTTGTCAAATAATGTATATTGAGTGTGTATGAGGGTGTGCGAAGTTTTGTGAGTGTGAATTAGACAGATGTATTGGTATGTGTTAAATAAATAAATCTTGTTTACAGTTTCAAGGCAAGCCAAAAACAAGAGTATCAATAAAACTAATAGCAAAAATAGTACATTATTAACGAGATTACACATTGAACAAAAAATAAGTACCAAGGATAGTCAGTCTCCATTCAGAAGCTGTTGCACCTGGGCTTCCGATTTGATGGTGATTATCGGAGTATGTTCCGATTTACGGACGTACACCCTCCCATATCCGGTCCAACAGAATTTATATTTTCCAGTCTTGACAAGATCCCGTGCAAGGAAGTAAAGCCGCGAGCCCTTTGCCGTTAGTTGTTCTGACACAAAAATAGGAGTGTCACATGATGTGCGGGATCCCAGGTGTTTAGTGCATAATTTATTTTTGTTAGTGTTATTAAAAGATTTACACCGTTTTAAAATGTCGGATTTAATGAGTGTAGACCCGAATTCAACAATAATTGGGGTATTCATAGAGTCTTTTTTCTTTCCCAGGACTCTATAGATGTCCTTGATATCCGTTCTGCACAGCGAACCTCCAATACTTGTAGATAGACATAGAACCATTTCAACTAAGTCGCCCTTAGTTTCATTTTTGCCCCGGGGGACATTTTTTATTTCAATATTAGCCTTTCGATAGGCCATTTGCAAGTTTTCTAATTTATCCTCCAGGAGTATAATATTATTTTTGTATTCCATCACCCTACTCTCTAACTGTGATACCATTTTACTCAACTCCTCATTTTTAGTCGAAAGCGATTGAATTGAATTTTCAATACTTGTATTACTTTTCTGTATCTCCTTTAAGGTGTCCGGTATAGACTTTATTTCTTTTTGTTGTGCAAGCCACAGAGAAGATATCATGATTTTCATTTCCTCCTTAAAACTATTGAAGTCCTCCATAGTGACGGCCCGGCTGCGCGCAAATACGTAAGTTGGTTAAGTCTTTTCGTTATCGTCGCAAACGGACATATCGGCCGCGCTTGGACGCTCCATTGTACCAAGATATAATAAAGTTGCTAGAGGTCGGCAACAAGAGAGCGCACTTTATTCTGTGCGACAGTAGCTTCAATATAGTATGGCACGTGATGCGCATACGCAGGTAATTGTCCGCCTATGAGCGAGCGGTTCGTGCGTCTTTGTTGCTCCGTGCTTCTTAATTAATCTACTAGATTGAGTGCTAATTAGCGAGTGGGATGTCTATATTATGTGTATTCGCACTATCCTTACGTTGGTTGGCGGAATGTATAAAGGGATAACTACTTTAAACACGAGTTCTTTATTTTGCACTCGTATGTGTAAATAGGGTCTCATAGAAATAGAAAAAAGACTCACTGTCTTTGTCCCTCGGCGCGTCAACTTGTTAAAAATCTCTTCGTAGATTATGAGCTCCTATTTTATGCAGTGGATTATTTAATGTATTAAATTTATAAAAACTCTAATATTTACTCGTAGTCGTAGCAATCTTAATACACGTGTGCACTGGATGCAGTCCGGGGGGGATGAGGTTGATGATGAAGTAACTTTCGTTCGTATGGATACATATGCCATGCCTTATAATAACGCTCATAAATCACTTTTTAATGTTTAATTTTTTTGTCACAAAATACCTAATTGTGGCTTATATATAACGAATAGACATATGGTATCGCGGACTTTTCTTTTGACCGAGATAGATAGATCTTTACTATATTATTCTAGAACATTGTATTTACGTATCCCTAACCAAAACACCAGCGTACGCGGAGCGCTTTTTCTTCTGACTTGCTTAACAAATATCCATATTTAAGGCTAGCTTAGATATATAGCCTAGTACTAGATAGCCTATACTGTTCCACATGAATCTGCCTATAATATTCAAAAATATTTTTTCAGATCGGACTAGTAGTTCCAGAGATTAGCACGCTTAAACAAACAAAAAAAACTCTTCCGCTTTATTATATTAGTATAGACAAGCTACCTGTTTTTTTATAAAATGGGGTGACAAACGAGCACACAATCTATTTCAGCTGATGCTAAATGGATGCTGTAACCCATAGACCCCATATACATTTATCTTCGATTAAGAATCAAAATGCAGATGCGTTATCATCTCTGAAGACTACGATAGAACATAGAATGCCTCGTTTCCAGTAAAAAGGGTATCCGGTTCTCTACACTCACCATACTAAACACAGAAGTATTAAGCTGCTATTTTATGTTGGTATTTTGTGATAGCGTGGTCCTAACTTGATTGAGCCGACCCATTCGTGCTACTACCATAATATATCTACAGCGTAGCTTTACTACGTGTTTATATTTTATTTACATAATGTTAAAAAGCATGGCGTGTTCAGCAGTGGGGCAGAATTTCATGTGAGCACATCGATTGCAACTTCGCGAGGCGCAGATTTTACCTCATATGAAATTATCATGCCAGCCAGCTTCTTCTACTTAACCGCATCCAGCGCAGAGGGCCAAGTCTTCGACGACCGAGTTTTTTTTGTGTCTAAATTCGAGTCTTTTAACAAACAAAATCTCGGATTTGGGACGACTGTTATTCAGTTTAAGCTTCAGAAGACACATGTTAGCGCGTTTACCGCTAAAAAAACCCTTTGTCGTATATCTTCAATTTCAGGGCACTTCCCATACTGTTTCAGCCAGCATCAGAATACTCGGCATTGACATTTTGAATGACGTACATACAGTTCCGTGGTCACTTGAAAGGGAAGGCTAAATTGGCCTTTAAAAAACTTGGCATGCTCAGCAAAGCAGGACAGTATATCATGCCGACACACCGTTTGCAACTTAACAAGGCGCAAGTTCGCCCTTACATGGAGTACTGTTCTCATCTCTGGATCGAGGCACCCAGTGCCAGCTCCTTCCACTTGATCGCATTTAGCGAAGAGTGACTCGAATCGTCAATAACTAAGTTCTTTCTGATCGGCTCGATTCACTGGTGCTGCGAAGAGATGTTGTATTCCATTGATCAAAACAAACAAAAGAGTGACTTTCAATAAGTATTATTTATAATCTATTTTGAATAAAAAAAGTTTCTGTTTCTGTTTATTGCATTTTCTATCGCATTATTCACGGGGAGTACTTAGACAAAGTGCTTAGATTAATTTCGGTCGTCAAATTCCACCCACGCATATTGGCACTAAACTTACGGTACCATCCACATCATCTGGATGCTTGTCGGTCCACTATGACTGTGTGATTTACTAGGAGTTTCTTTACTCTCAAGATTGTTTTGTGGAATCGAGCTAACTCTTTTTTAAAAACACGTTTTAGTGTCGTGCGCGATGGTCGACGCTTACTATCAGGAAAATTTGATTTAATGTGGGCGAAAACGCGTAGTGGAAAGCTAGTAAAATATAAATATCTTGTAAATATATTCATGGGCTGGGCAGGCATAAACAGAACAGGCCGGTGGGGTGCACATATTCGTAGTTAGCCTAGGGCTGTCGGAACTCTAAATCAGGCACTGATTCTAAGTCTATGAGTTAAAATGATGTAATACCAAATTAAGCTTAATATGAATAGCATATACAAACTTCAGGTAAATGACACTGTATAACATTCTTCAGATCTTTTTCCAAATCTTGTGTGTCATATAACTAAAAATAGATACGTACGTAATAGGTTGACGTATCACGATCAAGAATTAACCCGTCTTGTCAGTCCTTGAATCAAGCTATGATCGGAATTCGGTTTTAAGGACATTATTTTTGTTACGTTGTTAAAGTCTATTAACGTGGCGTATTAAAACCTGTATGTTTTCGCGATATATTCGTCAATCGTGAACTGTTTTTGATAATTATTTTTTATGAAAATGTTTATACCTATACAAATAGAAAGTAGTGTATAAAAATTTTAAGGGAACTTTTTAGACGACAATGAGATTGCGATAATCCTTAGTTCACTCTAAAGGATAAAAAAACTTTTTAGTGAAAGTAGAAGTCCACTTCAAGAAATAAGAAAAAATATAAAATAAATTCACATTCTGAAGTCAGGGAATCAACTCTTCTATATAATTTATCTTAGCAGCTTACTTCACATTGGCAAAGGTTTAAACTTGTACTAATAAGTGTTATTATTTTATTCTTTGTAATGTATTTAATAGGTCTTTATCTATGAAATTACCGTACAGCAGTAATGGCCATTTCGAATCACAATATTTTTTTTAAATTTATTTTATATTAAAAACATGGAATTCTTTTTTCAAAATTAGTCATTTGTTTATTGGTTATCTTTATGTTTTCATCGCATTTGAATTTTTTTCATCATCATGAATTCGTTAAAAATTCGAGTAATTATGGAATATGTGTACCGATGTGGCAGCAACGCGGCACAAGCGGCACACTACATCAACGACGTTTACGGAGCGAATACTACAAACGAACGCACCAACTGTTATTGGTTTGTCCGTTTCCTTTCTGGTAATTTCGACCTGAAAGGTGAACCCCGTGGTCGTTCAAAAACTTTGGCCGACAATGACGAACTAAAGGTGATTGTGGAAGCTGATGATATTTAATCTACGGTGGAATTAGCGACAGTTTTCGACCATAGCATCAAAACAATATTGGTCCATTTGCGTTATATACTTAAGGTAAAAAAAGCTAAACAAATGGGTGACCCACGAACTCAATGAGCGCCAGCGCGAAGTACGCGTCGGGACGTGCCTTGCACTGCTTAACAGGTACACAACCGAAGGAATTTTGAACCGCATTGTTACCTGCAACAAAAACTGGATTCTGTCTAGCAATCGTGAGCGTTCAGCAAGTTGGTTGGATCCTGGTTCAGTACCAAAACAATGCCCTAAACGAAAACTTATAAAGAAAGTAAAGTAAAGTAAGAAAGTAAAGATGCGCCGATTGCATGGGTGATTACTTTGATTAATAGAAATAACAAAATATAGAAACAAATAAAGTAACTTATTTATTTAAAAACGGCAATTTCATAGGTAAAATCCTAATATTACTGGACATTTTTTTTTTATATATAGGATAAGGGTGACAAGCGAGCACACAGTCCACCTGATGGTAAATGGTTGCTGCGGCCCATAGACATCTACATCTATCCTCGTTTGCAAATCAAAATGCAGATGCGTTATCACCCGTGAGGACTAAGATGGAATGCCTCATTTCCAGTAAAAAGGGTCTCCGGCCACCTGCACTCACCAAGCGAAACGCAGAGGTAAACCTCTACTTCACGCTGGTTTTCTGTGAGGTCGTGGTACCACCCCGGTTCGAGCCGGCCCATCCGTGCGACAGCAAAAGCTGCCGCGTGGCTCTACCACTGTTGTGTAACAAAATAAAGGATAAGGAGACGTTTCCATACATTATTGGGCCGAAGTGTTAACAAGATGAACGTAAAACCATTTGAAAGCGTATATATAAACAATTCATAGCTGAAAATCTGGAAAGATTTGTCAATCCAGGAGCTGAGTTATTATTGAATAAGTAAAAGTGAGTTATCTATTACCTACACTTTAACAGGTAATTTTTCACTGTTATTACACTGTAATAGGCTATTTTTCACTATAATTAGTTAAAGATGTAAAAGCAGGATCAGTATAATTTAAAATTAAAAATTTTGTACAGCCGACTTCAATATAAGTTATTTAAGAATAACTCAATAACCATTGGTCTGACCTTGATCGAATTCATATGGGACCACACGAGAACTATCAGCTTTCATATAAATAAAGAATCATCGAAATCGGTTCTCCCAGTACAAAGTTATGAAGTAACACACATTAAAAAGAACATACACTCGAATTGCATACCGTCTCCTTTTTGGAAGTCGGCAGATAAAATCACTAATAAAACAGCTGTGGTTAATAATGAAACGAAATGGTGAAACGATTAACGAAAGTTGAAACAACAACAACTAAGTGAAGTGAATATTAGGGAGATCGATCTGAGATCGATTATACTTGAATTGTTTTTGTAACTGTTACTTATTGGAAATTTGATATTTTGTATTTTTTATTATTATTTTGTAGATATGAACGCAATTTTTTATCTCCCTAGTTAACACAGAAAAATAATCGAAAATAAAATTAAAATGTTCAATTTAATCGAGAATCGATTATATTGCGCTCGTTTAAAATCGAATCAAAAATCTGTCTTTTTCTTTTAAGTAAATAGTTTGAAGTTTGAACTGTCAAGTCAAGTTTCAAAATGAGAAGCCATCTATTGGAAGGTAAGGTTCAGAAACGACAATTTCACTAGTGTATTCTTTATGGGAACCGATTTATTGCCATAAATAATACACTACAATCGATTTTCTAATTTATTTCTTATTTTATTGTTTTTTCGAAATCTAGATTGTAAAAAGAGCTACTTTTTTGTATTTTACATAAGAAAAATATGGCCAATGGCCCAAAAATCCCATTGTCCTTTGTTCTGTGCATGTTTTTAATATTTTATATATTATCAATGAATAGCACTTTTTAGTTAAATAAATAATCCTCAGTGAGCACGATCTACTCTGTAAATATGTAATCTTTCGGGAATATTTTCCTCAGCGCAACTCATACAGGGTTATTTTGCAATAGCCGGCCAAATTTGACAAAAAGTAAACAAAAATTAATAAAAAAATCTCAAACATTTTTTTAGAATAAGGGTGACAAATTAGCACACAGTGCACCTGATGGTAAGTGATTGCTGTGGCCCATAGACATCTACATGTGTCTTCGTTTACGAATTAAAATGCAGATGCGTTGCCAACCGTTAGGACTTAAGATAGAATGCCTCTTTTCCAGTAAAAAGGATCTCCAGTTCTCTACACTCATCATACGAAACATAACAGCATTAAGCTGATATTTTACGCTTTACCTCGGTCGAGTCGACCCATTGTGCTGCAACTATACTATTAAAATAGCTGCAGTATGGCTCTACCACGTAAAAAGTAAAAAAGTTAAAGTTATTCTCCCGTTCTATCTCTTAAATTGAAATTGCGTGGTAATGCATTATTTTAACTGATTTTAATGCGCACGCACACATTCGTAAGGGTCGATCGATAGGCAAAAACGTTGTTTTCCATGAATCACATTCAATTTGGGATAATTTTAGATAAAAGTAGAAGTCTTATTTACTCGTATTTTCAATAACGGCAATAACAGTATATCATTATTTATATATTTGAACTTAAATTTTAAATTTGGCTACTCTTTTAAAAATAACCCTTAATATAAAACTTGCACATGCAGTAAATAATTATATTTGTTACTACAGTAACCCACATACATACCTTCAGTGCTTCCAGTCAGAGTATGCGCTATCCCTATCATGGGTAACTCTTCATCGGGCCCCTGAATCGCAGACGCTAATCGATTCATTCGTCTTCTATTAGACCAAAGGAATGCTACCCACAGCATAAAAGCAAAGCACAACAACCACAGAAACATGATGAATATAAGTGTTTTAGAAACACGGCAACCGGTGCGACAGTCGTAAGAAAAAGTAACGCGTATTCTGCCCTATAAAATTGTCTCGTGTTTTATATAAGCGCTTTGCCTACTCACTTATGTACTATGAGTGAGGCTACACGGTGCGTTACGGCAGTGGCTTGACATGGCCGTTTTTTTTAAATGTTCGGTTTTAAGCGGTATGCAGCGTAGGCTCGACGTAATGTGCCGAATACCGAGCGTAAATTCAACAATAAAAGCTTCCTTATTATTCGACGCGACGCAACAGCGATATGTTACGCTCACCTCACAATATGTGTCAAATGTCGCACTGTTATTTATCATACAGCATCTTTAAGAACGGCCACATACAATCGGAATTCCGTTTCAGAATTCCGAACGGGTCGGCCATATACTTACGGAATCCCGTTTTTCCCGCAAAATTTGGAACGGAAAACTACCACACGTGTGTGACGGGGGATTTTACATGAACTTGCTGCGTTCGGAATCTCGAATCGGAATTCCGAAATGATTGTTCATGAAATCGCCAGTTAAAACTGACCATGTCGTTCAAACATCAACGTATCAACAAATCATTAATGTAGGGATTCCATGATACCAAAGGTTTAATAAAAATTCCTAATAAAGAAGGAACTTATATATTTTTCTTGTAAGTACAAAAAAATTGGTCATTGTTAGCCAGGTTAGGTTAGGTTACCTTTTTTTACAAGGGGAAACGCCTACGCATACCCGCCTCGCGGAGTCAAGGACGGGTTATGTCGGTCTCGCACCGACTAAAACCCCATGGTGTTCCACTTCCTGACCACAGCGACGGATCTGGTCTGTGGCTCCACCGCCAACCAAGATTCGGCTGCGGAGGGTAGGGAGAGCGGCGCCTCGCAATACCGACACTCCTCTCCCCTCGCAGCCCCACCACCACCGCATCAATTAACGGTGCGGCCCCGTCAGAATCGTGGAGGATAGGGCTAGTGGCGCATCGCCATACCAACACTGCTCTTCCTCCGCGACTCCACCTCGGCTGCAGCAGTAGAGGGAGTGGACACCCCTCTCGCAGCAACCCACCGACACACATCCGAAGTGGGCTCGCCAAGCCCACTCGGAGTGGCCACCTCGGGCCGGCCCTACACCACGGGCCAGCCAAGGGGTTCACCGCGGGTGACCAAGCCACGGCTAATAAGCCCCCCCGCCAAGACAAGGCGGGAACCCGTTCGGGGGGGAGGTAAGTTACCTAACCTTTTTTTTTACGGGGGGAAATCCTCATGGACTACCTCCGCCTGGGGAAAGGCGGAGGGGCGTGCCGGACTCTTACCGGCTAAAACCACCCCGGTGTCTCCTCGCACGTGCGCATGGGGCCACGGGAGTCCAAATTCTTCCGCAGCCCCACACTAGTGCTGGCCCGGTCAGTCCGGGCCTCGTCTCCTGCACGGGGTAGTGAGGTGTTCAACTACCCCGTGTATCGCCTCAGGGGCGCGCGCCGACACCCACGCGCGCCTCCGCCTCGGGTCCATCGAAAAGAGGTGGTGGGGGCTTCCCCAAGTCCCTCGCCCCTGGACCCATTCATGGGGGTCGGAAAAGGGCGTTGTCCGCCCTTCTGCTGCGCCCGGTGCGTCTTCTGCGGCCGGGGAAGAGAGTCGAGATCTCCCTTTCCCGCTCCGCATTTTCCTTCTGCGACATCACGCCGTCGCAGAAGGACACCACTGCGTCCCACGACTCTGCGCTACCGACCATCTTCCGCACTAAGGCCGGCAGCGACAGATCGCCTCCTACTTTATTTTTGAGGACACGGCGCTGCTCCTCCCAAGCTACACACTCAGCAAGCGTGTGTTGCGCCGTGTACTCCCCGCAATGGACGCAGTGGTGGCACCGAGCGTCCGGCTCCCTGTCTATGCGGCACAGGTACTTGCCGAAGCAGCCATGCCCCGACAGCACCTGCGTCACCCTAAACGACAGGGAGCCGTGCCTTCTCCCGAGCCAGTCGTCGAGTACTGGCCGGATCGCCTCGACGGTAGCGAGGCCGGCGGTAGGGCGCAGAAGCCTTTACCGCCATTCCGTCACCAAGACCTGACGGAGCTCCTCTCGGCGCAGCGCGATCTGCCGCTGCACCGGCCTCGAGCCCCGTGCCCGCTCTTCCTCGCGCCATCGATATAATGACGCGAGTACTTTCGCCTCTAGGTCCCAGGGCGGGGATCCGGCCAGGACGCAAGCCGCCTCGTAGGAAATCGTGCGATACCCGCGGACGACTCTGACGGCCATCGCCCTCTGCGGTTTGCGCAGAATGGCGAGAGTGCTGGCCGTCATGTCCATCGCCCACACAGGGGCCCCATACAGGGCCATGGACCGCACGATTCCCACGTACAAACGCCTACAGGCGGCGCTCGTGCCCCCCAAGTTGGGAAGCAACGTTGATAGCGCGCCCGCTGCACCCATCAGTTTGGGCGCCAGCCGCCGGAAGTGGGGTCCGAATTCCCATCGGCTGTCGAGCACCAATCCCAGGTATTTCATGGTGGACTGGACAGCTATCCGGGCCCCGCTGACCACGATGTGTGATCCGGGCGGCGGCGCGCGTCGAGGGCCATGGAACACCATGGCCTCCGACTTGTTTAGGGCCACCTTCAGGCCCAGGTGCCGGATGCGGTTCACCACTTGTGACACCGCAGCCGTGGCAGCCAACGCTGCTTCCCTGTGCGAGCTCCCCCGGGCAGTGACGAGCGTGTCGTCCGCATAACACGTCAAGTCGGCGCCCGACGGGAGTTCACCTCTCAGCACCCAGTCGTAGCCGATGTTCCACAGAAGCGGTCCCAAGACCGATCCCTGCGGAACACCGCACGACATGATGCGCCGACCTACGCCGTCACGTCCCCGATACGTAACGCATCTCTCCTCAAGGTAAGCCCCTATTGTGCGGCGGAGGTAGGAAGGCACGCGATGGTAATTGACCTAACCTAACCTAACCTATCCTCCGCATTTCCCCAGGCGGAGGCAGACCATGAGGATTTCCCCCCGTAAAAAAAGGTTAGGTTACGCCCAAGCTGATGGGCGCAGCGGGCGCCCTTTCAACGTTGCTTCCCAAATTGGGGGGCCCGAACGCCGCCTGTAGGCGGTTGTACATGGGAATCGTGCGCTCCATAGCCCTGTATTGGGCCCCTGTGTGGGCGATGGACATGACGGCCAGCACTATCGCTATTCTGCGCAAACCGCAGAGGGCGATGGCCGTCAGAGTCGTCCGTGGGTATCGCACGATTTCCTACGAGGCGGTTTGCGTCCTGGCCGGAACCTAGAGACGAAAGTACTCGCGTCATTATATCGATGGCGCGAGGAAGAGCGGGCACGGGGCTCGAGGCCGGTGCAGCGGCAGATCGCGCTGCGCCGAGAGGAGCTCCGTCAGGTCTTGGTGGCGGAATGGCGGCAAAGGCTTCTGCGCCCTACCGCCGGCCTCGCTACCGTCGAGGCGATCCGGCCAGTACTCGACGACTGGCTCGGGAGAAGGCACGGCTCCCTGTCGTTTAGGGTGACGCAGGTGCTGTCGGGGCATGGCTGCTTCGGCAAGTACCTGTGCCTCATAGACAGGGAGCCGGACGCTCGGTGCCACCACTGCGTCCATTGCGGGGAAGACACGGCGCAACACACGCTCGCTGAGTGTTTAGCTTGGGAGGAGCAGCGCCGTGTCCTCAAAAATAAAGTAGGAGGCGATCTGTCGCTGCCGGCCTTAGTGCGGAAAATGGTCGGTAGCGCAGAGTCGTGGGACGCGGTGGTGTCCTTCTGCGAGGACGTGATGTCGCAGAAGGAAACTGCGGAACGGGAAAGGGAGATCTCGACTCTCTTCCCCGGCCGCAGAAGGCGCACCGGGCGCAAGAGAAGGGCGGACAACGCCCTTTTCCGGCCCCCATGAATGGGTCCAGGGGCGAGGAACTAGGGGAAGCCCCCGCCACCCCTTTTCGATGGACCCGAGGCGGAGGCGCGCGTGAGAGTCGGCGCGCGCCCCTGAGGCGATACACGGGGTAGTTGAACACCTCACTACCCCGTGCAGGAGACGTGGCCCGGGCTGCCGGGCCAGCACTAGTGTGGAGCTGCGGAAGAATTTGGATTCCCGTGGCCCCACGCGCACGTGCGAGGAGACACCGGGGTGGTTTTAATCGGTAAGAGTCCGGCACGCCCCTCCGCCTTTCCCCAGGCGGAAGTAGTCCATGAGGATTTTCCCCGTAAAAAAAAAGGTTTGGTTAGATTCCCCCGCCTGCAAGGTATTATTGGGGACTACTTGCGCGACAGGTACATTCTGTACCTGGGGCAAGATGGTAGAAAGATCCGGAGGGAGATCAAACGTGGGGTTCTACAGGGCTCGGCGCTGGGTCCACTACTGTGGAACCTCGCATACGATGCGGTTCTGCGAGTCGATTTTCCCGCTGGCGTAAATATCGTGTGCTATGCCGACGTCACCTTGGTGATCGCAAGCGGGATAACTTTCGAGAGGGCTACGGAGCTCGCCGAGTTTGGGGTTAAAGTTGGATTTCGAAATAGTGCCTCACAAGACCGAGGCCCTATTATTCCATAAATTGTCACAGTGCAGGGTACCAGCCGACTCGTGCATCCGCGTGGGTGGGTCCGAAGTCACAGTGGAAAGTTACATGAAATACCTAGTCCTCTACCTTGACAGTCGCTGGGGCTTCGAAAAACATTTCGCGCACATAGACCCCCGGATCGAAAGGGTGGCCGGTGCTATGCATAAATTGCTGCCCAATCTACCGTACCAACGGAGGAAGTACGTTGCCTCTATGGGGGGTTATACGGTTCGTATGGAGTGGAATATCTGTATGGAGCGCCTGTATGGACAAAAAGACTGGCCATCCGACCCTGTAGAACTAAAATTTACAGTGTCCAGCGGATGATGGCCATACGGATAGTACGAGGATACCGCACTTTATCTTTTGAGGCGGCGACAATCTTGGCTCGCTTTCCACCACTATATATATTGACGAAAGTGGACGCAAAGATGTACGACCGAATCCGTGCCCTAAACCAGAGTGGTGTTAGTGGGCCAAAAGAGGCGCTCAAATTAATTAAATGGCAGGAACGACAAAACGCCCTGGTGACATGGCGCACTCGACTCGAGGAGCATTATGAACGCAGACGCGTCATTGGAGCAATCCCGCCGGCCTTCGATGCCGGACTTTTACAGATAATTACCTGGCATGGGTGCTACGGTGATTATCTGTGTAAGATCGGGCGCGAGGCGACGGCGAACTGTTTCCACTGTGGTGGAAGGGACCAGGACTCCGATTCCAATATGCTCGCAGTATGCTCAGCGTGGGAACGGGAGCGGACAATCCTGGTGAACCACATTGGATGGAACCTCTCCCTGCCAGCAGTCGTTTCAGCCATGCTGAGCGAGGATTCGACATGGAGGGCCGTAGCCACCTTCTATGAATCTGTTATGATTCAGAAGGAGGCTTCTAAGCGGGATCGGGAGAAGGCAGACCCCGCACGGAGAAACCCCGTGACGAACGCCTTGGAACATAACGTCGCCAAGGCGTTCGTCACGGCTCTCCTCTTGAAAATGGTGTTCCCCAACCAGAAACGGGACTTCCGGTGTTGCAAACGCTCGGGGCGGGGGCTTCGAATGTCTAGTTATGTAACCCCCGAAGAGGACGATGATTCGGAAGTGGTCTCGAGACATCGTGATAGTTCTGCGAGGGTGCTGGGGCAGCAATTACTATCCCCGGGACGTTCTACAAGTGCAGCAAAGCGATATAGGGGCCCCGGTTGCGTTCCAAACGGAGATCCCGGGACCCCTTGTATACGCTGATGATGACCACCGTGGGGTTTTAGCCGGTATGAGTCCAGCATAACCTTTTTTTTTTGCCCCCGCAGCGGAAGGTATCCATGAGGATTTCCCCACCAAACAAAAAGAAAAAAAAATTGGTTAGGTTAGGTTATGTTAAGTACTATATGAATTGCAGGATCGTCAACACTTTTCTTTTTACAATTAAAATATCTTCATTCGCAATTTCCATGAAGTCATATTTTTAACTCCAATAATAGTCAATTGATTTTCGTTGCGTGGACCCTCTTTACCTGCCCCTCTTTTCGGACCTCGGATAATCCTATAATATGCTAGCGTAACTTGTCGATCTCTTCTTCCAGCTCCACGATCTTCTCGTCAGTCCTCAGGGTGCGTGCGTTGTATGTTGCCAGGTCGAGTCATCTTAGGAACCTCCACCCGTGATTCTTAGAAACCCCTGCCCCGCCGTTACCATGGTTGCCATCGTAGCCAAGAATACTGGGGGCCGTTTCTATGTTACTCTCATCATGGGGGGGGGGGGGGGGGGGGGGTATTTGCCATAGTCGCTACGCTTGGCGAGTGGGTTGGCAACTGCAGTTTTTTTATTGTAATTTTGCTGTTATCAGGAAGATGCTGCTGCCCATCTCCTGCCTTTTTCCCTCTGTCGCCTCTTACGACGACCACGGGAAAATATGGGGTAGTGGATATTCTTAACCACCACTACACGGCATGAAGATGTATCGATTCATGTAATCACAAATAGAGCTAAAACGCCCGATTTTTAAAAGCACCGTATGCCGTGCTGAATACTTTATTAATAAAAACTTATTCTCAATCTTGTTTCGATAATTTTAGTGCATTACTTTAAAATTGTCTCTTTTGCAGTCAGTTTTTTGATTTTTTTAATTATTTATTTTATTTTATACTCTTTAGTGTCCCGACACACTCTTATGAACTAAATTTCATACGGTAGCATGAGATCTGACACAAACATGGCCCATTTTTACGCTATCAAAAACTTTTTAAACTAATCTATTATACATAATTAAATTTAAAGATATCACTTTTATATATTTTTGTGATCCCCTTTTAATTTCCTTTATTTTGATACTCGATAGGTTTGGGTAATGATTTTAGCATGAAGTTCCTTATTGGACGGTACGAATTTGGCGAATGGGGCCTAGGCATTAAGTAATCTGTGGCCTAGGCGAGAGAACGTGTAAGATATTTCAGTCACGACCCCTTCTGACGTAATTATAGACGGCCTTGGCGGCGATAAAGAAGTGAGGTGGAATAATATTATCCATCTCCCTTGCACTTTTTTTCTTATCTTGCAATGAAATATTTCTTTTTTCCTATTTTTCTTTTTTTCATTTTATTTTTAATGACGCTTCATTTTAATAGATACTAGTAATTCATATATTTGTATTTGTTAATCAATAATAAATACGTTTATCAATAATAATATACTATGAAAGGAACTTCGTTCCAACCGAGTGTTCCACGACATGATTATTTTTTATTAACGTATTACTATTTCGGGCCAAAAATCCGCAATTCTGTTTACTTTCTTCAAGCAGCTATCTAAAAACACTTGGGTTTTTAAGACGAATATATAACGATACCTTAACTGTCGAAATTCATGCAGCCCTTAGGAAGATACGAGGACATAAAGAAATTTATAAACATACATACATTTAAGATACGCGTGAAAAACATAAACCTTCCTTGGCAGTCGGATAAAAAAAAAGATATCGCACTTAGTATGAGAAACTGTCGCCAATTATATAACATTGTGCAAGTTAGAGAAGTATTGCCACTTTTAAAAAAAGTCCCCGAAGATTGAGGTAAAATACTAATTATATAATATAACTAACATACATGTGAATACCAAAATAAATCAGTCTGCTTTGATAAATTTTAACAATTTGACAATTATTAAATAGATGATCAACGGACGAGGTGTCATTTACTCCGTAGGATCATTTAAAAAGTCTTCCTGATGAATCGTTCAGTGAGCGTGTAATCCACGAGCAAAAATACAAGAAATGTGATGTGAAACATGTTTATTATAAAAAATAACTTAATAGAAAAAATAAATACGGCAAGAAAAGGGAACCTCCTATATTTGAAATCGGTAAAAATACCTTTTTTGGATATCCTGTTCTGAGAACTCGGCGAAGTCCTTGTTTTTTATCGTACACGTCAGTCTTATCGAAATGAGCTCCATGAAGCTAGCAGTTAAAAATCAGCAGAAATTTTAAAATTGTACACTCGAATTTGTAGCTAATTAGTTGCCAAAATCGCGATTTTGTTGCTCCATCCAGTTTCCAGAAAATCAAATTACTGCTTTCAGTAAAAAGACAGCAGATATTTTGTAGCTGGTCAGTAATTGAACCATAGCCAGCAACAAAATCAAATCGATCAATAAGCTGCACCAAGTAATTAGTTACTAATTATATGTGTACGTATAGCACGTTACATGAGATTTAAAAAAGGAGACATTTTAATTTTTTGTTGGCTCTTTATAACATCCTGGTATCAATATCGATAATACCTCGATCAAACAAGAAAGGCCTAACAACACAATAACGTCCGCGTTGATTTACGACGCACCGACCGGTTGTATACATATTTAAAGAACAACCTTGGGATCATAGACATTATGATGTGGCATTTTAGAGGTAAAATACGTTTTAATATAACTAAAATATAGAGAACATGAATTAAACGGTAAATAAAATTATATTGCAGAAAAAGGGATCGCAGGATACCTAATTTTTCTTTAACATACAATATTTGCTTTTAAATGTTTTTCCATAACATTGTCTCTTTGGAACAAGTTACGCAGTCGGCACAATATAAATTCATATCTTGCATGAAAAAAGAATAAAACATTATTAATTTAAAAAAACAGTATAATATAAGAAATTAACAAGGATACATTAATCAACAGAATATCAATTTTATTTTAAAGCTCTACTATAAAATAAGTACTACTATAAAGTTATACTATTGTAGACTACATAGTAGGATAATTAAAAAATAAAAGGAAAGAATTTATTCCACACACTATTCGCATTAAGTTTCAAACTGTGCCACGAACTATCCAACCACATTTTATCTCTCAATGGACTAGTCTTAATATAATATATTAATATATTATAGTAATAACTAGTTCATTGAGAGATAAAATTACGTAACTTGCGTGGTAAAACTAGATAACGAACAAGTGGAAAATTTTGTACAAACGACTTCAATATGCATATAATTTATTGTTGATTTTATAAAAACCCCTGGACCTATTTCGATAAAATTTAAATGGGACCACCTGCGAAGTATACCCTTTAAACGAAAAAATAATTTTCTAAATCGGTTCCGGCGTCTTTGAGTAATCGGTAAACATGTATAAAAAAGATTCCGACTAATTGAGAACCTCCTCATTTTTGAAGTCGTTTGAAAAGATTCGCGACCTTATTACTATGTCGGTAGACAACCAACATATTATATTTAATGTAAGGACTACCCCTCTAATCAACATTTTATGAACATAGTCACCACACGTTAACCACGAGTCAGGTCGCCGTATTGTGACAGCGCAAGAAAAGACCCATTTCATCGCTTGGAGGCGACTACGAGATAAGCCAGGATTCCTGTATGCGGCCAAATGCTCTTTATAACGTGTTTCGAAGTTGCGACCAGTCTGACCCACGTAAACGTCTTGGCATTCGTCACAAACAAGTTTATTAACACCAGACTTTAGACGAATATCTAACTCTCCCGCGCCAAAACTCAACGCTTGGATGAAACCGCCGTCAATTGTCGCCTTACGGCCATTGCCGCTTCCCCAGGCCCCAAAACCGAAGCCTATCCCACAAGGCTCATCCTTCTTTCCCCGCTGACTTCTCGCTTTCTAGTCCGCGGCTTCATTAAACAATTATTTAATACTATATATATTATATACTATTTCGGCAACAATTAATTAATAAACTTAAAATATATTCAATTGAGGTGGAAAATATGAATCACTGTTATGAGACAGATATAGAGTGTCTAAATTCAACAATTTTATCCCTTAAAAACTCCCTAGAAATAATATCAAATAAATATGCATCGGCTCAAGATGAGATAAAAGAACACATATTGGCCATGAATGATCTGGTAAAATCATGTAAATATAATGAGGAGCGCTTTGACTCCTTAATAAAACATCAGAGTGAGTATCAGCGCTCCATACCAGGTTCGTCGGGGACAATATGTGTAAATAACAAAGTAAACAGTAAGGACTCATTATTTTCACCTACACTCTATGACAGTGCCATGACAAAGGATATAAACTTAAAAAGCAATGTAAATATTAAAAAAATAAAGTTATTATGTATTGTGATGACATAGGCAAAAATTTGGGCATGATATTAAATAACTGTTTAGAAGGACATATGATTAGTAATTATTGCATGCCAGGAGCATCCTTTAGTCATATAATGAATAAAGATTTAGCTAGTAAATTTTGCCCTAATAGCACATTAATAATTCTTGTTGGGAGAAGAGGCAATCTAAACAAAAATCAATTATTAAAATATATTGATAATCTTAATAATTTAAATGTACATAAAATTATCTTGTTTACATTGCCTTACATACAGGGTTGGCCGCAGGAAAATAAAATAAGATATGATTTAAATTTATTAATGAATAACTTTTCATGTAATAATAATATAAACTTGACATTTAATTGTTATAATTATAATAATAAATGTAATTTAATAGACATAAATAATTTAATTAAGAAATTTTTGACTAATGATAGGTATTACCTATCTAAATATATTTTAAGATAGATAGCAAATGTGCTATCTTATTGTTTATATATTAACTCAGCCAAGGGCTTGGCTACACAGACATCTGCTCCTTTTGAGCAGTGTAATGACTTAATATGTAATTTGGAATCAGTTCCAAGTAATTTAAATTAGAAAATGAGACAATAGAGGTAATCTCTAGCAGTTGTAATAATTTAAATAATTTAGAATGTAGCTTACAAATCTTTAATTGTATGACTCCACAGAGTGATAATGAAAATTGTATACACCTGGTGCATCAAAATATACAAGGCATGGTAGGAAAAGAGCTAGAAATTGAGTTGTTCTTAAATAGCAACAATATTCATATTTTATGTATTACTGAACATTGGTTAAAAGCTTATAACTTAATGTTTAACTTCAGTAATCACCAGTTGGTCAGTTCTTTCAATAGAGAAACGGTTTTAAGAGGTGGCTCCTTAATATTAGCTAGTAAATTATTGTCATGTAAAGAACGTAAAGATATTGTGAGCCTATCTGTTGAGCGAACTGTAGAAATGGCATGTGTTGAGTTTGAGCACCTCATTGTTGTGAGCGTCTAGGAAGTATTTGCTAAGCTTAATAAACAGAATAAATCTGTTGTAATATGTGGAGACTTCAACATCAATCTCCTAGAAGCTTCCTCAATCAATATTAAATTTAGATCATTGTTTAAATCATATGGTCTTTTTAATTTATTTTTAGAGCCAACGCGTATTGCTCAATCTAGTGCAACATGTATAGATAACATTTTTACAAATGTGAAGCCGTTGCATAAATGTATAATTCAAAAATTAAGTTCTGATCACTGTGGACAAGTAGTTTCGTTACCATATGTTCACAAAAAGCAAGTAGATAAGAAAGTTGTGTTTGTTCCAGTAAATGCACGTCGCTTGGAGAAATTTAGAAGTAACATAGTGAAAAAACTTCCATCACTTACATACCAAAATGATCCAAATTTTTTGTATGGAACATTATTTAAGCTTATTTGCAATGAATTTAATAATACTTTAACTTCTAAAACATTCTCCTTGAACAGTCGGAAGTCATTTAATGAATGGGCGACAGTAGGAGTCCATAAGAGCAGACATAGGTTATATGATCTTTACCATGAAAGGTCATTTAATCATAGCGTCGAATTTAGGGAATATGTAAAAAAATATTCAAAAATATTTAAAAGAGTGTGCTCCACAGCCGAGTCTTTGCATTTGAGCAACAAAATTAAGACGGCTTCTAATAAAATTAAAATGACATGGAGTATAATTAATAGCTAAACTGGTAAGATTAACTCTCGCAATTCAAACTACCAGTTAAGTTTTAATAACAAATTAACGGAATCAGATCAGGACGTTGCAATGGTTTTCGAGAAATATTTTACTGATATTCCGATATTAACCACTAAGTCACTGAATTCTTCTCCTGCGGTCGCCGAATCATTACTTAAACAAAATGTAAATGCGTGTACAAAGAATTTTACATTTCATAAAGTATCATCAAAAGATATTGTAAAATATTTTAAAACTATTGATGTTAAGAAAACTGCGGATCTGTGGGAGATTTCCGTTAAAGTTATTGCGTCTATAATAGATACAATCGCGCCTCATTTAGCTACTATTTTTAATACTAGTATCGAATCTGGTGTGTTTCCTGATTTAATGAAGTATAGTAAAGTAATACCTTTATTTAAATCTGGTAGTACATTAGACCCCGCTAATTTTAGACCTATTTCTGTACTACCAACACTTAGTAAGATTTTAGAAAAAAATATTCTTGATCAAGTGTTAAATTTCTTTAATATAAGTAATTTACTTCATTAAAATCAATTTGGTTTCACAAGGGGTCGCTCGACAACTGATGCCGGTGTTGAGCTGATTAAATATATATTTAATGCATGGGAGAATTCATAGGATGCTTTGGGTATATTTTGTGACCTATCCAAAGCCTTCGATTGTGTTCACCATGAAACATTAATCAGGAAACTTCAACACTACCGTGTAAGAAGTGATGCTCTTAAATTAATTATTTCATATTTAAGTAAGAGAACGCAAAAAGTTGTCATTAACAGTATGAGTTCTTCCGGGTCGATGGTACAGATGGGCGTGCCTTAAGGCTCAATTCTAGGCCCCTTTCTGTTTCTTGTATACATTAATGACTTACCTTACATAGTAGGAGATAACCATGATATAGTATTATTTGCAGATGACACTTCTTTAATTTTCAAATTAAGTCGACAATTGCTAAAATATGACGAAGTAAATAATGCTATATCTATATTAGTAAATTGGTTCAATGTTAATAATTTGCATTTAAATGGCACTAAAACGAAATGTATAAAATTTATGACTCCAAATGTCAAACAATTAATTACTAATGTAATTTTAAATGGGGAGAAACTGAGTCTTGTAGATACCACCATTTTTCTTGGAATCACACTAGACGCGAAGCTTCAATGGAGCTCCCATATATCAAAACTAGCAAGCAGACTTAGTTCTGCAGCATATGCCGTAAAAAAGATTAGAAGTCTAACTAGTGTTGAAACAGCTAGACTAGTTTACTTTAGCTATTTCCATAGCATAATGTCGTATGGTATTTTGCTATGGGGACACGCAGCTGACACTGAAATTATATTTGTTTTACAGAAGAGGGCCATAAGAGCAATTTATGATTTAAAGCCTAAAGAGTCGCTGCGACAAAAATTTAAGGAAATTAATTTATTAACTTTGGCCTCTCAATACATTTATGAAAATGTAATGTACGTACACAAAAATAAAAGTAGTTTTACAAAAATAAGTGATATTCATTCTGTAAATACTAGGAACAGACACAAGCTAGTAGTACCGGTTACTCGACTCCATCGAGTCAGTAATTCATTCTTGGGGCGATGTATACGCTTTTACAACAAAATTCCAGAAAATATACAAAATTTGACCTGCTCAAAGTTCAAAAACTTTATTAAACTAAGTTTGTATAAAAAGGGTTATTATAGTATTAAAGAATTTATAGATGATAATAACCCCTGGAAATGAGGTGATCGCTACCAAGCTATTTCTAATTTGACATTTTTTTACATGATTGTAAGCTGTTATTTTAAAAAAAACGTCCCGCTGGGTTTCTTGCTGGTTCTTCCCAGGACAGAGGTTTTTTTTCGAACCAGTGGTAATTATACAAAAGAGTGACTTTCAATAAGCATTATTTATAATCTATATTGAATAAAAAAGTTTCTGTTTCTGTTTCTGTTTCTGTTTCATCAGCAATACCAATGTTGCTGAGTTATCTTCCTTGGTCCGCAAGCTCAGCGTCTACCTCACCTCAGGACAAGCTCGACGCTACGATTGAGCACATAGGGCTTATCGTCGCAATCTGGTCTTTCCAGTGCGCCTAATCACCTCTGATAAATATCAGAATGACAGCACAGAATCTAGGTATAACTAAACCACGCTCTCTGACTATCGCGTTCTTTAACGCGAACGGCCTCAGAGATCAAAAAGACGAGATCGCGCTCTTCCTGCGCAACCACGACGTAGACGTAATGTTAGTGTAAGAGACTTTTTCGAAACCTAGACATCGCGAACCTAAAATCGCAAACTACACCCTAGTCAGAAGTGATAGGATTACCAACCCTAGAGGCAGCACCTTGATCTACTACAAAAGGTCCTTGCACTGCGTACCAATCGACGCCCCTCTGTTAACCAACATAGAAGTTTCCATATATAATGTAGCTCTCTCTCCGCCATCCGCCACTTACCTACCGCCACTCAAACGCATAGTTGAATCAGACTTTGCAGAATTACTCAACCTAGGCTCTAGTGTCATAATAGCTGGAGACCTTAACAGTAAGCATTCCTCCTAGAACTCGTTTATAAGAAATCCCAACGGAAATGCATTGTTCGATCTCACGGAGCAACTAAATTTAGATGTTATCGCGCCTGAGACTCCAACCCACTATCCATTCGCTACCAGTCACCAACCGGACGTCCTTGACGTAGCGATACTCAAAGATGTCCGCTTGTCGATATCATCAATTGAAACAATATTAGAACTTGACTCGGACCATAGACCAGTCCTATTACAGCTGGGCCAGCCCGCAGGTGAGATCTTTCAGACCAAAACCGTCGTGGACTGGCAACTCGAAGTCAAACTCGAGTCTACGACCGTCCAGCACTTAAACAAAATCCCGGATAAGATAGACTCGCCTGAGGAGATCAATGAGGCGATTATCGCCCTATCGCCGCACCTCACCTCTACAGTTGAAGAATGCTCTCGTAAGGTTCGGGCCTCGAGCAACCGACACATGAAGCTTTCGAGCAATATTCGACAACTAATTAGAACAAAAAATGCGGCCCTAAAACAATACGGTCACTATCGTACTATAGAAAACAAATTCCGACTGCGGAGCCTCCAAAACGAGGCGAAACACCGCGTCAGAGTTTAGACAGGATAAGTAGGATAATCTGCTGACGGACATCGAGCCATCTCAAACTGCTTTATGCCACCTCTCATCAGGCCAGGAAACCCCGATCTCGCCTTTGACGACTCTGAACAGGCCGAATGCCTTGCTGACAGTTTAGAGAGCCAATGTACTCCCTCGAGCGAACCTAAAGATCCCGCTCACCTCGCAGAGGTTGAAGCGGAGGTAAAGCGTACGTCTGCACTACCACCTGCGGGCGACCACCTAGAACCTGTGATTGTTGACGAAGTCACAGAAGTAATCAAAAGCCTTAAAAAGAAATAAGCACCCGGTCCCGATAGCTTTAGTAACAGGGTACTAAAATCTCTCTCGGCTCCACTAGTATGCCTCTTAATAGGAATATTTAACGTTCTTCTTTCCAGCTGCTCCTACTAATGTCGTAAAAACCAAAACGCCATTTTACAGGACGGGCAAAGAACCAAAATAGTTAAATACTAGCTGTTATATGCCACCAAAGCTTAGTGTGTTTATATTTTTGAGTAGTTTCATATTATGAAACTTAAATAACGCAGCTTGAATAAGTTCATAAATCGTATGACTATTACTACAAAAAAAGTAGTTAACGACAAATTTTTCACTCTTTATCGGTAGCCTTGGCTGTTAAAGGCGTGAACAATGGTTCTATGAATGGGGATTTTGTATAAAAAGACATGTGTTATCAATATTAAGTGTAATTTACTGTAGTAACTGTAGTACATATTTTGGAAATAAACATGTTATTTAAAAGTGCTTAATTAATTAACCCGAATACTAATTAATTTATAATATATTTTGGTTAAAATACAAAATTGAAATTGATCTATACTAAAAAAGTATGTTGTCTCAATATTCAGTAAAATGGCTCTTTAAAATAAAATGACGTTTTCCCTGTGGCATCATGGTTTGACAATATTAGGCTGTCAATCTGTCAAATAATGTCATCATCGGCCACTGAATAGTATGCAGGCGCATGTGAACGGTATTCTGATAACTTTGATTTCGGCACTAGACAATCTGGGGTTAGCGTCGCTCAATACTACAAGCGCAGAGACAGGTGATCGGTCAGACAGTGTTGCGCTGTCAACTTCAGCCTCGGTGCCAGAAAGGTAGGTGGGTGGCGATGAGTATTGTTCACTACAGCGTGTGCAGGTAAGTGTTTGAGAGTTACTATACTGTTAACTTCGAAGTCTGTATTGGAAAATCGAAGGTGAACATCGTCCACTGCTATGGAATGTTATTGTAGGTAAATATTTCATGCAAGTTGCAAGAGTGACAGAGGCCTGCCGGAGCGTACTAATTGGACGGCGTCTGCGCGCGCTGATTTATAAAATTTTTAAAATAATCGTATAGAATACATAATTGACTAAATAAAACAAGCTACAATTTTTTTTTGGATATTTAACATCACCTATATTTTGATAATTTATAGATCACCTGATGGTAAGTGAATGCTGTAGACCATAGATTTATCCTTCGTTAAAAATCAAAATACAGAGGCATGTAAGTGATCGGGCAGAATTACTGGTCTGTCAACTTCGGGTATGCTGCTAGAAAAATTACAATGAACATCATCCTCTACTGCTTGTGCAAAGGCAGACGAGTGGTCGGCCAATGCCCCTCTATCAACAGTACCGAAGCTGAGGAAATAGCATTAAAATGTAATTTGCCACAATTTATTTAGGAGTTCAAGTAGTGTTGTTTGCAATTTAGTAAAAATGGGCAATCATTTATTTTAGAACGAGCTGCATCTGGGCTTTCGAAGAAGTCATTAAATCATGACACGCATAAAATTGTGCAAGTAAGCATTAAATTTTTTATCTGGTGAGACACGAGTACGTCGCTGTCCATTTTCTTTTACGAGTAGCAAGTGTTTCAATGTAACTTTTCTTTAACAATCACACTGTCTTTAGAACTTTTGAAAGGTGTTTTAGTAGGTATTTTTTATTGTGTCGTTTTCTTGATAGTTTTGGCACTGTCAGCATCTGCTATACCAACGATGTCGAAAATTCTTGTAGAAGTATTCAACAGAACATGTATTAACTGCACTGCACCCGTATCCATTTATATATTTTTATAACATATATACAAAGTGACGATGAAGTTATCACGTTAAATGAAAAGCCGTATTCTACACAAAGTTCTTTAAACATACACAACTAAAAAAATATATAACAATTAATATTCTAGGCACGGTAGCCTTTTTTGTTTTAATATTAAACAACATCATGTAAATGCATCAGATATCACCTTCTAAATACTAGAAGTTCAAAGACCCATGGCCCATGAAGGCCAGGAGACCTATATCAACGTTGCCAATTTTAAATAATCAAATAAAGTAATAAATTAAGCAAAAAATTTACTTATGGCTAACAATATAAGGCATAATTCTAATGCGCGAAATTAAAAATAAAGAGACCGCGCCCTGCGGGCTTCGAGCTTAGTGTTCCCAACAACTACCGGCATAGGTGTGACATGGACATTAAACATGATCTTTGTTTTGTCCATGTTCATCTTAAGACCTATCCGTTGGGAAACACTATTGAGGTCATTGAGCATAGTGCTTAGGTCCTCCAGCGATTCTGCCATAAGGACTATATCGTCGGCAAATCGAAGGTGAGTGATGTACTCGCCATTGATGTTGATACCGTATCCTTTCCAGTCCAGAAGCTTGAAAACGTCTTCCAATGCAGCGGTGAAGAGTTTCGGGGATATGACGTCACCCTGTCTTACACCTCTCTGCAATTGGATAGGTTTCGTACTCTGGTTCTGTACTCGGATAGCCATCGTAGCCCTACTGTACAAGCACTTCAACACTTCGATATACCGAGAGTCAACTTGGCACCGCTGAAGGGACTGCAGCACCGCCCAAATTTCGACGGAATCAAAGGCTTTCTCATAGTCCACATACGCCAGACATAGTGGCAAATTGTACTCCTCGGACTTCTGTACAATTTGCCGTAGGGTATGTATGTGGTCTATGGTGCTAAAGCCCTTTCGGAAACCGGCTTGTTCGGGAGGCTGGAAGTCATCAAGTCTGCGCGAGACGATTCGTAATGACTCTCGAAAACAGCACGTAGACGCGGCTCAGAAGGGAAATCGGTCTGTAGTTCTTCAAGAGAGCGTTGTCGCCTTTCTTGAAGAACAAGACCACCGCACTTCTGCTCCACGCCTCCGGTGTAATGCCACCATGGAGGACGGAATTAAAGAGCTTCTGAAGGACTTCAAGTACCAGTTTTCCACCCGCTTTCAGAAGCTCCGCTGTAATTCCATCCTCGCCTGGGGCCTTGCCGTTTTTAAGGTGCTGGAGAGCCATTCTAATCTCGCTCAGACTGACGTCCGGGATATCTTCGGAATAATGTCGGATAAGACTCGCTCTTGGATCGTTACTCACACTTGCGTGTGGCTCCAACGATGACGTATACAGCTGCCCATAGAACCTCTCAATCTCACTCAAAATCTCAGGTGCCCCGGAAACGATGCTGCCACATTCGGTCTTCAGCTTTGACAGTTGGCTCTTTCTGGCAGACAGATCTCTGGCAAAGACTTTGGAGCCTTGGTTCCGCTCGATCGCTTCTTCAATACGAGCTGTATTGAAGTTGCGTAAGTCCCGCCGCATGCATTTGGAGATCTGTCTGTTCAGTTGTCTGTATGCTGTCAAATCTGTTGAAGAATGTAGCTTCATCTCCCGTCTAACAGCCATGAGATTAAGAGTGTGATCGGAGAGTTTTTGTGTTCTTCTGCGGCGGGTCTTGCAGAACTTAGCTCCGACCGCATGGACAGTTTCCACGAGCTTGTCATTCAAATCGTCCACTTCATTGCAGTCTTCTAGGCACTGAAAACGGTTTTGTAACTCGAGCTGAAAGGTTTCGGGACTATCCCACAGTAAATCCACACTCTCTTTGTTATATTTATAAAGATAGATAGACAAAATTCTAGTTTATTTGCGTTTTTTTAAAAACAAAATCTCTCTTTGCAAAGACATTCATATCAAAATGGTTTAGTTATTTAATGTAAGTACTTAAGTAAAACCTACATTATTTTTTTTATAAATAAGGTTTTTAATAATACGCCACTAATTATTTAAACTTTTATTAAAATTATGAAATTAGCACCCAATTTTCACATATAGTTTTCTGTATCTACCTTTTTTTGATGAAGAAACAAATAGAGTAACATACAATACATAGAATAACAACTATATGAAGTTATGTTAGGGTTCTTTTCTCTAGACCTATTTTGTAATCGTCGACTGCTTTCATCATGACGTCTATCTTTGTTTTAATGAAAGGAACAAGGCTGCGCTCTTCATTTCCCACAATTTTGTATTATCTGACAATCGCAGATAAAGCTGTCTTCACGGACATCATGGCGTACTGGTAACCTGGAAAATTTAATTAATTAAGTATATCGGGTGTTTTTGAAACGCTCCCGAAAACAAAAATAGGCGATAGTACTAACGATACTTTTGATCATGGGCAAGAAGAAAATTGATCCCGAGGAAAAAAGTCATCTTTTCAAAACGTTTTATTACTTTTATTCACGCTCCACCATGTTAGTACAACAAAATGAAACGATAATTCTATAAAAAAAAACATAAAATACTTAAACATAAAACCAGCAGTGGAACTTAAATCTGCTGACAATGGGGTTATTGCCCCTATTGTCGCGCGGAATCGACGCCGAATCCACGCGGCCCCCAGCTCAAGTCTGTAAAATTTTCTCTATTAGTATAATAATGGTCTTTAGTGAAATATCTCTTGACAGAGATTATAGACAGTAGAATAATGTGACAATAGTCTTACGTCCTTGTCGCACTTACACAAAATTCTTTATTCTATCCAGCTTTCACAGTATATTTCCATGTTTTACGCATTTTATTTAATAACAGTTTTTATTTATTTTTTCGATAACGGTGCATTACCTTTTAATGTGAGTGGTATTATTAAAAGCGGGGACCAAATCTCTACCAAATAAAATACCTTACTCCCTCAAATTCCTGCCAAACGATTCTAAATCCAACCCGCGGGCTATACTGCAAACACGGCAATACTGCAATACCTAATTATTTACAACACTTGTCTAAATACTTAACTTATCTACTTAACCTACTATTTAACCACTGTGCTTGTCTCCATTTAGCCACTTTATTCACAGGTTAAATAAACCAAATACCTGTTTCGATTCCCCGCTAATAAAAAAATACTTAAATGAAATGTTAACAAGGTTAGAGTCATGCTTTTTGTGTAGGTATATGTTTATTATTCTGATGTATTCAGAAATGAGTTCAGTACTAAATTATTTAAAAAAACTTAGGTATGAAACAGCTTAACATCTAAATCTTATGAGATTCTCCAAGGCACATTAAAATGTTGCCGTAGTCACGAGCACTATAGACGTACCTACGCGTTAAGCAGTATTAAAACAAAACAAGAAAAACCAAACGGAACAACAATAATGTATTAAATAAAACTATTGAACTGTTGCTCACGCGCACGTGACAGTCAACACGGAACTTCCCTATATATAATGTACTCTGTGCACGGAACTGTCTCAAAAACTAAAATTACAAAACAAATGCGCACGAAAGATTTGTCCTTGAAGCACTGAACACAACAACAGACCGTAAAACCCTAACAACATTGCCGTTTATTTTATTTATAAGAAGTATTGTTTGTCATATTAAAACAATTACACGATCAATTTTACCCTGACGCAACAAGCAGTTCTTTACTACAAAAATTATATTGAAATTAATAAACGTACCTTATTGGGTACTCAGTACTCACTGACATAATTATAAACACTATTTCATCGTTAGCTTTGATTTTGTATAAGAAAATAGAAATGAAATGGTACTGAATAATTTAAAAGTTAAAATCAATTGCAATTATGATCGACAGTTAATTAATCTATCAGAAATAATTAATACTTTTACTATATTTTAATTGACTTTGAATTTAAAAAGAGGTCCGTTAAAATTATAAAATTACTTACAAGTCATATAGTGATTGCCGCCTCTAATTCTTATGTCGCCGACAAACTAAATTTCGGTGTAACGTAGCAGCGTTACCAACACCAGTTTGTCAAATTCCCCGAAAATTCATGTCAAATTCCCCAATATAAGGACAAAACTTCAACAGATTGTCCACAAATTCCCCTCAATTTTATTTAAGAAATGAATCAATTTTCAGGTAATTTTATAAGATTTAGTCTTTAACTAACATTTTTTTCTTTAAAATTAAAAAATAAAGAAATGAAAAGCATTAAATGATACACAAAAGTTGCCGATATAAATCCGAAAATTAAATATGGTGCAATGAAGATAATTAAAAAAAAGAGTCTTTCAATATTCATAAGTAACCTAATAAAATGTTAAGATAAGTATTTGATTACTTGTAAGAAGGTTCTGATTTAGCCCTGGCTATCGATTTTCAAAATCCCCGTATTTTCCCCTCATAATACCAATCTCCAACCGACTTCAAATTCCCAACAATTTTGGGAATTCCCCACATGTTGGCAAAGCTGACATGTGTAAATTCCACAGCGTGAGGTGACACGAGCCGGCCGGATTAGGTATTGTTTCGCACCGACCTCGATACAGGTCGCAGTGGAGGGAGTGTGGGTACAGTCGCGTTCTAAAGTACCACATGGTACTAGGCTATTATTTTATAATATTATACGAGGAATTAATTGTTTTATTGTAGAACCATAATAAGTACTTTACTAACTACTTAGAATTTTGGAAGAGGTTGGAATTAAAAATGAATAATGTTTACTTGAGCATTATTTTTTATTTATATCGTAAAATAATAAAGTAGTTCGTAACAAGAAAATTTAAGCTAAGGGTGACACGCCTTCCATTATACCGTTGGAACATGGAACATGGAAGCCAGATGTCGACGGTGTGTTGGTGTTACTGGATGCTACTTCATCATCACTTTCATCTTCGCCTGAGTTTCCGTCATCAGAATCATCATCATCAATGCGAATGATAAATGTTTCCCTCATCAGGTCGACCACATGATAATTTTTTCGGTATTCTTCCTCAATACTTTTAACTTTACCGCACAGTTTTCCCCATTCACCTTCTATTTACCTTTTTGTTCACTAGTTCAGTTTTAAAACAATAGATATAAATAATTTTTCTTTCCTTCCTTTTTAAAACCATGGTCGCGAGTCGTGCAAAGTAAGCTGTGTATGCGACTGTATTTTGGAAGCCAACAAAGCGCGGGAAGAATGACAGTAATACTGGCGAGCGTTCCCCCGTCGCGCCCCGTCCGTACCACAAATTTGATTGATAAACCGCTGTATCCAGGTTCAAGACCACCGTTCCTTTTACGTGACGGGACCTAGAGATCAGCGTCCAAGCGTACATTGATGCCTAGGCAGCTGATTGTAATTCAGTAATTCGACTGCTGGTTTAATGTTTAAGTATTTTCATTATTTTTTTATGAAATTATCGTTTCATTTAGCTGTACTAACTTAACTGATGGCGTGTGAATAAAGCTAATAAAACGTTGTGAAAAGATGATTTGTTTTTTCATCAAGATCGAATTTATTTGTGACTCATGATCAAAGGGATCCTTAGTACTATCTGTCGTGTAGGGACAATTAAGGACAAAAAGAATCTAACCTAAAGGCAACAAAACAACAAAAATACAATAAAACAAATAATATATTTAAAATTCAAAAATATTTACAATTTTATATAACAAAAATGGAGTATGAATATGAGGATGGATGATGCGATTTACAGATTATTTTAAAAAAGTAATAAAAAAAAAGAGATTAGTGCCGAAGCTGAGTCGGAAGATCCAAGGTGTGCTCTCAGCGCCTGGAACGAGCACGCACGGCGTAGGTGAGAAGGCGTGGGCGTCTCTAGGCGACGACCTCCGGTGAATGTGGTAATTGCGGGATCCGGCGATTTCAGGCCAGACAGGGGCTTGCAGGATCCTCGGCGGCTTCAGACATCACAGAAGCCTGCAGGATCCGGTGACTGCAGGCGAGACAGAGGTTTGCAGGTTCCGGCGACTCCAGGTAGAACAGAGACTTGTAGGAACCCGGCGACTTCAGGCAGAGCAACGGTTTGTAGAGTCCAGCGACTTCAGATAGAGCAGAGGTTCGTAGAGTCCAGTGGCTTCAGGTAGGACAGAGGCTTGCAGGATCCCGGGGCAGAGCGGCCCCGGGATAAGGCCTTTAGAAGATGCTTCCAATTCGAGAACTGAAGCAAGACTGAATTTCTTCACCGATTGTTCGGCTTTTATATCTTTCTAGAGAGAACGGAAAAATTATTTAAATTAAACGCAAATTTTTTGTAAATGGTCAAGAGGAAAGAGTATTTATGTGGAATTATCGAAATAGAAACAACAGACCGGTAGCAAATTTGAATATAATTTCCATGGAGACCAAATAAACAACAATAACAAAACATGTCAAATTTTAGTTTTAGGCTTGTAATAAGAAAACGGCAAGATTTAAGTGGAAAAGGAGATATTATTGAAATAGGAAAAAAGGTAGCGCAACTACCCACACAAAGCCCGAAATTGTAGAGTTAAGGAAAACTAACTAAAAGATCGAAAAAAGGTAGACTTCATTGACACCAATTTAAAAGTGCTGATAATGTGAAAATACGAAGTAGAAATGATTTGTGATTGTGTTCTTATGGTTTAAAATCGTTACAGGATCCTATGGAAATAAAGGTGATGTAAAATATCCAGTTTTGAAGTGAATGCAGAAAATCGAAACAGAATGGAAAAATGGATTTAAATTAATGTAAAATGATAAGTAAGTAGCATAACACTACATTTTCCCCCCGACCCTGGAAAATTTTTGACTCAGCAAAAATTTTGATATATACATTCTAAAATAAACCATAAAAACACAGCTTTGCAGAAACAGACATCACCAGTCAAAATCAGATATACTATCTCTTACATTCATCATCTGCATTCAGGTAAGGGTGGAGTTCACATTCAATGACTACCACTCTAAAAGTGTGTTTTCAAAATGACATTAAGGCTTATTTAAGGAGTAGTCATCCGCTCCTGCGTGGGAAAAAAAAAATTAGTCGAAGAGACACCACTCTAAATGTGTGTTTTTCGAAAGGACATTCAGGCTTATTTAGGGAGTTGTCATCCGCTCCTAAGTGAAGATAAAAATTAAGGGAGTAGTCAGCTGCTCCCAGGTGAAGATAAAGGTAAAGAAAATTAAGGGAGTAGTGAGCCGCTCCCAAGTGAAGATAAAGATAAAGAAATACCTCAAGTAAGCTTTAGTCGCTATGACTTAAGTAAAGATTAAGAACGGCCAGAGCGGTAGGGCTCAAAGCCAGAGATCAGCAACATCACCAACGAGATGTGTCTGAAATAAAAATAAAAAGTGACGATTAACCAACGAAAGTTCGAGGTCCTAAAGCAAGATGTGTTGAAGAACACTGGATCATCAAACAAACAAACAAATTAAAAGAAATAAAAATAATAAGGTGAAAATGATGGTGAAATTTATACATATATACAAATTACAAGTTATATTTATACATATATACAAATTAACAGTTAATAAATGTTTAGAAAAGTTATGGTTCGTTTCGCTTCAGCTTTCAAAAACAAAAGTGCAAAGTGTAAAGTTAAGTTTAAGAAATAAAGATTTTATTAAAAATTGTACCTCTTTAAGTTATCTAGAATAAAAATACTAGAGTGATGAATGTAACTTAGAGTGATGAATGTAAATGAAGTGTTTTATGTAGGCCTAAAAACAATCCAGATAAGTTGAAAAACTAGAAGAAGTTTTGTTTTAGAATTTTGAAGGTATGAAAAGGATGTGTAAATGAATGATGAATAATAAGTTAAGAACGAAAGGGAAAGCAATTAAATCAAAAGGGACTAGACATGGCGCAGTAAAGTTGAAGAATTAAGAGAGAAAGAGGACTTTTACGTTGGGCGCCAAACTGTCGTGTAGGGACAATTAAGGACAAAAAGAATCTAACCTAAGAGCAACAAAACAACAAAAATACAACAAAACAAATAATATATTTAAAATTCAAAAATATTTACAATTTTATATAACAAAAATGGAGTATGAATATGAGGATGGATGATGCGATTTACAGATTATTTTAAAAAAGTAATAAAAAAAAAGAGATTAGTGCCGAAGCTGAGTCGGAAGATCCAAGGTGTGCTCTCAGCGCCTGGAACGAGCACGCACGGCGTAGGTGAGAAGGCGTGGGCGTCTCTAGGCGACGACCTCCGGTGAATGTGGTAATTGCGGGATCCGGCGATTTCAGGCCATACAGGGGCTTGCAGGATCCTCGGCGGCTTCAGACATCACAGAAGCCTGCAGGATCCGGTGACTGCAGGCGGGACAGACGTTTGCAGGTTCCGGCGACTCCAGGTAGAACAGAGACTTGTAGGAACCCGGCGACTTCAGGCAGAGCAACGGTTTGTAGAGTCCAGCGACTTCAGATAGAGCAGAGGTTCGTAGAGTCCAGTGGCTTCAGGTAGGACAGAGGCTTGCAGGATCCCGGGGCAGAGCGGCCCCGGGATAAGGCCTTTAGAAGATGCTTCCAATTCGAGAACTGAAGCAAGACTGAATTTCTTCACCGATTGTTCGGCTTTTATATCTTTCTAGAGAGAACGGAAAAGTTATTTAAATTAAACGCAAATTTTTTGTAAATGATCAAGAGGAAAGAGTATTTATGTGGAATTATCGAAATAGAAACAACAGACCGGTAGCAAATTTGAATATAATTTCCATGGAGACCAAATAAACAACAATAACAAAACATGTCAAATTTTAGTTTTAGGCTTGTAATAAGAAAACGGCAAGATTTAAGTGGAAAAGGAGATATTATTGAAATAGGAAAAAAGGTAGCGTAACTACCCACACAAAGCCCGAAATTGTAGAGTTAAGGAAAACTAACTAAAAGATCGAAAAAAGGTAGACTTCATTGACACCAATTTAAAAGTGCTGATAATGTGAAAATACGAAGTAGAAATGATTTGTGATTGTGTTCTTATGGTTTAAAATCGTTACAGGATCGTATGGAAATAAAGGTGATGTAAAATATCCAGTTTTGAAGTGAATGCAGAAAATCGAAACAGAATGGAAAAATGGATTTAAATTAATGTAAAATGATAAGTAAGTAGCATAACACTACAATCTGTCTTCGTTTTCGGGAGCGTTTCACAAATACCCTGTATAATCATATCGTGATTTACACCCAGTTCAGCAAAGTGAGAATTAATAAAGGCTCTTGTATTTGCGCAAAAACCGTATGATTAATGTACCTGCTAAACCAGGAGTTGCTGATCCTAAATGCGAAAAAAAATCATCAGCGTCTGTCATCATTCGAAAATATATGTATTACAATTCAATGCAATATTTTTTTTTTAAATGAGAGTTTGAATAAAGGGTCATTTCGTCCGTTTGCGCAAATCGCATTGTGTCTATGAGATAAATTAATGTTTTGAACAGCACTTGGCAACAACTTTTTCTCTTCCTTTCTTTATAAAGGTCCAATTGCCCCCCCCCCCCCCCACGCTTTCCGTGAATTTCCGCAATATCAGGGGACTTTATTCAAACCTTAACGTCATCCACTACCATCTGGAGACGGCATAGCCGTCATTGCTCTTTCTAACCGAGACACAGGTGTCCTCTCCGGCTGATACTTCGTATCTCTCCTACCCGGGTACAAATTAGTTCACTCCTTTGTGCCCCGGACTGGAGTTTGCGTGTAAGCCAGAGAGGACATCTGTTTTCGACGCCTCGGCAGTTTAGAAGGTACGGACCTGTCCATCCTATGGTTGCGCGTAGAAAGCGTCGACCATCCCCGCGTCTACGGGTGTACAGGTCTCATAGCGGTAATGTCGACACAGACTGAGCACCTCCAAAGGCTGCAGACTCCGTGCTACAACAGGTCCCATCCGCAGAATTCGTGATGCTCGGTGATTTTAACGCCCACCACGCTGAATGGCTTGGTTCCCGTTTAACCGATCATGCGGGTAGATCTGTTTATGACTTTGCCTTGGCACATGGTCTGACACAAGTGGTTGCTTGACATACGCGGATCCCAGATGTAGAGAATCATGTGCCTTCACTGTTGGACCTTCTGCTACCTCTCCTCCAGACGAATATCAGGTCTCCTTCGATGCCCCTCTTGGCTCTTCGGACCGTTGTCTGATCTGGAGTACAGTGCCACTCACGCTCCCATCGCAGTTGCAATCTGCTTGCTGCCGTGCTTCGCACTATAAGTCGGCCGACTGCGACCGGATGCGGTCTTTTTTTGCATCCTAGCCTTAGCGGCAGGTTTGCTTCTCGTCGGATGATCCCAACGTTGTTGCTGATTCTGTCGCTGATGTGGTACTTCAGGGAATGGAATTATTTATTCCTTAATCTGTGGTACCTATCGAAGGCACCACAGATTATGGAATAAATAAGGTGCAGTTTCGTGGTCACTTGGAAGAGAAGGCCAAATTGGCTTCTAAAAAGAGTGCTCAGCAGAAAACTTTACAAGGCGCAGGTTCGGCCTCACATGGAATACTGATCCTATCTCTGGGCAGGGTCCCCAGTGGTAGGTCCTTCCACTTGACCGCATCCAGCGCAGATCGGTTCGAATCGTCGACGACCGAGTTCTTTCCAATCGGTTTGATTCACTAGCATTGCGTAGAGATGTTGCATCTCTTTGCGTATTTTATCGCATCTATTACGGGGAGTGCTCTCAGGAATTATTCGGACTAACTCAATTTCACCATCGCATATCGCGACAAAACACGCGATACCATTCATTTCATCTGCATGATTCTCGGTTCACCACTGTGCAATTTAGAAGAAGTTTCAATTTTTTTATTGCTAATCTCAGGAGTTTTTTTTAGGAAAGCAAATGGTCGTCGGAAAGGGCAGAACAACGTCTGCCTGGTCAACTAGTATATATATATATATATATATATATATATATATATATATATATATATATATATATATAATATGACTTTCTCTATATATTTTTTGACAGTAGAACAATAGACAGAAGATTTAAATTTTGATAGAATTATTTCAACTACAGGGAGGCTAGCTTCTAGAGAAGCTGCACGCTTTTCTAAGAAATTTAATAGTTCATCAAGTGTGACTGCAGTTGTGACATCTAGCAGACTTGTTACATGGTTGTTTATTTATAATACTGGGTTGTCAAATCGCTTTGTGAGAAGTTCCAATGCAGTTTCATATAATTTACCGGCAAGCTATCAATAAAATGTAATGGCTCTCCCTCCAAAAGGCTTTTTAAAAAGTATGATTTTTCTATTTATATTAGTCCAGTGTCTTGTGTACCATTGCTATAAACATCTCCATAAAAGGGTTGTATGCCACTGCATTTTTTCCGTCCAAGACTGCAATATCCAAGTTTAATTTTATGCAATTGCATGTTGTCTTGATAAGAGCTAAACAATTTAATGTGACAGTCTAATTTTGCTAGCAGGGATAAATATATATATCTTCCATGTTATCATTATTTTCAAATGAATAGTCTAGTCTAGTAATAATTGTAAGTTGAGATATATTTCTTGATACTACTTGAAATTTCCAATTAAATAACATTTTGTTACTAGCTGGTCTTCTAATGATAATAGTCTAGTTTCACTTGCGCTAACAAAATACTTTGCTAATCTCGTGAGAGCTTTGCATATATATATATATATATATATATATATATATATATATATATATATATATATATATATATATATATATATATATCCATAGGCGGAGGACTTCCATTTGGCCCGATCTTGACACACCTCTCTCGCTTTCTCCACATTCATATACCTACGCACACACGCTCGTTGGTTAAAGGTACTCTTGATTTGGCCCATTTTCAATATATCGCCAATTTGGTCGATAAACTTTCACCTGGGGCGACCCTTCCCGACTCTGCCGTTCACCTCTGCAACATAAATTTGCTTTGTCACTCTTTCCTCATTCATTATTTCTACATGACCAAACCACCGAAGAATTCCTTTCTTAATCCTGCTCACAACATCATCTTGCAACTCACACTCTTCTCTTATTAAACAATTTCTCACTCTGTCATTCAGATTCATCCGTAACATACTCCTTAATGACCGCATTTCTACAGCATTTATTCTACTCTCGTGCTTCTTCTGCCTCACCCAACTTTCACTACCATACATTAAAGTGGAGACAAATACAGCATTGTGAATTGCCATACGTGCCTTTTTGGATACATTCTGACTTTTCACAATAGGGTGTAATAGGTTGTAATAGGGCCCCATTCACTCTATTTCTTGCAATCACTCGTCGTTCTATATCCTTATCATATTTACCATCCCTGCTAAACACACATCCCAAATACACAAAATCATCTACTTGCTCGACCAACTCCCCTTCTAGTCTTATTTCACATATCGTTTTACTTTCTTCTCTTTAAAAAACCATAACTTTCATCTTACTTGCGTTCACTTTCATTCCCTTTTCTTTTAATATCCTGTTCATTAATGTAACCATCATTTGCAACTCCGCCGCCGACGAAGCAAGTATGACTTGATCATCGGCGTACAAAAGGCATTTGGTTAACTCACTAGTTCTTAACCCGCATTCTTCTACTTTTAAATTTTCCACACAACTATCCATAAATAGGTTTAACAGCCACGGGGAAGCCACACAGCCCTATTTGACACCTTTATGGATGGCAAAACAGTCCGAGTAGGCCCCGTTGATAGGCCCCAAGCACTAGAGTCCCTATACAGAGACTTAAATGCCTGTATCAACCCAGTGCTCAGCCCAAATGAGTTCAGTGTTTGCCATAACACATCCCTGTCCACTCTGTCATAAGCCTTCTCCAAGTCCATGAACGCACAAAAAACTTTTTGGTTTTTGGCCCAAAATTCTCCACAACCATGCGCATGGAAAAGACCTGATCCGTACACCCCATTCCCTTTCTAAATCCCGCGTGCACATCCCAAATTTTTCCCTCAGTTTCTTTCCTAACTTTCAATTAGTACCTTAGCATACAGTTTTTCCACTAAAAATAAAGTCATATTAATTTAAGTAATTTCATGATCCCCATATATGTCTCATTAGCCGATTCAAAATTTTACATTCCGGGTGAAGTATCACTGCCACTTGCTGGTGGTGGAAGGTGGCCCAGCTGACCCTGTATTACTCAACACTCAACTGGGATACATTGTCTTCTCCACAGCTTATACTAATAAAAAAGTATCATATTCATAAAAATTATATACTCATACTAAATACTATAAATTGTTTGTTATGCACACAGTGCTCAGTCCTCATCTTGATCATTGTATCAGACAATTTCGGGAAGCTGAGAAAGTACCGGATATTTATCATGAGACGCTTACCGAGTGTATACAATGAAAATATTTTCAATGATACAGATTCTTTATATAATCATGACTGCCTCGTTGGTCTAGTGGTTGTACTAGTGCGACTGCTGATCATGAGGTCCCGGGTTCAAATCCCGGGTCGGGCCAAAAAATCAGTTATTGGGCTTTTCCATCAAGAAATTCTCAGTAGCTGCCCGGAGTCAGGAAGTTGGCGGTGTTTCACCCCCGTGCCTCGGAAAGCACGTAAAGCCGTTGGTCCTGCAGCCTGATCTCTCTCCGGTCGTGTCGGTTTACCGTCCAATCGGGCTATGAGAGTGAGGGAATAGAGAGTGCACCTGTGCTTGCGCATACACTTGGGCACTATAATCCTGTCCTGCGCAGATGGCTCGTCTCCGTTGAGACTGGCCGCCATGGCCGAAATTCGGTCTGGAGGACATTATTATTATTATTTTGGGGTATCTATATAGTTTTCTCATCTGGTTGGGCTGTATAAATATATAATTGTAAATGAAAATGATAAACATACATAAATATCAACAAAATAAAATAATACATAAAAAATACATAAATAAATAAAAACCCAACCAGATGGAAGCCCTCGGCAGGGGAGACCAAACGGCCGAGGGTTAGGGGGAGAGGGAAAGAAACCGGCGGACGATGCGGGCGGTATCGAGGAGCACCGCCTTCTGCATTTGAGCTTGGAGCGGTCCGTCACGGAGTCCCAGTCGCCTCAGATGACCCGAGAGGCTGACTGGGATTAACCCGTTCGCAGAGACGACTACAGGTATAATTTCGGCCGGCAATCCACCCCACATGTCGGTCACCTCGTGAGCCAGGTCCAGATATTTAGTCAGTTTATCTGTTTCGGCTTTCACGAGGTTCTCGTCATAAGGAATGGTAATGTCGACCAAAAATATCCTTGACTGTGCCCGGTCCATCAGCACAATATCAGGCTTATTCGCAAGAATAGTCCTGTCTGTGATGATGGCCCGGTCCCAGTAGAGCCTGGCGCGGTCATTTTCGAGCACGGCCTCCGGCAAGTACTTATAATACGGCAATTTCCGATCCACGAGACCGTATTTCAGAGCGAGCTCCTGGTGTAAAATCCTGGCTACTAAGTTGTGCCTGTGCAAATACTCAGAGTTAGAAAGCGCCGAACAACCGGAGATGACATGCCTAAGTGACTCACCGGGATGGCGACAAGCTCGACAGACGTCAACGGTGCCATCCTTTAGGATGTATCTCCGATAATTGTTGGTCTTAATAACCTGATCCTGTATCGCACAGACAAAACCCTCGGTTTCCCCAAAGAGGTCACCGAAACGTAGCCAGTGGAGGGAGGCGACTGTGTCTACGAAAGGCTCATGTAGAGCCTTGTAGAACCTCCCGTGGAGCTCTTTCTCCTTCCATACGGTCTCCCGGTCGGAAATGCTCTGTACTGCCGGGTCTTGCCATTGCTCGTTGGCTAAGGATAGAGGGGTAAGTCCTTTATCACAACAAATAACGTCCCTATAGTATGGATCATCCGCTCTCGTCAGAAAGTAATTACGGAGGCTGCACACTTCGCGATTATGCATGGTAAGCGCGCTTAAAAAGCCGCGTCCACCATGCTTCCGCGGCAAGTACAGCCTCATTACTGACGATCTCGGATGATGCATCCTGTGGGACGTCATTATAGTGCGGACTTTTCTGTCCAGAGCGTTTAGTTCGGTCTGAGTCCACCTGAGTATGCCAAAGGTATACATGAGAACAGGCATGACCCAACCGTTATATGCGTGCGTTTTATTCACACCGGACAAAAGGCTGTTAAGCACTTTGGTCAAGCGTGCATAAAACACATCGCAAACTGACTGTTTCATACCCGCCTCATCTACACCGATGTTCTGTGACATACCCAGGTATCGGTATGTTTCAGCCCCGGAAAGGGTCCTTATGTTGATGGGCATAGATAAGTCTATGCCCTCCGAGTTAGCAACCCTTCCTCTTTCAACATGGAGGACCGCACACTTATCCGTCCCCAGCTCCATTCTAATAGAATTGCTAAAATCACAAGTGATGTTTAGCAATTCCATAAGATGAGAGCGACTGGAGGCGAATAACTTGAGATCATCCATATAGAAAAGGTGGGTCACTTTTGTACCTCCTCTCCGAAGCTGAAATCCCCTTCCGGAACCCTCCAGTAATGTACTAAGAGGGTTCAGAGAGAGGCAGAACCATATTGGACTCAAACAGTCGCCCTGGAAGATACCCCTTCTTATCCTTATGTGGTTCTCCGCAGCCGTCATCCGCTCGCCTAGATGACAAAGGATCGTACTCCACTGCCCCATACACTGCCCGAGGAAGTCTCGAACTGTACAGTCAACCCTGTACAGCTCGAGGACCCTCCTAAGCCATGTATGAGGCACCGAGTCGAATGCCTTTTTATAGTCTATCCAGGCGGCGGAGAGGTTCCGACGGTTGCGTTTAACCACTTTGCCAATGACCGCGTCAATGAGGAGTGGTTCCTTGGTTCCACGACCACCGCCCCGACATCCATTTTGAGCGCGCGACATCACCTGATTTGAGTTCAGGTGACGAGTGATTCTCACGCTCAAAATGGATGTAAGTGTCTTGTATATGGTTGGTAGACACGTTATGGGGCGGTATTTGCTCGGGTCTGTGGAATCCCGGTCTTTAGGAACCAAATGAGTGATCCCAGTAGTGAAGAGGCTCGGGAGCGACTTTTGGTCGAGAGCCTCTTGAAACTGTCGGGCGAGTACAGCGTGACACACCACGAACCCCTTCAGCCAGTAGTGATGCAGTCCGTCGAGTCCCGGGCTTTTCCAGTTCGGGGCCCTACGGACCGCCTCAGCTACGTCATCCGGCGTTATGATGACGGGGTCCATGGGCGTAACATTCGCACACTGACTCGCCACAACTTCCGTCCAAGGGCCCTCGCTGTGGTTTACGGGCTCTGACCACAGGCCGCGCCAGAATGCGATAGTGTCGGCCTGATTCGGTGCTGGGCCCGTTCCACGTACCATTGGTCGCTCCAATGATTCATAGAGCCTCTTCTGATCACTCTGGAAGAGACGATTCTGGTTGAACCGTGTCGACCTCTCGGTATATCGCCGAATCCGCTTCCCCCAAGCAGCGACTCTCTGCTTCAGGTCGTCTATGCGCTCCGTCAGTTTTTGCGTTATATCCGGCTGGGACAAACTGATGTTTGTCCCAGCAAACGCCATCCTGACGGTGCGCACAATTCTCGGCCTATTATTGCCCGACCTGAAGCTTATCAGCCTGCCGATGAGGGCCCTTGCCTTTGCGATACGGTCCTCAATCCTTCTTCTCCAGGCTGGGATGGCGCTACTTTGTCTAGTAGCGCGTCCAGCCGTGGGTAGTTTGGCGCCAATAATACGGCAAACTGCCAGTGCGGCGCCAAAAAGAATTGAGTCCGTATCGCAAAGGTCCCGGCTGGCTTCCAAATAGGTCACCAGCATTGGGTTGAGAGCCCTTACGACAGCCCGGTTCCGCTTGCTTAGGGGTATACGGGGAAGTCGCGGTCGATTCTCGAGAGGCGTTCTGCGCGTTTCCCTAATCGCCTCTTCCAATATGCTCCTCATTTGCTCTTGTTCCTGGGCGACTATTCCATCGTCGCCTGAGTCAACCACAAGGAGATCTACGGCGGCATCTACATGTGCCGGTTGCTCTGCAACTCGTAGAGCCGCATCTCCTGTCGTAGTATTTTCATTCGACAAAGGAATAGCCTCACGTCGTAGCCGTTCGAGTTCGGCGTCATCAAATATTTTTGAACGCATGATGTACCGAACTCGGTCTACCAGGTTTTGCTCGGTGACGGTTATAGATGGCTCCAGCTCAGCAAAAAGTCGATGCATCCTAGCCCGATACGCAAAACCTCCAATTTCTCCCCCTTTCGCCCCAAAATACGCCCGCAATGCGTTGCTATTCATTTTCATTGACCAACGCATGCGGCGTACTCCACCAGTGGCGGGTGCCGATTGCTGGGCCCGCGAAGGCCCTGCCAACATCAAGCCAGCTGGTGGGGATGATGGATGCGAGGGGCTGCTGGGTGGTCGTGCAGCTCCTCGCACTCGGCTGGCGGTTCGCATGCTGTCGCGTCCAGCGCCAGCTCCAGACGCGCCCTGGCGACCTCCAGGTAGCGGCCCTTTGCGCAATCTTCTTTGTTCCATCATCCATTTATTGGGCGTCAGTTAACGGGAGACGCCCAAACCCGGCACCGTTTCATGGTGAGGCCATGTGCACAAGCGGGCCTTTGCACCTTCAATTTTGCCGAGGCACGGCGCTAACACCTCTTGGCAAGGTGCTGACTGACTGCGCTGACGTAGCAGTTTTGTCACATAACCGTTACGTCAGCGGGCGATGGGGTCGTCACTTCCCTACGCCATTTTAAATTATTATTATTATTATTATTATTTTCTTTTCTCTTTTTTTTCTCCATGTAGGGTATTATGATGATACGGGCTTTAAGCCAAGTAGTCATCATTTGCTGGTATTATTAATGTATTATCCAGAGCAGTTTCTGGGATTTGTAAAAATTTTCGCACTAAGCGACATGTATTTAAAATAACTGCTTTTTGCATTTTAATATATAAATTTGAGGGTAAATCTAATAACTTAAGGCAGTGATGCAAATATTTTGGTATTAGTCCTGTAGCTGAGAGTACAATTGGAACGATGAAAACTTTATTTAATTTCCATATTCTTTTTATTTCTTCGCTCAGTTCGTTATATTTACTAATCTTTTCGGCTATTGTTTTTTGAATATTATGCGTATTTGGTACAGCTATGTCAATTAGAAAGGCTATGTTGTTAAGTTTGTCTTGCAAAACTATATCGGGTCGATTGTAATGGATGGTCTTATCAGTAAGTATGGCTCTATCGAAATATAGTTTATGTGAGGTGTTTTCTAACACAGGGTTGGGTTTATATTTGTAGTATGGTTGTAAATTTTTATCGATGAGTTTATGTTTCTGGGCTATCTTTTGGTGTATTATGTTTGCAATTTGATTATGCCTGTGGGTGTAATCTGTTGATGCTAAGTTTTGACATGCTCCTGTGACATGCTGTATAGTTTCTGGTACTAAATTACATTTTCTGCATTTGTCATTTATAAGATTTGGTTCTCTAATTATAAATTTTCTATAGTTTTTAGTACTGATGACTTGATCTTGGATAGCATTTATAAAACCTTCTGTTTCGGCAAATAATGTGCCTATTGTTAAATATTTATTTGATGCTGATATATCTATATGTGGTTGGCATAGGTCATTAGCATGTCTACCATGTAATTCCTTTTGTTTCCATTGTTTTATTTTTTCTTTTTCTTGATCAATTTTATTATATGTTTCTTGAGTTTGGTTTGCGGCGAGTCTAAGTGGAGTATAGTTAGTATCATTGTGAACTATGACTTTATGGATATTGCTGCTTGTTGACTTCTCAAGGAAGAAGTTTTTAAGACGTATGATTTGGTTCTCTCTGGGCACGGTTATATCAATAAGACCTCTTCCGCCTTTGTCTCTCTTAATTGTCAATCTTTCAACAGCTGATTTGGGATGCAAGTATCTAAATTTAGTGAGTACTGTGCGAGTTTTTCGTTCCAAATTAATTGTGTCTGTTTTGGACCACCTAACTTTTCCAAAAGAATATGTTAAAATGGGTATAGCAAAGGTGTTAATTGCCTTTATCAGGTTTCTTGCAGTTAGTTGCTTTTTGCAAATGAGGTTGACCCTTTTCACGTATTCTTTTGTAATGTTGTCCTTAATTCTTTTATGATCTATTTGGTTGGTTTGTTCTATACCTAAATATTTATAAAATTGTCCTGGCTCGAGACATTCTATAATCTCATTACTTGTAGTATCTATGTTTAGTTCATATAATTTTCCACGTTTCATGCTCACAGTTCTGCATTTATCAAGGCCAAATTGCATTCTAATATCACTGCTAAATTCTTGCGTAAGATTTATTAAAATTTTCATTTCCTTTTCAGACTTAGCAAATAATTTTAAATCATCCATGTAAATAAGTTGACTAATAGAGGTGCTGTATCCAGCTCTATCTTTCAGTATATATCCGTAATTAGATTGGCTAAGTAAGGTAGACAGTGGGTTGAGAGCGAGACAGAACCATATGGGACTTAATGAATCTCCCTGAAAAATACCCTTTTTTATGAAAATGTCATCAGTAACTATTTTAATTTGATTATTTTGGAATTGTAAAGAAGTTTTCCACAGAGACATTATTGATCTTAAGAAATTAATCAAAGTTGGGTTAATTTTGTATAATTTTAATACTTGAATAAGCCAGGAATGTGGAACACTGTCAAATGCCTTTTTATAATCAATGTAAGTACAGTAAAGGTTTAGTTTTTTAGTTTGAGCATGTTTAATTATTGTTGAATCAATAATTAACTGCTCCTTACATTCCATATGATTCTGCCTACAGCCTTTTTATTCTTCCGCTAAAATGTTATTTATTTCAATGTGTTTGGTAATTTTTCTCGCGATACAACATGTTAAAATTTTATAAAGAGTAGACAGGCAGGTGATAGGTCTATATTTTTCGGGGTTTCCGGTATCACAGCCCTTAGGTAGTAAGTATGTGATACCACGGGTCAAAAAGTCTGGGATTTCTTGTCGTCTATATACTATTTGAGTTAAATTTTTTGCTATAATTTTGTGTAGAATAAAGAATTTCTTGTACCAAAAATTGTGAATAGAATCGACTCCTGGAGACTTCCAGCTCTTTTGTTTTGTTGTTATTATTGTAATATCTTCTTCAGTTATTTCATCAAAGCTCATTTCAGCTATATGATCCCACTTTTGCTCTTCTTTTGTAATCCATAAGGATTCAGTATTGTGTCCCATGTCTGATTCCCAAATACTACTCCAGTAGGATTTAAGTTCTTCTGCGGTTGGAAAGTTAGAGTTGTGTGTATCTGGTTGAGGGTTATTCAAATTCTGTTTTAAATTTCTGTAGAATAATTTTTCATTTACTTTAAACATTTTGTTATCTTCTTTACGCCGTAATGATTTAAGGTATCTGTCAAGCCTGTGAACTTTAAGGGCTAATTTTTGTTTTAATGTGTCTAAAACTTCTTCTGCGTTTGCATTTAATCTCTCGTGTTTAGTGTGTTTTTGATTATTTTTTAGAATAAGTTTTACTTTTGAAACTAGTTTTCTGGACCTATTTCCTCTAATATATTGCGTGACTCTACCTATTTCTGCTCTAAGTTTTTCTATATCTCTTTGTAGTGGTGTTTGCCAAAACGGCTTTTTTGTTTCCTTTTGTTGTTTGCTATAATTTGTTGTATTATTATAGATTTTGTAACCTAGCTCTTTACTAATAACTAAGGCCGAACAGTATATCAAAATATGTATGTCTATTATATTGGAATCTTCATTGAAAAAGTTTATTAATATTTTTTGATTAAAAAGTGTTATTATATCTATAAGTCGTTTTCCTTCATGTAGTTTAGGTAATTTTGGTCTCAATGCTGGATCTAGTCCTGAGTATTTTAAAAGAGATTCTTTCAATGAGTCCATAAGATTGTCTATTATTTTACTACTGTCGTATTTTTGAATGTCGTTTATTGTATCTGCAGGCATTATATTGTTTAGAGGAGTTTGTGTCGTGGTCGAATTTTGTGTTATAATTAATTTGTGTCGCTTCAGGTGTATGTTTAGGTTTTTTTTTTATAGTATAAGGGTGACAAACGAGCACACAGTCCACCTGATGGTAAGTGGTTGCTGCGGCCCATAGACATCTACATCTATCCTCTATTACAAATCAAAATGAAGATGCGTTGTCACCCGTGAGGACTAAGATGGAATGCCTCATTTCCAGTAAAAAGGGCCTCCGGCCACCTGCACTCACCAAGCGAAACGCAGAGGTAAACCTCTACTTCACGCTGGTATTCTGTGAGGTCGTGGTACCACCCCGGTTCGAGCCGGCCCATCCGTGCGACAGCAAAAGCTGCCGCGTGGCTCTACCACTGTTAATATTAGTGTGCAGTTAGGTGTTGTTAATATTAGTGTGCAGGATGTAGGTTCAGTGTTTTGTGAGAATTGGAGTGTCTGTTTGCTATTAGATGAATCAACAATGCTTGCATTTTGTAGGGAATTGTCTGATTTGAGCATTGTAGCTACTGCGGTCTGAATTGTTTTCAGAATATCATCTGCAAGCAGTTTATGTGTTATTATGGTTCTTCTTTGATCTGCAATTCTTTGCTCATTATCATCAATTATTTGCATCTTAAAAGTCACTACGGGATGTCTTAAGCCCCCCCACCACGGCAAGGTGGTCCCACGGGGGGGTTATTATTATTATTATTATAATCATACATTCCATGTGAAATACACACTCAAGATTAATATACAGGATATTGAACCATCTTATTCATTAGCAATTGCTTTGCAGAGTATATATAGTTAAAAAAAACGATTTTTGACAGATTCTATTGTGATTACGTTGATTTTGGACATCCAAAAATAATTGATACAAATAATTGTGAGATCCAAGATCAACCTTTACATTTTTACCACATTATGGGGTGCTCCGATTGCATAAGAAAACTAATAAGCTTCGGATTGTTTTTAATTGCAGTGCAAAAACAAATAATGGTCTAAGCCTTAGTAATCTAATGGGGAGGTGTAATTGTCCTATCCTGCATCCCTAGCTACATCGTACATATAAAAACGTAATATAATGTTATATTCGTCATATGCTTACAAAACATTTTATGGCGTGAAAAATATGCAGTAAGTCGATGATTGCAGGTGGCTCAGAACCGTACTTTGTGGCATACCTTGGGGGAGGCCTAAGTTCAGCAGTGGACTATTCGGCTACTTTTATCTTCTCCGGTCGAACAAGAAATATTTAGGTACTATTAGGCTGAATACCGAATACTTAATTAAGATGTTTCGTTGTAGTAAGATAATTGGAAAAATTAAAATGGTCGTCAATAATCATTAAAGTAGTCATAGGTATAAAATCAACTTCCGTATTATATAACAAAAAACCTATCAGATAAATGCCTATGCACTTGAATTATCGCTATTACAATTTAGAAATTATGGTGCAGAAAGACTAATTTTTCTTTAAAGAAAAGATGCTGTAAATAAACACTACTTCCTTTTAGACCGAATGCTTTTGGCTATATTCAGTATTCGGCATGTGGCTGAATATACTATACTATTCGCTGTAAGCCTCATAATTATTCCAATATGAAATCAAGTACAACGTTATTTTAAAAATCTACCAGATTTCAGATTTTTTAAGGTAAATATTACTTCGAAGCATATATTGTCTGATCATATTGTCTGACGGTAAAATATTTCATTACGTAACGCTACCATTAAAATTAGGTTAAGATTTTTATTGATATTTAATTGTTCATTTAATTTATTTATGTCAAAGTTTTAATTTACCAGTTATGTTGCTGATTTATAGCCAAAATTAATTATATTTAGTTTGCATATAAATTAGTTAAACAAATACATTTGTAAATTGTAACTATTAACTCCTGTTTTTATTACCATCTCTTAGTGATTACCTTCCAGGTTTACATTCCATTGTTTTTCTTGAAAATTATTATTATTATTTTTTTTTATATATAAGGGTGACAAACGAGCACACAGTCCACCTGATGGTAAGTGGTTGCTGCGGCCCATAGACATCTACATCTATCCTCTATTACAAATCAAAATGTAGATGCGTTGTCACCCGTGAGGACTAAGATGGAATGCCTCATTTCCAGTAAAAAGGGCCTCCGGCCACCTGCGCTCACCAAGCGAAACGCAGAGGTAAACCTCTACTTCACGCTGGTTTTCTGTGAGGTCGTGGTACCACCCCGGTTCGAGCCAGCCCATCCGTGTGACAGCAAAAGCTGCCGCGTGGCTCTACCACTGTTATTATTATTATATTTTATTATATATTATTATTTAATATACCTTCAAAACTAATCAAAAATATTTTCGAGTGGCAAGAAAGTCGGGGTAACGTCTTTCACCGTACCAACTTTTGTTTCTAAATTCGTTATTTGAACTGATTGTTGTTCATAAATATCTAACGCCTACTATTTTACTACATACATCCGTAACATAAGAGTCGCTAGGTCAGCAAAAACGTTATGAATTGAATGAAAAATAGCGCGCGTACGCATAGTTGTTGCCCAGAAATCACATTCAATTTTGTATAATTTCAAATAAAAGTAGAAGTCTTATTACCCGTACTTTCAAAAATCTGCAATAACGGTATATCATTATTTTTATATTTGAACTTAAGTTTAAAATTTGCCTAATCTTTAAAAATAACCCTGTATATATTAGAGATTACTAACGTCGCGGCTGTATCTTTTGATATGTACCCAACATACACATACACAACATGTGTGAAACCAACAATATACTTAGGCCGGCTCCACACGTTGGTCCCAACGCTCGTACCAACGTTGGACTGCAAATTCGGTGAGGCGTACACACGTTGGATAAAAAACTAGTTCTGTCCCGTCAGGGCCAATGTGAAGATATCCGATACAGAAATCGAAACTGCTCTGAGCGCTTTTATAGTACTGAGTGCACATTTATATTTGTTACTGAAAAAAATATGTGATCATTAATGATTCTCACTTTTTTTTAAAATCTTCAATTGAGAAATTCATTCCCATATTCTGTTGAATGGTGCGCCATGCATCACCTAATAAATTTTTATTTTTATGATCCTTTCGAGTTGCGTCCCATATTATTGGATGTGCTTGATAAAGTTCAATAAATTCTATGACTTTTTCATTTGTCCATGCTGGGGGCGATTTTGTGGATGAGGAAGCCATTCTCGCTCGACGTACGCACTCGCTGCGTGTTGCAACAGAACTGAGCAAAGTGCCAACGTGTGGACAGATCGCGAGCGTTGGCGCAGATTCCTTTGATGAAACCGACACGAGCCGGCCAACTACCAACGCTTGCCCCAACGTTGGGACCAATGCCATTTTCTAGATCCACACGTTGGACGAGTAGCGTTGGGGCCTATATTGGGGCCAACGTGTGGAGCCGGCGTTACTTACAAAGGGCGTTCAAAGGAAAGTGTAAATATGGTACAATCTCATTGAAATATAAAAAGTAAATATAAAAAAAGGTGCGCCGAATTTAAACGTAAAAGAACATTGTACACGTATGGTTGCGTACTAATTGGAGAGTATCAATAAAACTTCAGGAGCCCGATATACGTGTGTTTATTATGATACACAAATTGATACTGCCACTACTACTATTGATTAAACATAATGTAGGCACAGTACACCCCCCTTTATAAAAATAATAGCTATATGCTATAAAATTAAATGTATTTATTCTATCCCCTTTATAAAAAAACAAATGTAGAAGAAAGAAAAAAATAGTTACATGAAAAATATTACTATCTATAATGCCGTAGGACGCACTATTCTTTTTTTACTTTTACCACACTATCACTTTATTACTACACTATAACGTGCTGTGGGGGGCGGCTGTCGCAGCCCGGCTCCCCCGCGCCGCCCGTGCGCTGCTCCAGCCGCGGCAGCTCCATCAGCTCCCGCCGCAGGTACCTGGCGTACCCCGTCTTACAGTAGCGCCACACTACGTACAGTATGGCCAGCAGGATGCATGTAATTATTATGAGGAGGTATGTCTCCTGCCGCACATGCACCGGTAAGTGAGTTTCGCTCTGCGCCGTGGCGGCGCTATTCCCGGCGCCGTTCTGCGCGATGATCACCTCTTCAACTTTTTTGCTCTGATGTGTACCCATCTTAGCAGTTAATTGACTGTCACACACACGTATTTACACAGCGAAACGAACAACAGGTTTAATTACTCGTCCGAATCTCGACACCTTGCTATTACTGCTTACGTTCGGAGTTCCCTTATTAGGAGCATCTGTGCATTCTTGTGATATGATCGTATACGCTGGCTTTAGCCGATCGATGCTTACAACTTTCGGCGTATCCGATTGCATAATTTTAAAATATTTTTCTGTCTTGTTAATTACTTTGAAGGGACCCATGTATGGTTGAGTAAGTGGTTTGGACACCTTGTCAACCCGTACAAATACATGTGTGCAGTCCTTTAAGTCAGGGTGTATGAAAATTTTTCCTTGATGTAACTCTTTTCTTGGAACGGAAGCCAAATGCGATATTTTTCTACGCAGCTCTTGCACAAACAAAATATTGTCGGAGGTTTCTAGCCTTAGCGGCTGAAAAAAATCTCCAGGCAATCGTAGTGCTTCTCCTAATACCATCTCTGCAGCGCTGGTTTGCGTATCGTCTCTCAGACATGCTCTTAATCCCAATAAGACTGTTGGTAACTCCGAAACCCACTGGTCAGTGTTGCCTCTGCACATAAGCGCAGCCTTCAAGGATCGATGCCATCTCTCCACGATGCCATTCGACTGGGGGTGATAAGCCGTTGTTCTAAATTTTCTGATACCCATCCTCTTGGCTAAGTGCCTAAACAACTGCGATAAGAAAGTAGGGCCTTGATCTGTAGTTAAATTTAAAGGACATCCGAATCGTGATATCCACCCAGAGTACATGATATCCGCTACTGTATCGGCTGTGATATCCTTGACTGGGTAGGCTTCCGGCCATCCAGTTTTCCTATCCACCATTGTCACAACATATCGATGGCCTTGACAATATGTAAGTGGTCCCACTATATCCATATGTAGATGATCAAATCGGTCGCTATTTACAAAATGTCCATGGGGTGACATCGTATGTCTTTGTATTTTTGATTTTTGGCAGCCTACACAACCTTTGACCCATTCAGTCACGTCTTTGTTCATGCCATGCCATATATATCTATCTTGCACCATTTTTCTCGTTGCACGCGTGCCCGGGTGACTAATTCCGTGCACCGCGTTGAAAGCTGATACGCGAAATTCCTTAGGCAAATATGGACGTGCTCGGTTCAACGACACATCGCAATGAATTGCTTTGTTACAATTTGGCACTAATATTTTCTTAAAAGATAATGACTTTGATTTCATTAGATTATGCAGCTCAAAATCATTATTCTGTGCTTCGGCTAACTTTTCATAATCTAGCGGTGATGGCATGTCAATTTCTGATATTCTTGATAAACAGTCAGCAACAGTATTTTCCAAACCTGAAATATGCCTTATTTCTGTACAAAATTGCATTATGAAGTCAAGTTGCCGTATTCTGCGTGGTGTGTCATTTTTACTAATTGTGTTTTTACGTAACGAGTAAACTATTGGTTTGTGATCGGTGTATACTATAAAAGGTCTGCCTTCAATAAAAGGTCGAAAATGCTTAATAGCAATATAAATAGCCAACAACTCTCTATCATACGTTGAGTAACGTTGTTGTGTTTCACTCAATTTCGATGAAAAAAATCCTAATGGTTTCCATGCCTGGCCTTCTTTTTGCTGCAACACAGCACCTGCACATGTGCTGGAGCAGTCCGTCATGAGAGCAATCGGTGCATCCGGTGACGGGAATGACAGTGTAACTGCGCTTTTAAGGCTTTGTTTACACTGTTCAAACGCCTCAATACTTTCATCCGTCCATGGAATCGAACTCTTGTCTTTCTTTTTACAATTATGGAGAAATACGTTTAATTTCGCTTGGATTCCGGCGGCCTTCGGTAAATGTCTTCTATAAAAGTTGATCATTCCGAGAAAACGACGAAGTTCTTCCACTGTCTTTGGCCTTGGATAATCAGAAATGACCTTGACTTGATCGTCCAATGGCTTCATGCCTTCCCTTGACATCCGGAATCCCAAGAAATCTATTTCAGTCTTGCCAAATTCGCACTTTGCTAAATTTATTGTAATACCATATTTATCCAATCTCTGTAATACCTCTCTTATGTGTTGCCTATGCTCATTTTTCGTTGATGACGCTATAATAACGTCGTCAATATATATAAATACAAAGTTAAGATTCCGTAACACTTCGTCTTGCATGAAACGTTGAAATGTTTGCGCCGCCGTACGGAACCCGAAACCAAGGCGTAAAAATTCAAACAAACCGAATGGCGTTGTTATAGCCGTCTTCGGAATGTCGTCCTTATGTATAGGAATGTTATGGTAGGCCCGTTGAATATCAATTTTCGTAAATATACTTTTCCCGTGCAATAAATAACTACAATCTTGGATGCGCGGTATCGGATATCGATCCGGCTTGCTGATCGCGTTCAATGCTCGATAATCGCCGCACGGTCTTAGCTCGCCGTTCTTTTTCGTAACGACATGAAGAGGACTCGCCCAGTTGCTCTTAGAGGGTCTACATATTCCCATCTCTTGCATGCGTTGGAACTCAGCTTTAACCTTATAGTATTTATCGGGTGGTAAAGGCCTTGGACGTGCGAATACAGCGGGGCCCGAAGTCTCTATACGATGTACCACCGAGTGACAAGGAAGCTCCTTAAAACACATTGGCTTCGTTACGTTGGGGAATTCGCCTAATATATCGCTATATTCATTCATACAGTCAATTGTTCTCACGGACGGTTCATTTTGCACAGTCACAGACGCAATAGTTTTTAGACTAGTCACTGAGTCGATAAGTTTTTTATTGTTCACATCCACTAATAGTTTATAATGGGCTAAGAAATCAGCACCGAGTATTGGTTGCTTGACGTCTGCCACCACAAATGACCAACGCAATGGTCGTCGTAACTTAAGGTCTAAGTCCAATGTTTTCACACCAAAAGTCTTAATTTCACTCCCGTTCGCAGCGTACAGCTTATAGTCTTCACATTTTGCACTTGATACGCGATTTTTATTCACCGGCAGCACTGAAATGTTCGCACCAGTGTCCACTAAAAATCGGAGTCCACTGCTATTGTCCGTGATACATAATCGGGGAACAGGAGCTATGGTGCAAATCTCCACCTGCGATTGCACCAGATCTAGTTTTCCTTCTTGTCTGTTTTAGGCCAGGCGCACGGTTTCTACACATTTCGTAGCTCTATGGTGATATTTATAATGATAACTACACAGCCAGTCCGGACTATCAGGTGAGCGCCGTGTCGTATTACGAGTACGGCCGCGTGAGTTAGATCGCGGTCTGGAGCGATATTGATAATTATTTCTACGATAATCACGATGTCTATCTCTCTCCAAATCCCTAATTTTTAGACTTAATTTGGCAATCTCCGCCAGAATTAACGCAGTCTCTGTGTTCGTACTACTTTGTGTAGCTTGCACTTCTGTCACTTGTAAGGGTCGCGCAGTCTCCACAACCTTGTCCGCGATTGCTGATAAATGCTCCAGGTCTTTTACTTCACACACTGCTAATACACTTCTCACAGACGCCGGCAGATGACCCTGCCACATTATCCGAAGTGTTTCGTCGGGTATCTTTTCTCGAGCCAATTCCCTCATCCGCCTAAGGAGTTGAGAGGGTTTTTGATCTCCCAACTCCATCTCACTCAAAAGTTTTTGAAACTGTCGAATCTCGGACTCTTCGTAGACCTTTAACAATCGCTCTTTCAAAGTATCGAATTTCCTTCCCTCGGGCGGCTTGATAAGAATGTCGCTGACTTGCTGGATTACATCCTTCCCCAATTTAGTGACTACCATGTTGTATCTTGCTTCATCGCTCATCTTCTGCGGTGCAAGGACAGCTTCGCACTGGATGAACCAGAGCCGCGGCTGATCGGCCCAAAATTCGGGTATTCTCGAGGAAACACTAACAACTGCTACTTCTGCTGACCCGCTAGTACTTGCTTTATTTTGGCCGTCTTGCTGCGAAGTCATTGTGGTTCTTCTTTTCTTTGTCAGCTTAGTGAAACGCACTTTGATTCTCGAACGTGTTCGCGTAACTTGAGATCGGGGTCACCACTGTACACGATTGGTTGCGTACTAATTGGAGAGTATCAATAAAACTTCAGGAGCCCGATATACGTGTGTTTATTATGATACACAAATTGATACTGCCACTACTACTATTGATTAAACATAATGTAGGCACAACATCCACCAAATATGATCCTCGTTTGAGACGCCCTACGGCAACAGTGACCAAAGAAATCGTTAAAAAAAAGTCCAAAAGATTGTTTTGGCAGATTGTTGTGTTTTTACGTGTGTGATACGTTTTATTTTTTACGTAAACGCTTAGGGATGAAAATAGTACCAGTGCGTTGGGTACCTAGAAATTGGATATGCAGAAATAACACAGAATATTTCTCGAGGCTTTTATGAACTGCTTTAATATAATCTTGGTCGATTTTTGGCTCGATTTATAAGAAACGAAACGTGGCTACATCATTATGATCCAAAACAAAATTACAGTCTATAAGTTGGGAAAGGCCATCTATAAGGCCGCCGGTAAGGTTATGGGCTCTCATATCTGGGATAATCAAGGGAGTAATGATTGGATATATTTCTGTTACAAGCACTTTGTTTGCGGAACAAAATAAAAAGTTGCGAAACGAAATCTCTCGAACTCTAAAAGAAAATTCAAAAGACGCCATTTTTTTTTTCACCATTTTATCGCCCTCGGCTCTTTTATTTTTGAGCCTAATCTATATTTACCAGACCTTGTATCTAGTGATTTATATTATCAATTTCCAAGATTTTTTTCCGAATTAAGAATGCCTTGTTTCCAGTAAAAAGGTGTCCATTTCTCTACATACACCATCCGAAATATAGGAGCTTCAAACTGCTATTAAACGCCGGTATTTTGTGGGGGCGTGGTCCTTCCCCGGTCAAGGGTCGGCCATTAGTGCTACAACTATATAACTGCATCATGGTTATATGTAATATACGTTAATATATCTAAGTAGGTACACGTGAAAGGAAGGATTTTCATACGATTACTTTTTTGTTTTATCCTTAATATTGGCTATCTAGTATTGAATTCATGAAATAATTAAATGTATATTAATCTTCTACCACTTTTCACTCAACTATCTCTTATCTCGTCGTAAGAGCGACGGCTGATGGTCTGACCGCAGATGCTCTCGAGTTTGAATCTCGGGTCGGAGCAAAATCAGTTACTGGATTTTCTGTCTAGAAATTCCCAGTAGCAACTCGGAGTCAGAAAGTTGGCGGTGCAGCATGTTAAGCCATTACTCCTGCGATTGATCTCCCTCCGGTCGTGTCGAATTGCTATCTAGTTGAGCTACAAGAGTGAGAGAATGCACTCGTATATGTAACCCTATCCTGCGAAGATGACTAGAATTTTTTATAGAATAAGTATGAGAAACAAGCACACAGTCCACCTGATAGTAAGTGGATACTCTGGTCCATAGGTATCTTTAATTAAAAATCGAAATGTAGATGCATTGTCACCCTTAAGGAATAAGATAAAATGCATCATTTCTAATAATAAGGGTCTCTGGTTCTCTACACTCACCATATGAAATACAGCATCATTAAGCATCTATTTTACGCTGGTATTCTGTTAGAGCGAGGACCTTACCGGTCAAGCCGCCACATTCGTGCTACAACCGTAATAAAGCGTGGCTTTACGACATATAAATTTTCTCCGTTGAAACTGATATATTAATGTGCACTAAATGAAAAAAAAATCTATAAGCGAAATGTAGGGCAGCCCGCCACCTGGCACCAAAACAAGTGACGACCTGGTAAGACAAGCAGAAAGTCGATGGATGCAGGGCCAGGACCGTGTTTTGAGGTATCCCGTACGGGAGGCCAATATTTAGCAGTGGACTTGTGCAGGACTTAATGATGATAATGATAACGATAAAATGAAAAAAAAACTGTATCTATAAAATAACTTTACAATATTCACTTAACACTACTTACCAACACAGTTCCTGGGTCCATTGCTGAAAGCCATATAGCTACATGCGTGTTGCAATTTGAACCTCTCGGGCAGGAACCTGTCAGGATCAAAGCATTCAGCATCTGGACCCCAATATTTTGGTTTTCGATGAACACACCAGATGCTGACTGCTATACCACAGCCAGCAGGAAGAACGCGGCCTGAAAAAAAAAAACATTTGCTTTCAATGTGTTATATAAATTTTTAGTAGGGTGTACTTATAATCTTTAATCATAGGCAGTATATAATTCAGCTTGTAATATAAGTTTTGAAGACGATTCCATGCAACGAGACCGTAAGCTGTCGTATCTCAAAGAATAAGTGCTCGCCTTAATATAGGAGCGAAATTAATTCGATCCCGCCGCAGAAGGCGCCAATGAAATTATTAATTTCATTTACACTTTCGTTGTCCGATTTTCAGACACAATAGTAAGACAATAGCAATGAACTATATGTAGTGCACGAGACAGCGAATAGCTTAAAGTAATAATTTACAACGAGCCTAGTTGTTAAGGGAAACATTGTAAGGAATCCTCCATGTTATAGAAATTAAAATATTTCGAAGAAATATGAATTTTGCCAACACACATTGGGTTACCGTAGCGAAAAATTGCTGAAATCTTTCCAGAAAAGAGAGGAGACCTGTGCCAATCAGTGGTATATCTACGCTTTTGCTTTATTTTTTGTTTTGTGTTTGGAGTGTAGTAAGTCGCTATTAATGAACATACTTAAAAAGCCTGGCGGTATGTTTCCCAAAACAAAACTCGAACTAGTTCCACTCAGGACGGTAATTGATCGTGTGTATAACAGCCAAATCTTTGCATTTGAGTAACAAATTAAGACGGAATCCAATAAAATTAAAATAATTTGGAGTATAATTAATAGTAAAACGAGTAAGACCAACACTCGCAATTCAAACTACCGGTTAAGTTTTAACAACAAATTAACTGAATCAGTTAAGGATGTTGCAATGGTTTTTGAGAAATATTTTACTGATATTGCGATCTTAACCACTAAGTCACTGACTTCTCCTGCCGTCACCGAATCATTACTTAAACAAAATGTAAATGCGTGTACAAAGAATTTTACATTTCATAAAATATCATCAAAAGATATTTTAAAACTATTGATTTTAAGAAAACTGTGGATCTATGGGGATTTCCGTTAAAAATATTTATTAATTAAACATAGTAAAATAATACCTTTATTTAAATCTGATAGTACATTAGACCCCGCCAATTTAAGACCAATCTCTGTACTGCCGACAAAAAGATTTTCGAAAAAATTATTCTTGGTCAAGTATTAATTTTTTTAATGTAAATAGTTTACTTCATAAAAAAATTATTCGGTTTCACATGGGGTCGCTCGTTAACTGATGCTGGTGTTGAGCTGATTAAATATTTTTTCAATGCATGGGAGAATTCACAGGATGCTTTGTGTATATTTTGGTGACCTATCCAAAGCCTTCGATTGTGTTCACCATGAAACATTAATCTGGAAATTAGAACACTACGGTATAAAAAGTAATGATCTTAAATTAATTGTTTGATATTTAAGTAACAGAACGCAAAATGTTGGCATTAATAGTATGAGCTCTTCCGGGTCGATAGTACAAATAGGTGTGCCTCAAAGCTCAATTCTCGGCCCCTTTCTCTTTCTTGTATATATTAATGACTTACCTTACATAGTAGGGGATAACCATAATATAGTATTATTTGCTGATGACACATCATTAATTTTTAAATAAAAACGACAATTATTGAAATATGACGAAGTAAATTAGGCTATATTTAAATTAGTAAATTGGCTTAATGTTAATAACTTGCATTTAAACGACACTAAAACGAAATGTATGAAATTAATTACTTCAAATGTCAAACAATTAAATACTTATGTAATTTTAAATTGGGACGAACTGAGTCTTGTCAATACCACCATTTTTCTTGGAATAACACTAGACGCCAATATTCAGTGGAGCCTATCAAAATTAGCAAGCAAACTTAGTTCTGCAGTATATGCTGTAAAAAAGATTAGAAATCCTACCAGTGTGGAAACAGGTAGACTTGTTTACTTTAACTATTTCCATAGCATAATATCGTATGATATTTTGCTATGGGAACACGTGACTAACACTGAAATTATATTTGTTTTACAGACGAGGGCCATAAGAGCAATCTATTATTTAAAACCTAAAGAGTCGCTCTGACAAATCTTTAAGTAAATTAATATATTAACTTTGGCCTCTCAATACATTCATAAAAATGTAATGTACGTACACAAAAATAAAGTTGGTTTTACAAAAATAAGTGATATTCATTGTGTGAATACTAGGAACAGATTAGGAAAGTAGTTAATTGATATATTATTTAGTGTGTGTTTCAATCAGCAGGTATTTGAAGACTTAATTAGAATAAGTATCCATACATGCCCATGCATGATGGAAAAAAATTTGCCAAAAAAGCAAATTTGACTAGACTAGGAAAAGGAACGTCGGGTGAAAGTTTCCCGTGAAACTGAATTAGTTTTTCTAGTAAGATGAGATAAACAGCAATATCCAGGGCTTTTTGATTGTACGAAGTCGCCCGCATTGAGGTCCTATTGTATTTTCGAGGCATCTGTGGATAATATGTAAGAGTAAGTAATGCGGGCATGGCACTGAGTGCATCACCGTATAAACAAGTGCAAATATTTCACAAAATTTATATATATATATATATATATATATACAGAATGGGGTCCCACATATATGAAATAAATGAAACCACATACTTGTTATCGCCTTTGCTGCCGATATACAAAAAATGAACGTAATCGGTCCAGTAATTAGGCCAAAAAGTAGAGTTTTAATTTTAAGCAAATTTGAACTCTCTATAGAATTGGGTCACTAAGTCAATGATTCAATGAATTTGAACATTAAAAAGCGACGTTGCCACGCAGTGCAAATTATTGCGATGTCCATAAACAAGCGGCACGAGGCACGCGGCGTTCTTCAAAGGCAACGGCGCAAGAGCGCGCGCGCCTGTGTCGTAGAGCAGGCAACACTTGTTATCGACGATTAGCTTCTTTCAAAGGGAGTAATAATCGATAAACAAAAAAAATGTTTAGCTTTAAACACTTAGGGCATTGGTTTTTTAGAATTATCGTGTTCTTATGATAATTCTAAAAACACTACGACCTAAGTATTTAAAGCTAAACTTTAAAGCTAGCTAAGTCTGTTCTTGTAGATTTAGAGATATGCAATAAATTATTTAAAAAGCCATACTTACTTTACCCGTTTCCTAGGAACTCACAAAACGGTAGTTTCGAAGTTCAATTGTACAAAAATAAACTTTTTTTCTAACAATCAATAACTTGTACACTGTTATCAAATCAAAATTACTTGTATTCAAATGTCTTGTAGTAGGTAAGTAAGTGTAAAAAGAAGTGTCGATAAACGATAATTGCACTTTGTGACTGTCCTATTTATTATTTTTATTATTTTCGCCATTTTGGAATTTGGAAGTTTCGCCGTTTCAGTTCATCGCCAATATTCAAGGATACGGGTGCGTTTCGATCATAGATATAAGAAAAATAGGGGATATGGCATGTGGTCACGTGACCTGAAGTCAAGTGTTTCTCAAATATGGCGACGACTCCACCCCATGCTCCACCCACAAGAAATAGCGTTGTTTTTGTCGATATTTTCAGTATCGATGCTATATAAATTATGACGTACCATCCATCTCATAGGTATATATTAAATGATATTCTGCCTTGTTGGTCTAGTGGTTGCAGTAGTGCAACTGCTGATCATGAGGTCCCGGGTTCGAATCCCGGGTCGGGCCAAAAATCAGTTATTGAGTTTTTCCATCAAGAAATTCTCAGTAGCTGCCCGGAGTCAGGAAGTTGGCGGTGTTTCACCCCCGTGCCTCGGAAAGCACGTAAAGCCGTTGGTCCTGCGCCTGATCTCTCTCCGGTCGTGTCGGTTTACCGTCCCATCGGGCTATGAGAGTGAGGGAATAGAGAGTGCACCTGTGCTTGCGCATACACTTGGGCACTTTAATCCTGTCCTGCGCAGATGGCTGGTCTCCGTTGAGACAGGCCGCCGTGGCCGAAATTCGGTCTGGAGGACATTATTATTATTATTATTATATATTAAATAAACAGATATTAGATCACTGCACTATTGAATTGGGTTAATCCTGTAATAATAGTTGTATTGAGATGATAAATAAATAAATCTTACGTTCAACTCAGAATAGGAAAGTTTTGAAACTGTAATTGCTTTAAGATATGGTGAAGCAACAGTCAAAAGTGAGCGAAGAGACCAAGTAAAAAACACTTGATTGGAGCTTTAACTCCTTTCTTTTCAGAAGACGTATACGACGTGCACCAGAATATTATACTGAGTTCGTGCAACGAGCTAACGTTTTTTCGTAACGACGGCAATCTGCACATAAGCACTCCATCCGTGCGTCCCTGGGTCGACGCATGCATTTTTTTCTCCTCTGCAGAGATTAACGAAACCACCACTATAGGCAATGTATTAGGCTTCGTTAGGTTTTTTTTCTAGCCCATGCTGTCCCAATACTAGGCAGAAGTCTCCCCTAAGTTTTTTCCAGTAGTTTTGTCGTGCACCATATCGAACCAGCCCCAACGGTATGCGTCCAGTGTGCGTGAATTATATCATATATATAGACTTTTTAGCGGCTGGGAAGTTAGTTGCGAGCGCAAGTCCTGTACCTTTTTTTTTATAGGATAAGGGTGACAAACGAGCACACAGTCCACCTGATGGTAAGTGGTTGCTGCGGCCCATAGACATCTACATCTATCCTCTATTACAATTCAAAATGTAGATGCGTTGTCACCCGTGAGGACTAAGATGGAATGCCTCATTTCCAGTAAAATGGGCCTCCGGCCACCTGCACTCACCAAGCGAAACGCAGAGGTAAACCTCTACTTCACGCTGGTTTTCTGTGAGGTCGTGGTACCACCCCGGTTCGAGCCGGCCCATCCGTGCGACAGCAAACGCTGCCGCGTGGCTCTACCACTGTAGAACTTGATGGTGTCTCAGATCACAGTACCTTCACGCTTCGCTTTACGTACTGTGATCTGAGACACCATCAAGTTTTCTTTCAACTATATCTGCACGGACTAGCGCTCGCTCTTAACTTCCAAGCCGCCATAAAGTTTCAACAACACCTTTCTTTCGTGGTAATGGTCGGTTACCAGTTCAAGTCACCATGAACGTGCAGTGGACTGACTTTTATCTTGATTTATTTAAAGTTTGTGGAGCATGTGTTCTTTCATACATAGTTACTAGCCGTCATCTCTCTTTTTTTGATAATAAAGATTATTTATTTATTTATCTCAGTAATCTAATCGAGTTGAGCAGCCCCTTTCTAACCATACCACCGTTCACACAATCCATTAATCATTTAAATATCGTAACGTATTCCTCAATCTTCAGCATCCCATGTTCATACCATACGACAACCAATTTCCATGCAACATTTCGATCAATAGGGGCGGCTGCGCCACTTCAGACTTCCACTTCCATACTCATTTCTCATTATATCCCATTTGTGTAACACCACAAAATATCAATTTTATAGTGTTTACAACCTGCAAGTTGTAATGACTTCCACCAGTAGCGTAATCCACCACTAAGGATACTGGAGGTAAACGAGAGAGTAAGGATTAAAAATAAATAAAATAACAATAATGTATACTGATTAAAATCATTTATTCGTGACGAAATAATATTATTTAGTCAGAAAATTTATTTTAGACATGTACCAAATCACCCTCAAGCCGAACTACATCCAGCGTTCTATTTATACATTCTTTTTCAAAATGCAAGGAGCATATTCTTCTTACTACTGCAGGTTTTATGTTTTCTTGGCCTATATTTTCAATCCACAATTTTTGAAGGCCTTCATTTTTTGGCAACCTAAAATAAATATTATGCATCGTTAAGTACCAGTCAAAAATAATCTTAACATCATCAAATATTTGATGAAAAAAACTATCATAGAAAATTTACGATTTACACTATTTGCAAGTTATTTTCTTATACGAAAGGCTCCCAATCGATCGTTTGATTAAATATACAGTTTACGTATCTAAAACGTTATTTGATTATGACTACATTAATATTATTGTTAAACAGGCTCAGAAGGGCTAGAACCCAGAGCCGTAAAGCCAGTTTAATAAAAAAAATTTGTTAAAATTTATATCGATAATTTCAAAACATGACAACACGTAAGGACTACACTATGTAAAAATGTAAACAATCAAAATGTTTACTTGTTTAAATTTACATGATAATAGTCATTGGAAATTCTAGATAATATCGGGAAACACGATTTAGAACCCATAACATGAACACGAAACGCAATTCACACGAAAAATATACAATTAAGGAAAAAAGTTACAACTAACCTGAAAAATGACAATCCTTTTTAATTTTTACGAGAATTTGAATTACATCCATTGATGCAACACTTTGTCATGTTGTTTTTGCTCAATTACCCTTTACTAATGAACAAAAAAGCTCCAAAATAGTCAAAATTCACTGTAACACTGCGAAATAACTCCGAACAAGGCTTAGATGACAGACGAACTACCACAAATGAACGTCATCCTAAGCCACGGCGCCCACCTAAGCTACATGATTTCGACATGGCTTGTAGCATGATTCTGACGATGCTCTGACGTGACCACGAGTGACACTGCTTGCACCAACCTGTGCAACAATAGCATGTCGCAAAGTTCATTTTGGGCCAAAATCTCGCCTGAAGAGGATAAACATGCCCTTGTTTTGCTACAGATTTCAAACATTCAAAGTGCCAGCTGAAGATTTTGAGTACATCCCTAAGCCACGGCGCCCACCTAAGCTACATGATTTCGACATGGCTTGTAGCATGATTCTGACGATGCTCTGACGTGACCACGAGTGACACTGCTTGCACCAACCTGTGCAACAATAGCATGTCGCAGAGTTCATTTTGGGCCAAAATCTCGCCTGAAGAGGATAAACATGCCCTTGCTTTGCTATAGATTTCAAACATTCAAAGTGCCAGCTGAAGATTTTCGGTACATCCCTAAGGGAAAAAATTTGAAAAGTGGTGGTACTTTCAATTTTATGAAGGAATTAGAATTACATTTCGCATAGATTTGCCCTACAAGTTGCAAGAAGCATCTTGCGAGTTCCTGTTATTGTAATCGTGTCTAGGATAATCATATAAACATGGTTTTTCATGAACTAAATCAATGAATTTAATATTTAAACTACAAGTTTCGTGTTACGTGCCACTTCAATGCGTCACTAGTAGCAAGCTGAATGGCACGTCAGATCATGCGGCGTCACGCCACGCAAATGGGCGTTACTACATACATTCCCTTTGAATGTTGAGGCGAGTGACAAGTTACGCGTCAAATCACGCGTCAGATCACGTGTTACGTTACGTAGGTGGGCGCCGGGCCTAAGGGAAAAAATTTGAAAAGTGGTGGTACTTTCAATTTTATGAAGGAATTAGAATTACATTTCGCATAGATTTGCCCTACAAGTTGCAAGAAGCATCTTGCGAGTTCCTGTTATTGTAATCGTGTCTAGGATAATCATATAAACATGGTTTTTCATGAACTAAATCAATGAATTTAATATTAAAACTACAAGTTTCGTGTTACGTGCCACTTCAATGCGTCACTAGTAGCAAGCTGAATGGCACGTCAGATCATGCGGCGTCACGCCACGCAAATGGGCGTTACTACATACATTCCCTTTGAATGTTGAGGCGAGTGACCAGTTACGCGTCAAATCACGCGTCAGATCACGTGTTACGTTACGTAGGTGGGCGCCGGGCCTAAAATGGCGCGTCATGCTTCAAGGTGGAGCTTGGTGACATTTATGAAAACTGGCAACAGAAAATTGAAGTCTAAGATATGTACTTATCTCTTTTTACATTTGAAAATCATAACGTGTGAGAATGAGACAGATATATTTTTGTTGGCAAGGTTCATGTTTGCATGATATTTGTATAACCAAAAAAATATATATGCAATTTACAGCTTATCCTCTACTCTTCTTATATCAATGGTTTCGATGCATACGCGCTTTGCGTCAAGTGATTTATTTTTCGTAAGATAAACACAATTATTCAAACAATGTTTTTACGGTGAAATGAACACTTATAAGTTAATTGACTTTTTGTGTATAAATAGTGTTTTTAAATACGTTTATTTTTATTAGTTTTTGACAACATTATGCGGCGATGTAACTTGTGCGTTTAAGAACGTGGCGGACATTATGAAAATTTTAAAATTTTGGGTTCAATTAAATTTAGCAACTAATATGCAATACAATAATATTTATTTCGTTCAGTTCCACTATCCCGAAATAAAAAAGTGGTAGTAAAAATACCTAAACAGTTTAGTGAGTTAGTTTTTATTTCGTCGCACATTGTTAAACGAATCAAAGGCCCTGCCCACACCCACAATAACGTTGCCGGCCGCTAATCACTATGCCACCCGCGTGCAACGTTGCCACTCTTCCAAGGGGTCAAGGTACGTAGTTTAAACAGAGTGTTTAGTTTTACTGAATTTATTTTAATATTTATTTTGTTTGAAAATTTCACTTTTTTATTTTACGGGTTTTAATTTAATATTATATTTTTCTACATTTCTATGAACTAGTATTACTTGTGGTTTAATTTATTGCATATATGTGGGACCCCATTCTGTATATATATATATATATATATATATATATATATATATATATATATATAATAGATTTTGACGTTCCGAAGATGAGTTCTAAACAAGTTTTGTAATTATCAGTTGTTGAAATCCATTGATTTAATGAATAGCTATGCTCGTAAAAGTTAATAAAGTGAAATATATGTATATTTGAAGGTAATAAAACTATTAAGCTCAATTAGGTGAATCAATAGATTTAATAATGATACTGAGTCTCATTCCTATAGTCACTTAAGCAATATTTGAAAGAATATACACGACAAATGAAAGTTTGACAACCACTGCCATATTTGTAAAGGGTAAAAATCGGATAAAATTCTTCCAATCTTTATTTGCACTGGCAAATATCGGATCTCGGCAAACAGCGATCTTAGCCCTGTTTGGGTCAGTTTTATTTGGCTACAACTTCATAAAACTTAGTATTCAGACAAAATAATAACAAATTAAACTAAATTCTCGCCAAAAATCAAAAATAAAAGTGATAGGGAAAGACCGGATTGGACAAGAAGAATAGAAAAATTACCTTGTTTTATAAAATGCCGTGCAGCACACGTTCTACTTCTTGGAGCGACTGGCGGGAACTTGGCGTCGGATACCATATTGCTAGCATTTAAAAATATTGCATAATTCGCCGGAAATTTAAATCTTGCCCCAACGCACCTTAAGAGTGCACCTGTGTTTGCACATACACTCGGGCACTATAATCTTGTCCGCCGAAGATGACTAGTCTGCGTTGAGACTGGCCGCCGTGACAGGAAGGAAAAATTCGGTCTGGAGGACTTTATTTATTACGAACGCCAATTCAATCGACGGGCATGATAATTATCGACAAAATAAGACCCGATAAAGCAGTAGATAGATGAGGAATACTAATAAATAATAATAATAAGTGTGCAGCCTTCGAAATTACTTTCTGACGAGAGCGGATGTTTCGTTCTATAGGGACGTTATTTCTTGTGATAAAGGACTTACCCCTCTATCCTTAGCCAACGAGCAATTGCAAGACCCGTCAGTATAGAGCATTTCTGACTGGGAGACTATATGGAAGGAGAAGAAGCGCCACGGGAGGTTCTACAAGGCCCTACATTAGGCTTTCGTAGACACAGATGCCTCCCTCCACTGGCTACATTTATGTGACCTCTTCGGGGAAACCGCGGGGTTTTGTCTGTCCAATATAGGATCAGGTTATTAAGACCAACAACTATCGAAGATACATCCTAAGTGATGGCACCGTCGACATCTGTCAAGCTTGTCGCCATCCCGGTGAATTACTTAGGCATGTCATCTCTGGTTGTTCGGCGCTTTATAACTCTGATTACTTGCATAGGCACAACCTAGTAGCCATTGATTCTGACTGGTTTTTTGTTTCAGGTTCGTACGCGTATATCCAGGATTCGTCACCTGATACGATGTTGTATACAGCATTTGAGGATCCTGCGTGAAATCTTTCGAGAGTTCTGACGCACCAAGTAACGCGAGCTGCTTTATGCTCTTCACAGAGCGAATGCGGTATCCATCGGGAAAACAACTTTTTTACACCTAATTGTTCATACAAGATTATTTGTATTTAACTCATGCCAATGTCTAAAGTTGCCTGAATTTCGCGGTATGTCACATGTCGATCTTCCTCAATCAGCGTACGCACAGCATCAACGTTTTCTTGGGTGCCTGCAGTTTTTGGACGACCTTGACGGGGATTATCACTGAGCTTGATACGTCCACGTTGAAATTCAGCAAACCAGCGATAAATTGTGGATTTGGATGGGGCTTCATCACCAAATGCAGAAATCATCCGGTCAACACACTGTTTTTGTGTTAAACCACTTCGAAAGTCATAATAAATCATCGCTCTTGAATTTTCTCGAGTCAACTCCCCGGGCCGGGCGATCATCACAGACAGGACCATTCTTGCGAATAAGCCTGAAATTGTACTGATGGACCGGGCACAGTCAAGGATATTTTTGGTCAACTATACCATTCCGTATGACGAGAACCTCATGAAAGCCGAAACAGATAAGCGAACAAAATATCTGGATCTGGCTCACGAGGTGACCGATATGTGGGGTGGACTGCCGACCAAAATTATACCATCACTTCTGCTAAGGGTCATCTGAGGTGACTGGGACTCCGTGACGGACCGCTTCAAACTTAAATGCAGAAGGCGGTGCTCCTCGATACCGCCCACATCATCCGCCGGTTTCTTTCCCTTTTCCCTTAACCCTCGGCCGTTTGGTCTCCCCTGCCGAGCGCTTTCATCTGGTTGGGTTTGTATTCATTTATGTAGTTTTTTGGATTTATTTTATTTTATTGATATTTATGTATGTTTATCATTTTTATTTAAAATTATATATTTGAACAGCCCAACCAGATGAGAAAACTATATAGATACCCCGCCTAATAATAATAAAATATAAACTACCTTTTCTATATGGATGATCTCAAGTTATTCGCCTCCAGTCGCTCCCATCTTATGGAATTACTCAATATCACTTGTGAATTTAGCAATTCAATCAGAATGGAGTTGGAGACGGAGAAGTGTGTGGTCTTCCATGTCGAAAGGGGTAGGGTTTCTAACTCTGAGGGCATAGACTCATCTATGCCCATCGAAATAAGGACCCTTTCCGAGGCTGAAATATACCGATACCTGGGTGTGTCACAAAACATAGGTATCGATGCGGCGGTCATGACACAGTCAGTTTGCGATGTGTTTTATGTACGCTTGACAAAAGTGCCAGTCTTATGTCGGGCTTTAATAAGAGACACGCATATAACGGTTGGGTCATGTCGGATCTCATGTATACCTTTGGCATACTCAGGTGGACTTAGACCGAACTAAACACTCTGGATAGAAAAGTCCGCACTTTTATGACATCCCAAAGGATGCATAATCCGAGATCGTGAGTAATAAGGCTATACTTGCCGCGGAAATATGGTAGGCGTGGCTATTTAAGCGCTCTCACCATGCATAATCGCGAAGAGTGCAGCCTCCGTAATTACTTCCTGGCGAAATCGGATGATCCATTCTACAGGGACGTTATTTCTTGTGATAAAGGGCTAACCCCTCTATACTTAGCCAGCGAGCAATGGCAAGATCCAGCGGTACAGTACATTTCCAACCGGGAGACTGTAAAGAAGGCGAAGGAGCTCCACGGAAGGTTTTACAAGGCTCTTCATGAGCCTTTCGTGGACACAGTTGCATCACTCCACTGGCCACGTTCTGGTGACCTCTTCGAAGAAACCGAGGGTTTTTTCTGTGCAAAACATACAAGTTATTAAGACCAACAAATATCCTAAAGGATGGCACCGTCGACATCTGTCGAGCTTGTCGCTATTCCGGTGAGGCACTTAGGCATGTTATCTCTTGTTGTTCGGCGCTTTCTAATTCTGAGTACTTGCACAGGCATAATCTAGTAACCAGAATTCTACACCAGAAGCTCACTCTGAAATACGGTCTCGTGGTTCGGAAACTGCCATATTATAAGTACTTGCCGGAAGCCGTGCTCGAAAATAACCGCGTTAGGCTCTCCTGGGACCGGGCCATCACAGACAAGACTATTCTTGCGAATAAGCCTGATATTGTGCTGATGAACCGGAAACAGTCAAGTATATTTTTGGTCGACATTACCATTCCGTATGACGAGAACCTCGTGAAAGCCGAAACAGATAAGCGAACAAAATATCTGGAGCTGGCTCATGAGGTGATCGACATGTGGGGTGGTCTGCCGGCCGAAATTATTCCTGTAGTCGTCTCTGCGAACGGGTTAATCCCGGTCAGCCTTTGGGGTCATCTGAGGCGTCTAGGACTCTGGAACGGACTGCTCCGGGCTCAAATGCAGAAAGCGGTGCTCCTCGATACCGCCCACATCGTCCGACGGTTTCTTTCCCTTTCCCCTAACCTTCGGCTGTTTGGTCTTCCCTGCCGAGGGCTTCCATCTGGTTAGGATTTTATTTTATTATGTATTATTTATTTTAGTATATTAAATGTATATTTATGTTTATTTTAGTATATCCTTTTTTATATTTATTCAGCTCAACCAGGTTAGAATACTCAATAAATACCTCAAAATAATAATAACAAACTCAGATGCAGAAGGCGGTGCTCCTCGATACCGCCCGCATCGTCCGACGGTTTCTTTCCCTATCTCCCTAACCCTCGGCCATTTGGTCTTTCCTGCTGAGGGCTTTGATGTGTTTGAGCCTTTATTTATTCTGTATTTTTATTTATTTACTTTAGTATATTTAACATTTATTTTTTAATATAAATAATGTATATTTTAATAAATATTTAATATATATTTAATGTATATTTATCATTTCCTTTTATATATATATTCAACTACATCAGATGAGAATACTTTATGTATACCCAAAAAATAATAATAATAATACTGTTATATTGCTCATGTACAGCCCAACCAGATGGGAAAACTATATAATAATAATACTCACGTAAAGCAAGATCCTTCAAAACTTTCCTTACAATGAAAGGAACGGGAGGAAATAATCTTAGCGATTCTTTTACCACCCTTTCGAGATACTTTAAATGTATTAAGTCTTCTTTAACCAATGGTCGATCGGAGTCACCAAATACTTCTTGTAGCCTATAAGAAGTGTTCTTCTTATAAAAATGTAAATTTTTAATAAACTAAGGTGACAATCGAACTTACAGTCCATCTGATGGTAAGTGACTGCTGCAGTCCATGGACACTCGCAGCCAACCTCAGAAAAGGAATGCTACAGATGCGTTGTCAGTTCTGAGCAATAAGATGAAATGCCGTTCAGCCTCCTTCTTGGTGGGTACCACCCTCTTACGTAATTTGTCAACAAATAACAGTGTTTGTTTCGATCTGAACCAAATTGATTGCAATCGATTTCTCGATATTAAGCGCGGGTATGTTTTAGTACATAAAGTAGAGTTCCATGCAAAACAACACAGTCTTCGACAACGAGTAAAACCATAAAATGTGGTGTCATTAACACTTAGGTTCCTAAGTAATGATGATATTTATAGCGACCTCAGCAACAACTGAACACTGCCAACAAATAATTATCCTCACGTATACGACGCACTAATTTTATTCTAAACCACCCGTGTCTGATGAAACAGTTATAATAAAATCAAAGATATTATACTTGGTTGTAATATTAAAGCTTAGAGAGTACACACAACTACAACATTACGGGGCTTAAAAACAGACAAACTAAACAAACTAAATTTAAAACATCGCGTGACATAATATAAAAATACACTATGTATTATAACGATATGAACTGCTTCGTATTTAAAAAGAATTGTTAAATCTATTAAAAATAAAAACAACTTACTCTTGAAAAACTCTTTCTTGTGTATCTTTGGATACTTTGCTAATAATTTTAACGTATAACCAACTGCCACAGCGGAGGTGTCTGTGCCTGCTATAGTTAAGGTCAGCACTTCTTCTCTCAACTCCTTATCGCTGTATCCTTTGTCACCACCAGAGAAGTTAATCAAGAGATCAAGAAACGATTGACCCTTGTAGTTACCCAGGTTTAAAACATATCATAACATTTCTCTGTTAAATAATTTACTAAATAACATTAATTTTTAATAACATCACATCACTTTCAACAGACCACTGCAGTATTTGCGCCTCTTCCACAGTAAGTCCAAAATTTAATCCATTCAATGGAAATATTTAAAAAAAATTGCATACCAAAATCAAGAACCATCTCTGGCTGACTTCTCCTTTTCTTTTTCAACTCTTCTCCCTTATTATGTATAACCTAAAAACATTTATTTTTATTTTTTATTCAGTCGGAGTAGTAGTTTGGTGGCGGTACAAGAGATTGTGGATAACATAAGGGAGACCAGATAGCGGTATACCATTTTGTTATCACCAGACTTAAAATACCTGGACAGGCAATGGACGGAATGTTAAAATCCACTGCGCAGATTAAACGATCGCAGTAACGTTTCGTTTACTACGATCGTTAAATCTGCCCGTCAGGCGTAACGTTTAAGGCAATTCCTTACTACAAGGTGAGGAGACCTTATCATCAGTGGATTTCTACCAGCTGATTAAATGAAATCCTGTGTGAATTTAGCCAGTGGACCGTTGTAATAACATATATGGATGTAACAAAATAACTTTTTAACGAATAAGGCTCTGGCTACAAGCAAATGGTGATACGTCCATTCGCAAATGCCGACCCAAATCAGAGAATGAGCTAATTTAACAAATTATTCATGCCAGTTGGCGCATTTTAAAAAAGATCTAACTATCCAACTATAGATTCAAAAGTATTTTAAAGAAGAAGAAGAACCATTACTTAGTTATAATAATTTTATGAGCCGTGGTAGCTCAGATGGTTAGCGCTCGCTGTTAATTTCACAGTACGCGAGCAATCCTGGTTCGATCCCCGGCGGCACCAATGAAATTTTTAATTGCAATTTTAAGTGCTGATTTACCATGTACTCGGTGGTAAAGAAAAATATCGTGAGGAAAACTGCTTGTTTGAGAAATAAGAAAAAAAATTATTTCGAAGACATGTGATATTCGCCAACATGCATGCGGACAGCGCGGCGGACATTTCCTTGCCCTAAAACCGTCCCAGAAATGAGGGGAGGCCTGTGCCCAGCAGTGGGACGTATATAGGCTGTAACTTTAACTTATATTAACCCACGTGTTCTTAATAAAATACTGTGCTTTTGCTATGAAATTTTTAGCTTAAATTACTACTTAAATTTATTAACGCAAACATGCCGAATAATTTCAGTTAAAAGTAGAGATGGGCCGAATATTCGTTTCATATTCGGTATTCGGCATATTCGGCACCTTTACCGAAAATTCGTATTCGGCCGAATATTCGGCGAAATCACCGAACATTCGTTAAAGTGGTACTCTAAGTGTCCACTGTATTGAAATGTACGACAATGTTTGTCCACATGTCAGATGTAGCCGATAGACATTTGGGCATTTGGCATTTTGAGCTATCTAGCTCACCTTGAATAGTACTTTTAAATTTTTCATACAGTTGTGGAATCACTGTTTCATCTATATATTTTCGTCTAGGTATTTGATATTAAGGCTTTACCAACTGCACGTGTCGATTAAAGCAATTATCTATTCCTATCATTTCAGTAATTGAATTCGTAATTGGAAGTGATCTGGAGTCGTCGAGTTGCCATTTGGAAATAATTAAAAATTTTGTACAACCTACTTCAATATAAATTATTAAGGACAATTCTCAATAACTCAAAAACTATTGGTCAGACCTTGATCAAATTTATATGGGACCACATGAGAAGCACCAGCTTTCAAATAAAAAAAGAATTATCGAAATCAATTCACCTAGAAAAAGTAATGAGGTAAAAAAGAACATACAGTCGAATTGAATACCTTCGCCTTTTTGTAGTTGGTAGATATATGAATCTTTGGACGATAAACGAATCGTTGAAGATAAATGAAACGAATGGTTGGACAGGTTTTAGTAATTGTAGATTGAGCACCACTGGTAGATGGTTGGGTGAACTGTGCAACTTCAGATTCATGTGGTTACAATTCAATATTTTGTATATTTGAGCCTACTTGATGCACAGGTTTTTCCAGACCAGAAAATTCCGCAGTGTGTTTCAATTTTAATTGATTTTAGATGACGCGAAAATATTTTTTCGCAAATCGTATATTTCACTTTACTTTGGTCGCTAGTTTCTCTAATATAAATTGTCGTGAAGCGACAATTAAAAAAGCAAAAGAACCTAACGTAAGAACAACAAAACAACAAAAGTAGAACAAGAAAATAATATATTTAAAATTTTTAAAAGATATTTACAATTTTTTATAAAAAATGAAATATGATGATGGTGATGGGTGACGTGAAATTACAATTAGATAGAAAATAAAGATTAGGAGAATATGGTAGCGGAGCCTGAAGGTCAAAGCGGCACACGCTGCGCTTGGAGTAGAAGTAGGCACACGCTGAGCTTGGAGTTTCTTGGCGGCGGTGGCACGCAGCGCCTGGTCTAGGCACACGCAGCGTCCGGAGCCGGCACACGTAGCGCCTGGAGTAGGTGCTCTCAGCGCCTGGAGCAAGCAGTCGCAGCGCCCAAAGGTAGCACGGGCACTATCAAGTGGAGGCGCAGGTGACGACTCCAGAAGAAAGTAAAGGCTTGTAGGATTCCGGAGTAGTGCGGCCCTGCGCTTGAAGTAGACTACGCCGACGACTTCAGGTGTAGATAGAAGTTTGCAGGATCCCGGTGGCTTGCAGGATCTTCTCAACGTCAGCAGCGCCTGGCCTGCAGGATCCCAGGGCAGTGCGGCCCCGGGATAAGGCCTTTAGTAGATGCTTCTCGTTTGAAAACTGAAGCGAGACTCCAGTATTCACCGATGGTTCGGCTTTTATACCTTTTTAGAGAGAACGGGAAATTATTTAAATTAAAAGGAATTTTTTTGTAAATGACCCAGAGCAAAAGAGTATTTATGTGGAAATATTGAAATAAAACATCAGACCGGTAACGAATTTGAATAAAAATTGCCATGACAACCAAATAAATAACGATTGTCAAATATGTAAATTTTTGGTTTTAGGCTTGTTATTAAGAAACGGCAAGTTTTATGTAAGAAATGAGATATTATTTATATAGGAAAAAAAATAGCGCAACAGCGCGCACGAAACCCGAAATTGCAGAGTTACGGAGAACTAAATAATAGATCGAAAAAGATAGACTCCATTGACAGCGTGAAAATTACGAAGTGAAAATGATTTGTTATTGTGTTTTTTTAGTCTAAAAACGTTACAGGATCCTATGGAAATAAAGGCGACGCAAAACATGAATGCAGAAAATCAAAAACAGAATGGAAAAATGTAAAATGATATGTAAGTAGCATAACACTACAAAATCCAAATAGTAGATCTCCTCCTGCCACCCATTTTTATCATATATGTAATTATCAATAATCACTAAGAATAACACAACGAAACACTTTTTTTTCACAAAAACAGTCAAAACAAGCAAGTGCCGGCAATAAGCCCAGTACTAGATGATGCAATAACATGTCATGTAGCAGGGTGAACTAGTTTCGTCATGAATTGGTTAGGTACCGAGGTGATCCTGCCGAATAATGTACGGCCAAATATTCGGTTCGGTAAAAGTTTTACCGAACTTTCGGCCGAATATTCGTATTCGGTGAAATTCATATTCGGCCCATCCCTAGTTCTAAATGGAGCATAATTTGCATCAATCTTAAAAATGGCGCGTTTGGGTTTTCTTGTGCGTTAATTTTTATTCCCATTGCCGTCTCTGCTGGAATTAAAATAACATTTAATATCCCAAAATAATAACTATTATTAAACCCCTCGGAATCTTGCTTTGGTGTATAATGAAAAAAAAATTGGATTATTTGAAAAAAAACCTGTGTACAGATTCACACGCGGTTAAAATATAACATTCAAATGAAATGAAATAATTAAAAATATTTAACGGCAAATGATTTATTAAATATGATAGTTTTAAAAGTTTAATTTCATAGCAAATAAACGTTACAATCCTTATTTTTAGACATGTACGTGAGTGTTTCTAGTTAGTTTGTGGACATGTAGAGCCCAAATTTTAGTGTGATAAATCAAAAGATATTTTCTTTGAACTAAAATTGTTTAGTTTTAGCGTAATTTACTTCATTTTATAGGTAAGGGTAAATTTGGAACGTAAAATAGACTCTAGATGGCTTTACAAGACTAATATGACATCACTTCATTCACTCGCAGCCCAAATATTACAGATGTTTAAGTCTGTCTCTTTTTAGTGTCGCTTTTTTGTTTCATTGAGTTTTAAATCACAACGATTCTGAACAAAGAGATTTAATATATATATATATATACTACTTAAATGTCTTTGATTCTGAATAAATTTTCATTTCAAAAATAACTTCAAAGAACTGAATTAATAAAATAATTTGCGCATCAAGAATTATTTTTGTTCTTCGATGTCGGTTTTTACGCACTAGGTTTGCCCGCTTCCGTTCTGCCAATTTTGACTTGAAAAATGAACCCAGTGGTCATCCGAAAACTTCGGTCGACAATGACGAATTAAAGGCGATAGTGGAAGCCTATGATAATCAATGTATGGCTGAATTAGCAGCAGCATACATAGCATATACACAATATTGGTATATTTGCGTAAAATTGGCAACATTAGCAAAATTGGTAAAAAAGCTTTACAAATGCGTGCCCCACGAACTAAATGATCGCCAACGTCTAGACGAAGTACACGTCTAGACGTGCCTTGCACTGCTCAACAGGTACACAAACGATTAAACTTTGAACCACATTGTTACTTGCGGCAAAAAATGGATTCTGTTTGACAATCGCAAGCGCTCAGCAACTTGTTGGATCCTGGTTCAGCATCTACATAATGCCCTAAACGAAAACTTACCCCTAGAAAAGTGGTGGTCACTCTTTGATGGTCTAGCGCCGGTGTGTTTCATCACAGCTTCTTACCAAACGGGATGAGCATTACTACAGATGTATACTGTGAAGAACTGAACATAACGATGGAGAAGCTTGCACGTCTCCTACCAGCTTTGTTCAATCGCTCGTCGCTGTTGCTCCTGCACGACAACGTGCGACCACATACTGCACAACAGACGGTTTCTAAGTTATAAGAGCTGGGGTTGGAAAGTCTCCGTCATCTTTACTTACTAGACTATACGCCTACAGACTTCTATTTTTTCAATAATTTGGATAACTTTTAAGCGGGGAAAAAAATTCAATACCCGACACACGGTACAAAATGCCTTTGAAGAAATTGTTGTTTCCCGTCCAGCTAATTTCTTCAAGACGGGCATCAATAAACTTCCACTGCATTGGAAAAGATGCATCAATTAGATGGGTGATTACTTTGATTAATAGAACCAAAAATATAGAAAAATTATTCGTTAACATATTTAAACAAAACGGCTATTTCATAGGTAAAGACCTAAAATTATAGTAATTACGGCTCTTCGCTTAAATAAGCTTTAGCTTCATTCATCCGTTCATTACAGCCTATTAAAAGTCCACTACTGAACATAAGGCTCCCACGCAGTTGCCATGCTTGGCAGGTGTGTTGACCACCGCATATTTTTTACTTTTTTAACACTTGAACTTCCTTGCTTTCATACAATTTTCAGTCAAAAATAATTGATTTTGTTAAGCACCGATTCTGTATATATAATTAATCTATACGACCAAACAAACACATTCGATTACTTAAAGAAAGAAAAAAGAAATGCTAACTATTATTTCGCGTGTTTTATTGTTCACAGAAGAGGGGTAAACGAGCATGCAGTTCACCTGACTGTAAGTGAATACCGACGGCCTTGAACAACTGCAATACCAGGGGAATTGCAGATGTTTTGCAGGCCTTTTACTTTTTAATCTTTGCGTGTATTTCTCATACGACATCAACCTAGAGAACTAATAGGCTTGAAATGCATACATCCAATTTTGTTTTAGATATCTACAGGTGTATTGTCGCGCATACATATTACATTGTAATAAGAAATTTTTTTCTGACTGGAAAAGTTTCGCTCTATGATTGTATTTGTTATTTGTTTTACACTGATTTGTATGTTACACTGAAGAACCGTGGTAGCCATCAGAAGTGCGATCGCCTTAAATTAATATTTTATAAAAAAAAAATATACAATTAACAAATATCATCAGCTCCATCAATTTGGTTATCGAAAATACAATATAAATACTTAATAATGAAAATAAATAATGATGCATATCATGCTTATAGAACTTTACTTTTTTAATATAGAGGGTAACAAAAATTATATCACATAATGTTTTAAATTAGCCTTGCAATACACCCTAAGGAGTTTATGATATATTAATTGGTCTTAGTACCATAGCATGCAGCATGCGGTTACTTTTACTTACCACACACAGCGTCGAGCGTGTAAGTGCTAAGGAAACGCCAAACGATAACTTGGCCACAGCCTTCGACCTACTTTAATTGTACAACTAGCTTCTCGCTTTGCTCCAAAATACTTTTACGAAATTTTCAACAATTTTTGGACTAAACGCTGGAATTAATATCTTATGCCGTTTCCTCCAGATTGCCACTTAACAAAAACAATCAAGTTAATAGTCATTATTATTACCACAAAATTCACAGATTATGTAAAAATATTCAAAAACTTATTTAAAAATATTATTCTAAAAACTTGTTTTTAAGACTTATTACAAGTTACTCGACTCCAAAGAGTCAGTAATTCGCTTATACGGTAGGTAACGCATAGGTTTTTACAATAAAGCCCCGAAAATATGCTATCTATAAAAAATATTAAACTTTTTATTAAACAAAAACTGTACAAAAAGCATTATTATAATATTTAGAGTACATGATTAATAACATCCCCTGGGAATGACGTGATCGCTAACATGCGGTTTCAAAGTGTTTAAATTCTAAATGTACAACATTGTGAATTATTTAAAAAAAAACTGCTCGATTTCTTTCTCGTTATTCTTCGAACTAATAGTGAAAAGAATTATTATTACTTGTTGCGGAAGCAAATAAGGTACAGGATAATATTAAAAACATTCGCAGTTACATCTTTCAAATTCTTAAACATATCATTTGAAAAAAATCATTAATTACACTAAAATAGAGTTACTCCTCTATTTTAGTGTAATTACTGATTTTTGGGGAATTTACCAATTTTATGCAAGTGCCAATGAAGTGGCACTCTTATCGAGATCCAGAAATCACCCGTGCAAAGCATAAAAGGGCGTATCGCTAGGTTAAAATAATAATTATTATAAATTTAAAGTATTAAAACCCTGCAGTAATTTTGTGTTCTAATAATTTATCCATTAAAATATAGCAAACATCTTACCTGGTGCGAAAATTCCACCATATCCGATAACTTTTCTCATAAAACGATGCAAATCATCCTTCTCCAAACAGATTTTTAACACCATTTCCAGGTCCAATGGATCTACAACGACTGTTAGAATAATTTTAAATAAAGATTAGGCTTTCAATTGTTTTAAAGATTTCAAAGTGTTTAAAATAAACACGTTAACAATCACATTAAAAGAAATAGCTCGTAATAATTATTAATATTATGTTTTCTTTCAAGTGCAAAAGGATGCAATAAGAGCGGCTCTACCACGTTAAAACTTAGTAAAACCTAAAAGTTGAATCCAGAAATCCAGATCATGGGCGAAATCTATCCGAATGAATTTGTAGATTTACTGCCGTTAAAAGTGAAAGCAGGGTAAACTCAACTAAAACAATTAACTACAAATACAACGGGCGTCCAAGAAAGATTGGTCAATCGTATTAACACCAGCGTTGCACCGCTATCACATGGTAAATAGATTTGTAAAAGAGACATTTGTTTAGAGACCGCATGAGTAGTCGCAATATACAGTGGGCATCATATCATTTTTGTATATGCGTCATATTATTACTAAATAGAACCTGGGTGATCGAGAATGCTCAGTCACCCAGGTGACCCGCGAAATTCTTAGTTACACAATATGTAAAAATCGCTGTCTATTCCTTGAAGGTGCTTTTAGGTATCGTAGTATGATTCTGGAAATCTAAACCATGTAAAATGAGGAAAATTACATGGCGATATAATATGCTCCGCGGGCGACCGTCGTCGTGTAACTAGACATCGTCATGTCGTTAACGATGGTGTTGCTAGGTTTTAAAAATTTGCTGATATTTAAACATATTTTAGTAAAACTATTTACCCACTTTAAATATAAATAACAATTTTGAATTCTTTAATAATAAGTTATTTTATTTTTGACAGGATTCCATAATATTGTATAATCAAAGCATCACATCATGTAGTACAAATATTATATGTACTTTATTTACTAAAGTGAAGGATGTGTCCTAGCCATGCGTGTATAATAACATCATTCTTCATTGCTAAATAACTGAATTCTTGCAGTGTTGTCATAATATCTGAAATCAATTAAAAACAATTAAAATGCAACGAAAAGCTGTTGCCAAATCTTTATTATATAGAGGAGGATACTATCGGCTCTTCCGAAATAGTTACTAAGCTTAAAATATTTTACAAACAAACCTCTGTACTTAGCAAAATATCTGGTGGTAATTTGCTTCTTTGAATTTATAACATGAATAGTTATTTTTGTATAAAAATCGTATATCAGGAAACAAATTTTGATATTGAAATGTATATAAAATTCCGTAATAAATACAGCTTACGTTCAACGATTTTATGAATGCCACATCTGGGCACAAGCCTTCACTAATTTTAAGACGGTTTCTTTACAAAGCCTGATTCTATTAATTAGTATATGAAGTTCTTAAGATCTTGAGTTACTAATTAATAGAATAAAAAACAAAAAACTTGAGGTATATATCAACATCGGAGCACTCGTCGATTTCTTTGATACAAAATTGCATTACTTTAGTATATTAAAATCTACTTTAAACCATTATTTTTTCTTTAAAACCGGAACGACAATCCGCCGGCGGTGAAATTCCCGCCATAACTTCTCCAAAACCCGATTTGATGGAACTGAGTATCGACGTTTAACTCACCAATTTGGTCTGTCTTAAGCTAGGATTTTTTAAATTTTTTTGTTAAAGGCTATAGGTTGCGACTTTGTCTAAGATTTCTTTGACAGACCTGAGGTTTCACTAGCCAAAGCCAGGAGGGCTAAATCTTCGATGTTTAACTGTAACACTCATACATATCACAGCTTTAATTTGAATATCTAAGGTTATATAATAGGTAGGTTTAAGTAATACCAAATCAAGCCTAATGTGAGTAGCATAGTATTCACTATACAAAGTAATTGATGATGCAAATTAAAATAACATTCTCGAGATCTCTTTCCGTAAAATGGGTGTCATAAAATTAAAAAATAGATACGTCATAGATTGACGTGACTGTTTTATGAGTCCTAGAATGATTTATAACTGCACAGCCGTGACCGAAGTTCGGTCTTGAGGACATTATATTTATTATGCTGTTAAAATCTATTAACATGTCATATTAACACACACTCAAACTGAGGTTCTCAATTCGACTCTATGTATTTTTACATGTATGTTACGGGATATCTACGTCAATCGTGGACTGACTTTGATGATTATTTTTAATTTAATAGGTGAAACTTAAGGGCCCAGTTTGGAAAATTAACCCCTAACATTGACATTAAAACTTTGATATCCCTTAGTCCACTCAAAAGTGTAAAAAATAATCGTTTACAGGAAGTAGAAGCCGAATTCAACTCAAAGCTCGAACTCGAACGAAGCTTTAACTCTTTTATACAATTTGTCTTAGCAGCTTACTTTTATTAAAAGTTTTTTTTTTCATTTGTCAAGGTTTAAATTTTTGATTATATATTATTTTTATATATATTTATGCATTGTTTTATTCTTTGTTATGCATTTATTATTGGACAAAGAACAAAATAAATTTGCATAATTTTAACATTTTCATATCATACCCATAATATACCATAAATAAATAGACGTCAATGGACACATCCTACTCTGTAAATATTTAATCTTTCAGAAAAAAATTCCTCAGTGCATTTTACATAAAAAACTTGCACATGCAGTAAATAAATAGTTTTTTACTACAGTTATCCACATATACGATACTAAAAATCCTAAAAACAAAACAAGTTTTGGAATAGACGAGCTTCCACCTACTTTACTCAAACAATGTTCCTCTGAACGTGCTTAACCGTTCAACATGCTCGTAAATCAATCGTAAAACGAAGGAGTTTTCCTAGACCTACATAAAAAGGCTATAATAAAACCGATGTATAAAAAATTATAAAAGAGACCCCAGCAACTATCGTAATATAGAAGGTGAAGGTAGCAACCTTCACCTTCTAAAGTCCTCGAGAAAGTAATGTGCAATCGGGTATATAACTTCTGTGAAAAGTATAATTTTTTTGATAATTGTCAAAGTGGATTTTGTAAAAAAGACCAACAACATTACTGGTTTACAAATATTTTTTTTTTATAGGATAAAGGTGACAAACGAGCACACAGTCCACCTGATGGTAAGTGGTTGCTGCGGCCCATAGACATCTACATCTATCCTCTATTAGAAATCAAAATGTAGATGCGTTGTCACCAGTGAGGACTAAGATGGAATGCCTCATTTCCAGTAAAAAGGGCCAGTAAAAATATATTGAGCGCAACAGAAGGACATTGAGGATGATGATCACAACAAAGTGTAATGAAAGTAGCAAGTAGCTAAGAACAAAGACGACGATAATGGCATACCTAAAAATCCATTCAACCTTTTTTGCGCATTGTTTATGGACAGTGAAGCGTATTATGATTAGCGTATCATACAGAACGAATGGATCGACTATACCGGGAAACGCACTCGCACATAATACTGATGTTTCGTGTGGTGTGTGTAAAGAACCGGAGATCCTTTTAACTGGTAGCGAGTCTTAGTCCTCAGGAGTGACAATGTCTCGACATTTTGATTCTTATTCGAAGATAAATGTAGGTATAGTTACACCCCGGCATCCAGTTACCATCAGACGATTGTGTTCTTGCTTGTGATCCCTACTTCCATAAAACTCCTGACGAAATTAACGCTGACCATAACTACGGATCAGAGAATCAGTAGACAGTCGGCAAACGTGTGAATCTCACTCATGTACTCTGGTGAATTTTAAAAATGAAGTTCGAGTATTAGTTTCCTATATGGAATCACTTTGATAGCTTCAGATTCAAAAGCACCAAATTTCATAGGAAAAAAAAGATCGAGCAACTATACTTTGCAAAAGAACCACATAAACCCTCATTTAATCATACGTCGACAGTGCTTCATAATTTGATGCTTGCAGATAAAACTTTGACTGCTCCTAATGTTGGTACAACATTAAGATTGTATTTAACATTGCTTAATTGAAAACAGACAATGAGAAAGGTTTTTTATACAATCAAGGTGACAAACGGGCACACAGTCCACCTGATGGTAAGTGGATGCTGTAGCACATAGACATTTACATCTATCCTCGATTAAGAATCAAAATTCAGATGCGTTATCACCCCTGAGGACTATCCTATCTACCATTAAGAGCGTAGACGGGCTGCATTTTTTCCATACAAATATATTCCCCTATTCTCTTCCTGGATAATGCCTCTAGAGTAATCGGTTTTGTTTATAAATATCTAGGTCTATTGAAGGCATGCCCCTGTCATTTATTTTTTTCCAAAAAATAATTACGAAAATAAATATGCCTTTCCAAAAACCTAAAAAAATGCCCTGTTTTTACCTCCGTAATCAAACGACTACTAAACAAATTTGAAAAGGTTTTAAGATAAAAGCAAATGATAGGAGCATAGATCTATTCTTTCTTTAAATTTTGATATCAAAAATAATTTAATCGGCTTAGTTTTCGAGGAGAAAAAAGGGGAATACGAAATGTCGATCGGTCGTGGTTTTTGTAGGTAAAATCGTTCTGAGCTGCAGTTGTCCCTATCGCACTCTACGGGGGGAGACCATAGGTGAGGGATGGTTAGACTAATAAGTACTTATTAAGATGCGAAGCTTGCGAAGACACTTATTGATTTCACGATGTCTGTCCGTCTGTCCCACGATTATCTCGAGAACGGTTTGGAATTTTCAAATTCTGTTTTCAACAATCGATTACTGATCACCCAGGCATCTGAACTTCCTATTTTGAAACTGATTGCTCAACGGCGACCGTTAGAAACCGCTACAAAGCTGATTACTTCGCCACTTTGCTATGCTGTTAGCTTGCTAGGTTTATTAGTCTAAACAATTAGGAAAGTGACAACTTTTGAAGTTTTTATCGATATCAGAGTGATGTCAGTCGATATCGATATCGATATATATATATATATATATATATATATATATATATATATATATATATATATATATATATATATATATATATATACTACTTAAATGTCTTTGATTCTGAATAAATTTTCATTTCAAAAATAACTTCAAAGAACTGAATTAATAAAATAATTTGCGCATCAAGAATTATTTTTGTTCTTCGATGTCGGTTTTTACATACATAAAAACTCACTCATGTCACTCAGACGGGTAGGGAAAGACTACGTTGTTCTGTTTGGCAGGATCCGAAATAGCTGCAAGCGTTTAAAATTTAGGTAAGGCTGTTGATATCATCGGAATATGAGGAATGTTCGTTAGTTATCCGGCTGCTGGACCGGAAAATGGTTTTATTTTACCCATTAAATTATCTTTCAAGATTTTTATTATTTGACTTGTAACCTTTACAGCAATATTGAAGCACCGGTTTTTCATATTAAGTCGCATGGTGTCTGCCATGCTCGAAGGATTTGGGAAATTCAAAAAAACTTTCGCTGTATCATAAGTGTCTTCATTATTGCAGAGTATGACAAGTAACTTGTTATGTTTTAGTTGGCCTGAAAAATTATGTAAATTAAAATTGACAATTTGTATTTTTGACTGACTTCAAAAAAGGAGGAGGATCTCTACTCGAGTGTATATTCTCATTATTATTATTTGTTGTATGTATAAGCGTAAACTTATTTTGATGACTATTTTAATAAATAGATTAGGGTTGGTCCCTTACATAATTATTCTTCAGTATTGGTCCCATACAAGATTGAGGTAAAAACCCTAAGGGTGAAGAAATAGTAGATGAATTTTTATTGTAACGCATCCGCATGTCCTTACTGGGAATATACTTTTGTGACTTTCTTATAGATGAAATCTTTATGGAAACCCTAGTTATATTTATTATCAATCTTGACCCCTAAATAAATATGCTGGTGGACTTACTCCAAACTCGGACACAAACAGTCGTCAGAAGACACGAAGGTAACGGAATGGAGACAAATATGATTGGGAACAATAATTGTAGCTGGCTGCATTTTAGTTTCGTTGTATCAAGAGTGAAAGTCTTTTTTGTTTTTCTAATATCAAATGACAGCTCACTTACTATGATATTTACTTCGAGCGTCTTACTCTTGAGTGATTTATATAATAGGTCTTTAACTATGAAATTGCCGTTCTGCAGTGACTATTTCAAATCAAAATAATTTTTATTTGGCTTAGAATTCTAATTTCAAATTAATTTTATTTTTAAAACATGGAATTTTTTTTTCAATATTAGTCATTTGTTTATTGATTAGCGTTATGTTTTCATCGCATTTGAATCTTTTTCATCATCATGGATTCGTTAATAATTAAAGTAATTATGGAATGTGAGTCAACGACATCAACGACGTTAACGGAGCGATTACTACAAACGAACGCACTAGGTTTACCCGCTTCCGTTCTGCCAATTTCGACTTGAAAAATGAACCCAGTAGTCATCCGAAAACTTCGGTCGACAATGACGAATTAAAGGCGATAGTGGAAGCCTATGATAATCAATGTATGGCTGAATTAGCAGCAGCTTTCGACCATAGCATTATACATAGCATATACACAATATTGGTATATTTGCGTAAAATTGGCAACATTAGCAAAATTGGTAAAAAAGCTTTACAAATGCGTGCCCCACGAACTAAATGATCGCCAACGTCTAGACGAAGTACACGTCTAGACGTGCCTTGCACTGCTCAACAGGTACACAAACGATTAAACTTTGAACCACATTGTTACTTGCGGCAAAAAATGGATTCTGTTTGACAATCGCAAGCGCTCAGCAACTTGTTGGATCCTGGTTCAGCATCTACATAATGCCCTAAACGAAAACTTACCCCTAGAAAAGTGGTGGTCACTCTTTGATGGTCTAGCGCCGGTGTGTTTCATCACAGCTTCTTACCAAACGGGATGAGCATTACTACAGATGTATACTGTGAAGAACTGAACATAACGATGGAGAAGCTTGCACGTCTCCTACCAGCTTTGTTCAATCGCTCGTCGCTGTTGCTCCTGCACGACAACGTGCGACCACATACTGCACAACAGACGGTTTCTAAGTTATAAGAGCTGGGGTTGGAAAGTCTCCGTCATCTTTACTTACTAGACTATACGCCTACAGACTTCTATTTTTTCAATAATTTGGATAACTTTTAAGCGGGGAAAAAAATTCAATACCCGACACACGGTACAAAATGCCTTTGAAGAAATTGTTGTTTCCCGTCCAGCTAATTTCTTCAAGACGGGCATCAATAAACTTCCACTGCATTGGAAAAGATGCATCAATTAGATGGGTGATTACTTTGATTAATAGAACCAAAAATATAGAAAAATTATTCGTTAACATATTTAAACAAAACGGCTATTTCATAGGTAAAGACCTAAAATTATAGTAATTACGGCTCTTCGCTTAAATAAGCTTTAGCTTCATTCATCCGTTCATTACAGCCTATTAAAAGTCCACTACTGAACATAAGGCTCCCACGCAGTTGCCATGCTTGGCAGGTGTGTTGACCACCGCATATTTTTTACTTTTTTAACACTTGAACTTCCTTGCTTTCATACAATTTTCAGTCAAAAATAATTGATTTTGTTAAGCACCGATTCTGTATATATAATTAATCTATACGACCAAACAAACACATTCGATTACTTAAAGAAAGAAAAAAGAAATGCTAACTATTATTTCGCGTGTTTTATTGTTCACAGAAGAGGGGTAAACGAGCATGCAGTTCACCTGACTGTAAGTGAATACCGACGGCCTTGAACAACTGCAATACCAGGGGAATTGCAGATGTTTTGCAGGCCTTTTACTTTTTAATCTTTGCGTGTATTTCTCATACGACATCAACCTAGAGAACTAATAGGCTTGAAATGCATACATCCAATTTTGTTTTAGATATCTACAGGTGTATTGTCGCGCATACATATTACATTGTAATAAGAAATTTTTTTCTGACTGGAAAAGTTTCGCTCTATGATTGTATTTGTTATTTGTTTTACACTGATTTGTATGTTACACTGAAGAACCGTGGTAGCCATCAGAAGTGCGCTCGCCTTAAATTAATATTTTATAAAAAAAAAAATATACAATTAACAAATATCATCAGCTCCATCAATTTGGTTATCGAAAATACAATATAAATACTTAATAATGAAAATAAATAATGATGCATATCATGCTTATAGAACTTTACTTTTTTAATATAGAGGGTAACAAAAATTATATCACATAATGTTTTAAATTAGCCTTGCAATACACCCTAAGGAGTTTATGATATATTAATTGGTCTTAGTACCATAGCATGCAGCATGCGGTTACTTTTACTTACCACACACAGCGTCGAGCGTGTAAGTGCTAAGGAAACGCCAAACGATAACTTGGCCACAGCCTTCGACCTACTTTAATTGTACAACTAGCTTCTCGCTTTGCTCCAAAATACTTTTACGAAATTTTCAACAATTTTTGGACTAAACGCTGGAATTAATATCTTATGCCGTTTCCTCCAGATTGCCACTTAACAAAAACAATCAAGTTAATAGTCATTATTATTACCACAAAATTCACAGATTATGTAAAAATATTCAAAAACTTATTTAAAAATATTATTCTAAAAACTTGTTTTTAAGACTTATTACAAGTTACTCGACTCCAAAGAGTCAGTAATTCGCTCATACGGTAGGTAACGCATAGGTTTTTACAATAAAGCCCCGAAAATATGCTATCTATAAAAAATATTAAACTTTTTATTAAACAAAAACTGTACAAAAAGCATTATTATAATATTTAGAGTACATGATTAATAACATCCCCTGGGAATGACGTGATCGCTAACATGCGGTTTCAAAGTGTTTAAATTCTAAATGTACAACATTGTGAATTATTTAAAAAAAAACTGCTCGATTTCTTTCTCGTTATTCTTCGAACTAATAGTGAAAAGAATTATTATTACTTGTTGCGGAAGCAAATAAGGTACAGGATAATATTAAAAACATTCGCAGTTACATCTTTCAAATTCTTAAACATATCATTTGAAAAAAATCATTAATTACACTAAAATAGAGTTACTCCTCTATTTTAGTGTAATTACTGATTTTTGGGGAATTTACCAATTTTATGCAAGTGCCAATGAAGTGGCACTCTTATCGAGATCCAGAAATCACCCGTGCAAAGCATAAAAGGGCGTATCGCTAGGTTAAAATAATAATTATTATAAATTTAAAGTATTAAAACCCTGCAGTAATTTTGTGTTCTAATAATTTATCCATTAAAATATAGCAAACATCTTACCTGGTGCGAAAATTCCACCATATCCGATAACTTTTCTCATAAAACGATGCAAATCATCCTTCTCCAAACAGATTTTTAACACCATTTCCAGGTCCAATGGATCTACAACGACTGTTAGAATAATTTTAAATAAAGATTAGGCTTTCAATTGTTTTAAAGATTTCAAAGTGTTTAAAATAAACACGTTAACAATCACATTAAAAGAAATAGCTCGTAATAATTATTAATATTATGTTTTCTTTCAAGTGCAAAAGGATGCAATAAGAGCGGCTCTACCACGTTAAAACTTAGTAAAACCTAAAAGTTGAATCCAGAAATCCAGATCATGGGCGAAATCTATCCGAATGAATTTGTAGATTTACTGCCGTTAAAAGTGAAAGCAGGGTAAACTCAACTAAAACAATTAACTACAAATACAACGGGCGTCCAAGAAAGATTGGTCAATCGTATTAACACCAGCGTTGCACCGCTATCACATGGTAAATAGATTTGTAAAAGAGACATTTGTTTAGAGACCGCATGAGTAGTCGCAATATACAGTGGGCATCATATCATTTTTGTATATGCGTCATATTATTACTAAATAGAACCTGGGTGATCGAGAATGCTCAGTCACCCAGGTGACCCGCGAAATTCTTAGTTACACAATATGTAAAAATCGCTGTCTATTCCTTGAAGGTGCTTTTAGGTATCGTAGTATGATTCTGGAAATCTAAACCATGTAAAATGAGGAAAATTACATGGCGATATAATATGCTCCGCGGGCGACCGTCGTCGTGTAACTAGACATCGTCATGTCGTTAACGATGGTGTTGCTAGGTTTTAAAAATTTGCTGATATTTAAACATATTTTAGTAAAACTATTTACCCACTTTAAATATAAATAACAATTTTGAATTCTTTAATAATAAGTTATTTTATTTTTGACAGGATTCCATAATATTGTATAATCAAAGCATCACATCATGTAGTACAAATATTATATGTACTTTATTTACTAAAGTGAAGGATGTGTCCTAGCCATGCGTGTATAATAACATCATTCTTCATTGCTAAATAACTGAATTCTTGCAGTGTTGTCATAATATCTGAAATCAATTAAAAACAATTAAAATGCAACGAAAAGCTGTTGCCAAATCTTTATTATATAGAGGAGGATACTATCGGCTCTTCTGAAATAGTTACTAAGCTTAAAATATTTTACAAACAAACCTCTGTACTTAGCAAAATATCTGGTGGTAATTTGCTTCTTTGAATTTATAACATGAATAGTTATTTTTGTATAAAAATCGTATATCAGGAAACAAATTTTGATATTGAAATGTATATAAAATTCCGTAATAAATACAGCTTACGTTCAACGATTTTATGAATGCCACATCTGGGCACAAGCCTTCACTAATTTTAAGACGGTTTCTTTACAAAGCCTGATTCTATTAATTAGTATATGAAGTTCTTAAGATCTTGAGTTACTAATTAATAGAATAAAAAACAAAAAACTTGAGGTATATATCAACATCGGAGCACTCGTCGATTTCTTTGATACAAAATTGCATTACTTTAGTATATTAAAATCTACTTTAAACCATTATTTTTTCTTTAAAACCGGAACGACAATCCGCCGGCGGTGAAATTCCCGCCATAACTTCTCCAAAACCCGATTTGATGGAACTGAGTATCGACGTTTAACTCACCAATTTGGTCTGTCTTAAGCTAGGATTTTTTAAATTTTTTTGTCAAAGGCTATAGGTTGCGACTTTGTCTAAGATTTCTTTGACAGACCTGAGGTTTCACTAGCCAAAGCCAGGAGGGCTAAAGCTTCGATGTTTAACTGTAACACTCATACATATCACAGCTTTAATTTGAATATCTAAGGTTATATAATAGGTAGGTTTAAGTAATACCAAATCAAGCCTAATGTGAGTAGCATAGTATTCACTATACAAAGTAATTGATGATGCAAATTAAAATAACATTCTCGAGATCTCTTTCCGTAAAATGGGTGTCATAAAATTAAAAAATAGATACGTCATAGATTGACGTGACTGTTTTATGAGTCCTAGAATGATTTATAACTGCACAGCCGTGACCGAAGTTCGGTCTTGAGGACATTATATTTATTATGCTGTTAAAATCTATTAACATGTCATATTAACACACACTCAAACTGAGGTTCTCAATTCGACTCTATGTATTTTTACATGTATGTTACGGGATATCTACGTCAATCGTGGACTGACTTTGATGATTATTTTTAATTTAATAGGTGAAACTTAAGGGCCCAGTTTGGAAAATTAACCCCTAACATTGACATTAAAACTTTGATATCCCTTAGTCCACTCAAAAGTGTAAAAAATAATCGTTTACAGGAAGTAGAAGCCGAATTCAACTCAAAGCTCGAACTCGAACGAAGCTTTAACTCTTTTATACAATTTGTCTTAGCAGCTTACTTTTATTAAAAGTTTTTTTTTTCATTTGTCAAGGTTTAAATTTTTGATTATATATTATTTTTATATATATTTATGCATTATTTTATTCTTTGTTATGCATTTATTATTGGACAAAGAACAAAATAAATTTGCATAATTTTAACATTTTCATATCATACCCATAATATACCATAAATAAATAGACGTCAATGGACACATCCTACTCTGTAAATATTTAATCTTTCAGAAAAAAATTCCTCAGTGCATTTTACATAAAAAACTTGCACATGCAGTAAATAAATAGTTTTTTACTACAGTTATCCACATATACGATACTAAAAATCCTAAAAACAAAACAAGTTTTGGAATAGACGAGCTTCCACCTACTTTACTCAAACAATGTTCCTCTGAACGTGCTTAACCGTTCAACATGCTCGTAAATCAATCGTAAAACGAAGGAGTTTTCCTAGACCTACATAAAAAGGCTATAATAAAACCGATGTATAAAAAATTATAAAAGAGACCCCAGCAACTATCGTAATATAGAAGGTGAAGGTAGCAACCTTCACCTTCTAAAGTCCTCGAGAAAGTAATGTGCAATCGGGTATATAACTTCTGTGAAAAGTATAATTTTTTTGATAATTGTCAAAGTGGATTTTGTAAAAAAGACCAACAACATTACTGGTTTACAAATATTTTTTTTTTATAGGATAAAGGTGACAAACGAGCACACAGTCCACCTGATGGTAAGTGGTTGCTGCGGCCCATAGACATCTACATCTATCCTCTATTAGAAATCAAAATGTAGATGCGTTGTCACCAGTGAGGACTAAGATGGAATGCCTCATTTCCAGTAAAAAGGGCCAGTAAAATTATATTGAGCGCAACAGAAGGACATTGAGGATGATGATCACAACAAAGTGTAATGAAAGTAGCAAGTAGCTAAGAACAAAGACGACGATAATGGCATACCTAAAAATCCATTCAACCTTTTTTGCGCATTGTTTATGGACAGTGAAGCGTATTATGATTAGCGTATCATACAGAACGAATGGATCGACTATACCGGGAAACGCACTCGCACATAATACTGATGTTTCGTGTGGTGTGTGTAAAGAACCGGAGATCCTTTTAACTGGTAGCGAGTCTTAGTCCTCAGGAGTGACAATGTCTCGACATTTTGATTCTTATTCGAAGATAAATGTAGGTATAGTTACACCCCGGCATCCAGTTACCATCAGACGATTGTGTTCTTGCTTGTGATCCCTACTTCCATAAAACTCCTGACGAAATTAACGCTGACCATAACTACGGATCAGAGAATCAGTAGACAGTCGGCAAACGTGTGAATCTCACTCATGTACTCTGGTGAATTTTAAAAATGAAGTTCGAGTATTAGTTTCCTATATGGAATCACTTTGATAGCTTCAGATTCAAAAGCACCAAATTTCATAGGAAAAAAAAGATCGAGCAACTATACTTTGCAAAAGAACCACATAAACCCTCATTTAATCATACGTCGACAGTGCTTCATAATTTGATGCTTGCAGATAAAACTTTGACTGCTCCTAATGTTGGTACAACATTAAGATTGTATTTAACATTGCTTAATTGAAAACAGACAATGAGAAAGGTTTTTTATACAATCAAGGTGACAAACGGGCACACAGTCCACCTGATGGTAAGTGGATGCTGTAGCACATAGACATTTACATCTATCCTCGATTAAGAATCAAAATTCAGATGCGTTATCACCCCTGAGGACTATCCTATCTACCATTAAGAGCGTAGACGGGCTGCATTTTTTCCATACAAATATATTCCCCTATTCTCTTCCTGGATAATGCCTCTAGAGTAATCGGTTTTGTTTATAAATATCTAGGTCTATTGAAGGCATGCCCCTGTCATTTATTTTTTTCCAAAAAATAATTACGAAAATAAATATGCCTTTCCAAAAACCTAAAAAAATGTCCTGTTTTTACCTCCGTAATCAAACGACTACTAAACAAATTTGAAAAGGTTTTAAGATAAAAGCAAATGATAGGAGCATAGATCTATTCTTTCTTTAAATTTTGATATCAAAAATAATTTAATCGGCTTAGTTTTCGAGGAGAAAAAAGGGGAATACGAAATGTCGATCGGTCGTGGTTTTTGTAGGTAAAATCGTTCTGAGCTGCAGTTGTCCCTATCGCACTCTACGGGGGGAGACCATAGGTGAGGGATGGTTAGACTAATAAGTACTTATTAAGATGCGAAGCTTGCGAAGACACTTATTGATTTCACGATGTCTGTCCGTCTGTCCCACGATTATCTCGAGAACGGTTTGGAATTTTCAAATTCTGTTTTCAACAATCGATTACTGATCACCCAGGCATCTGAACCTCCTATTTTGAAACTGATTGCTCAACGGCGACCGTTAGAAACCGCTACAAAGCTGATTACTTCGCCACTTTGCTATGCTGTTAGCTTGCTAGGTTTATTAGTCTAAACAATTAGGAAAGTGACAACTTTTGAAGTTTTTATCGATATCAGAGTGATGTCAGTCGATATCGTTAAAATTATCGATATCGATCGATTATCGATTAAATGTCTTTGATTCTGAATAAATTTTCATTTCAAAAATAACTTCAAAGAACTGAATTAATAAAATAATTTGCGCATCAAGAATTATTTTTGTTCTTCGATGTCGGTTTTTACATACATAAAAACTCACTCATGTCACTCAGACGGGTAGGGAAAGACTACGTTGTTCTGTTTGGCAGGATCCGAAATAGCTGCAAGCGTTTAAAATTTAGGTAAGGCTGTTGATATCATCGGAATATGAGGAATGTTCGTTAGTTATCCGGCTGCTGGACCGGAAAATGGTTTTATTTTACCCATTAAATTATCTTTCAAGATTTTTATTATTTGACTTGTAACCTTTACAGCAATATTGAAGCACCGGTTTTTCATATTAAGTCGCATGGTGTCTGCCATGCTCGAAGGATTGGGAAATTCAAAAAAACTTTCGCTGTATCATAAGTGTCTTCATTATTGCAGAGTATGACAAGTAACTTGTTATGTTTTAGTTGGCCTGAAAAATTATGTAAATTAAAATTGACAATTTGTATTTTTGACTGACTTCAAAAAAGGAGGAGGATCTCTACTCGAGTGTATATTCTCATTATTATTATTTGTTGTATGTATAAGCGTAAACTTATTTTGATGACTATTTTAATAAATAGATTAGGGTTGGTCCCTTACATAATTATTCTTCAGTATTGGTCCCATACAAGATTGAGGTAAAAACCCTAAGGGTGAAGAAATAGTAGATGAATTTTTATTGTAACGCATCCGCATGTCCTTACTGGGAATATACTTTTGTGACTTTCTTATAGATGAAATCTTTATGGAAACCCTAGTTATATTTATTATCAATCTTGACCCCTAAATAAATATGCTGGTGGACTTACTCCAACTCGGACACAAACAGTCGTCAGAAGACACGAAGGTACGGAATGGAGACAAATATGATTGGGAACAATAATTGTAGCTGGCTGCATTTTAGTTTCGTTGTATCAAGAGTGAAAGTCTTTTTGTTTTTCTAATATCAAATGACAGCTCACTTACTATGATATTTACTTCGAGCGTCTTACTCTTGAGTGATTTATATAATAGGTCTTTAACTATGAAATTGCCGTTCTGCAGTGACTATTTCAAATCAAAATAATTTTTATTTGGCTTAGAATTCTAATTTCAAATTAATTTTATTTTTAAAACATGGAATTTTTTTTTCAATATTAGTCATTTGTTTATTGATTAGCGTTATGTTTTCATCGCATTTGAATCTTTTTCATCATCATGGATTCGTTAATAATTAAAGTAATTATGGAATGTGAGTCAACGACATCAACGACGTTAACGGAGCGATTACTACAAACGAACGCACTAGGTTTACCCGCTTCCGTTCTGCCAATTTTCGACTTGAAAAATGAACCCAGTGGTCATCCGAAAACTTCGGTCGACAATGACGAATTAAAGGCGATAGTGGAAGCCTATGATAATCAATGTATGGCTGAATTAGCAGCAGCTTTCGACCATAGCATTATACATAGCATATACACAATATTGGTATATTTGCGTAAAATTGGCAACATTAGCAAAATTGGTAAAAAAGCTTTACAAATGCGTGCCCCACGAACTAAATGATCGCCAACGTCTAGACGAAGTACACGTCTAGACGTGCCTTGCACTGCTCAACAGGTACACAAACGATTAAACTTTGAACCACATTGTTACTTGCGGCAAAAAATGGATTCTGTTTGACAATCGCAAGCGCTCAGCAAATTGTTGGATCCTGGTTCAGCATCTACATAATGCCCTAAACGAAAACTTACCCCTAGAAAAGTGGTGGTCACTCTTTGATGGTCTAGCGCCGGTGTGTTTCATCACAGCTTCTTACCAAACGGGATGAGCATTACTACAGATGTGTACTGTGAAGAACTGAACATAACGATGGAGAAGCTTGCACGTCTCCTACCAGCTTTGTTCAATCGCTCGTCGCTGTTGCTCCTGCACGACAACGTGCGACCACATACTGCACAACAGACGGTTTCTAAGTTATAAGAGCTGGGGTTGGAAAGTCTCCGTCATCTTTACTTACTAGACTATACGCCTACAGACTTCTACTTTTTCAATAATTTGGATAACTTTTAAGCGGGGAAAAAAATTCAATACCCGACACACGGTACAAAATGCCTTTGAAGAAATTGTTGTTTCCCGTCCAGCTAATTTCTTCAAGACGGGCATCAATAAACTTCCACTGCATTGGAAAAGATGCATCAATTAGATGGGTGATTACTTTGATTAATAGAACCAAAATATAGAAAAATTATTCGTTAACATATTTAAACAAAACGGCTATTTCATAGGTAAAGACCTAAAATTATAGTAATTACGGCTCTTCGCTTAAATAAGCTTTAGCTTCATTCATCCGTTCATTACAGCCTATTAAAAGTCCACTACTGAACATAAGGCTCCCACGCAGTTGCCATGCTTGGCAGGTGTGTTGACCACCGCATATTTTTTACTTTTTTAACACTTGAACTTCCTTGCTTTCATACAATTTTCAGTCAAAAATAATTGATTTTGTTAAGCACCGATTCTGTATGATATAATTAATCTATACGACCAAACAAACACATTCGATTACTTAAAGAAAGAAAAAAGAAATGCTAACTATTATTTCGCGTGTTTTATTGTTCACAGAAGAGGGGTAAACGAGCATGCGGTTCACCTGACTGTAAGTGAATACAGGGGAATTGCAGATGTTTTGCAGGCCTTTTACTTCTTAATCTTTGCGTGTATTTCTCATACGACATCAACCTAGAGAAGGCTTGAAATGCATACATCCTATTTTGTTTTAGATATCTACAGGTGTATTGTCGCGCATACATATTACATTGTAATAAGAATTTTTTTTCTGACTGGAAAAGTTTCGCTCTATGATTGTATTTGTTATTTGTTTTACACTGATTTGTATGTTACACTGAAGAACCGTGGTAGCCATCAGAAGTGCGCTCGCCTTAAATTAATATTTTATAAAAAAATATACAATTAACAAATATCATCAGCTCCATCAATTTGGTTATCGAAAATACATTATAAATACTTAATAATGAAAATAAATAATGATGCATATCATGCTTATAGAACTTTACTTTTTTAATATAGAGGGTAACAAAAATTATATCACATAATGTTTTAAATTAGCCTTGAAATACACCCTAAGGAGTTTATGATATATTAATTGGTCTTAGTACCATAGCATGCAGCATGCGGTTACTTTTACTTACCACACACAGCGTCGAGCGTGTAAGTGCTAAGGTAACGCCAAACGATAACTTGGCCACAGCCTTCGACCTCCTTTAATTGTACAGCTAGCTTCTCGCTTTGCTCCGAAAATACTTTTACGAAATTTTCAACTATTTTTGGACTAAACGCTGGAATTAATATCTTACGCCGTTTCCTCCAGATTGCCACTTAACAAAAACAATCAAATTAATAGTCATTATTATTACCACAAAATTCACAGATTATGTAAAAATATTCAAAAACTTATTTGAAAATATTATTTTAAAAACTTGTTTTTAAGACTTATTACAATTTACTCGACTCCAAAGAGTCAGTAATTCGCTCATACGGTAGGTACCTACCGTAGGCTATAGGTTTTTACAATAAAGCCCCGAAAATATGCTATCTATAAAAAATATTAAACTTTTTATTAAACAAAAACTGTACAAAAAGCATTATTATTATATTTAGAGTACATGATTAATAACATCCCCTGGGAATGACGTGATCGCTAACATGCGGTTTCAAAGTGTTTAAATTCTAAATGTACAACATTGTGAATTATTTAAAAAAAAATGTTGGATTTCTTTCTCGTTATTCTTCGAACTAATAGTGAAAACATTTATTATTACTTGTTGCGGAAGCAAATAAGGTACAGGATAATATTAAAAACATTCGCAGTTAATTCTTTCAAATTCTTAAGCAATTAATTTCAAAAAAAATCAGTAATTACATTAAAATAGAGTTACTCCTCTATTTTAGTGTAATTACTGATTTTTGGGGAATTTACCAATTTTATGCAAGTGCCAATGAAGTGGCGCTCTTATCGAGGTCCAGAAATCACCCGTGCAAAGCTTAAAAGGGCGTATCGCTAGTTTAAAATAATTATAATTATTAATTTAAAGTATTAAAACCCTGCAGTAGTTTTGTGTTCTAATAATTTATCTATTAAAATATAGCAAAAATCTTACCTGGTGCGAAAATTCCACCATATCCGATAACTTTTCTCATAAAACGATGCAAATCATCCTTCTCCAAACAGGTTTTTAACACCATTTCCAGGTCCAATGGATCTACAACGACTGTTAGAATAATTTTAAATAAAGATTAGGCTCGCAATTGTTTTAAAAATTTCAAAGTGTTTAAAATAAACACGTTAACAATCACATTAAAAGAAATAGCTTGTAATAATGATTAATATTATGTTTTCTTTCAAGTGCAAAAGGATGCAATAAGAGCGGCTCTACCACGTTAAAACTTAGTAAAACCTAAAAGTTGAATCCAGAAATCCAGATCATGGGCGAAATCTATCGAATGAATTTGTAGATTTACTGCCGTTAAAAGTGAAAGCAGGGTAAACTCAACTAAAACAATTAACTACAAATACAACGGGCTTCCAAGAAAGATTGGTCAATCGTATTAACACCAGCGTTGCACCGCTATCACATGGCAAATAGATTTGTAAAAGAGACATTTGTTTAGAGACCGCATGAGTAGTCGCAATATACAGTGGGCATCATATCATTTTCGTATATGCGTCATATTATTACTAAATAGAACCTGGGTGATCGAGAATGCTCAGTCACCCAGGTGACCCGCGAAATTCTTAGTTACACAATATGTAAAAATCGCTGTCTATTCCGTGAAGGTGCTTTTAGGTATCGAAGTATGATTCTGGAAATCTAAACCATGTAAAATGAGGAAAATTACATGGCGATATAATATGCTCCGCGGGCGACCGTCGTCGTGTAACTAGACATCGTCATGTCGTTAACGATGGTGTTGCTAGGTTTTAAAAATTTGCTGATATTTAAACATATTTTAGTAAAACTATTTACCCACTTTAAATAAAAATAACAATTTTGAATTCTTTAATAATAAGTCTTTTATTTTTGACAGGATTCCATAATATTGTATGATCGAAGCATCACATCATGTAGTATGTACCTTATTTACTAAAGTGAAGGATGTGTCTTAGCCATGCGTGTATAATAACATCATTCTTCATTGCTAAATAACTGAATTCTTGCAGTGTTGTCATAATATCTGAAATCAATTAAGAAACAATTAAAATGCTACGAAAAGCTATTGCCAAATCTTTATTATATAGAGGAGGATACTATCGGCTCTTATGAAATAGCTACTAAGCCTTAAAATATTTTACAAAGAAACCTCTGTACTTAGCAAAATATCTGGTGGTAATTTGCTTCTTTGAATTTATAACATGAATAGTTATTTTTGTATAAAAATCGTATCTCAGGAAACAAATTTTGATATTGAAATGTATATGAATTCCGTAATAAATACAGCTTACGTTCAACGATTTCATGAATGCTACAGCTGGGCACAAGCCTTCACTAATTTTAAGGCGGTTTCTTTACAAAGCCTGATTATACTAATTAGTATATCAAGTTCTTAAGATCTTGAGTTACTAATTAATAGAATAAAAAACAAAAAACTTGAGGTTTATTTTTTTTTTATAGGATAAGGGTGACAAACGAGCACACAGTCCACCTGATGGTAAGTGGTTGCTGCGGCCCATAGACATCTACATCTATCCTCGTTTGCGAATCAAAATGCAGATGCGTTGTCACCCGTGAGGACTAAGATGGAATGCCTCATTTCCAGTAAAAAGAGCCTCCGGCCACCTGCACTCACCAAGCGAAACGCAGAGGTAAACCTCTACTTCACGCTGGTATTCTGTGAGGTCGTGGTACCACCCCGGTTCGAGCCGGCCCATCCGTGCGACAGCAAAAGCTGCCGCATGGCTCTACCACTGTTGAAACTGTTTATATCAACATCGGAGCACTCGTCGTTTTCACTGATACAAAATTGCATCACTTTAGTATATTAAAATCTACTTTAAACCATTATTTTATCTTTAAAACAGGAACGACAATCCACCGGCGGTGAAATTCCCGCCATAACTTCTCCAAAACCCGATTTAAGGGAATTGAGTTTCGGCGTTTGACTCACCAAGTTGGTCTGTCCTAAGCTAGGATTTTTTTAATTTTTTTGTCAAAGATTTTGGGTTGCGACTTTATCTAAGATTTCTTTGACAGACCTGAGGTTTCACTAGCCAAAGCCAGGAGGGCTGAAGCTTCGATGTTACTGTAACACTCATACATATCACAGCTTTAAATATAATATCTAAGGTTATATAATAGGTAGGTTTAAGTAATACCAAATCAAGCTTAATGTGAGTAGCATAGTATCTCTCTTACAAAGCAATAAGGACCGTGGCCGAGCTCACTTGACTACTCTAGCGCCATCTATTATCTATCTACGGAAGCGGTTGCGATGTATATCGATATGAAAATTTGACGCGCTAAATACATCGTTCTTTATTTAATACATTTCCATAGATGTCGCTACATGGTACCGCTAAGTAAGATTGACGAAGTCATTGGGCTCTAGTTCACTATACAAACTAATTGATGATGCAAATTAAAATAACATTCTTGAGATCTCTTTCCGTAAAATGGGTATCATAAAATTAAAAAATAGATACGTCATAGATTGACGGAATGTTTTATGAGTCCTAGAACGATCTATTACTGCGCAGCCGTGACCGAAGTTTGGTCTTGAGGACATTATATTTATTATGTTATTAAAATCTATTAACATGTCATATTAACACATACAATCAATCTTAACAGTAAACAAACAGTAAACAGTAAATCAAATCTTAACAGTGGTAGAGCCACGCGGCAGCTTTTGCTGTCGCACGGATGGGCCGGCTCGAACCGGGGTGGTACCACGACCTCACAGAATACCAGCGTGAAGTAGAGGTTTACCTCTGCGTTTCGCTTGGTGAGTGCAGGTGGCCGGAGGCTCTTTTTACTGGAAATGAGGCATTCCATCTTATTTCTCACGGGTGACAACGCATCTGCATTTAGATTCGCAAACGAGGATAGATGTAGATGTCTATGGGCCGCAGCAACCACTTACCATCAGGTGGACTGTGTGCTCGTTTGTCACCCTTATCCTATAAAAAAAAAAACTCTGCTGAGCACGCCAAGCTTTTTAGAGGCCAATTTGGCCTTCTCTTCCAAGTGACCACGAAACGTCACTCGATATGTCGACGCCGAGGATCCCTCCCCGTTGGACTCTACTACCTCCGCCCCTCTATGTGTTAGGTAGACCAGAAGATCACTAGCCCGACGAAAAGAAAGCTTGCGTTTTCTTCAAACGGTTCTCAACTCTCTCACTAAAAGTTGCATGAAAAAACATTTAAAAGTGCCCATACAATTTGAGGGTTTCTCTTGATTTTCCTGGGATCCCTTCATTAGATCCTGACATGATGACCATGGGAACACATGAGAAGTATGTTGTTTCAAACAATACCCATAAAATTTGTGGAATGCCCTTAATTTTACTGGGATCCTATTATCAGATCCTAACTAATATCTTCTATCATCATCTCAGCAAATTAGATGATGATTACCAGGTACAAATAGATGCGTTAGAAAGTACATGAGAAACATTATATGTGTCTATAAAATTTGAGGCTTGCCCTTGATTTCGCTGGGATCATATCATCAGATTCTGACTTGGTGACAACGGGACCTCAAGAGTGTAAGCTTTCAAAAAAAAAAGAATTTTGAAAATCGGTTCACAATTGGCGGAGAAATTGGTGAACATACATAAGAAATACATACGGTCGAACATATAGCGCCCCCTTTTTTGGAAGTCGGTTAAAAAATTATAAAATAAGTAAAAGCTCTATCACCGATGGCAACCCCAGTCGGAAGGTGAATTTCAATTATACAGTTTTATAATATTTGATTGCCATACAGATAGGCAATATATACCGACTTAAATACATATTGTAATTTGACATGAATGCATATTACGAGCGTCCGCAACAGGTGGTAATGCATCCGCTGAGATGGGATAAATATGGGATAAACCACGAGCGAAATGAAGATACTAAGCCTTGTTATTGCTGTTTTTGTATTGTTATCGCCTTATGACAAAGACCATCTTGAGTAGAATCCAGCCATGCCATTCAGAATTGACCACTTCACGCTCCTTTGACCGTAATACGAGGGTGGATTGAAAGTACTCGGCCTAACACAGATCCATTCAATTCTAAAAATCAAATCTACCCACATTATTTAGTTCAGTTCAGACTAGTTCATTGTGTGAAGTTCGAAACGTGTGCGATAATTAGTTGTGATTTTATAAATTTATTAACAAAGTAATCGGACATAATTTCCGCGAATGGAGCAAATCGAGCAGCGTGCCGTCATTAAGTACCTCCATAAGAAGGGGCTATCATCAAAAAGCCATCCGTGATGACATGGTCAGTACATTAGGCGATTGTGCTCTGTCATATTCATCCGTCAAAAAATGGATAGCAGAATTAAGCGTGTAGAGAGAGTGTGAAAGATGAACCCCGCTCTGGAAGGCCTTCGACGTCAACTACTGACGAAAATATTAAAAAAGTACTTGATTTAATAATGGGAGACCGCAGATTAAAAATTAGAGAGATAGCCGAGATTATAGGCATCTCTTATGAACGAACTCAAAACATCATTGTCAACGAGTTGGGTTTCCACAAGGTATCTGCGAGGTGGGTTCCGCGACTGCTTTCAGTTGAACAAAAAAGGACGCGATTGACTATTTCACGCGACTGTTTGGAGTTATTTGAAGCCGATGCAGATGATTTTTTGAATCGTTTTGTTACTATAGACGAAACATGGGTTCATTACTGTACACCGGAAACAAAACAACAATCAAAACAGTGGAGAAGACCTGGTTCACCACCCCCTAAATAGGCTAAGTCGATTTTGTCGGCAAATAAGGTGATGGCTTCAGTATTCTGGGACTCGAAAGGTGTGATTATGATTGATTATCTTGAAAGGGGTCAGACTATAAACTCTGATTACTACTGCACCTTACTACGTCGTTTACGAGAGGAAATAAAAGAAAAACGTCGAAGAATTCTCAGAAGATAAGTCCTGTTTCATCAAGATAACGCCCGTGTTCACACGTCAGTACAGTCAATGGCTGAAATTCACAACTGTGGCTTTGAACTGTTACCGCATCCGCCGTATTCACCTGATCTGGCACCATCAGACTTCTTTCTGTTCCCTAACCTAAAAAAGCACTTGGGAGGTAAAAAATTTTCGACAAACGACGAGGTCAAAGCAGCTATAGACGCATATTTTGACTCTAAGGAAGAATCATTTTTTTTCAACGGTCTAAATGCTTGGAAGGGGAGGTGGCAAAAGTGTATTGAACTTGATGGTGATTATGTAGAAAAATAAAAATATAACTGATTTAGTATGTGTTTATTTTCTTGGTTAGGCCGAGTACTTTTCAATCCACCCTCGTAGATTTGAAATTTTAATTACTTGGATGGTACTGTACACGGTGCAAAATGAATCTTCCGTTTTATACGTAAATACGTAAATGAAGGTTTTTTCTCTTAGCACTCAAGAATAGACGCGTTTTATTCCCTTTTCTTCGACCCATTATTAACGAAAACGTGTTTATTTGAAACAAAAATTATTATGGTATGATTATATTTGTAAATTGATGTTTTATAAAAAAAAATCAATAATTTAACAAAACACTACTTCTACTTTACAAGCAGTGTTTTGTTTAATTATTGAATTTCTTTAGTCGATTTGAAGGGGGTAAAATGATACAATTTATTTACAAATAAAATAATACTAACGATTTTTCTCTAGTCGTTGGAACAAATAGGTATTCAAATCCAATCCACAAGCCGAGTCAAAACAGTGAAGCAAAGAATCAAGTCCGTGCGCGCGGAAGGCGCGTTGTACTGAGCTACGCATACAAATACAGATTATTCACTCACATATTGATGATACCTCGGTTGCTCGGGCGCAGTGCGACGGCAATAGTTTCTTCAAAAACCTATTTCTCAATTCCCGCGTAGACCAACTACGCTCTTAAAAAGAGTCAGTTTGAAATACGTGAACTCAATGGTAAAGGTTACTCTGTGTTTTTCACTTTAATAAATTTTGTAAGAACAGCGATTGCTACAGACATAAATTCATTCAATCATTCTCTACAAATTCTTTATTTCAGCATAAGCAAATATAAAAGAAAAAAAGCCCATAAAATTATTTTCTAACATAAATGGGAGTCAAATAAAAATTAAGTACAAATATTGCTGTGGGAATCATTATTTCAATAAAAGGATTGGTGATTCTAATATGCTTTTAACTTGGAGTTTGACAAATAAGAATTAGAGTTTGTAAACAATTTTTAAGTTTACTTTGGACATTGATGACACAATACAAAATACAAATTCTAGAATTTCTTGCAAATGATATGAGAGGTAAGCATATTAATCCATTAGAATTGAAATAAAATTATGTTACGTAAGTAACATCATTGATGTAATACCAAGAGCAAAAAGTTGCTACACACGAGGTAAAGGCAGCCGGGAACACACATTTGGAGCTAAGAAAGTAAGAAAGAAAGCAGGAAATACGTTTAAGCATGCAGCACAGCAAGTAAAAAGTAATAACATACAAAAGGATAAATAAAAATAAATTAAATATAATTGATAGAATCAGGCGTTACTTTGCGGAAATCCATTATAATGGGGTTGTTATAAATTCTTTACGCGGAATTTTAATTTTTAATTAATTTATAACAACCTCAAATTAAATATAATTGACAAACATTATAAATTAAAAAATACACTTAAAAATCCTGTGCTGTAGCATGAAACTGTGAAAAGGACTGGACTCAGTGATAGCATTGGTTTTCAATTCAGCCCATATCTCGAGGCAACTCGGGCTGCTGAGTGCACGCTCGCACTTGATGTCCGAAAACTTAAAAGAAAATAAAACGTTTTTTCGTTCAATACAAGGCTTTAAAACTTTTGTGAAAACGTTGTGAGAAATTTATAACAATCTATGGGATAAAACTAATTTTACGGATTTTATCGCGTTTAATGTTAAAGTTTTTTAAAGCGATAAAATCCGTACAATTAGTTTTATTCCAGGTGTAGTATTTGCTTAAATATAAGAAATAATTATAAACCAAACTATTTCATATAGGCTTATATATTTATTTCTTTAATCCTATGAAGGACAGCTGAAAACTGCATTAATTATGAAAACACTAAATAGGTCATGGTCAATAACAATTATTGTAATAATATTAATAATGATTGGTGCCAAGCTCCCGACGGCTGGACCTGCTACTAGACAAAGTAGCGCCATCCCAGCCTGGAGCATAAGAAGCCGTTTATAACGCAAAAACTGACGGAGCGCATAGACGATCTGAAGCAGAGAATCGATGTTTGGGGGAAGCGGATTCAACGATATACCGAGAGGTGGACGCGCTTCAGCTAGAATCATCTCTTCCAGAGCGATCAAAAGAGGCTCTATAAATTATGGGAGCGACCAATGGTACGTGGAACGGGCCCAGCACTGAATCAGGCCAACACTGTCGCATTCTCGCGAGGCTTGTGGTCGGAGCCCGTTAGCCACAGTGAGGGCCAACTTTCGAGTCCTTGGCAAAACTAGCATCTACTTCCGGGATCCCAATACAACTTATAGTCGTGACCTTATTTCTCTTGCGAAAGTCTATCATATATCAGATTAGAATTCTCTTTGGAAAGAAACTTAGAAGTCTATAGGACAAGCGGCAAAAGAAGCATTATGCAGGAATCCAACCTAACGTTTCTCCAAGCCACGGTTTTTCAAATTCAGAAATGATTCTAAACAAAGTTCATCTGTTATATGTAGAATTAGATTAGGACATACTTTTTCATCTGTATTTTTGGCAAAACTAAAGATTCACTATAGGTGAATTTGCGAGTGCAGACTAGACGAAGGTACTATCGATCATAATTTTTTTAACCGCCCTAACCTCTTATATTCACTATATAATTTGCTTATTAGTAACATTCCCCATCCTACAAATCTTAAGTGTTTTTTTATACATTTAGGTTATGTTACTTTGTACAAACTCTAGTTGATTTCATATACATTAATAACATTAATTGTAGTATTTTTGCCACTTAGTCTATTTTAATATACTTGCAGTATTTTTATAAATGTTTCTATTTAATACATCCGTAAATAACGCGTTACTTTGTAACATAAATTAAAGTAAACCCATCTACCGAACTACTTGACGCTTGCAGAATCCTTTGTAAGTTGACAATCTAGCGAAAAAATATAATAAATATAAATCAATCATAATACAGCATAAAAAAGAACTTTATCTTAATACGATTGGGTGCAATTTATACTGCACCTTATTTTACTTTAAATTTTTAATTACTCATTAAGACAAAGTTAAATTTCTATTGTTATTATTCAATTGTAAAAATATGTTAATGTAGTTTTTGATTTCGTTTTTCATCATCTTTCGTCTACTTTTTTCATACGTGACGTCGACATGTTTTAATTATATTAATTTATGTATATGTAGGCACGTCTATGAAATACTAGCTAGATCCAGAGTAAAGGCAAGAAATTAACGTATTTGTACCTACCAATCGAAGAATAACTGACAGCTAACATACAATTCAAGTTCAGTGTGCGATAACTTATATACCAAATATGAACGGCTTGACGGCTCCGTGGCGGAGTGGCTTAGCAATGAGTTGCTGCGCTGAGGGCCGCAGATTCGAATCCCGCACGGAACAAGTATTTGTATGGTCTACATATAATTGTTCCGGGTCTGGATATTTGTCCTTGTGCAATTTATGTTTGTAAACTGCCTCCACGATACAGGAGAAAATCCTAGTGTGGGAGTAACGTTTTTCTTTAAAAGGAAAGAAAGAAAGAAAGAAGATAAGTGGATTGCGTACGGAGGTCCCACATTATGGTCTGCAAGCTCGCCGGAACTTTCACCGTTATTCTTATTTGTGGGGTGAAATAGTCGTGTTTACGTTACAGTAAAATTATTACTGCGTTCACTGAAGTTAAAAGTGCTCAAGCACAGTAAATAAGTGTATAAATAATTTAAGAAAACGTGCTCGTCTATGCATAAAAAGTGTAGCTAGGGCTCTGGCGAAGCGTCGTATCTGTGGTAACGTAGCAACCGTTGCTGTTTATAGGATTTTTGGAAATTAACATCGTCGGGAAAGGGTACCATATATTTTTGACGAATTGCTAACGATGTGTTTATTATGTTGTAATGCACGCATATTTGCGCCATCCATTATGAGTGCATCTGAGGATATTCCTCTTTCGCTTACATTATAGGAATAATTAATAAAACCACTTCTGTATAATAATAATTGTACTCAAATGTTAAAATTTCAAAAAAAAACATTGTATTCAGATATTATAACTTTAATACAATAGATGATAGAAAAAGGAGATTGCATGATAAAAAAAATACGGTTGATCCTGCAAGCCATCCCTGGTAGTTCCCGCTATATTCGATCTCAAAACGCTCGACAAATGTTCCATCACGTGTGTACATAAATATTTTTTTTATAGGCGAGGGGGCAAACGAGCATGCAGCTCATCTGATGTTAAGATATTCCGCCACCTATGATCAACTGCAACACCAGGGAGTATGCAGATACGTTGCCGGCCTTTTAAAAAGGAGCAGGCTCTTTTCTTGAACGTCCCTAAATCTCGGTCCGAAAAATCGCTGGTGGTAATCGATTCCACAAGGAAGTTGTGCGAGGAACAAAACATCTTCTAAATCGCACAGTGATGGACCGCCAATCATCCAAATGGTATGGATGGAATCGCAAGTTTTATCGTGATGTGCGATAGTGAAATTGAACGGCTGGAATTAGTCCGAATAATTCCTCAAAGCACTCCTCGTGGTACATGCGATAAAATACGCAAAGAGATGATACATCTCTTTGTAGTGCCTGGGAGTCAAGTCGATCGGAAAGAACTCGGTCGTCGACGATTCGAACCGCTCTGTGCTGGATGCGGTCAAATGGAAGGAGCTGGCACTGGGTAGACCATGCCCAAAGATGGTAACAGTATTCTATGTGACAGCCCAACCTGCGCCATGTAAGGTTGCAGGCAGTGTGCCGGCATGAAACACTGTCTCGCTCTGATGAGCACGCCAAGCTCTTTAAAGGCCAATTTGGACTTCTCTTCCAAGTGACCACGAAACTGGACCTCACTCGATATGTCGACGCCGAGGATTCCGATACTGGTTGAGGCAACAAAAGAGGAGTGCCTTGAAACTAAAAAGACACGACAAAAGGGTTCCTTTTAGCAGTAAACGCGCAAACTTGTGCCTTCTAAGGATTCAACTGGACTAGATTTAGTCGCCTCCAATCAGAGACTTTGTTCAATAAAGTATATAGTAAATAAGACTTCAGACACAAGTGTGTTAAGGTACTCGGCGACATTTTCCCGAGAAATACAGTCACGGCCAGTGTATAGAGCATCACCAGTGATGTCATCTGCATAGCAATGTATGTTACCGGTTTACAACATATCATTGATATGCAGAATATACAGCGTTAGTGATAGCACGCAGCCTTGTGGAACTCCAACGTTAATGGGCTTTTAATCGGAGCACGTACCGTCTTGATGCTCCAATCACCCAGAAAACCGGTGATCCAATTGCACAATTTCTCAAGGAACTCATAGGAAGGAAGCTTAGAAAGAAGTGTTTTGGGCCAGACCCGATCGAAGGCCTTCGCTATGTCCAAACTAACGGGGAATGCCTCCCCCTTGGACTCAATCGCCCGCGCCCATCTATGAACAAACTAAACAAGAAGATCACCAGCTGAGCAACCCCGACGGAAACCGTACTGGCAGTCACTAATCAGCATGAGCTGGAATTGAATAATGGACTCCATTATTTTCGAGAACAAGGAGGTTGTGAAATATGTGAAATATCGTCTATTCCGGACGGATTATTTTTTATTAATATTATTATTTTATATTATAAAAAAACACTTTTTTGAAATTGATGGACAACTATAACTTTCTTAACGTTTAATTTTGATGTAATTAGTAGCAATCGACTCAAACAAAATAACAAAATCAAAAGTTATGTGAAAACACACTTTTTTTGAAATATTTCGTCATCGACTTCTCTTCAACGCATCAACCTTTCCATGTTTAATTGATTGATAATTCTGATGATTGCTGATTGATGATGATTGCAGATTCGATTTCAGAATTGATCCTTACATCTGTTTAAAAGTTTGTGGCGGGTGGAAGGAAAAGGGGAGATCTCCCGCCGGGCAAGGTGTTCTGCCCGGGGAGTGGCCAACGCTCCAATTGGTAGTTCGGAGCTATTCTATATATGCTGTTTTAACTTCGGAACTTTGTAAGCGCGATTTAGGCTTCGAAGTGTTTCGCTTGTGGCGCGACGACAGCGCCGCCACATCACCCCCCTGCTCAGACCGGAGGTCGATAGTGCAGTCTAGATGTCAACGAATTTGCAAGTGCCAGGGAATTGCCTTGTAAGTCTGCGGTGAGTCTAGAAGAAGGCAAGTAATCTGCGAAAGTGCCGTGAAGCAGAGGCGAGCAGTAAGGCTCAGAGCCGTGCCGAACACTGTAGCGCAGATAGTAGCTTGAAGGAACAGGAAGCATTATTATTCCAGTGCTGCGATGAACCTTTGTAAAGCTAGATGGCTTGCAGAATATGAAGACTGCAGACAATATCTGCTCGGGAGCGAATGAATGGGGTACTTGAGAATAATGACGAAGGTTTTGAGGTTGTAGTTTCCGAAGGTTGTTGGTTGCGTGTTCATATCACGTCGGGGTCACCACTGTGGCGGGTGGAAGGAAAAGGGGAGATCTCCCGCCGAGCAAGGTGTTCTGCCCGGGGAGTGGCCAACGCTCCAATTGGTAGTTCGGAGCTATTCTATATATGCTGTTTTAACTTCGGAACTTTGTAAGCGCGATTTAGGCTTCGATGTGTTTCGCTTGTGGCGCGACTACAGCGCCGCCACAAGTTAATCCAAATAAAAAACATTTTCTGAAAGTTTTACTTTCGAGATTTCTTAAAATCTACCGATCCAAATGGGTTGATACAGTATTGCAAATCTAAGTTTGGTGAAAACCGTTAGAACACCATCAAGTTCGTTTAAATCCGTCAAGCTGTTAAGAAGTTATAAGAGGTTTACCTATGCACGCACGAACGCACACACGCATGCACGCACGCACACACACACACACACACACACACACACGGCGGGAATTTAAAAAATATATATTATTGGAAACTCAATTATTGGATATGCATAGACTAGTGATAAAAAAAAAATATCTATTTGAGGGCTCCGTGGCGCAGTGACTTAGTAATGACTTGCAGCCTGGGAGCCGCGGATTAAAATCCCGCACCGCTATTTTAATATAGTGATTTTACTTTAATTTAAATACTTTATTTTGCCCTTCTATATCAAGTAGCATTTTTTCTGTCACTTCTATTGAATTTGACAAAACTCGCTGAAATTTAGCGTCTCTAGAACGATCTGAATTGCGCGCTGACCCAGCTGTTAATATTTGCAAAAATACTCGAAAATATTTATTTCTACTTTCATGTCGAATACTATATTGTTCTATGTTATTACGGTCAAATAATATTTAATACGGTTGTAAAGAAATTTTATACGAATGTTTTTATTATTTAGTTATTCGATTGTTTACAGTTATTATCATATCTTAACTTCATGAAAAATTCTTGGTGAGATGCGATGTATAAATAGGTACCTTATTTTCGTCAACAACTATAATATGTATATATATTTTTTCTTTTTTACTAGTGAAGCTAGAACACAATCTTAAAAATGTTCAATGAATTAAAAAAGAATAACTACCAATAATTATTTGATTTTCAGTCGGTGTTTTACATTTGAAGATCAGCTATACAGAGCCATTTATGGGACATTTTGCAAAAGCGAAAACTATCCTACTTCATTGTTACGAAGTTTCATCACAAAAATTCTTAATTTTGGATAAAACAAACCTTGTCAATTTCGAAGAAACACGACTTCATTCATATTGAAACAAATGTATTTACGTCATTACAAGATTTCTATGTAAAACGAAGGCTACCGATGGGACTTATTAAAAAGTTAAAACTTTTATTTTAATTAGTTTAATTCGAGACTAAAATAAATGAGAAAATGTTTGTGGTTTTATCAGAAGGCTGAATGATTAATTATCATGTTACGATAAGGTCATGCTTTTCTATAGAAAGCTCACGGACCTCTTGGTTTGTTTTACTATTCAGTTAATTTGCAAAACACAAGGTAGACTGATCTTAAAGTTTACTTTCTTGTGTAAAAAGTGTTATTTTGAATTTTATGTAGATGAAAATTAAAGTTTCTATGTAACCAAGTGTAACATAACAGATATTATATTCATTGGTAGGGGCCATCCATACTTGGAACATTTTTCTGCAGCACTACCCTTACGAATTATTTCAAATAAGAAATACCAAAGCCAGCAACATTTTCTGTACAGAAACCGTCAAAGTGTTACTCAAGGCACTATGAATAAACCACCTTTTTTTATGGAATAGGGGGCAAACGAGCATGCGGCTCACCTGATGGTAAGTGACTACCGCCGCCCATGAACAACCGCAACACCACGGGGAATTGCGTTGCCGACCTTTTAGAAAGGTGTAAGCTCTTTTCTTGAAGATTCCTAAGTCGTATCGGTCCGGAAAATTCGCTGGTGGTAATTGATTCCACAAGGAAGTCGTGCGAGGAAGAAAACATCTTCTAAATCGCACAGTGATGGACCGCCAATCATCCAAATGGTATGGATGGAATCGCAAGTTTTATCGCGATGTGCGATGGTGAAATTGAGCGGCTGGAATTAGTCCGAATAATTCCTCAAAGCACTCCTCGTGGTACATGCGATAAAATACGCAAAGAGATGATACATCTCTTTGTAGTGCCTGGGAGTCAAGTCGATCGGAAAGAACTCGGTCGTCGACGATTCGAACCGCTCTGTGCTGGATGCGGTCAAGTGGAAGGAGCTGGCACTGGGGTACCCCGGCCCAGAGATGAGAACAGTATTCCATGTGGGGCCGAACTTGCGCTTTGTAAAGTTGCAAGCGATGTGTCGGCATGAAATACTGTCTCGCTCTGCTGAGCACGCCAAGCTTTTTAGAAGCCAATTTGGCCTTCCCTTCCAAGTGACCACGAAACTGCACATTATTCGATATGTCGACGCCAAGGATTCCGATACTGGCTGAGGCAACAAGGGGAGTGCCTTGAAACTGAGGAGATACGACAAAGGGGTTCTTTTTAGCGGTAAACGCGCAAACTTGTGTCTTCTGGGGATTGAACTGAACTAGGTTTAGTCGGCCTCAATCCGAGACTTTGTTAAGCAAAGACTCGACTTCAGACACAAGTTTGTCCCGGTACTCGGCGACGTTTTCCCGAGAAATATTGGCACGGCCGGTATGTAAGGCATCACCAGTGCTGTCATCCGCATAGCAATGAATGCTACCAGTTAGCAACATATCATTGATATGCAGGAGAAACAGCGTTGGTGATAGCACGCAGCCTTGTGGAACATCAGCGTTGATAGGCTTGAGATCAGAGCATGCACCGTCTACTACAACCTTGATGCTCCGATCAGCAAGGAAACTGGTGACCCATTTGGACAATTTCTCGGGAAGCCCATAGGCAGGAAGCTTCGAAAGAAGCGCTTTGTGCCAGACCCGATCAAAGGCCTTCGCTACGTCCAAACTAATGGCTAATGCCTCCCCCTTGGACTCTACTGTCTAAAACCTGATAAAAATGTTACAATAATAACTGTTAAAAAAAATTGTTACAGCAAATGGTCTCATTGAAATAACTATTCCGCCGTGTCAGGTGCAGGAGCTATTATTAGAAGCAGAAGAGGTAAAATTTTGTTTTAGAGATGCGCAATCAATATTGTTTTGTCTGCAATTGTGCATAAAATAAAAAATAACTTCAGCCAAAGAGCACAACTGGCATTACACTCAAGCCCATCAATTGGTATGGAGAAAAAATAATTTATATCTATATAGTTTCAAAAAAAATCAATCAAAATTCAAAAAACCAAAAATAATAAAATGACAAAAGGTGTACATCTCTATGTATGGTCATATATCAAGTCACGCTGAAACTAAGAGGATAGTATCACTATAGAAACCATTAAAAAAAATACAAACTTATCCAAATTTCTCAATACCTTATAAAAGAAAATAACAAATAATAATCTAATGAGTTTGCGTCAGTTTTTAAAAAGGTAAGAAGATATAACAAAAATAAACAACAAGATCTAATTGACGATATACATCTTACACTTAATCATGCTTTGTCTCACTCTGTCATAATCCTTTTCCAAGTCCATGAACGCACAAAAAACTTTCTGGTTTTTGGCCAAAATTTTCTCCGCAATCATGCGCATGCAAAAGACTTGATCCGTACAACCCAACTCCTTTCTCAATCCAGCTTGCACATCCCAAATTTTTCCATCAGTTTCTTCCATAACTCTTTCAATTAACACCTTAGCATACAGTTTACCCACAATGCTAAGCAAGCTGATACCACGGTAGTTTTTACAGTCCTGGTGTGACCCCTTACCCTTTTTATTATAAAAAACTATAAATGTATATATTATTAATAAATCATTCCCATAATATTTCACATTATTTTTTATTTTTCCCTATCTGAAACGTTCTACACTCTATAGAAAATGTGGCGTATGAAATGATTGACAATCACTAGAACATTTTAATTAGGTACAAAGGTGTTTTACGTTTTCGTGGCCTACGTATGATATTTTTCTCACCATTACCCTTCTGTATCTCAAACGAATATGAATATTGCATATGTATACTATATAAAAGTAAAGTAACTATATAAGTCCTTCTGATGGAAACAGGACTCTTCTTATTTCTGAAAGGGTTTTAGGACTAGGAAATGTCCGTCGTGCTGCCCCGATGCGTGTTGGAGAACTTCACATGTCTTCGAAATTATTTTTCTTATTCCTCAGACATGCAAGTTTCCTCACGATATTTTCCTTCTTCTGCCGGGGATCAATCATGGACGAAATTTACGGCGAGCGCTTAGACGTTTTTGTACGTGGTAGAGCCATGCTGCAGCTATATTTTTGGTATAGTTGTAACATGAATGGGTCGGCTTGACCGGGGAAGAACCACGCTCTCACAGAATACCTGCGTAAAATAGCAGCTAAATGCTGCTGTGTTTCGTATGGCGAGTGTAGAGAACCGGAGACCCTTTTTACTGGAAACGAGGCATTCCATCTTAGTCCTCACGGGTGACAACGCATCTGCATTTTGATTCGTAATCGAGGATAAATGTAGATTTCTGTGGGCCACAGCAACCACTTATCATCAGGTGGACTGTGTGCTCGTTTGTCACCCTTATCCTATAAAAAAAAGACCAAGAGCTACTAATACGACACAAATAAATACCATTTAACAAATATAATAAAAACTCCTACGTACTTAAAACTTAAGCACTTGATAGCTCGTGATGCCTACCGGATTAAGCTACAGCACCACAACGTGCAATGAAATTGAAGATGCTTAGCTGCGACATAACTCTCAGTGATGCGCAAGTATAATAGGCAATATATAACTTATATACTTTTCACCTCTGCAGTCTATTAATCTTTGGACTTTTCTAAGTAATACAGAAAGTAGTCGCCAGACGGTATTGACGTCGGCTGAAATCTCTGCGGCCGCCGTTTCGTCAAGGTCAAAGTAAGCGTGTGACATTCGGTGTACAAAGTTACTTAATTTGAAACGTTTTTGCTTATTATCTGGAAATAAAGGATCTAAACAGCCTTTTTGACAGCCGTGTAGTGGCGGTCAAGAATATCCACTACCCCATATCCTCCCGTGGGTGTCGTAAAAGGCGACAAAGGGAAACAGGCGGGAGATGGGCAGCAGCATCTTCCTGATAATAGCCAAAATTACAATAAAAAAACTGCGGTTGCCAACCCGCTCGCCAAGCGTAGCAACTATGGCAAATACCCCCCTATGAATGAATGTAACAAAGAGACGGCCCCCAGTCCCCGGCGGCCCCGCTATTCCTGGCTACTGTGGCGACCATGGTAACGGCGGGGCAGGGGGTGCTAAGAATCTCCGGTGGAGGTTCGGTTGCCACCTACCACGACTCGACCTGGCAACGTACAACGCACGCACCCTGAGGACTGACGAGAAGATCGTGGAGCTGGAAGAAGAGATAGACAAGTTGCGCTGGCATATTATAGGATTATCCGAAGTCCGAAGAGAGGGGGAGGACACGGTAATCCTCGAATCCGGCAACTTGCTCTATCACCGGGAGGACGACCATCTGTCCCAAGGAGGTGTCGGATTTATCGTCCACAAGTCTCTCGTTAACAACGTTGTAAAGATCGGGAGTGTGTCGACAAGGGTTGCGTACCTTATACTCAGAATCACCAAACGGTATTCGCTGAAGGTCATACAGGTTTACGCACCAACCTCGGCACACCCCGATGAGGAGGTGGAGGAAATGTATGAGGATATCTCTAGAGCCATGCATTCCTCCAAAACCCAATATACGGTGTTAATGGGAGACTTCAATGCAAAACTAGGCACAAGAGAGAACGGTGAGCTGAAAGTAGGGAAATTTGGAATAGGGCAACGGAACCCAAGGGGCCAGCAGCTGGCCGACTTCATGGAGAAAGAGGGACTCTTTATGATGAACTCTTTCTTCAAGAAGCGGCCCCACAGGAAGTGGACCTGGTCGAGCCCCGACGGTTCGACAAAAAATGAGATTGACTTCATTATGACGACCAGGCGACAACTGTTCAGTAAAGGTCTCAGTGATCGCGAGGGTGAAAACCGACAGCGATCACCGAATGGTTAGAGGCACACTGAACCTAAATGTTAAGTTGGAGAGGTCTCGTCTGATGAAGTCAACGCTCCGTCCCCCTCGTGCTCTAATCCAAAGTCCCGAAACCTTTCAGCTCGAGTTACAAAACCGTTTTCAGTGCCTAGAAGACTGCAATGAAGTGGATGATATGAATGACAAGCTCGTGGAAACTGTCCATGCGGTCGGAGCTAAGTTCTGCAAAACCCGCCGCAGAAGAACACAAAAACTCTCCGATCACACTCTTAATCTCATGGCTGTTAGACGGGAGATGAGACTACATTCTTCAACAGATTTGACAGCATACAGGCAACTGAACAGACAGATCCCCAAATGCATGCGGCGAGACTTACGCAACTTCAATACAGCTCGTATTGAAAAAGCGATCGAGCGTAACCAAGGCTCCAAGGTCTTTGCCAGAGATCTGTCTGCCAGAAAGAGCCAACTGTCAAAGCTGAAGACCGAATGTGGCAGCATCGTTTCCGGGGCACCTGAGATTTTGAGTGAGATTGAGAGGTTCTATGGGCAGCTGTACACGTCATCGTTGGAGCCACACGCAAGTGTGAGTAACGATCCAAGAGCGAGTCTTCTTCGGCACTATTCCGAAGATATCCCGGACGTCAGTCTGAGCGAGATTAGAATGGCTCTCCAGCACCTTAAAAACGGCAAGGGCCCAGGCGAGGATGGAATTACAGCGGAGCTTCTGAAAGCGGGTGGAAGACCGGTACTTGAAGTCCTTCAGAAGCTCTTTAATTCCGTCCTCCATGGTGGCATTACACCGGAGGCGTAGAGCAGAAGTGCGGTGGTCTTGTTCTTCAAAAAAGGTGACAACGCTCTCTTCAAGAACTACAGACCGATTTCCCTTCTGAGCCGCGTCTACGTGCTGTTTTCGAGAGTCATTACGAATCGTCTCGCGCGCAGACTTGACGACTTCCAGCCTCCCGAACAAGCCGGTTTCCGAAAGGGCTTTAGCACCATAGACCACATACATACCCTACGGCAAATTGTACAGAAGTCCGAAGAGTACAATTTGCCACTATGTCTGGCGTATGTGGACTATGAGAAAGCCTTTGATTCCGTCGAAATTTGGGCGGTGCTGCAGTCCGTTCAGCGGCGCCAAGTTGACTGTCGGTATATCGAGGTGCTGAAGTGTTTGTACAGTAGAGCTACGATGGCTATCCGAGTACAGAACCAGAGTACGAAACCTATCCAATTGCAGAGAGGTGTAAGACAGGGTGACGTTATATCCCCGAAACACTTCACCGCTGCATTGGAAGACGTTTTCAAGCTTCTGGACTGGAAAAGATACGGAATTAACATCAATGGCGAGTACATCACTCACCTTCGATTTGCCGACGATATAGTCCTCATGGCAGAATCGCTGGAGGAACTAAACACTATGCTCAATGACCTCAATAGTGTCTCCCAACGGATAGGTCTTAAGATGAACATGGACAACACAAAAATTATGTTTAATGTCCATGTCACACCTATGCCGGTAGTTATTGGGAGCACTAAGCTCGAAGTTGTTGACGAGTATGTTTACCTGGGACAAATAGTCCGACTAGGTAAGTCCAACTTCGACCGAGAGGTCAATCGACGGATTCAACTCGGCTGGGCAGCGTTCGGGAAGCTACGACACATCTTCTCGTCAGACATACCTCAAAACCTTAAAATGAAATTGTACAACCAGTGCGTGTTGCCAGTGATGACTTACGGAACTGAGACGTGGTCCTTCACTGCTGGCCGTATGAGGAAGCTCAAGGTCGCTCAGCGAGCTATGGAGAGGGCTATGCTCGGAGTTTCTCTGCGTGATAAACTCAGGAATGAGGATATCCGCAGTAGAACCAGAGTAACCGACGTAGCCCAACGGATTAGTAAGCTGAAGTGGCAGTGGGCCGGCCATATAGCTCGAAGAACCGACAACCGATGGGGAAGAAAGGTTCTCGAGTGGCAGCCTCGTACCGGTAGGCGAAGTGTAGGGCGTCCCCCCACGAGATGGAGTGACGACCTGGTAAGACATGCAGGAAGTCGATGGATGCAGGTGGCTCAGGACCGTGCTTTGTGGCATTCTTTGGGGGAGGCCTATGTTCAGCAGTGGACTTGTGAAGGGCTGTAATGATGAATGATGAAAGGATCTAAATATAAATGTAGCCTTAAAAATGTAATGCAATAACACGTATTTTATATTATCGAAATACATTACATGGTTATAGCTTAAAAAAAATGAAAACTCGGTCGTCACAGCTTTTTCCCGATGATTAAATTATAATTCTTTTATCTGTCAAAATGATGACTATTCGAGAATGGTACAAACACCCCTATTAATGGAGAATCCCTCACTGGGCATCCACGCACGCCCAAGCGACCTACTCTTTCTTCTGATCTTGGACGTTCAGCAAGCCATATAAGGGGCAATCAATCCCTCTCTCGTCTCTTTGAACCATTGTCTGATCCAAAGTACAGTGGTACTCATTCTTTCCGATCAGCTTGACTCACTGGCACTATGTAGAGATTTTTCATCTCTTTGGGTATTTTATCGCAAGTACCACCGGGATTGTTCGAAGGAATTGTTCGGACTAATTCCAGCCGCTCAATTTCACCATCGCACATCGCGATAAAACTCGTGATTCCATCCATTCCATCTGGATGATTGGCGGTCCACCACTGTGCGATTTAGAAGATGTTTTCTTCCTCGCACAACTTCCTTGTGGAATCTATTACCACCAGCGATTTTTCCGGACCGATACGATTTAGGGCCCTTCGAGAAAAGCCGGCAACGCATCTGCAATTCCCCTGGTGTTACAGTTGTTAATGGACGGCAGTAGTCACTTACCATCAGGTGAGCCGCATGCTCGTTTGCCCCCTCTCCTATAAAAAACAAATAAAAAACACTTTATTATCCAGTAAGCAGTAGTGTTATTTGGCTCACGCATCGGTTGCCAGAGATTTAATCACCAGCACCTTTAAAAAGAAGTATATACATGTTCTAAATATTTACGAATATTATTTTTTTTTTCTATTATAAATGGGATGACTAAATCCATGTTCCTCCAAATCTCTGGTGTTGAATATATCAAATAAAACTACTTGTCGCATTTTTTTTATCAAAAATCCCAAGATTTCTACAGCAACGCGATTATGTCACTACCTACAAGATGGCAGAACAGAATGGACCCATATATATATATATATATAATTGTTTAGGCAAAATATTAACCGTTTGAAAATGGAATTCATAACGCACGCTCAAAGCGTGCATAGCACCGTAGCAAGGTCACCGCCGCCCCTCCGCGCACTCGCATTCCATTCGTGTCGTGTTGAACGGGACGCGTCGAGAGAATCATTGTGAGGAAATATCGGTAACGGGCGCGTGTGGAATTATAACGTCGATTTAAGTGCCTCTCATTTGCGTTGTTTTTTTTGTTTTACGTGTCAACGAGGCTGAACATTAATTTGTGTCGAAGAATTGCTTTGTGCCATTTTATTTAACTCGGAGACATTTTCCTGTGTCGGTTAAAACCGCTAAACTCTGTGATTCGCGAGAAACAGCGTTCGTATTAGATTATAGACTTGTGCTAAGGGACGCTAGACTTTGAGTGACACCGAGTGACGCCGCTGGAGTGATACCACATAGGGAGGCGTTGCCGGAGTCAGGGTTGCTGCTGATTAAAAGGGCTAATTCAGGTTAAACATATATACACTTCTCACACACTACTTACATTGACTACACCTAACGCCTGAACGAGCCTTGTGACCAGTCTCCGCTTCTGAATCAGGTAAGTCGCATTAAGTACCTAGTCCATATATATTAAATATCCATAGGCATTTGAGCCCCACACTTAGTTGTCCGTCGATATCTAACAGCTGTATGGGCCCCCCTGTATGGTCGACCTTAGTCTTGGCAACTAGGTGCGTGTACATTTTTGGCAGCAGAGCGTGGTTGATTGGTTCTCCAATCGCCCGGCCGTAATATAGATAAAAATAGTACGTAATAAAAATTACATATAAATATTGAAACGTCGCCGGAACGTTGGTGCTTCACGGTTCCGGGAAGTCTGCAGTTTGTGATCATATCCTAGATGGCCCTCGCCATTACATTAGATTTGATAAACCACAAGTTCTCGCGAAAGAACATCGATTCCTACCAAGGATGTTACGTGAGGCTATTGAAATTAAAAAACATCCAAATTTCAATAGAGAGGGAGGCTGGGTACTACCACCTGCTTGGGATCCTGTAATTCATAAAATTAAAACTAAACTGCAAGACTTCAAGGCACAGTTAGTTCATTCTGCGTAGATCGGACCAAAATTAATAATTAAAAAGCTGAAGGTACTCCAGGTTAACTTTGACATCCGGACGTCAGTCACCTCAATCCCCCGTGACCACGGTTGCTGGAGAGCAACCAAAACGTCTGGAATATAAAATAACCTAATTAAACGCGATAAAATCCGTAAAAGTAGTTTTATTCAATGTGTAGTGTTCGCGTAAATATAAGAAATCATTACATATAAATATTTTTTGTTTGTTGGCGGGTAGAAGGAGGAACCACGCCCGTAGTGTTGTTAGGGCTAGGTACGCGTCAGGTATTTTGACTAGGTAGATAAGGTTATCACGTAATCGGATAATTATCGTTGGCGTATAATTATAGTAGATTAATTGTCGAAGGGTCGGTTATTTGAGCGAGGCATTTTGCTGATTGACTGTAGTGTGTACCTTTAATTGTAGTGTAATTTGTATTTAATTTAATAAATAGTAATTGTATTTGTGTAATTTGTATTTAACTTGATTTGATCGTACTTGTATTTATTTGGTAATTTGATTTATGTTTGAGCCGCAGAGTAATTTGTATTTAGTAGTGATGTCATTGCACAAGCTACCGGCTCGTCGCCTGCAGGTGGAGCTGCGCTGGGCCGCAAATTCACATACGTTGATAGGGAGACCCGATCGGGTCCATAATCTAGAGAAGCGGCTCGAGCAGGTCGCGGCCCGAAGGGCCGTAGTGGAGGAGGCTTATGCTGAGCTCGAGGCCTCGGAAGCGGAACAGGGAGTCCTAAACTCCGGCCTCGAGGACTACGAGCAGTTATTTTCGCTCACGGACGACTTGATCGAGGCGGGGGCCAAGTATGCGGAGGAAGCGCGTGAAGCTCGGCTAAGTGGCCGGCCCGAGTCCCCTCGGAAGCCGCCTATTCAGCCGGAGCTGTTAGGACGACTCCCGACTCTGGACCTGCCAAAGTTCTCCGGGGTCCTCTTCGAATGGCTGACTTTCGTCGGTCTGTTTAACAGCCTAGTGGACGCCCGGAGGGACTTAACACCCAGCTAGAAAATGGGGTACCTCCTAGCATCATTGGAGGGGTGGCCCTGGGCGTCGTCGGCCACCTGAAATTGTCGGACGACGCCTACCAGAATGCTCGGGACCTCCTCGCCGGAAAGTACGCACACGTCCGGTGGATTGCGGACGAATACGTCCGGAAGCTGCTAAACCTCCCGCTGCTTAAGGACCGGACCAGACTACGTACGGACATCGTGAATCCAGTCGTGGTGGCTTGCAACTCATTACGGCGGCAGGATTTACCGGTGGACGAATGGTCCTTTTTATTGCTCCACATTGTGCTGTCCAATCTGTCTCTCGATCTTCGGCTCCATTTTGAGGAGAGGTACGGCGGGGACGGCGCCTCCTATATTCCTCCCTTCAAGGACCTGGTGCGGTTCTTAGAGGAGCAGTGCAGGCAGATGGAGAACACAGCAGGCGCCGTTGAGGACCCCCAGGTTGTCGCCAGAGCGGTGCCCAGGGAGAGGCGTAATTCGACGAGCAAGGCGTCGCCAACACCCCTAAGGCCCAGCAGAGCTCCCGCGGGAGGGCGCCGCCCCCTACCCTCTTATAGCGGACTAGCGGCCTGGGAGGCGCCCCCCTGCTCCTATTGTCGGGCATCCGAGCATCGGGTGACATCCTGCCCAAAGTATCTGGGCAAGCCGGTCCCGGCGAGGCAAACCATCGCCAGGGAGCGCCGCTGGTGCTACTCTAGCCTGGAAAGGCATCTCCTAAGGGACTGCCAGCACCAGCGGCCCTGTACGCACTGCCAGGGCGCCCACCATACAATTTTGTGCCTGGGTGCTAACGGCGCCTCCGCTAGGGGCTCTGCCGGGTCATCGGCTCCCACGGGCGGGGGCGCCCAGCCACGCCCTCTGTCGGCCGACGCTCGACGCTCGCCTGCCAGCCTCCGTGCTCCTGGGTTTGAAGGGGGTCCCTACCCCGACCAGTCGGGGGTCGTTCCCCCAGGGGCGGGTGGGTCGTCGCCCCCCCTCAGCGGGTCGATAGGAATTTCACGGCCACTGAGCGGCCAGCTAGACTCTTCCCCCCCCCCCCGCTAGCTGAGTGGCCGCGACTGGAGCGCCGCCCTCCCCCCTTTGGTCGTTGCTGGTACTACCGGGTTCCTGCGACTTCGTATCTGTCCCGGTCCTCGGGGCCGAGGTTCCCCGAATCTCCCCAGGTCAACCCGTTCGGGGAATTCCAACCACGGGTCATCGAAATGCCGCCGAAATGCCGCTCTCGGGACCCCCGGTTCGGGTGCCGGTCCGACAGAGGCTGCTCCAAATAGGAAGCTGCCGCCCCAGCTTCCACCACGGCTGCCTCCACTGAGCCTTTGAGCCGTCAACAGTCCACCTGTCAAACTGTTCTATTGCCGACGGCCTCAGTGAAGGTGTACAACCCGAGCAGCGACTGCTTAACTGTTCGCGCTCTATTGAGTTCGGGTTCACAACGCAGTGTGGTCTCCACTTGGTTGGTGGGAAGACTGGGGCTCCCCTGGAGCTCTGAATCACGTACGATGGTAGGTATCGGAGGTGCCGAGCCTCCTGCTCCTAGGAGACAAGCAGAGTTGATTTTCAGCCCCGCTAGCGAACACCTTCACATTTTAGTCAAGGTAAATGTCCTCGATGACATTGTAGCTTTTCTCCCTAACGTCCGTATAAATGACAGCGCGGTTCGTTGTGCGTCGGATTTGAGACCGGCAGACCCTCAATGGTTCCAACCTGGGCCTATATATTTGTTGCTGGGGGCCGACGTGCTGGGGTTCATCTTGTTAGGCGAGATACGAGCCCTGCAGCCCGATGGCTTGTCGGCCGTGTCAACTGTATTTGGGCAGTTTCTTTGGACCGGTTCTGTGGTCTCCACTTCCTCAGACGGCCGACCCGCTCTCCGTTGTGGACGTGTCCTTTCGGACGTCGTCCAGCGGTTCTGGCAAATTGAAGAGCCACCACACGCGGCTCGAGTCAACCCTCTGGACCGTGAGTGCGAGTTCTTCTACCAGAACAATACCGGCCGTCGTGTCGACGGTCGTTTAGTCACTCGCTTACCCTTTCTGGACTCACGTCCCCCTTTGGGTCAATCTCGTGCACTGGCCGAGAAGAGGTTGCTTTCCATGGTCATCCCAGCCTTTCGCGACAAATATATCGAGTTCATGCGCGAGTATCAAGAGCTGGGTCACATGTCACCGTCCAACTTCGACTGGCGGTCACAGGAGCACTACTTCTTCCCCACCATGCGGTCTTGAGGACCTCTGATAGTAAGATTCGGGTAGTTTTTGACGGCTCCGCTCCCTCGTTAAATGGTGTGTCCCTGAACCAGTGTCTCCACTCTGGTCCTAAAATGATCAAGGACATATCTGACATTTCGACCCACTTCCGTCGGCACCAAGTGGTTTTTGTAGCCGACATTCGGATGATGTTTCGACAATCAGTGGTTCATCGTGATGACCGTCGATATCAGCTGATATTGTGGCGCGAGAAGCCTAGCGATCCGATACAGGTGTTTGAGTTGAACACCACCACTTATGGACTCCGGTCCAGCCCGTATATCGCCATGCGAACCCTCCTCGAACTAGCTGAGAGAGAGCGTCTAAGATACGCTCGGTGGGCTTCTATTTTGGAGACTTCAGTCTACATGGACGACATTTGTACGGGCGCATCCACCGTTGAGGAGGCTCTTCTCTTGCGAGACCAATTAATTGCCATCCTGAAGTCCGGAGGTTATGAGTTGCGCAAATGTTTGTCGAACTCCCCTCATATTTTGAAGCACCTGCCAGGAGAGGATCAACAAGACCCTCATCTATTCGAGCACTCTGAAAATCCTAATTTATTGACTGTGCTGGGCATTCAATATCAGCCTGTTCAGGATACTTTCACGTATCGAGTAAAACTCGATCCCCCTCCCAAAGCATTGACCAAGTGTTCCGTGCTGTCTACTGTAGCCCGCACCTTCGACCCTAATGGATGGATCACCCCGGTCATCTTTTTGGTTAAGTGCTTTCTTCAAAAGCTCTGGATATCCGGGTTGGGTTGGGACGAGACTATTAGCGGGACTCTCTTGCGAGAGTGGCTGTCCATTGTCTCCTTCTTTCCGGACATCAAACGGGTCTCCATGACAAGGTGCTTCCTTCCTCCAGAAAAATGCAGGGCTACCCTACATGGGTTATGCGACGCCTCTGAGAAAGGCTATGCTGCTGTCGTATATTTGCGGACTGTGAGCTCTTCTGGTCATACTGCAGTCCATCTCGTACTTGCTAAAAGCAAGGTTGCTCCCATTAGGTCCCGCTTAACTATCCCTAAATTGGAACTGTCCGGAGCCGCTCTTCTCACGCGACTCCTCAACCACGTTCACTCGTCTTTGACGACTGTAATCGACATTACGCACGTCTACGCTTGGTCGGACAGTGAGATAGTACTTTGTTGGCTCAGAGCTGCACCTCACAATCTTGAGGTCTTTGTGGTGAACCGCGTGTCTCAAATCCAGAGTTCTGAGACCTCTCTAAACTGGAGACATGTCCCAGGGGAGTTGAATCCCGCAGACTGCGCTTCTCGCGGCTGTGAAGCCCCGTGTTGGTTGACCACCCGCTGTGTTGGGGTCCCAGTTGGTTGACTGAGTCTCAGTCATTCTGGCCCCAGGATAAATACTCTGAACCGATTGAATTGCCTGGCCTACGAACCCGAGTAGGAGTGGGCAAGGATAAGCCCACTCGGGATCTCTTCCTTCTAGAACGGTACAGCTCTCTCGATAAGCTCTTAGGAGTGATTGCTTGGTTGCGTCGATTTGTCCGCAATTCGAGAGACCCGCCCAACCGAATCTCTGATTCCGTTTTGTCCCCTAGCGAGCGTCGTGAAGCTTTGACGCATTGGACTCGTATGGTCCAAGCGTAGCATTTTGAGCCCGTGATTGAAAACTTGAAGCGGGGCTCCGTTGTCAAGGGCGCTCTGGCCCGTCTGAACCTCTCCCTGAACGACGCTGGGATGCTGCGCGTTGGCGGACGATTGAAAAATTCTCAACTGCCGTACGGGGCTCGACACCCGTTACTGCTCCCTAAAGACGGCGCCTTTGTCCGGTTGCTGGTAGCCCACCATCATGTTAAGAATGCCCACGCTGGGTGTAACGCTCATTCGGCTATTTTGCAATGGGAGTTTTGGATTTTGGCTGGCCGACGCACCATTCGGAGCGTCCTCTTTAAGTGCATACCCTGTTATAAACTAAAGGCCACCATATCGCAGCCTATGATGGGCGACTTATCACCCGACCGCGTCAGGGCCATCCGACCATTCGCTGGAGTCGGAACAGAATTTGCTGGCCCCTTCCTCGTCAAGTCCTCCAATCTTCGTAACGCGCGTTCACATAACGCCTATCTGTGCGTTTTCGTGTGCCTCTCCACTAAGGCCATTCACTTAGAACTGGTAAGTGCCCTCAGCACTGAAGCCTTTGTGGCCATGCTGGGCCGCTTCGTACCGCGTCGCGGTGTGCCGGACCTGATCCGGTCTGATTGCGGAACGAATTATAAGGGCACGGATAGATATTTGAAAGAGGTCGTCGAATTTCTGTCCAACAACAGGACGTATTTAGGTACTGCGATATCCAAGAAGGGCATCCAGTCGAAATTCGACCCTCCGGCTTGCCCACACTGGGGCGGTATTTTTGAAGCGGTGATTAAGGTTGCAAAAATGCATCTCCGTCTCGTTATTGGCGAAACTATTTTGACGTTTGAGGAGCTTGCCACTGTATTCTGAAAAATTGAGGCGGTACTCAACTCTCGGCCCCTCTGTCCCCTCTCGTCCGATCCGAATGATTTGGAGGTTCTGACCCCGGGACACTTCTTGATTGGCCAGCCACTTAACGCCCTGCCCGAGTACCCCTTCAGGGAAGTAAACTCTTCGCGGCTGAGCAGATTTGACCTGCAGTGTGCCTAGTGCAAGTTCCACAAAATAATTCGAATGACTTCACCATCGCGTTAACCGAGTTAACGTCATACCTATCGACAAGTGAAGACAAGCGAGTGTGTGTTACAATCGAAGCTAACCTTTCGATTCGCGTTTACTCACCATGCATCGCGTTCGTTCCAGTGCTGCCATTTTAGCGCTTTGGGAGCTAGATCTAGCGCTTTTTTGGAATGGTTAGCGCGTATTTCAAAATTTTAGCACCTAGCGCTTAATCTAGCGCTTTTTGGTATATAATATTATATTTAGCACACATTTCAAAATTGTAATGTCTAGAGGGTTATCTAACTCTTTTATAGCTTTTTTGTCTACATTACCGATAATAATTATCCCGATCTCCCGGCTCCTCCTTTAGGATGATCAACTTGAATTTTTGTTACCGATAGATTTTAAGCGGGGAAATCCCCTTTATTAAAGTTTTTGTTCATGGTTTTGGCAACACATTTGTTTTGCTTTATTCAATTTCAGTCAGTTGTTTAGAGAACAGCTAAGTTAAAAGTTACTTAGAAGTTACAACACAAAGAAAGTGTGTAGCATACCGCATTCAAATGCTGACATCGAACGTATGTTCAGTTTAATGAATATTGTTCCGAAATAATATGCACTTTAAAACAGTTAATGCCATTTAAGTCGATGTCCTGCGAAGTATTGGTACATCGGAAAAGTATAGCCAGAAATAAAACTTAATGTTGTTTTCTTTATTATGATGATAACGAAATTAAACGATTTGTTAAATTTTGTTTGTATTTTTTATTATAATTTATAATTCAAGAAAAAATTTAGTTAATTTAGCGCGCAATCTAGCGCCTTTTTAAAGCGCTATTTTCATGAAATCTAGCGCTTTTGGCGTCGTCCTAGCGCTGAATGAGATTTTTGATCTGGCAGCACTGGTTCGTTCCTTCTCTTATGTTGGTAACACGTTAGCGTCGTGAAATAAACTAACCAAGTTTAGGGATGACATATTTACTTAGTCGTCTTAATATTAGAAGCTGTCTATCAAAGTTGTGGTTATTATAGCATCTTTCATATACTTTGACAGTTTGTGTTTGTTGTGACCTTACGATTTATTATTTATTTATTAATTGAAAATATTAAATTATAATTATAAGTAAAAAAATATGAAGACTAGTTCGTCCCAATTCGATTTGATGGTGACATTTATGGAGCAGTAAGTTGAATTTAATTTATTTAGTGTTTAGGGAACATATTAATATGTTGTTGTATATTTTGTAACTAAGTTTATTGGTTTTAGGCATGGAGATCTCAGCAAACCATCCAATAATGCAAGAGGTAGGATGGCTTGTATAAAAAACTGGGAGGAATTAGCTCAATTTTTGAATAGTGATGGTAGTGGTGATACAAAAAGTACTGAGAAATGGAAGAAGGTACGTCTAAATGATTATTTATTTTTACTTATTTTGGTTTAAACTGGGTTGTGGTTCTCTAATTTTATGAAACATTTGCTTCTCTGCTCGCTTTAAGGTTTGGAGTGAATATAAAAATAATATTAAAAAAAAGGCTGCTCATCTACATAAAGCAGCTAGAGGTACTGGTGGTGGGCCTGCTACATATGTTAAATTGACAGATTTGGAACAAAGAGCCCTAAATCTGATTGGTGTACAAGTAGCTACGGGCTTGGCAGTTGAAGAGGCTGGGTTGTCACAGGTTACAACTTTAACTTAAATTAAACCACCTGCTAGTAGGTTATATATCTCATAAATTGTATTTTCTTTCAGGGGACTCATGTTCAGGCTAATCCCACAGTGTATCTTGAACAAGGAAAACTACCACAACTACATCAATCAGTAGAATGTAAGTAGCATATAATTAACAGTACATATTATATTAACAATGTTTTTTTTTATTTTAGGTACTTCACTACCTGCTCAGGAAAATATTGCCCCACAACTGCCAAGCTCACTACCAAGCTATTTCTAATTTGTTTTGTGTGGTTAATTGTGTAACATACATGATTGTAAGCTGTTATATAAAAAAGTCCCGCTGGGTTTCTTGCTGGTTCTTCCCAGGACAGAGGTTTTTCTTTCAAACCAGTGGTAATTAAACAAAAGAGTGACTTTCAATTAGTATTATTTATAATCTATATAGAATAAAAAAGTTTGTTCTGTTTCAATGTTCTTGTAATTATTAAATTGTTGTATTAAGTTGTAATTGTAATTATTTAATTAAATTTGTGATAAAATTTAAGGCTGGTTATAAATAAAAGAAAGATTTAAGCTTATTCAAATTTATTTATTTAATCCCTATAGTAACTTTCTTGCTAATTGATCTCTTAATATTCTATCTCTAATTAAATCAGAGGTAGCTTCTCTTTCTGTGTAACTTATTTGATCAGATTCCACCATTCTCCTTTAAAATTGCAGACCTAAAAATAAATCATATTTAATAAGTTTACTATTTATAAGTTAGCTTAATATATTATAGTAATTCAATTTAAAATTAAGATACCTACCTATATTTTCCTCTGTATCCTCAACACCAAAATTAATAATTATATTATGTAACACAGAGCATGCTAAAATAATGTGTGCACATTTTAAGGGCTTGTAGTGCAAAACTCTATCCTTGTGTAGACATCGCCATCGATTTTTCAGCATTGAAAATGTGTTTTCAATAACAACTCGAGCTCTCATGTGTTTTTCATTATAATTATTGGACTCAGCGTCCAAAAATGGTGTCACAAGCCATGGGCGTTGGGGATATCCAGAATCTCCTAGAGTTAAAATATACATGTTATTGTCAATAATATAGATATAAATAATTTAGAAATGTTTTACTTAAAAATACTTCTTATAACTCAAAACATCCCAATAAATTATACTGTGGATATATTACCTAAAAGCCACATAATTTCTCCATTTTGGTGCAAAGATTGCATGTATGTGTTTAAATTACTGCTTTCCCATATAAAGGAATCATGATTTGCACCTCCAAACTTGGGATTCACATTTAAAATTCTATATTCATCACATACCTGAAAAGAAGACATTTTGTTTATTACCCCTTTTTAACCAATGAATAATAAAAAAAAAACTTAAGATTTACCATTTGAACATTAAGTGAATGGTAGTGCTTACGACTATAATACAAATGTTCCTCTTCTTTTGGTGGGACAACTATTTTAAAATGACTTCCATCAATACAACCTACCACTCCAGGGATTCCATATTTTCTGTAAAAACTGAATTTTAAAACAAATATTTACCGAATTCAATGAATAATTTGCATAAGGTTGTTTAAAAATAAATATATGCTTATTTTAAATATGCTTGTCTAGCAGCTTTAGTGTCAGAGAACCGAATATATTTATTTATTATATTTTTGTGTGTCAGCGCCTGGGTAACTTCTTCAATGTACACACTGCACATTTTTTGAGACGTGTACTTTGCAATCCCAACTGGCCTTTGGTAAGATCCAGTTGCAAAAAAGAATAGACCAGTGAGCACCTGCAATTAGAAAGAGAACAAACTTATATTTAAACTTGCACTTGTTTTAAACTTGAGTTGCAAAAATGTGAATACTTTAATGATCGATACATACTTTATGTTCCAAGGAAACGCGTTGAGAGGAGCTAAGATTTGTCAAACTCCTTAGCTCTTTACACAAAAACTTGAACACTTTCTTGGAAATGCGATACCTTTCTTTAAATTGCCTCCCCGTGAGGTGTAACAAAGGGTTGAAAGATGCACGAGCTCTTGATTCAACATCGGCGTTATAATTGCGCTCATCTTGTGCATTAGCGGTTGCAAACATACTCCATGCGAAAGAAAACGTCCTGCCATACTTAAATATTGTTCACACAAAAAGAAATAAAATGAAACCTTCAACAATCGATCTCAATAATATGCTTTCTCACTGTCAAAATTTAGGTGAAAACTTATTCGATATCGACGGCGTAAAGTTTATTTATGTGAGATCAAAATTGGAACTCGCACTCGCAAAATTCTTGAAACAACCAATCACGTGCGTTTACGTTCTCACTGTCGAATGCGAGTGAATGCTCGATGGTCGATATCGACGACGTAATAAACTCGCACTCATGAACTGTGATTCCGATTATTGCCACTAGTTGCCGCTGATTTTATTCCATACAAATTGTAGTTAACTTTCTCGGTATCGAGCGCGTAAAAAATCTCGCACTTGGCACACAGAAATCCAGATCATGGGCGAAATCTGTCGAATGCATTTGTAGATTTACCGCCGTTAAAGGTGAAAGCATGGTAAACTCAATTAAACAATCAACTACATACACAACGGGTGTCCAAGAAGGATTGGTTAATCGTGTTAACATCAGCATTACACTGCTATCACATGGCAAATAGATTTTGTAAACATTTGACATATTACGTTTAGTGACTGCTTGAGTAGTAACGCAATATAAAGTGGAGATCCTATCATTTTTGTACATGCATCATCATCATCATTACAGCCTTTCATAAATCCACTGCCGAACATAGGCCTCCTCCAAGGAATGTCACAAAGCACGGTCCTGAGCCACCTGCATCAATGGACTTCCTGCATGTCTTACCAGCTCGTCACTCCATCTAGTGAGGGGTCGCCCTACACTTCGCCTACCGGTACGAGGCTGCCACTCGAGAACCTTTCTTCGCCATCGGTTGTCGGTTCTTCGAGCTATATGGCCGGCCAACTGCCACTTCAGCTTACTAATCCGTTAGGCTATGTCAGTCACTCTGGTTCTACTGCGGATATCCTCATTTCTAAGTTTATCACGCAGAGACACTCCGAGCATAGCCCTCTCCATAGCTCGCTGAGCGACCTTGAGCTTCCTCATACGGCCAGCATTGAAGGACCATGTCTCAGATCCGTAAGTCATCACTGAAAACACGCACTGGTTGTACAATTTCGTTTTAAGGTTTTGAGGTATGTCTAACGAGAAGATGTGTCGTAGTTTCCCGCACGCTGCCCAGCCGAGTTAAATTCGTTGATTGACCTCTTGGTCGAAGTTACCTAATCGGACTATTTGTCCCAGGTAAACATACTCGTCAACAACTTCGCGCTTAGTGCTCCCAACAACTACCGGCATAGGTGTGATATGGACCGTGGACGTTAAACAAGATTTTAGTTTTGTCCATGTTCATCTTAAGACCTATCCGTTGGGAGACACTATTCAGGTCATTGAGCATAGTGCTTAGGTCCTCCAACGATTCTGTCATAAGAACTATATCGTCGGCAAATCGAAGGTGAGTGACGTACTCGCCATTGATGTTAGTAGCGCATCCTTTCCAGTCCAGTAGCTTCAAAACTTCTCCCAATGCAGCGGTGAAGAGTTTCGGGGATATAACGTCACCCTGTCTTACACCTCTCTGCTGGTGGATAGGTTTCGTACTCTAGTTCTGTACTCGGAAAACCATCGTAGCTCTACTGTACAAACACTTCAGCACTTCGATATACCGACAGTCAACTTGGCACCGCCGAAGGGACTGCAGCACCGCCCAAATTTCGACGGAATCAAAGGCTTTCTTATAGTCCACATACACAAGGCAAACTGGTAGATTATACTCCTGTGTCTTCTTTACAAGGGTGTGTATGTGGCGTATGGTACTAAAGCCTTTTCGGAAACCGGCTTGTTTGGGAGGCTGGAAGTCGTCAAGTCTGCGTGCGAGACGATTCGTAATGACTCTCGAAAACAGCACGTAGACGGGGCTCAGAAGGGAAATCGGTCTGTAGTTCTTTAAGAGAGCATTGTCGTTGAACAAGACCACCGCACTACTGCTCCAGGCCTCCAGAGTAGTGCTATCATGGAGGACGAAATTAAAGAGCTTCTGAAGGACTTCAAGTACCGGTTTTCCACCCGCTTTCAGAAGCTCCGCTGTAATTCCATCCTCGCCCGGGCACTTGCTGTTTTTAAGGTGCTGGAGAGCCATTCTAATCTCGCTCAGACTGACGTCCGGGATATCTTCGGGATAATGTCGGATAAGACTCGCTCTTGGATCGTTACTCACACTTGCGTGTGGGTCCAACGATGACATATACAGCTGCCCATAGAATCTCTCAATCTCACTCAAAATCTCAGGTGTCCCGGGAACGATGCTGCCACACTCGGTCTTCAGCTTTGACAGTTGGCTCTCTCTGGCAAAGACTTTGGAGCTTTAGTTCCGCTCGATCGCTTCTTCAATACGATTGAAGTTGCGTAAGTCTCGCCGCATGCATTTAGATATCTGTCTGTTCAGTTGCCTGTATGCTGTCAAATCTGTTGAAGAATGTAGCTTCATCTCTCGTCTAACAGCCATGAGATTAAGAGTGTGATCGGAGAGTTTTTGTGTTCTTCTGCGACGGGTCTTGCAAAACTTAGCTCCGACCGCAAGGACAGTTTTCACGAGCTTATCATTCATATCATCCACGTTATTGCAGTCTTCTAGGGACTGAAAACGGTTTTGTAACTCGAGCTGAAAGGTTTCGGGACTTTGGAACAGAGCACGGAGGGGACGGAGCGTTGACTTCATTAGACGAGACCTCTCCAACTTAACGTTTAGGTTCAGTGTACCTCTAACCATTCGGTGATCACTACCAGTTTTCACCCTCGCGATCACGGAGACATCACTGAACAGTTGTCGTCTGGTCGTAATAATGAAGTCAATCTCATTTTTTGTTGAACCGTCGGGGCTCGACCAGGTCCACTTCCTGTGGGGCCGCTTCTGGAAAAAAGAGTTCATCATAAAGAGTCCCTCTTTCTCCATGAAGTCGGCCAGCTGCTGGCACCTTGGGTTCCGTTGCCCTATTCCAAATTTCCCTACTTTCAACTCACCGTTCTCTCTTGTGCCTAGTTTTGCATTGAAGTCTCCCATTAACACCGTATAGTGGGCTTTGGAGGAATGCATGACTCTAGAGATATCATCATACATTTCCTCAACCTCCTCATCGGGATGTGCCGAGGTTGGTGCGTAACCCTGTATGACTTTCAGCGAATATCTAATATCAGCGAATATAGTTCGTAGCTCGATTTGACGAGTCGAGACGGTACATTTATTGTTTGACATGGTGGGTCGCGAGTGTTGGACACGACTGCAAAAATAATTTGTATTCTTCGAGTAAGTAGACTAACCCGGTATATGAGTTTTATTATGTATTGTCTTTTGCAATTAACAGAAATTTATGTACTTAATAAAATAGTAATTTATTTTAATATCCATTACAGGTAGATAATATGGGAAAACGTAAAGAAAGTTATTAGAATAAAAAAATAAAATTAATATAATAAGCATATGAACTAATCGAAAACTCGCTAAGCAGTCTTGTTTTAGGACTCGACTCAACCGGTGTGTCAGTGGGGATCTATGATCTGGACCATGAGTGAATTAGTGATCAGTGGGTTAGCCTCTATGGGATCCACCCATTGTGATATCATTTCAGACCTTCTAGAATAGTCCTGTCCTGATTAACTCGTCGGGTCCTTTTTTGAGGTTATCACCCGATTACGATGACGTTTAGGTTATTTTAGTAATATCTTATGCCGAGGTTAGTATTGCAGTAGTTAAATTTAGATTGATAAATAATATTTATAATACAGAATAGAATAGAATAGAATATTGATTAATATTGATTATTACATAATACTTGGGGGTCATTGTAGAAGCGTGCTCGTCGCGACCCCTGCCAGCCCTTTTCAGAGCTGCAATTCTACTCAGCTGCGCACCCATGCCAACGAGGGTTAGGGCGTCCCCCCAAGGCGACGCACACCAGCTCGTCCCCGTTGGTGTGGAATGCAGCGCGCAAAGCGGCGATGGGGACCGCCACCCGTCATGCACAGCCCGACACGGCGGAAGGTGGAGGACAGAGTGCAGAGTTGGCACGTGGAATGTTAGAGGAGGCATGAAAAATAAGATAAATGAGTTGATTGAAATAATGAAAGAAAGAGAATTAGATGTCGTGTGTATGTCGGAGACCAAACGAAAGGGCAGTGTTACTGAAGAGCTTCCTGGCGGGGCGTTAGCTCTATGGTCCGGAGTCCCGGAGAGCGAGAGCGCCCGCCAGGGAGTGGGGGTGCTGCTGTCGTCTCGGTTGGTCGATGTTATGACTGAATATAAGGTTGTGAACTCAAGACTTCTCTGGGTTCGCTTTAAATTGGGAATGACGAAGTTATTCCTTTTGGCTGTTTATGCGCCGGTAGCTTCGTCGTCCAGGGCTGAGCTGGAGGAGTTTTTGGAGAATGTAAGAGAAGTTCTAGATTTGGCTAGGGGAAACGAAAGAATTGTTGTGTGTGGTGATTTGAATGGATGGGTTGGCACCGCTCGACCAGGGTACGAGTCGGTGCTTGAAAAGTTTGGCGATAAAAGGGTTAATGATGCTGGCAAGCTTATACTGGCGGTATGCAAGGAAAAGGGTCTTCTTGTGACAAACACTATGTTTAATCACAAGAAAATCCATATGTATACTAGAGAAAGAAAGAATGAGAAAAGTATGATCGATTTGTTCCTAGTGGATGACCGACTGCGAAAACAGGTGATGGATACGCGAGTGTTCAGGGGTGCTGACCTCGGAACGGATCACTATCTAGTGATTACTAGATTTAGGGGTCTGTTCGCAGGTTGGCGCTACCGGACGGCGGTAACAGAACCACAGTCGGTCTGTCGCATCCGAAGCTGGAAGCTTCAGGAAGCGGATACTAGGGACAAATATCATGCGAGGGTAGCCGAAAAGCTTGACACCATCGATGGCAGAAATGAATGTGTGGAAAGAACATGGCAGAACCTTAGGGATGGAATGGTAAGTGCAGCGGAAGAAGTGTGTGGAACAATAAAAAGAGGCAGTAGTAAAAGAAGAGATGCATGGTGGAATGATGAAGTGAAAGAAACTGTAGAGAAGAAGAAGAAAGCATGGTTAGACTACTTGGTCTCTAGTAATGATAAGGATATGAGAGAGAAGATGAAAGAAAGATATAAGCTGCAGAAAGTTAACACGAAAGCATTGATTGAGGAAATGCGTGAAAGCTGTAGAATGGAAGCGGACGAAAGGTTGTCGCACAACTTTAAGGAGAACTCCAAACTCTTCTGGAAAGAGGTTGGAAGGACCCGAAGTGGTGCGACGGCCTTAAGAATGAACAAAGTGCTTTCGAGAACTAATGACGTCCTCACAGAAAAATCGGACGTCATGCAGCGATGGAGCGAATTTTATAGAGAAATGTATGCGTGTGATGATCTTAGTGAGGGATCCGGGGATGACGCCGTGACTGGTACGCCACACCTGGACCTTGATGACACTGAGGTCATCAGTATGAAAGAGATTGAACGTGCGATTCGAAGTTTGAAATGTGGTAAGGCTGCGGGACTAGACAGAGTTACTGCTGAAATGGTCAAGTATGGTGGGCCTCGCGTCTGGGACAGATTTTATCTGCTGTGCAATTTGTGCTGGCGGACGGGAGATGTCCCGGATGATTGGCGATCCGCAGTCATTGTGCCTTTATATAAAGGTAAAGGTTCACATTTTGACTGCGGGTGCTATCGGGCGATCAGCTTGACCAGTTTAGCAAGTAAAGTTTACTCGAAGGTTTTGACACGTAGGATGCAAGAGAAATCGGAAAGATTTCTATGGGAGGCACAATGCGGATTTAGACCTGGAAGATGATGCACGGATCAAATGTTTTCTCTACGCATGATCACGAAAAAGCTTCTGGCTGCTAACCAGAAGATTTTCTGTGCTTTTGTGGATCTTGAGAAAGCATTTGATAAGGTTGTAAGGAAGAAAATGTGGGAACTGTTGCCGGGGTACGGTGTGGATGGTCGATTGCTAAGGGCTGTGCAGTCACTTTACTGTGACTGTAAAGCCTGTGTGCGGGTAGGGCATGACCTGTCACCCATGTTTAGCGTCCAAACGGGCGTAAAACAGGGTTGTGTCATGTCTTCCTGGCTGTTCATACTGTATCTCGACAGCTGTTTACAGAAGCTGAAAGATAGCTGTTTGGGTGTGAAATTGGGTGACATAAAAGTAAATTGTCTGCTGTATGCTGATGATGCAGTGCTTATTGCACCATCAGAGGCAGAACTGCAGGCATTAGTCACGTGTATGAAAGAGGAATGTGAAATTAAAGGTCTCCGTTTGAATGCTAATAAAACTAAGGTTCTGGTATTTGAAAGGGACGAAGAGAGAACGAAGTGTGAAATATGGGTAAATCAGGAATGTCTAGAACAGGTAAATGAAATTGTATACTTGGGGAGTGCTTTTAGCCGGGATGGAAGATGTGATTTAGATGTGGACAGGCGTGTCGCTGCCGGGAACAAAGTCAATGGTGCCCTGACTGCGTTAGTCAAAAGGCAAGGCGTAATGAAGAGTGCACGCCTTGCAATATATAACGCAGTGTTGGTACCGACTTTGTTATATGGCAGCGAAACCTGGGTGTGCCAGAAGAAGCATAAAAGCAAGTTGAATGCAGTGGAGATGCAATCTCTTCGTAAAATGTGCGGCGTTACCATGGCCGACCGAAAGCGAAACGAAGAGATTCGCAATATGGCAGGTTTGAAAGATGACCTTATCACAAAAATTGATAAGGAAGTGCTTCGATGGTTTGGGCACGTTGAGCGAATGAGTGAAGACCGAATGGTGAAGAAAATATATAGCGCGAAAGTTAATATTAAAAGGTGTCGAGGTAGACCGAGACTAACTTTCGAAGACCATGTGAGCAAACTGCTCGAAGAGGGGAGGGTCAAGAGTACTCGGATACCTAGACGTGCATGTATGAAGAAGATAATGAATCTGAAAGAAGCGAAAGAGGTATGTAAGGATCGTGACACTTGGCGATCTGTTCTCTCTGGCTACCCCGTCAGGGATTGTGCGTGAAGATAAGTAAGTAAGTAAGTACATAATACTTATTGAAAGTCATTTTTTATTTACCACTGGTTCGGAAAATACCTCAGTCCTGGGAAGAACCAGCAAGGAACCCAGCGGGACTTTTTTTAAACATAATTTCACTTAACAATAATTTTGTTTATACAATTTTTAAATGATATTTTCATAGAACCTGCATGGTGGCGATTACCCTATTCCCAGGGGTTATTTTCATTCATGTATTCTTTGATATTATAATAACCCTTCTTGTACAGTTTTTCTTTACTGAAACTTTTAAACTTGTTTATTGACAAACTTTAAAATTGTTCTGGGATTTTGTTGTAAAAGCGTATATGTAGAAAGGGTAATTGAGTATAGTACAGAGACTGATTTTGTAGTTAGGAATAATAATTAATTCGTTTACACGAATTAATTATCCAACGAGTCGAGGATAAACTAGTAACGGAATACGACAAGTGCACCGTTCCACGTCAGAGCCAAGACTGCCTTAACGAAGGCCGCTCCGTACGTTTTATACAAGCAGGACGGGCGGCACCGCAGGTGCAATGCCGCAGGTGTGCGGTACACGTGTCTTTTACAAGAATTCTGTCTAGCTAGACTGACGCCGCCGCACCTGCAACGGTGCAGGTGCCGTCACGGCCATGCTGACATGCGTGCGTCCTCGCACGCGCTCCATCACAATCTTACTTATCTGTAGAAAGGAAAACATCGTTCGATCATCCTGATAAAACAGTGTCTGGTCCGGTCCATATTGACCCTTCAGATTTGGGCGACAATCAGTTTTGTTCCGGCAGTAAGCCCTACAAAACTTTAATCATCTTTATGCTAGATCGGAATGATTAGTCTGTAGCTTTTTCTATTTTCTCTCTTTTTTTTTTCAAGTACTGTTTTTGCTAGTCCGGAATCACTATTCCCTATAGCCATATCATTGGACCGGCAGAAAGCTCTGCAATGATATTACTCTTTTTATTCTAGTACTATTTGCTAGTCCGGAATCACTATTCCCTGTAGCTATATCATTGGACCGGCAAATGCCCTGCAATGATAGTAACAACCACTTTTTTTCTTACTCTCTTTTTTTCAATTCATTATAGAATAGTTACAGACCAACCATACCGCAAACGTGTCCCTGTTACAATCACACAAAAGTGTATCGTAAGGACGTAGTGACATGATAACACCTAATTATGTAAACCAACAGCAACACGACACATCCCAGTGCAGAACAAATTAGCCTCTCAGCGACACCATCTTCCTTTCTTGCACTAGAAGAATTACTCCGCTACAGTGATGCAACCTCTGTATTTTTTAGACACACAGACAAAGCTACCTCCGACTGTCGCGAGTCCTCTTGCGGTTGAAAGAGAACAGCATACGGTATATCAGTTATCACCACCTGCTAACAGATATTAACTCTTGTTAAATATTACAACGGTCGACCATCCCAGACTTCATTTAAGTCATGAACGCGCCGATATGGCTACCTCCAGGCAAACGGACTCCAGCTTTTCGTTCTGCTGCGTTCGTGCCACATTCGCGCCAGCGAGCCGTCGCGCCGTACTAGCGCTAGCGAATCGTCGCACTGCTTTGCAAAATTAAAAGGAATCGAGACAAATGTATTGCGAACCATGGAATTCCGAGCTTCCAAAATTCATCACATATTCTCTTAAGAAACGGCAACTGTATGACATTTGAAAACATTGCAAAAAAAAATGGAAACTATGTGTAGAGACAGATACCACAACATATTTCGAAGGGAAGGAGGCAATTGCGCAAAATCTACGAAAACCGTCCATTTACAGCGCCAAAGCACCATTTGTTCGGCGGCCGCTTGAATTGCCCTGCCGTAAGATGAGCCGATAAGTTACAGACTGTAGCGGTGTAGGCTCAATCTTACCAGCGTTCGGCCGTACCTGACCATGTTCGATTAGCCGTCACAACATCTTCCTCATTGATCATTGTTGTAGAGACTTCTACGAATCCCTCGACATCAAACCCTAATCTTGTCGACGACACAATATTCGGAGCAAACTGCAACACTGATCAACACATTAGAACACAAAAATGTCACTTATTATTTTCAATTCATAGCGTGTTAAAGTTAATCCTTTATTTTGGTAAATCCCACAAACGTTTTGAACTTCAAAATATAGCAAATGATAATCATGTTTCGCGTGAACTATCAAATTACAACAAAACTTGAATAAGTTAATAAGAAAGCCTCCAACATTTCTTTCGACATTTGTTAACATATTTAGGTACGTCAAGAAATAATGAAAATACTTGCGGGTACTTTTAATACAAATAGAACAAATTAAAAAAAAATTGGCTTAAATAATTTCACTTTATCTTTTCTCTACACTTTAATGATAAGACAATATCGTAAGTAGCATAACAAATTTCATTATGGTATTTAACATAAAAACAGATTCATCAATGCGGAATTCATTATAGACTTCCACAAATGTAATAATCCTCATACTATTCGAAGATTATAGGTGGGCAAAAATGGGGACTTTATCGCAATTCTGATGTAGAAAGGGTAATTGAGTATAGTACAGAGACTGATTTTGTAGTTAGGAATAATAATTAATTCGTTTACACGAATTAATTATCCAACGAGTCGAGGCTAAACTAGTAACGGAATACGACAAGCGCACCGTTCCACGTCAGAGCCAAGACTGCCTTAACGGTGGCCGCTCCGTACGTTTTATACAAGCAGGACGGGCGGCACCGCAGGTGCAATGCCGCAGGTGTGCGGTACACGTGTCTTTTACAAGAATTCTGTCTAGCTAGACTGACGCCGCCGCACCTGCAACGGCGCAGGTGCCGTCATATACATTGCCCTATAAATGAATTACTGATTCTGTGGAGTCTAGTAACTGGCATTACAAGCTTATGTTTGTTCCTAGTATTTAAAGTATGCACATCCTTATTCTTATTAAAGCTATTTATGTTTTTATGCACATACATTACATTCTCATAAATATAATATACGCATAAATATATAAAAGTTACATACTCAGTTAGCCTGTCTTCTAATGTTATGGCTTTTCATTAGTGCCGACAAAATACAATATGTAACAATAACTCTGTGGTTCCCGTTAAGTGCGTTATTAGAATCAGTATATAAATAATTTTTCTTCAGAAAAATCGACATAAAAATATTCAAATTAAATTAAAATAAAATAATACTTGTAAATTGTATGTGGATTGATTACATCTGCAAAAACCTTCTGAAATACAAAACCTTTATTAACATAGGCATTTTTTTATCGGTCGTTGGTAAACAACCTTCATTTTTATATCTTTTCATGACAATTGAATTGTGACAAAATTTTATGTATATTAAACTTTCCATATTTTTAAATAGCTACTGAAAAAACACGGAATCAAAATAAGTCAGGTGGCTTATACTAGACAATACTTTTGCGATCATTTGAAGTGCGTGTAAATTTTTGCGGATTTTCCTATACTAAAGTCTGACGATGACAAGCGGGTAGCGGGTTTGAGTTTGAGAAGCGAGCGGAACGCCGCTTATTTTATAGTAATTTTATTTTGTTTATTACATTTTTTTTAATATGGATCTATTTATAAAATAATTTCTGTTGTATATTCTTTATCGAACAAAGTTTCATATGAAAAATGCATAACACATTTCTCCTACGAATAGTGGAACTAGTTTGAAATTAATCACAATATTTAATATTTGAAACAACCTTTTTAAATAGTTTTACCAAATCTCTTATTAGGTAAGAACGTAGTTTATAGCATTAATATCCAATAACAAAGTGTATTGGAGGTGAAAGAATATTCACTACTCCAATTTACCCCGTGGGTGTGGTAAAAGTCAGATGACAACCAGGCGATGGGTAACGGCTAACGGCATTTTGCTAACAACAACTAGGTCCAAAGTAAAAAACTGCGATTGCCAACCCGCTTGGCAAAAGTGGAAACTATGAGAAATAGGGGGTATTTTTTATAAGATTATCCGTTGGATAGGCTTATGTTCAGTAGTTGACTTTGATAGATCGTAATAAATGAATGAACAATGTATATTTTATCCCAATATAATTTTAGAAACTGTTAGAACTCGTCAAAATTTAACTTACTTCTTAATTCTTCTTAATGATTTTTGTAAGATAATTTATAATTTAAAATAAGTATGGACATATTAAATATTATTAGGTATTCAAGAAGAGATATGGTATCTTCATAAATATTTTCATTTTTATTTCTATTATTTTTAAATTTAAAGTTTCTGAGAATAAATGTATATAGAAAAAATTACTGGAAATAACTATTATACTTCGCTTTTAGCACTAATGTTATAAAAGTATATATATATTTAGACGAAAAACATTTTTATTATAACTACTTTATTGTATAAACCATAATATTATACCCATATATTTAAAGAAAACACGAATTAAGTAAATTATTTCTCCGTGGCAGTAAAAACTAGCCGCAATGGTTGCAACATATGAGATATGATCTACCATCTTGAAAGATACTGTTGAGGGACTGATCATTCATACACAAACCATGGAGGTGCACGTGCCGCGCAACGGCTCGCTTTAAAAAAATGCTGTAGCGGCCATGTCAGAAACAGAGGCCGTAAGTATGCCAGCATTTGTCGTTAAGTTCAGATGCAAATAACATTTTTATAAATACGTATTAAATTTAGTTATAAAATCCCATTCATAGTATACCTATAGATCACTGAAAAGACCAACAGGCTGTTTGTTACAAACTGTATAAATTGTTTAAACCAGTGTGATTGTTTAAATCTGTATTAACCATTTCTTATATTTACGCGAACACTTCACATTGAGTAAAACTACTTTTACGGATTTCATCGCGTTTAATTTACTTATTTTTCTTATTTGCAGAGTTCCGTACCACAAAAGGAAAAAACGGAACCCTTATAGAATCACTTTGTTGTCCGTCTGTCTGTCTGTCTGTCAAGACCCTTTTTCTCAGGAACGCATGGAGATATCAAGCTGAAATTCATATCAAATACTCAAGTCTACCGTCCCTTGGAGCTGTGAAAAAATCAAACTTCTAAGCCAAAGCAATCAAAAGATACAGCCGTTTATGCTGCAAATTTTCGACATTCGCAAGGGAATCAGAACCTACAGGGTACTTCCCGTGAACTCAGAATCTTAAAATTTGGTTTAAAGAAAATTGCGAAAAGTATACATTTTTAGTTACATCATATAATAAAAATATATTTAATAATTTTAAACTTATATACCTACGGATTTGTTCGGAACCCTCGGTGCGCGAGTTCGACTCGCACTTGGCCTGTTTTTTTATTAATTTCCGACGTTTCGGGTGCTTTCCAGCACCCATGGTCACGGGGAACTGAGGTCATTGACGTCCCGATATCAGAATTAACCCGGAGTACCTTCAGATTTTTTAATTATTAATTTTGGTCCGATCTACGCAGAATGAACTTACTGTGTCTTGAAGTCTTGCATTGGTATGCTTGGGTTTAGTTTAATTTTATTAATTACGGAATCCCAAGCAGGTGGTACCCAGCCTCTGTCTCTATTGAAATTAGGATGTTTTTTAATTTCAATAGCCTCACGTATCATCCTTGGCAGGAATCCATCTTCTTTCGCGAGAATTTGTGGTTTATCAAATCTAATATAATGGTTGGGGACGTCTAGGATAAGATCGTAAACTGCAGACTTCCCGGAACGTTAGTGCTTCATGTCAGCTATGTGTTCTTTTACGCGGGTTTTTGTTGATTGTTTTGTTTGCCCTATATATGAGAGACCACATTCTTGTAGAGAAATATTGCACTTGATGGATGGTAAGAACTGACTAATCTTCTTCGGCGGCTGGAAGAATGTTCTAATAGAAGCTCGCTTCAAGATGTAGCCAATCTTGTCTGTGACATACATGGTAGTACAGCAGGCACACGCTCGACTGTGGCCGGCTTCACTCGATCACTGTGACGTAGGCGCGGGTCCCTAAGCTTGTTGTCGTGCAGAACATGCTTGACGTGCTGAAGCTCGGCGGCCAGGTGTTTGCTGTCACAGATCCCTCGTGTTCTCTGTAAAAAAAATTGACCACGGTAGCTGACTATGAAGAATGATGGTGGGATTCACCGTTTAAATATCGGTTTGTATGTGTCTTTTTTCTATACACAGTGTGACCTGTGGTTTATGATTACGAATGACTAACACATCTAGGAAAGCTAAAGAATTATTTGTCTCTTACTCCATAGTATCTTTAATTTTAGAGTTTATGGAATTAAGATGTTCTAAAAATGCAGTTACTTTGTCAGATGGTAAAATTGTGAAAGTATCGTATACATACCGCTTGTAGAACCTTGGAGTTACTGGTGCAGTAAGCAAGGCTTTCTCCTTAAATTCCTCCATGAAAATATCGGCGACAATGGGAGATACTGGTGGCGTATCCATTACCTTTATCTGCGCGGAGAATCGTGAGATCTGGTCTGTTGCGTAAGTTTTTCAATGCAATAAATTCATCTTTGGGTAGATTTAATTTCGGCGCTGAGCTTCGACGTAACAATGGTTTACATTTGTTTATTTGTTTATTTATTTAGGCTTACCAACTAAACACATACAAAACATTATTATTAAACATTTGCAGTTATAAACAAAATTATACTATATATGTATTTAACTTAAAGGTATGAACAACATTTCAACATAAAACTTAAAATTAGTTATGAAATTAACAGATAACAAACTATGATATAAACACAAAGACTATTCTATGAAATACAGGTAAAATTAAAATTAGGTAGAGAGCTTCACATTGTATAATTTAAAGTTTTAATTTTGAGTTTGAGTGTAGTATAGAAATATTTTCTTTTTTAAGGAACCCAGACTATCCCTAAAGAGATCTATATTACATTTACCGAATATATCATTCTACTTTCTCATCATAGAACATAGAGGAGAGTTGTTACCATAATTTTTGCTATTGAAATTTACACTAAAGGGACTAAAATTAACACAACCTTGCTGAAACTCTGGGCACCTTCAAGTTAATTTGTGATAGGAGGGATGGACAATCCACTTTATTATTAAGTAGTTTATGTAAAAGGGTTATAGATAGCAAATTCTTTCGCTGCTCCAATGATAAAATTTAGAAATGTGCTAATCTTTCAGAGTATCTGCGAATTGTACGATGAACGCTACTTACATAAGATATTTTATTTAAAACTCTTTTTTGGATTCTTTCTATACGCTGAATATTATTTTGATAAGACGGGTACCATACGACTGAACAATAACCGACATGACTATTGAATGAAAATTTAGAGGCCATACGTCAAGATATTTCGTCTTTGTTACGACCAAAATTAATAATTAAAAAAGCTGAAAGTACTCCGGGTTAACTCTGACATCGGGACGTCAATCACCTCAGTCCCCCGTGACCATGGGTGCTGGAAAGCACCTGAAATGTCGGGAATTAATAAAAATAAGTAAATTAAACGCGATAAAATCCGTAAAAGTAGTTTTATTCAATCTGTATTAACCTTTAGTTTTTAATAAAATATCATTTATGAAACCCACATTTCCCATATTACACAAAACATTGATAATATTTTTAATTTGTTCATTACTAAAAAAAAATAATAGTTAAAATAATACATAGAAAGCGTACAGTCTGGCCCCACCCTTTGCCATCAGCTATTAATTACAGCCTCGCAGACTTCGCTATGTGACAAGCAAATGACACAGAAGAAATTTCAAATGACTTTATACAATGCGTGTTTTTGTGACATTCAAGAACATCCTATGAAGGCAAACGCGTGATGTATATGTAACTTGTACAAAGCACCAAAATAATTTATTCATGTCCAGGGTGCGTATAATAACATTGCGCAATGCGTCTGTGTGACTAGAATATATCAATGTAGGTGTTTTATTAGAAGTTCCCATGCTCAAAAACTACAGTCTTAAGTCGGCGTATTATATTTAAAACGTCCGCTATATAAGCACGAAGCACATAAAAAAACCCAGCTAAGTTTTTTTTTTATAGGAGAGGGGGCATAGGAGCATGCGGCTCACCTGATGGTAAGTGACTATCGCCGCCCATGAACAACTGCAACACCAGGGAGGGAATTGCAGATGCATTGCCGGCCTTTTAAAAAGGAGTACGCTCTTTTCTTGAAGGTCCCTAAGTCGTATCGGTCCGGAAAAATCGCTGGTGGTAATCGATTCCACAAGAAAGTCGTGCGATGAGGAAAACATCTTCTAAATCGCACAGTGGTGGACCGCCAATCATCCAGATGGTGTGGATGGTATCGGGAGTTCTGCCGTAATGTGCGTTCGTGAAATTTGGCGGCTGGGATTAATCCGAACAATTCCTCAGAGCACTCCCCATGGTAGATGCGAAAGAAAATGCAAAGGGATGCAACATCTCTTCGCAGTGCCAATGAATCGAGCCGATCGAAAAGGGCTCGGTCGTCGACGATTTGAGCCGCTCTGCGCTGGATGCGGTCAAGTGGAAGGAGCTGGCACTGGGGAGCCCCTGCCCAGAGATGGGAACAGTATTCCATGTGAGGCCGAACCTGCGCCTTGTAAAGTTGCAGGCGGTGTGCCGGCATGAAATACTGTGCCGCGCTGCTGAGCACGCCAAGCTTTTTAGAGGCCAATTTGGCCTTCTCTTCCAAGTGACCACGAAACTGCACGTCACTCGATATGTCGACTCCGAGGATTCCGATACTGGCTGAGGCAACTAGGGGAGTGCCTTGAAACTGAGGAGATACGACAAAGGGGTTCTTTTTAGCGGTAAACGAGCAAACTTGTGTCTTCTGAGGATTAAACTGGACTAGATTTAGTCGCCCCCAGTCCGAGACTTTGTCCAGCAAAGACTCGACTTCAGACACAAGTTTGTTACGGTACTCACCGACGTTTTCCCGAGAAATATTGGCACGGCCGGTGTATAGAGCATCACCAGTGCTGTCATCCGCATAGCAATGAATGTTACCAGTTAGCAACATATCATTTATATGCAGAAGAAACAGCGTTGGTGATAGCACACAGCCTTGTGGAACACCGGCGTTAATAGGCTTGTAGTCAGAACATGCACCGTCTACAACGACCTTGATGCTCCGATCTGCAAGGAAGCTGGTGATCCAATTGCACAATTTCTCGGGAAGCCCATAGGAAGGGAGCTTCAAAAGAAGCGTTTTGTGCCAAGCCCGATCGAAGGCCGAAGTCGAGTTGGACGCAAAAAGGGAGCCTAAAAGGTCGGCTTTGTCTTTTGCGTCTTGGGCCAGTGAGTCGTCCTCCCTGTGCAGAGATGGTAGTGATGGCTTACAGAAATTCTGTTGGACAGCCTTGGCGAGAGACCAGAATGCACGGGTTCTCGAAGGATGGCGAACTACTTTCTCGCCAATTCTGCCTATGTGCTCTGACTTTGCCTTGGCAATAACTCTTTTGAAGGACCTGGAGGCGAAGTTATACTTCTTTTAAGTATGCTGGTGTTTACATCCAGTGTCGCTGAAGCCGCAGCCCAGGCTTGATAACACTCCTGCTTACTGCGTAATGCAGTCTTACAGGAGCGACCATAAATAAGGCTGAGATCTGCTTTCGATAGGTACCACAGATGATGGAATAAATAGTTCCATTCACTGTAGCAACACATCAGTGACAGAGTCAGCAACAGCGCTGGGATCATCCGGCGAAAAGCAAATCCGCCTCGATGGGTAGGATGCAAAGAAAGACCGCATTCCGTCCCAATCCGCCAACCTGTAATGCCAAACACGGCGGCAACCTGCAGAAAGCAACCGCGAAGGGAGCGTGAGTGGCACCATACTTCGGATCAGACAGTGGTCCAAAGAGCCGAGAGGGGCATGGACGAAAATCTGATATCCGTCTGGATGAGAGGTCAGCAGAAGGTCCAACAGGGAAGGTGTATGGTCCTCCAAATCTGGAATCCGCGTAGGCGAAGTAACCAGTTGTGTCAGACCATATGCCAAGGCAAAGTCATAAACAGATCTTCCCGCATGATCAGTTAAAGGTGAACCGAGCCATTCGGCATGGTGGGTGTTAAAATCGCCAAGGATCACGATCTCTGCGGATGGGACCTGTGAAAATTAAGGAAATCAGACCAAATAATTCATGTAGTTTTGAAAGTTGGTACAGTTATTTCTTAAGATGTCCAGATGAATATACTAAAATTTCCCGAGGGAGGGACACAAGCCGGTGGTGTGAGAGGGGAAGAAAGGTCTCTTTTTAAAGTTGTTGGCTTTTGGCTCGAAAACATTATTATCTCTTTAGTAACTTTAAATTTATTAAATTAATCATCTACATTAAATTTCCTATAAATTATATCTACACATTTTTACTGTACGATCAACACTTTAAGAGATCAGAGTATTAATGGTGATAAAAATAAAAAACAAAATCGTTATACTTTGACAAAAATGATAAATCGCGCCACAAAGATCGGCACATGTTCCATTCGTTGTTTGCCTTTTGCATTTGGAGCACGAATTGCTCCCTACCACTGGCCTTATTCAAAAGTGGCTTAATAAGGAAACTAAAAAAGCGTTCGATGTTTTATCGAAATCCGACACTAATGTAAATTTGAAAACTAGTGAGACGGTTATAGATGGTGGCTTTCTTTTGCACCGTACCAAGTGGCAATTGGGCTCCTCTTACTCAGACATATGTGATCAGTACCTAAATTACGTAAAATGTCATTACGGGCCACATTCTACCGTTGTGTTTGATGGATACGATGACGTAAGAAATAGTACAAAAACATCTTAACAAAGAAGGAGGGCGGTGAAATCGTCTGTTGATATAAACATCAATCTCATAATATTATTTGTCAAACCGGGAATAAAGAGTGAAAGTGGATACCAAAATATTTTCTTCCAAAGAATTTCAAAAACATTAATTTTCTTATTTTATTCTCGTTCTTTATACTTTCAGTGGGTGTGATACAATCACAACTATTTACAGGAAGCCAGATCAAAAGCTATAACTAAAGGAAATTGTAACTGTATTTTATGACCCAACATCATCAACTCCGGATGGTAAAGCAGAAGCCGGACAAAATATGTTTCTCGAAGTATACCGAGCGCCCTGTACTCAGTCTGAGATTAACAGATATTGATTCACAGTTTTTCTGAAATTTCGTACCCAGCCCAAACCGGATCTTTCTTCCCTCCCCCTACCAAAGGGGGTAACCAAATATCATGCTTACAGAGTTCCATCAAGTACAGTAGTGACTTGGGAACCAACTGCCTCCTGAAATAAGAGGTTGGATGCGAGGAGTCAATGGAAACTTAGAACCAATCACGACCTTGAATCCTCCTGCTCTTGACACGTTAAATTCAATTTTTTGCCGATGTAAAAGTGATTGTTCTGGAAAATGCAGTTGCCAAAAAGCGGGCATTAAGTGTAGTCTTATCTGTAACGGCCTCCTAGGAGATTGTACTAATGGAGCCCTCATCGATGTTGATGATAATGATGACGAAGATGAAACAATTTGATTGATAAGTCGGCATACTCGTGCAAAAGAATTTGTATAATTCTTCAAAATTAAAATTTGTTTGACGATTTTGTTTCTTATTTTTATCACTTTTAATACTCTGTATCTCCTTAAGTGTTGATCGTACAGTAAAAATCTTTGTACATAATTTATAGGAAATTTAATGTGGAAATAATAAATAATAAATAATACGTCTCCGAGTACCGGAACAAACTTGTGTTTGAAGTCATGTCTTTGCTGGACAAAGTCTCGAACTGGGGGGGACTAAATCTAGTCCAGTTTAATCCTCAGAAGACACAAGTTTGCGCGTTTACCACTAAAAAGAACCCCTTTGTCGTATCTCCTCAGTTTCAAGGCACTCCCCTGGTTGCCTCAGCCAGTATCGGAATCCTCGGCGTCGACATATCGAGTGAGGTGCAGTTTCGTGGTCACTTGGAAGAGAAGGCCAAATTGGCCTCTAAAAAGCTTGGCGTGCTCAGCAGAGCGGGACAGTATTTCATGTCAGCACACCGCCTGCAACTTTACAAGGCGCAGGTTCGGCCTCACATGGAATTCTGTTTCCATCTCTGGGCAGGGGCTCCCCAGTGCCAGCTCCTTCCACTTGACCGCATCCAGCGCAGAGCGGCTCGAATCGTCGACGACCGAGTCCTTTCCGATCGGCTCGACTCATTGGCGCTGCGAAGAGATGTTGCATCTCTTTGCATTTTCTTTCGCATCTACCATGGGGAGTGCTCTGAGGAATTGTTCGGATTAATCCCAGCCGCCAAATTTTACGAACGCACATCGCGGCAGAACTCCCGATTCCATCCACACCATCTGGATGATTGGCGGTCCACCACTGTGCGATTTAGAAGATGTTTTCTTCCTCGCACGACTTCCTTGTGGAATCGATTACCATCAGCGATTTTTCCGGACCGATACGACTTAAGGACCTTCAAGAAAAGAGCGTACTCCTTTTTAAAAGGCCGGCAACGCATCTGCAATTCCCTCCCTGGTGTTGCAGTTGTTCATGGGCGGCGGTAGTCACTTACTATCAGGTGAGCCGCATGCTCGTTTGCCCCCTCTCCTATAAAAAAAAATTAATGTAAAAGTCAATAAAAAGATATTATAAATAGTTTTCAATTCACAAGCAACAAGCTTGAAAAAGAGACTCTTCCTCCCCCGACCACCACCGGCTTATGTCCCTCCCTAGGTGACTTTTAGTATATTCATCAGGACACCTTAAGGAATAACTGTAGCAACTTTCAAGACTACAGGAATTATTTGGTCTTATCGACGATTTTGGAAGCTAATTTTCTTGTACTAAAGTGCGTATCGGGCCACGCATAGTTAGAGTGAACTAAGAAAGGGCCTTCTCGATAATATAAATGTATTAAGTAAGTCCGCTGTTCGATCGCTTTAACGACTGAAAATAGGCCCAAATAGGGACTGAATTTCATAAAGATTAAAAGAACTTTTTGATTTTGCAAATAATACAATCTACATCAAATCATTTACAAGCCAAGTCCGCACAAAAATTGTCATAGTTCCCATCCATTAGTCCCCGCCAGTGCACATCACACATCAACAGAATCTAGGGATACCTTAATCCTAAATTATGTACGACTTTATAGTTTAAAATCTTATAAGTTTCCATAAAAAGTTTAAATGCAGATTGAAACCTCTTTTGTTCTATTTTCAAAATTTAAAATTTAAAAAACAAAATACGGCGGCAAAATTGTTAGTAATTTGTTACGGCAAGGAAAATTAATATTTTTCTACTAATATTATACCAAGGGATGAAGTATGCGAAATGATGAATGATAGAGGAATAGATGTGTTATGTGTAAACGAGACGAAACGAAAGGGAAGAGATGTCACTGCACATGGCATGTATACCACTTACTGGTCTGGTGTAGACGAGACCGAGCGGGCATGCCAGGGAGTCGGTGTCATACTTTCAGAAAGTACGGGTCAATGTGTGAAAGAGTATGAATGTGTAAGCCCAAGGCTGCTATGGATACGAATGAAAGTGGGCTTAAAGAAGATGTTTGTGCTAGGGGTATACGCCCCAGATATGTCTAAGCCCACTAATATCCAAGAGCAGTTTTGGGACATGGAAAGGCTGGTGTTGATGAAATGTAAGGAAAATGAAAATATTATTATGTTAGGAGATTTTAATGGAAGGTTTGGGGTGAAGAGGTCTGGTTATGAAAGAATATTAGGAACGTTTGGCGATGAAAGAATAAATGAGAATGGTGAAGACCTCCTCACCGTAGTGGAAAAGAATCTTTTTGTGGCGAACACTTTCTTTCGCCATAAGAGGATTCACACGTATACGTAAAGAGGGGATGATAGAAGTATGATAGATTTCATAATTGTGGATGAAATAAAGAGTAGCGCAATGGTAGATACAAGGGTTTACCGGTGGTCCAACGTAGGAAAGTATCATTACTTGGTCTTATGCCGAATTAATGGTCTATTCAGGCGTTGGCGGCATCGGACATCTATGTCTACCACTGCGTTATAGCGTATAAGAATAGAGAAGTTACAAGATGAAGGTGTGAAAGAGAAGTATAAATGCAGACGTAGGGAAAATATAAGTGGGTTGAATGAATAATTTATGAATGATTTAGACTTGAAGAATGTATGGAATAATATTAAGAAAGTTTTGGTGGATGCAGCCACCGAAGTATGTGGTGTAAGTAAGAGAACGAATGAAAGGAAAAGTAATACTTTGTGGTGGGATGATGAGGTCCGGATGGAAGTTGAAGCAAAGAAGAGAGCAGTAAGTGAAATAGAAATTCCGGAAGAAGTGGAGAGAGGTAGGGAGATAAGTGTAGATGAAATAATGAAAGCAATGAAAAGCATGAAAGCAGGTAAGGGCAGCCGGATATGATAGAATATCACTCGAAATGCTAAGGGCTGGAGAGGGTGTGGTTGCAGGCCTGCTGTGCACCTTGTTTAATTTATGTTGGGAACTGAAGCGGGTACCGGAAGACTGGTGCAAAGCCGTTATAGTCCCAATATATAAGGAAAGGGCTCGCAGCAGGACTGTAAAAACTACTAGCTTGCTTAGCATTGTGGGTAAACTGTATGCTAAGGTGTTAATTGAAAGAGTTATGGAAAAAACTGATGGAAAAATTTGGGATGTGCTAGCTGGATTTAGAAAGGGGATGGGGTCTACGGATCAAGTCTTTTCACGCGCATGTTTGCGGAGAAGTTTTTGGCCAAAAACCAGAAAGTTTTTTGTTCGTTCATGGACTTGAAAAAGGCTTATGACAGAGTGGACAGGAATGTGTTATGGCAAATACTGAACTCATTTGGGTTGAGCGCTGGCTTGATACAGGCATTAAGGTCTCTTTATAGGGACTCTAGTGCTTGTGTCAGGATCAACGGGGTCTACTCGGACTGGTTTGGCATTCGTAAAGGTGTCAGACAGGGATGTGTGGCTTCCCCGTGGCTGCTTAACCTATTTATGGACAGTTGTTTGCAAACTTTGGAAGTTGAAGAATTTCGGTTGAGAATGGGTGAGTTAACCGTCAAATGCCTTTTGTACGCCGATGATCAAGTCATATTTGCATCGTCGGCGGCCGAGTTGCAAATGATGGTTACTTTAATGAACTGGTCATTGAAAGAAAGGGTATGAAATTGAACGCAAGTAAAACGAAAGTGATGATTTTTGAAAGAGAAGAAAGTAAAACGTTATGTGAAATAAGAATAGAAGGGGAGTTGATTGAGCAAGTGGATGAGTTTGTATATTTGGGATGTTTATTTAGCAGGGATAGTAGATATGATAAGGATATAGAACGACGAGTGAACGCAGGAAATAGAGTGAATGTGCTCATTTCTATTTAGCACTCCCAATGCTGTGACTATAATGTGACTAGTGTGTGTGCGTGTGTGTGTAGACAATGGCTTGACCGCACTGATATATTAAAATACTGATTCTTAAATATGATGATTTCGATAATCGGTTAGTAGATTCTAGATCTATCCCACAGAAAATCAACACTCTCTCTGTTATATTTATGACGAAAAATAAACAATATTCTAGTTAATTTGTATTTTGTTAAAAATAAAATCTCTCTTTGCAAACAGAGACATTCATATCAAAATGGTTTAATTATTTAGAACTAAGACTTTAACTAGAACTTTAAGTGTTTATTCTAAAAAAACCTACATTATGTCCTTTATAAATAAGGTTTTCTAATAATACGCCACTAACTATTTAAACTTTTATTTAAATTATTATATTAGCACTCAATTTTCACATAAAGTTTTCTGTACCAAATCTTTTGTTTGATGAAGAAACAAATATAATAAAATAAAACTTTATTAAGTTATGTTACGGTTCTTCTCTCTAGACCTATTTTGTAATCATCGACTGCTTTCATCATGACGTCTAGCTTTGTTTTAATGAAAGGAACAGGGCCGCGCTCTTCATCTCCCACAATTTTGTATTGTCTGACAATCGCAGATAAAGCTGTCTTCACGGACATCAAGGCGTATTGGTAACCTGGGAAATTTAATTAATTAATTATATAATCTTATCGTGATAAACATTCGGTTAAGGAAATTGAGAATTAATAAAGGCTCTTGTATTTGCGCAAAAACCGTATGATTAAAGTACCTGTGTAACCGGGAGTTGCTGGTCCTTAATGCGGAAAAAAAAACATCAGCGTCTAGTATCATTTGAAAACATATGTTTTACAGGTTAATGCAATAAATTTTTGAAATGAGAGTTTTAATAAAGCGTCATTTCATCCGTTTGCGCAAATCGCATTGTGTCTATGAGATAAATTAATGTTTTGAAGAGTATTGCTTTTGGCAACAATTTTTTCTCTTCCTTCCTTTATAAAGTACAAGTCAGGCAAATAATAATAATATTCTACAAGTGAGTGGTTTTCGAGTAAGGTGTCTGATTTTTTACTCCTAGTTCGCGAAGTGCTAGCCGCCATCTTAAGTTACGGCGTCTCACGAGCGATTACAATTTTAAAAGTTATAATCATACGTCCCTACTTAAGGGTCCTTCTGTCTTAAGTTATTACGTAATTAGCTACGGTGGTAGAGCCACGCGGCAGTTCTTGCTGTTGCACGTATGGGCCGGCTCGAGCCGGGTTGGTACCATGACCTCACAGAATACCGGCGTGAAGTAGAAGTTCTGCTTCTGCGTTTCGTCTGGTGAGTGCAGGTGGTCGGAGGCCCAGTCCCCCCCCCTCCCCCATCAACATGGTAGCGGAATTAAACCAAAGACTACCCCAGGAGGGTACCAGCACCCCTGGATAATCCCTCGCTTAGCATCCACGACCATGTTATTCCACTCCTGAGCGTGGGTGCTCAGGCTGCCCTGTGTATTCTGGGGTGGGCAAAATTCCGCTCAAAAACATAACTGCTCGGGGCAAATTGAGCAACAATACCAAGGCGACCCCTGCCACGCTATCCGTGAATTTCTGCAACATCAGGAGACTTCACTCGAACCTAAACGCCGTCCACTACCATCTCGAGACGGCGAGGCCGGCCTTGCTCTTTCTTACCGAGACGCAGGTGTCCTCTCCAGCTGATACTTCGTATCCTACCCGGGGTACAAATTGGAGCACTCCTTTGTCCCTCAGGTTGCAGTTTGCGTGTATGTCAGAGAGGACATCTGTTCTCGACGCCTCGGCAGTCTTGAAGGTTCGGACATGTCCCTCCTTTGGCTACGCGTAGACAGCGACGACCATCCGTGTGTCTACGGGTGCCTTTATAGGTCCCATAGCGGTAATGCCAAAACAGACTAACCCATCGACCACGTCCAAATGCCTACAGATTATTTGCTAAAACAGGTCCCATCCGCGGAGATCGTGATCCTTGGCGATTTTAACGCCCACCACGCCGAATGGCTCAGTTCATGTTTAACCGATCATGTGGGGAGATCTATTTATGACTTTGCCTTGGCATATGGTCTGACACAACTGGTTACTTCGCCTACGCGGATTCCAGATGTGGAGGATCATACACCTTCCCTGTTGGACCTTCTGCTGACCTCTCATCCGGATGGATATCACGTCACTGTCGATGGCCCTCTCGGCTCTTCGGACCATTGTCTGATCCGGAGTGTGGTGCCACTCACGCTCCCTTCGCGGTTGCGTTCTGCAGGTTGCCGCCGTGTTTGGCTTTACAGGTCGGTGGATTGGGGCCGAATGCGGTCTTTCTTTGCATCCTACGCATCGAGGCGGATTTGCTTCTCGCCGGATGATCCCAGCGCTGTTGCTGACTTTTTCACGATGTTGTGCTACAGGGAATGGAACTATTTATTCCAACATCTGTGGTACCCATCAGAGGCAGATCTCAGCCTTGGTTTGGTCGGTCCTGTAAGACTGCATTACGCAGTAAGCAGGAGTGTTATCAAGCCTGGGCTGCGGTTTCGGTGACTCGGGATGTAAACACCAGCATACTTAAAAAGAAGTATAATTTCGCCTCCAGGTCCTTCAAAAGAGTTATTGCCAAGGCAAAGTCAGAGCACATAGGCAGAATTGGCGAGAAACTAGTTCGCCTTCCTTCGAGAACCCGTGCATTCTGGTCTCTCGCCAAGGCTGTCCAAGGGAATTTCTGTAAGCCATCACTACCATCTCTGCACAGGGAGGACGACTCACTGGCCCAAGCCGCAAAAGACAAAGCCGACCTTTTAGGCTCTCTTTTTGCGTCCAACTCGGCTCTTGATGACGGGGGGAAAACACCGCCGACCATCCCGCGGTGTGAGTGCTCCATGCCGGAAGTGCGATTCTCACAGCGCTCGGTTCGTAAAGCATTCCTCTCCCTGGACATCCAGAAGTCGAGTGGGCCTGACGGAATCCCCCCAATTGTGCTGAGGACGTGTGCTCTGGAGTTGGCACCGGTCCTAAGGCGTCTTTTCCGGTACTCGTACTTCCTAGGCGTAGTCCCAAAATCATGGAAGACAGCTTTTGTCCACCTGATCCCTAAAAAGGCGACCGTTCAGACCCGTCCAACTACAGGCCTATCGCCATCACCTCCTTGTTCTCCAAAATAATGGAATCCATTATTAACTGCCAGCTCGTGCGGTACCTTGAGGATCACCAGCTGATTAGTGACCGCCAATACGGTTTTCAGCTGGTGATCTTCTGGTCTACCCGACTCATAGATGGGCAGAGGCAGTAGAATCCAAAGGGGAGGCGTTGGCCGTTAGTTTGGACATTGCGAAGGCCTTCGATCGGGTTTGGCACAAAGCGCTTCTTTCGAAGCTCTCTTCCTATGGGCTTCCCGAGAAATTGTGTAATAGGATCACCAGCTTTCTTGCATATTGGAGCATCAAGGTCGTTGTGGACGGTGCATGCTCCGACTACAAGCCTATTAACGCTGGTGTTCCACAAGGCTGTGTGCTATCACCAACGCTGTTTCTTCTGCATATCAATTATATGTTGCTAACTGGTAACATTCATTGCTATGCGCATGACAGCACTGGTAATGCTCTATACAACAGCCGTTCCAATATAAAGGGAAAACGTCACCAAGTACCGGAACAAACTTGTGTCTAAAGTCGAGTCTTTGCTGCACAAAGTCTCTGATTGGGGGCGACTAAATCTAGTCCAGTTTAATCTTCAGAAAACACAAGGTTGCGCGTTTATCGCTAAAAAGAACCCCTTTGTCGTATTTCCTCAGTTTCAAGGCACTCCCTTTCTTGCCTCAGCCAGTATCGGAATCCTCGGAGTCGACATATCGAATGACGTGCAGTTTCGTGGTCACTTGGAAGAGAACGCCAAATTGGCCTCTAAACAACTTAGCGTGCTCAGCAGAGCGGGAAAGTATTTCATACCGGCACACCGCCTGCAACTTTACACGACGCAGGTTCGGCCTCGATGTTGCATCCCTTTGCATTTTCTTTCGCATTTACCGAGGGGAGTGCTCTGAGGAATTGTTCGGATTAATCCCATCCGCCAAATTTCACGAACGCACATCGTGGCAGAACTCCCGATACCATCCACACGTTCTGGATGATTGGCGGTCCACCACTGTGCAATTTAGAAGATGTTTTCTTCCTCGCATGACTTCCTTACGGAACCGATTGCCATCAGCGATTTATCCGGACCGATACGACTTAGGGACCTTCAAGAAAAGAGCCTACTTCTTTTTAAAAGGCCAGCAACGCATCTGCAATTCCCCTGATTCCCCTGGCGTTGCAATTGTTCATGGGCGGCGGTAGTCACGATCAGGTGAGCCGCATGCTCGTTTGCCCCTCTCCTATAAAAAAATAGCTAACCTAACAACATCTTATAGTGACCACATCAATACTAAAAATCTTTTATATTTAAAAAAAATAGATTGACTTGGCCATCGCATGAAAACACAATGTATCTCTCAAGTAATACATATTATATTGAATTAGATGGTTTAGTACCATTGCCAATTCAATTTATTTATTTAAAACATAAAAGATTTTTGTTATTGATATAGTCACCTCTCATAAAGCAATTTTTAAAAACCCAGCATTATAAATTAACAGCCATGTAACAAGTCTGCTAGATTTAAATATGATGGAGCTCAAGGAACTGCTCCAATCTTAAGGCACTTCACATCAATGGTTGGACAAGAAGTTCTCAAAAAATTGTTTAAAAAATATTTTTAACAGTGGTAGAGCCACGCGGCAGCTTTTGCTGTCGCACGGATGGGCCGGCTCGAACCGGGGTGGTACCACGACCTCACAGAATACCAGCGTAAAGTAGAGGTTTACCTCTGCGTTTCGCTTGGTGAGTGCAGGTGGCCGGAGGCCCTTTTTACTGGAAATGAGGCATTCCATCTTAGTCCTCACGGGTGACAACGCATCTGCATTTTAATTCGCAAGCGAGGATAGATGTAGATGTTTATGGGCCGCAGCAACCACTTACCATCAGGTGGACTGTGTGCTCGTTTGTCACCCTTATCCTATAAAAAAAAATTCAACAACCCGTAAGTGATTGGAATGCCATATTATTATCTTGCATTTAACTACGTTAGTTAGATGCTTAAGTCTTTTTCATTCAGAGCGGGATGTTATAACTGCAGTCTCAGTTGATGAACTATTAAATTTCTTAGATAAGCGTGCAGCTTCTCTAGAAGCTAGCCTCTCTGTAGGAGAAAAAATTCAATCAAAATTTAAATCTTCCGTCTATTATTCCACTGTCAAAAAATATATAGAAAGTCATATTAATTTCAGTAATTTCATGATCCCTAGATATGTCTCATTGGCTATTATTATTCGGTATTCGGCCTAGTCGGCTACTTTTATCCTCTCCGGTGGAATAACAAATATTTAAGTACTGAATTTTTTTAAGGCTGAATACCGAATACATAATTAAGATGTTTCGTTGTAGTCAGATAATTGGAAAAATTAAAATATTCGTCAATAATCATTAAATTAGTCATAGGCACAAAATCAATTTCCGTATTATATAACAAAAAACCTATGAGATAAATGTTTATGCACTTGAATTATCGCTATTAAAATTTAGAAATGATGGTGCAGAAAGACAAATTTTTCTAGTTTTTCAAGCAGTAGTTGGGCCGAATGCTTTTGGCTTATATTCGGCCAGGAAGCCTGCAGAATATTCGGTATTCGGCGTGTGGCCAAATATACTACACTATTCGTTACAAGTCTCATAATTATTCCAATATGAAATCAAGTCAAACGTTATTTTAAGAATGTACCAGATTTCAGATTTTGTTTAAGGTTGTCTGATCATATTTTCTGACGGTAAAATATTTCAATAAATAACGCTACAATTAAAATTAGGTTACGATTATTATTAATTTTTAATTGTTCATTTAATTTATTTATGTCAAAGTTTTAGTTTACTAGTTATGTTGCTGATTTATAGCCAAAATTAATTCTACTTAATTTGCATTTAAATTAGCTAAACAAATACAATTATAAATTGTAACTATTAACTCTTGTTTTCATTACCATCTCTCAGTAATTACCTTCGAGGTTTATTTTTATTTCAAGGAAAACAATGGGATGTCCATTGTTTACCTTGAAAATTATTTAATATAACCTTTTTTTATACTTTTGTTCAAAATGAATCAAAAATATTTTCGAGTGGTTAGAATGTCGGGTAACGTCTTTCATCGTACCAACTTTTGTTTTTAAATTCTTCTTTTTTCAAAACAATAAGTTTTGGATTTTATTAAAATCTTTATCAATATTTTTATGTTCTAATTTATAAGCACCAATGATTTTCAATAGATGAATACCAAAATTCTCCGACCAACATGTGAAAGCGGTTACTAAACATAGACTACTTTTGTACTAGACAGAGTTATTTTGCAATAACCGGCCAAACTTGCAGAGACGGTTTAGAATAAGTATTTTAAGCAAATGGTGAAGAAAAATTAATTAAAAAAATCTCAAGCATTCTCTCCTTTCTATCTTTCAAATTTGAAATTCGTGGTAATGCGTTATTTCAACTGATCATAAATATCTAACGCCTACTATTTTCTTTTGAACGCATACATTTGTAAGAGTCGCTAGGTTAGCAAAAACATAATGAATTGAATGGCAAAGAGAAAAGCGCGCGTATGTGTAGTTGTTGCCCATAAATCACATTCAATTTGGAATTATTTCAAAATAAAAGTAGAAGTCTTATTACTCGTACTTTCAAAAATCTGTAACTAAGGTATATCATTATTTTTATATTTGAACTTAAGTTTATAATTTGGCTACTCTTTGAAAAATAACCATGTATGTAATAGAGATTACTAACGTCGTGACTGTATCATTTGATATGTGTCGAAAAACCAACAATATACTTACTTACAAAGGGCGTTTAAAGGAAAGTGTAAATATGGTACAATCTCACTGAAATTTAAAAAGTAAATACTGGTGCGCCGAATTTAAACGTAAAAGAACATCAACCAAACATGATCCCTGTTTGGGGCGCCCTACGGCAACAGTGACCAAAGAAATCGTTAAAAAAAGTCCAAAAGATTATTTTAGCAGATAGTTGTGTCACGATACCTTTTATTTTTACGTAAACGATAAGCGATAAAAAATGGCCAGTGCGTTGGGTACCTAGAAATTGGATATGCAGAAATAACACAGAACATTTCTCGAGACTTCTATGAACTGCTTTAATATAATACTGATTGATTTTAGGCTCTCTTTATAACAAGAGACGAAACGTGGCTACATCATTATGATTCCAAAACAAAATTACAGTCTATAAGTCGGGAAAGGCCATCTATAAGGCCGCCGGTAAGGTTATGGGCTCTCATATCTGGGATAATCAAGGGAGTAATGATTGGATATCTATCTGTTACAAGCACTTTGTATGCAGAACAAAATAAAAAGTTGCGAAACGATATCTCTGGAAATCTACAAGAAAAGTCAAACGACGTCATTATTTTGTTTTACCAATTTTCGCCTTCGACTCTTTTATTTTTGAGCATCATCTATATTCACCAGACCTTGCATCTAGTGATTTATAATATCTATTTCTGAGATTAAGTTTCCGAAATAAGTACGGCTCGTTTCCAGTAAAAATGTGTCCATTTCTCTACACAGACCATCCGAAACACAGCAGCTTGAAAGTGATATTTAACACTGTTATTTTGCGGGAGCATGATCCTTCCCTGGTCATGGGTCGGCCATTAGTACTACAACTAGATAGCTGATTCATGGCTATACGTAATATACGTTAATATATCTAAGTATACGTGAAACTACATACATTTTCGATACAAGAAGGCTATAGAAAAATCTATAAAGGCAGGATTTTCGTACAATTACTGTTTTGGTTACATTCTTAATTCCATACTTTTGGATATCTTATATTGAATTCATGAATGAACTGAATTTATAATAATCTTCTACCACTTTCCACTCAACTATCTCGTTAGTCTAGTGGTCGTAAGTGCGAGTGCTGATGGTCTCGGGTTTAATCCTGGTTCGGAGCAAAATCAGTTACTGTATAATCTGTCTAGAAATTCCCAGTAGCAGCTCGGAGTCAGAAAGTTGGCAGTGCAGCATGTACAGCCATTACTTTTTCACATTATCTCCCTCCGGTCGTGTCGAATTGCTGTCTAATCGAACTAGGGGAGTGAGAGAATGCACTCGTATATGTAACCCTGTGCTGCGAAGATGACTATTATTTGTTATAGAATAAGGATGAGAAACAAGCACACAGTCCACCTGATAGTAAGTGGATGCTCTGGCTCATAAGCATCTTTAATTAAGAATTGAAATTTAGATGCGTTGTCACCCTAGAAGACTAAGATAAAATGCCTCATTTCTAATAATAAGAGTCTCCAGTTCTCTACACTCACTATATGAAATACAGCATCATTAAACAGCTATTTTACGCTGGTAGTTAGATTGTGGTCCTTCCCCGGTCGAGCCGACACATTCTACACTATTTGCTATTACGGTTGTAGCAATAACCGTAATAGCTGTAGCGTGGCTCTACCACATATAAATATTCTCCATTGAAACTGGTATATTAATAACCACTAAATGAAAAAAATATCTATAAGCTAAGTTTAGGGCGGCCCGCCACCTGGCACCAAAACAAGTGACGACCTGGTAAGACAAGCATAAAGTCGATGGATGCAGATGGGCCAGGACCGTGTTTTGAGGTATACCGTGCGGAAGGCTTATGTTTAGCAGTGGACTTGTGCAGGACTTAATGATGATAATGATAGTGATAAAATGATAAAAAACTTTATCTATAAAATAACTTTACAATATTCACTTAACACTACTTACCAACACAGTTCCTGGGTCCATTGCTGAAAGGCATGTAGCTACATGCGTGTTGCAGTTTGAACCTCTCGGGCAGGAACCTGTCAGGGTCAAAACATTCAGCATCTGGACCCCAATATTTTGCATCTCGATGAACACCCCAGATGCTGACTGCTATACCACAGCCAGCAGGAAGGACGCAGCCTGACGCTAGATTAAAAAAAATATTTGCTTTCAATATGTTATATAGAATTTAATAGGATGTCCTTGTAATATTAAATCATAGGCAGTATATAATTCAGCTTTTAATATAACTTTTGAAGATTATTCCATGCAGCGAGATGGTAAGCTGTCGTATCGCAGAGCATAAGTGCTCGCCTTAATATAGAAGCGAAATTAGTTCGATCTCACCGCCGAAGACGCCAATGAAATTATTAATTTCAATTTAACACTTTCACTGTCCGATTTTCAGACACAATAGTAAGACAACAGAAATGAACTATATGTAGTGCACGGGACAGCGAATGGGTTAAAGTAATAATCACGAGCCTAGTTGTTAAGGAAAACATCGTAAGGAATTCTCCATGTTATAGAAATAAAAATATTTCGATGAAATATGAATTCTGCCAACACACATTGGGTTACAGTAGCGAAAATTTACTGAAATCTTTCCAGAAAAGAGAGGAGACCTGTGCCAAGCAGTAGGATATCTACGCTTTTGCTTTAATTTTAGTTTTGTGTTTGGAGTGTAGTAACTGGCTATTATTGAACATACTTAGAAAACCTTAAAAAGTCCGGTGTGTTTCCAAAAAAAAATCGAGCAAGTTCACTCAGGACGGTAATAGAACGTGTGTTAAACAACCAAGTCTTTACATTTGAACAACAAATTAAGACAGATTCTAATAAAATTAAAATGACATGGAGTATAATTAATAGTAAAATGAGTAAAGCCAACTCTCGCAATTCAAAGTACCGGTTAAGTGTTAGCAACAAATTACCTGAATCAGATCAGGATGTTGCAATGGTTTTTGAGAAATATTTTACTGATATTCCGATCTTAACCACTAAATCACTGAATTCTTTTCCTGCCGTCGCTGAATCATTACTTAAACAAAATGTAAATGCGTGTACAAAGAATTTTACATTTCATAAAATATCATCAAAAGATATTTTAAAATATTTTAAAACTATTGATATTAAGAAAACAGAAGATCTATGGGGGATTTCCGGTAAAGTTATTGCATAACTATATAATAGATATAATCGCGCCTCATCTAGCTATTATTTTTAATATAATTCCTAATATTAATTTATAATGGTATGTTTCCTGATGTAATTAAGCAAAGTAAAATAATACCTTTATTTAAATCTGGTAGTACATTAGATCCCGCCAATTTTAGACCAATTTCTGTACTGCCAACACTTAGTAAGATTTTTAAAAAAATTATTCTTTATCAATTGTTAATATTTTTAATGTAAATAGCTTAATTCATAAAAATTAATTCGGTTTCACATGGTGTCACTCGTTAACTGATGCTGGTGTTGAGCTGATTAAATATATTTTCAATGCATGGGAGAATTCACAGGATGCTTTGGGTATATTTTGTGACCTATCCAAAGCCTTCGATTGTGTTCACCGTGAAACATTAATCAGGAAATTACAACACTACGGTATAAGAAGTAATGCTCTTAAATTAATTGTTTCATATTTATATAATAGAACGCAAAAAAGTTGTCATTAATAGTGTGAGCTCTTCCGTGTCGATAGTACAAATAGGCGTGCCTCAAGGCTCAATTCTCGGCCCCTTTCTGTTTCTTGTATATATTAATGACTTACCTTACATAGTAGAGGATAACCATAATATAGTTTTATTTACTGATAACACTTCATTAATTTTTAAATTAAAACGACAATTATTAAAATATGACGAAGTAAATTATGCTATATTTAAATTAGTAAATTGGCTTAATGTTAATAACTTGCATTTAAACGGCACTAAAACGAAATGTATGAAATTCATTACTTCAAATGTCAAACAATTATAAACTAATGTAATTTTAAATGGGGAGGAACTGATTCTTGTCGATAGCACCATTTTTCTTGGAATAACACTAGACGCGAAGCTGCAATGGAGCCTATCAAAATTAGCAAGCAAACTTATTTCTGCAGCATATACTGTAAAAAAGATAAGAAATCTTACCAGTGTGGAAACAGGTAGCTTGTTTACATTAACTATTTCCATAGCATAATGTCATATGATATTTTGCTATGGGGACACGTGACTAACACTGAAATTATATTTATTTTACAGACGAGGGCCATAAGAGCAATCTATTATTTAAAACCTAAAGAATCGCTCTGACAAAAATTTAAGTAAATTATTATATTAACTTTGGCCTCTCAATACATTTATAAAAATGTAATGTACGTACACAAAAATAAAGTTAGTTTTACAAAAATAAGTGATATTCATTCTGTAAATACTAGGAACAGACACAAGCTCGTAATACCAGTTACTCGACTGCACCGAGTCAGTAATACATTCTTGGGGCGATGTATACGCTTTTACAACAAAAATCCTGAAAATACACAAAATTTAACCTGCTCAAAGTTCAAAAACTTTATTAAACAAAGTGTGTATAAAAAGCGTTATTATAATATTAAGAAATTTATGGATGACAAAAAAATCGCCTGATATTACGTCTGCCTGTTTGGTCTAGTGATTGTAACTACGATTGCTGATCATGAGGTCCCGGGTTCGAATTCCGGGTTCGGTTCAAATCTCAGTTATTGAGTTTTTCTATCAAGAAATTCAGCAGCAGCCTGGAGTCAGGAAGTATGCGGTGTTACAACCCGTGCCTCAGAAATCACCTAAAGTCTTTGGTCTTGCGCCTGTTCTCTCTCCGGTCGAGTCGGATTATCGTTGCATTGGACTATGACCGTGAGGAAATAAGGTGCGTTGGGATAATACCAGACGGATTGTTTTGCGGTTCGCGGCATCCAATCTTTTCCCTGATATTACAAAATATATATTTTCTGAATCTCAAAGTTTGTCATGGCATAAGATAGGATTACTCAATAAACGGGAAAGATTGATTTTTTTGCTAGGAAAGAAACATTTTTTCTTAATACAATGTAACTGGCTGACTGGTGCAATGCCCTGGGGCAATACAGGAGTAGAGGAAGATGTATGTATTTTAGCAAAGCGACATATTGCGAAGCAGGTAGTTAGGAAAGTAGTTAATTGATAGATTATTCAGTGCGTGATTTTATGATCAGGTATTTGAAGAGTTAATTAGAATCAGTATATGGGCATGATGGCGAAAAAATTTGCCAAAAAAGAAAATTTGACTAGACCAGGAAAAGGAACGTCGGGTGAAAGTTTCCCATGAAACTGAATTAGTTTTTCTAGTGAGATGAGATAAACGTTATCTAATTGAGTTTTCTATTCTTTGAATAGCAATTTCCAGAGCTTTTGTTTGTACAAAGTCGCCCGCAGTGATGTCCTATTGTATTTTCGAGGCATCTGTGGATAATATGTAAGAGTAAGTAATGCGGCCGTGGCACTGAGTGCATCACCACATAAACTAGTGCAAATATTTCAGCATCCCACAAAATTTATATAGGTACATATATATATAATTAATAAGTCCCGTCAAAATAAGAACCGATTTTGACGTTCCGAAGATGAGTTCTAAACAAGTTTTGCAATTATCAGTTGTTGAAATCCATTCAGTTAATGAATAGCTATGCTCGTAAAAGCTAATAAAGCGAAATATATGTGTATTTAAAGGTAATAAAACTATCTTAAAAAATTAAGCTCAATTAGGTAAATTACAGCACAATAGATTTGATAATGATACTGAGTCCCTTTCCCATAGTCACTTTAGCAATCTTTGAACGAATATACACGATAAATAAAAGTTTGACAACCACTGCCATATTTGTGACATGTAAAATCGGATAAAATTCAGCCAATCTTTATTCGCGCGGAGAAACATCGGATCTCGGCATACATCGATCTTAGCCCTGTTTGGATCAGTTTTATCTGGCTACAACTTCATAAAATTTAGTATTCAGACAAAATAATAACAAATATTAAATAAACTGCATTACTGTGATACGGTTTTTTTCTATAAAATCAGTACAGAATGTAGGGTTTCTAATATGAGTTTAAGCAAATTACATTTTACGAAAAACTTAAAGTTGCGACAAGCTATGTTGGATTTGATTTGTTTGTGATTTTGTATATTATGTTTCTTCTTCTTAATAAATAATAATAATAATAATAAATAATAAATGAAACTATATTCTCGCTAAAAATCAAAAATAAAAGTTATAGGGAAAGATCGGATGGACAATAAAAACAGAAAAATTACCCTGCTTTATAAAATGCCGCGCAGCACACGTTCTACTTCTTGGAGCGACTAGCGGTAACTTGGCGTCGGGTACCATATACCAAGCATTTAAAAACATAGCATAATTCGCCGGATATTTGAATCTTACGATATTGCCCCAACGCACCTTAAGAGTGCAACTGTATTGGCGCATACACTCGGGCACTATAATCTTGTCCGCCGCAGATGACTAGTCTGCGTTCAGACTGCCGCCGTTACAGGAATTCGCTCTGCAGGACTTTATTTATTACGAATGCCAATCCAACCGTCGGGCATGATAATTATCGATCAAGGAAGACCCGATAAAGCAGTAGATAGATGAGTAATACTACTAAATAATAAAAATAATAATAAGTGCAGCCTTCGTAATTACTTTCTGATGAAAGCGAATGATCCGTTCTATAGGTACGTTATTTCTTTTGATAAAGGACTTACCCCTCTATCCTCAGCCAACGAGCAATGGAAAGACCCGTCAGTTTACAGCATTTCCGACCGGGAGATCGTATGGAAGGAGAAGGAGCACCACGGGGGTTCTACAAGGCTCTACATGAGCCTTTCGTAGACACAGATACCTCCTTCCACTGGCTACGTTTTGGTGACCTCTTTGGGGAAACCGAGGGTTTTATCTGTGCAATACAGGATCAGGTTATTAAGACCAACATCTATCGGAGATACATCCTAAGTGATGGCACCGTCGACATCTGTCGAGCTTGTCGCTATCCCAGTAAGTCACTTGGGCATGTTATCTCTAGTTGTTCGGCGCTTTCTAATTCTGAGTACTTGCACATGCATAATCAAGTAGCCAGGATTCTACACCAGGAGCTCATTCTGAAATACGGTCCCGTGGTTCGGAAACTGCCTTATTATAAATACTTGCCGGAAGCCGTGCTCGAAAATAACCGCATCAGACTCTACTGGGATGGGCCATCACAGACAGGACTATTCTTGCGAATAAGCCTGATATTGTGCTGATGGACCGGGCACAGACAAGGATATTTTTGGTCGACATTACCATTCCATACGACAAGAACCTCGTGACAGTCCGCCAGTTTCTTTCCCTATCCCCCTAACCCTCGACCAGTTGGTCTCCTCTGCAGAGGGCTTGCATGTGGTTGAGCCTTTATTTATTCATGTATTTTTTATTTATTTACGTTAGTATATTAAATATATTATTATGTATATTTATCATTTCCTTTTATATATATATTCAACTACATCAGATGAGAATACTTTATGTATACCCAAAAAATAATAATAATAATACTGTTATATTGCTCATGTACAGCCCAACCAGATGGGAAAACTATATAATAATAATACTCACGTAAAGCAAGATCCTTCAAAACTTTCCTTACAATGAAAGGAACGGGAGGAAATAATCTTAGCGATTCTTTTACCACCCTTTCGAGATACTTTAAATGTATTAAGTCTTCTTTAACCAATGGTCGATCGGAGTCACCAAATACTTCTTGTAGCCTATAAGAAGTGTTCATCTTATAAAAATGTAAATTTTTAATAAACTAAGGTGACAATCAACCTTACAGTCCATCTGATGGTAAGTGACTGCTGCAGTCCATGGACACTCGCAGCCAACCTCAGAAAAGGAATGCTACAGATGCGTTGTCAGTTCTGAGCAATAAGATGAAATGCCGTTCAGCCTCCCTCTAGGTGGGTACTACCCTCTTACGTATTTTGTCGACAAATAACAGTGTTTTTTCCGATCTAAACCAAATTGATTGCAATCACTTTCTCGATATTAAGTGCGGGTATGTTTTAGTAGATAAAGTGGTTCCATGCAAAACAACACAGTCTTCGACGACGAGTAAAACCATAAAATGTGGTGTCTTTAACAGTTAGGTTCCTAAGTAATGATAATGTTTATAGCGACCTCAGCAATAACTGAACACTGCCAACAAATAATTATTCTCAAGTATTCGAGGCACTCATTTTATTCTAAACCACTCCTCTCTGATGAAATGCTTATAATAAAATCAAGGATATACTTGGTTGCAATATTAAAGCTTAGAGAGTACACACAACTACAACATTACCGGACTTAAAAACAGACCAACTAAACAAACTAAATTTAAAACATCGCGTTGAATAAAAGTGTTTTTACGGATTTTATTGCATTTATTTTACTATTTTTATTCCCGACGTTTCGAGTGCTTTACAGCGACCCATGGTCACGGGGGGGGACTGAGATGTTTGACATCCCGATGTCACAGTTACAGGAATTAAGGTGGTCTAAAAATGCAGTTCCATAAACTCTAAAATACAATTCACAATGGAGTTAGAGGCAAACAATTATTTAGCTTTCCTAGATGTTTTAGTCATCCGAAATCCTGATAACACTATTGGTCACACTGTGAAAAAAAAAACACCCATACCAACCGATATTTAAATGGTGAACCGCACCATCATCCATCACAGTTAGCTATCGTGGGAAAATATTTGTTTCAGAGAGCACGAGGGAGCTGTGACAGAAAACATCTGGCCACCGAGCTTCAGCACGTCGAGCAAGTATTGCAAGACAACAAGCTTCGGGACCCGCGTCTACGTCACAGTGACCGAGTGAAGCCGACCACAGTCGAGCGTGTGCCTGTTGTACTACCCTATGTCAGAGGAGTCACAGACAACGTGGGATACATCTTGAAGCGAGCTTCTATTAAAACATACTTCAAGCCGCCGAACAAGATTAGTCAATTTTTACCATCCGTCAAGTGTAATATCCCTCTACAATATGCAGGAGTGTACAAGCTTGATTGCCAATGTGGTCTCTCTTACATAGGACAAACAAAAAGATCCATTAAAACCCGCGTGAAATAACATATAGCTGACGTGAAGCACCGACGCTCTGGGAAGTCTGCAATCTGTGAACATGTTCAAGATCGTCCCCGCCATTACATCAGATTTGATAGACGCGAGGCTATTGAAATTAATAAACATCCTAATTTTAATAGAGAAGATGGATGGGTGCTGCCATCTGCTTGGGATCCTATAATTAACAAAATTAAATCCAAACCCAAGCATACCACTACAAGACTTCAAGATACTGTTACTTCATTCTGCGTAAATCGAACCAAAAATTAATATTAAAAAACTGAAGGTAGCCGGGCTAACTGTGACATCGGGACGTCAAACATCTCAGTCCCCCCCGTAACCATGGGTCGCTGTAAAGCACTCGAAACGTCGGGAATAAAAATAGTAAAATAAACGCGATAAAGTCCGTAAAAAACAGTTTTATTCCATGTGTAGTGTTCGCGTAAATATAAGAAATCATTATAAAACATCGCGTGACATAATATAAAAATACACTATCTATGTATTAAAAAGATATGAACTGCTCCGTATTGAAAAAGAATAGTTAAATCTATTAAAATAAAAAACAACTTACTCTTGAAAAACTCTTTCTTGTACCTTTGGATACTTTGCTAATAATTTTAAAGTATAACCAACTGCCACAGCGGAGGTGTCTGTGCCTGCTATAGTTAAGGTCAGCACTTCTTCTCTCAACTCCTTATCGCTGTATCCTTTCTCACCACCAGAGAAGTTAATCAAGAGATCAAGAAATGATTGACCCTTGTAGTTACCCAGGTCTAAAACATATCATAACATTTTTCTGTTAAATAATTTACTAAATAACATTAATTTTTAATAACATCACATCACTTTCAACAGACCACTGCAGTATTTGCGCCTCTTCCACAGTAAGTTCAAAATTTAATCCATTCAATGGAAATATTTAAAAAAAAATGCATACCAAAATCATTATCAATCTCTGGCTGATCTCTCCTTTTCTTTTTCAACTCTGCTCTCTTATTATGTATAACCTAAAAACATTTATTTTTATTTTTTATTCAGTCGGTGTAGTAGTTTGGTGGCGGTACAAAAGATTGTGGATAACATAAGGAAGACCAGATAGCGGTATACCATTTTGTTATCGCCAGACTTAAAATACCTAGACAGGCAATGGACGGAATATTAAAATTCACTGCGCAGATCAAACGATCGCAGTAACGTTTCGTTTACTGCGATCGTTAAATCTGCCCGTCAGGCGTAACGTTTAAGGCAAATCCTTACTACAAGGCGAGGAGACCTTATCATCAGTGGATTTCTACCAGCTGATTAAATGAAATCCTGTGTGAATTTAGCCAGTGGACCGTTGTAATAACATATATGGATGTAACAAAATAATAACTTTTTAACGAATAAGGCTCTGGCTACAAGCAAATGGTGATACGTCCATTCGCAAATGCCGACCCAAATCGGAGAATGAGCTAATTTAACAAATTATGCATACCAGTTGGCGCATTTTTAAAAAAAATCTAACTATCTATTAACTAACTAACTAATATAGATTAAAAAGTCTCTTAAAGAAAACGAAGTACTTACTTAGTAATTATAATTTTATGAGCCGTGGTAGCTAAAATGGTTAGCGCTTCGGTTTCGATCTCCGCCGGCACCAATGAAATTGTTAATTGTAATTTTAAGTGGTGATTTACCACATGCTCGGCGGTAAAGGAAAACATCGTGAGGATACCGGCAGGGAAATAAGACAAAAAATATTTCAAAGACATGTGAAGTTCGCCAACATGCATTGGGGCAGCGCGGCGGACATTTCCTTGCACTAAAACCTTCTCCGAAACGAGCGGAGGCCTATACCCAGCAGTGGGACGTATATAGGCTGTAACTTTAACTTATATTAACCCACGTGTTCTTAATAAAATACTGTGCTTTTGCTATGAAATTTTTAGCTTAAATTACTACTAAAATGTAGTAACGTAAACATGCCGAATAATTTCAGTAAAAAGTATAGGTGTCAATTCACCGAGTGATTAGCTTTGAAATAAAATACTTTTCTGCCACGAAGTCGGTCAGGATTGGTAGCACCCTCTTATTTATTTCTGCCGCCAAGCAGTATTGCCGTTCCAGTTTTAAGAATAAGAGAGCAAGTATAATTGCAGCGTGTGAGGCATTCCATGTCAGCATTCAGAGGTGACAAACACATGTATGACCTTATTGGTTTAAAGTAGGTGGTAAGTTGCCGTGTGCAGCCGTAAACACTTACTATCAGGTGGACCATTAACTCGTCTTACAAAGAAACACTGCATATATCAGAAAAATAATATACGTAACATTTATTATTAGTCCGCGAACCCCACTTGCATCTAATAAATATATTATAAATATTTTTTTTTTCAAAAAATACAAACGTTACCGCACTAGGTTTTTGTGGTATTTAGGAGGCAGTTTACAAAAAGTCACGCAGCCGTTAACAGTGTACACAAAAAAAAATAATATAATAAAATTAGTTTATGTTTTGCAAAAGATATCGTATCTAGCACGTCAATGTGTTTATTATGACACTTACCTCATCTGTGAAATCATGCATCACCTTTAAATATTTCTTGTGCTTAGGGTACTGAGGGAAGAATTTGTACAGCCAATCAGGTTGTAACCACAAGTGGAAAATTCTTTCACTCGCTAAATGAAGCATAATCTGCATCGATCTTAAAAATGGCGCATTTGGGTTTTCTTGTGCGTTAATTTTTATTCCCATTGCCGTCTCTGTTGGAATTAAAATAACATTTAGTATCCCAAAATAATTACTATTATTAAACCCCTCGGAATTTGCCTTGCTTTGGTGTATAATGAAAAAAATTGGATTATTTGAAAAAAACACGTGTTCAGTTTCAAACGCGGTTAAAGTGAAACCTTCAAATGAAATGAAATAATAAAAAAAAATTAACGGCAAATGATTTATTAAATATGATAGTTTTCAATCATAAGTGCGACATAAAATATAAGATAAAAGTTTAATTTCATAGCAAATGGTACAAATGGTAAAAAATGGTACAATCCTTATTTTTAGACATGTACGTGTTTCTAGTTAGTTTGTGGACATGTAGAGCCCAAATTTTAGTGTAATAAATCAAACGGATATTTTCTTTGACCTAAAATTGTTTTTAATAGCGTAATTTACTTCATTCTATAGTTAAATAATATAATAACAGTGGTAGAGCCACGCGGCAGCTTTTGCTGTCGCATGGATGGGCCGGCTCGAACCGGGGTGGTACCACGACCTCACAGAATACCAGCGTGAAGTAGAGGTTTACCTCTGCGTTTCGCTTGGTGAGTGCAGGTGGCCGGAGGCCCTTTTTACTGGAAATGAGGCATTCCATCTTAGTCCTCACGGGTGACAACTTTTTTTTCATAGAACCAACTTTTTAGTTATATCAAAGAATTTATTTTAGTTCTTCGATGTAGGTTTTTACGTGTATAACAACTCACGCCTGTCACCCAGAGGGGTGGGGAAGACTATGGACTTCCATTCGGCAGGATCCGAAAAATCTGCAAGCGTTTAAAATTTAGATAAGACTGTCGGTATCATCGGAATATGCGGAAAGTTCGTTAGTTATCCGGCTGCTGGACCGGAAAAGGTTTTATTTTACCCATTAATTTATCTTTCAAGATTTTTATTATTAGACTTGTAAATTTTACAGCAATATTGAAGCACCGGATTTTAACATCAATTTACATGGTGTCTAACAAGGATTTGGGAAAATCAAAAAATCTTCTCTGTATCTGTCTTCATTATTGCGGAAGATGACAATTGACTTGTAATGTTTTAGTTGGCCAAAAAATATTAAAATTAAAATTGACAATTTGTATTTTTAACTGACTTCAAAAAAGAAGGAGGATCTCAATTCGAGTGTATATTCTCATTATTATTATTTTTTGTGTGTATAAGCGTGAACTGATTTTGACGACTATTTTTAATGAATAGATTAGGGTTGGCACCATGCATAATTATTCTTCAGTATTGGTCCCACACAAAATTGAGGAAAAAAACCCTAAGGGTGAAGAAATATAAGATGAATTTTTTATCGTAACGCGTCTGCGCGATACTAGGAATATATTTTTGTTATTATATTATTATTATATTTATTTTCAATCTTGAGCCCTAAATCAATATGCTGGTGGACTTACTCCAAACTCGGACACAAGCAGCCCTCAGAAGATACGGAGGTAACGAAGTGAATTCAAATATGACTGGGAGCTGTTATAGCTGGCTGCATTTTAGTTTCGTTGTATCAAGAGTGAAAGTATTTTTTTTTCTAAGATCAAATGATATAGCTCACTTATTATGATTTTTACTTCTAGCGACTAACCCTTGAGCGATTTGTATAATAGGTCTTTACCTATCAAATTGCCGTTCTGCATTGACCATTTCAAATCAAAATAATTTTGTTTGGCTTAGAATTCTAATTTCAAATTAATTTCAATTTATTTGTTTATTACATTTATGTTTTTTGTCATAATTAGAGTAATTATGGAATGTGAGTGCAGTCGCGGAAACAACGCGGCACAAGCGGCTCGCAACATCAACGACGTTTACGGAGCGAATACTACAAACGAACGCACTAGGTTTACCCGCTTCCGTTCTGGCAATTTCGGCTTGAAAAATGAACCCAGTGGTCATCCGAAAACTTTGGTCGACAATGACAAATTAAAGGCAATTGTGGAAGCCGATGATAATCAATCTACGGCTGAATTAGCAGCAGCTTTCGACCATAGCATCAAAACGATATTGATCCATTTGTGTCAAATTGGCAAGGTAAAAAATCTTGAAAAATGGGTGCCCCACGAATTAAATGTTCGCCAGCACGAACTACGCATCGAGATGTGCCTTGCACTGCTGAAAAGGCACACAACCGAAGGAATTTTGAACCACATTGTTACGAGGGCGGCACTGAAAATTTCGGGAATCAAGGAAATGACGCAACATTACTATTTAAAAATGTATTTATTGCTTTTCGAAGTATTCTCCGCGAAATTTGACAAATTTTTCCATACGATGGAACCAATCATTGAAGCAACCATTCCATTCGGAAGTTGGGGTCTCCAAAATGGCCGTTTTGTAGGCGTCAACAGCTACTTCAGGTGATGAAAATCTCTGTCCACGCAATTTATTCTTTATTTTATGGAAAGTATAGAAATTATTAAGGCTTAGGTTGGGGCTGTACGGCAGATGGTCAAATAATTCAATGTTTTCTTGCTCTAAAAACTCTTTTGTTCTATATGCGGTGTGAGAACTCGCATTGTCGTGATGGAGGATGACGCGGCGGTTGCAGTTCTCTTTACGGAGTTTAGAAACGACCTGTGGCAAACAAATGCTAGCATACCATTCTGCATTAATCGTTCTTTGTCCCTCAAGAGGAATAATCGTAACATGGCCGGTTTTGGAGACAAACGTTGTAGTGTTATGCTACTTACATATCATTTTACACTATTTTTCCATTCTGTTTTGATATTTTGCATCACTTTTCACGCTATCAGTTATGCTACTTACATATCATTTTACACCATTTTTCCATTCTGTTTTTGATTTTCTGCATTTATATTTTGCATCACCTTTATTTCCATAGGATCCTGTAACGTTTTTACACAATAACAAATCATTTTCACTTCGTATTTTCACGCTATCAGCACCGTTTAAATCGCTGTCAATGGAGTCTTACCTTTTTCTATCTTTTATTGAGTTCTCCGTAACTCTGCAATTTCAGGTTTCGTACGCGCTGCCGCGCTATAGTTTTTCCTATATGAATAATATCTCATTTCTTACTTAAATGTAACTGTTTTTCAATTATATACCTAAAACCAAAAATTCATATTTTTGACAACCATTATTTATATGGTTGTTATGGTAACTTTTATTCAAATTCGTCACTGGTTTGATGTTCTTAGTTCGATATTTTCACATAAATACTCTTTCGCTCTAGGTCATTTACAATAAAATTCCTTTTAATTTAAATAATTTCTCGTTCTCTCTAAAAAGGTATAAAAGCCGAACAATCGGAGAATACAGGGAGTCTCTCTTCAGTTTTCAAACAAGAAGCATCTACTAAAGGCCTTATCCCGGGGCCGCATTGCCCCGGGATCCTGCAAGCCTCCATCTACATTTGAAGTCGTCGGCACATCCTGCAGGCTACTTACTTACTACCTACTGCCCGCGCTACCTTTGGGCGCTACGACTGCTTGCTCCAGGCGCTGAGCGCACCTACTCCAGGCGCTAAGTGCGCCGACTCCGGACGCTGAGTGTGCCCAGACCAGACGCTGCGTGCCGTCTCCGCCAGGAAACTTCAAGCTCCACGTGTGCCTACTACTACTCCAAGCGCAGCGTGTGTCACTTCGACCTTTAGGCTCCACTACAACACTATATTCTCCTATTCTCCTATCTTTATTTTTTTTTAATCTAATTGTAATCTCACTTCATCCATCATCATCATATTTCATTTTTTTATAAAATTGTAAATACCTTTCTTAAAAATTTAAATATATTATTTTCTTGTTCTACTTTTGTTGTTTTGTTGTTCTTAGGTTAGGTTCTATATTTTTTTTTAATAGTCGCTTCACGACAACGTGGCCACCATTTTTTTTGAAACACTCCGTGAACGAACAATTTTTGTTGGCTTTAACTCATTTTCGAACACCCAAACTCGTGACTGGTTTTTTGTTTCGGGTTCGTACGCAAACATCCAGGATTCGTCACATGATACGATGTTGTATACAGCATTTGAGGATCCTGCGTGGAATCTTTCGAGAGTTCTGACACACCAAGTAACGCGAGCCGCTTTTTGCTCTTCACAGAGCGAATGCGGTATCCATCGGGAAAACAACTTTTTACACCTAATTGTTTATGCAAGATTATTTGTATTTTACTCATGCCAATGTCCAAAGTTGCCTGAATTTTGCAGTATGTCACATGTCAATCTTTCTGAATCAGCTTACGTACAGCATCAACATTTTCTTGGGTGACTGCAGTTTTTGGACGACCTTGACGGGGATCATCACTGAGCTTGACACGTCTACGTTGAAATTCAGCAAACCAGCAATAAATTGTGGTTTTGGATGGGGCTTCATTACCAAATGCAGAAATCATCCAGTCAATACACTGTTTTTGTGTTAAACCACTTCGAAAGTCATAATAAATCATCGCTCTTGAATTTTCTCGAGTCAATTCCGTTTTTTCAACGACTAAACAAGTTTGACAAAACTTTGAGACAAGACCGAGAATCTTTTTTAAATAAATAAATGGTATTCGATTTTTACAACCAAGGAGTTTTCGATTAAAAAGATTTTAATATGACAGGAACAGTGGAAATATTTCATTCCCGATACTTTTAGTGCAGCCTATGTACTTGTGGCAAAAAATTGATTCTGTTTGACAATCGCAAGCGCTCAGCAAGTTGATTGAATCCTCTTTCAGCACCTAAATAATGCCCTAAACGAAATCTTACCCCTAGAAAAGTGGTGGCCACTCTTTGATGGTCTAGCGCCGGTATGATGCATTTAATACTAATAGAACTTTACTTTTTTTTAAATATAGGGGTTAACAAAACGTCTAACGTTTTAAATTAACCTTGCAATACACCTTGGAGTTTATAATTAGTTTATATTAATTGGTCTAAGTAATACAGCATGCAGTACCTAAGCAGTAACTTTTACTTACCACACACAGCGTCGAGCGTGTAAGTGCTAAGGAAACGCCAAACGCTAACTTGGCCACAGCCTTCGACCTTCTTTAATTGTACAACTAGCTTCTCGCTTTGTTCCGAAAATACTTCTACGAAATTTTCGACTATTTTTGGACTAAAGGCTGGAATTAATATCTTACGCCGTTTCCTCCAGATTGCCACTTAACAAAAACAATCAAGTTAATAGTCATTATTATTACCACAAAATCCACATAATATGTAAAACATATTTAAAAACTTATTTAAAAATATTATTAGAAAAATTTGTTATTAAAACTTTTCACAAGTTACTCGACTCCAAAGAGTCAGTAATTATCTCATAACGCATAGGTTTTCACAATAAAACCCCGAAAATATGCTATCTATAAAAAAAATATTTAACTATTTATTTAGCAAAATCTGTACAAAAAGCATTATTATTATATTATAGAGTACATGATTAATAACATCCCCTGGGAATGAGGTGATCGCTAACATGCAGTTTCAAAGTGTTTAAATTTAAATGTACAACATTGTGAATTATGTAAATAAAACCTGATGGATTTCTTTCTCGTTATTCTCAGAACAGAGGTATTTTTCCGAACTAGTGGTGAAAACAATCATTATTACTTGTTGCGGAAGCAAATAAGGTAGGGCAGGGCTAGCATGGGCAGGAGACATTTTATCCCCGGGGAAAGGACAATCCCCTCACTTAGTTTTATCCACCCTTCGAGCATGGGCACACCGGTGGTTATAATATCCACGGTAGATAAAATAGAGATAAACTTATCCTTGCAATTATTGCCATTATAAAAAAAAACTCCGAAATCCTTCAAAATTCATGTTTACTCTAAGTCACAAAATCATTATTTTTTATCTGTGCACATGATTTCGACACTTAAAAGTGTTCGTCACAAACTACCTAATAAGAAGTATAGGTTATAGCGCAATTTTCGTTTTCGTCAAATAAAATTAACACGGAGAGGTGAATATATTAAAATGAAAGCCAAAAAGTAAGTATACTATCACATAAAATGTTGTAAAGTAACTATTGTTTTAAGAAAGCGAAATATAAACATTTAATTTTCTCTACAAATCTTTCTGTTTAAAAATAATTGATACTATTTTATAACCTGTTCGTCTATATTTATCGCCAATTATTTAACAATTCTTTTTTTTTTTTCATTCAGATCGAGAAGTAACAAAACACAAATTAATATGTTGGTCGACTTTAGGTCGACTCACAACCACCTTGCCACAGGAGAGTTCACAGACTTGGAAATATTTAAAAAAAGGTGCGCGTACAGAGAATGCAGCGTCGGCTCGTGGAAGCATTTTAAGCATTATTAGGTATAAGTATTCTACAGGTATTGGTCCTGAAGAGTCTTCAATAGGCCAGGCAAATGTGTGTACTTATTTAGTTACAATATTTTATATTGTGTAACTTTGTCTTTGAAAGCACGTGAAGCTTATGTTTCTAAATTTATAGTAGGAAATCATTGAAGCGTCGGTAGTGGAGCATGATACGCAATTAAATTTATTAAGACTCCCCACCTCCTTCGCAGACGAGTTGGAAAATATTCCACCAGCCATCCAGCCGCTTCCACAAGCCATCCAGCCCCTTTCACAAGCCATCCAGCCTCTTTCACAAGCCATCCATTCCCTTCCAGCAGCTATCCCACAGCCCAAAATAAAGAGGAGCGATGGCATGATGCATACATTCCCCTGCAGCAAGAAAATAACGCATATTTACAAGTAATAATTGATTTTTATTTCATTACTAATTGCATGAACAGAGTCGGATCCGTTCTAGAGGGGGAGGGGGAGAGCCGGACATTTGCCCAGAGCGGCAAATGTGCGAAATTGACTTATTCCTATCTTCCAACCTACCCATTAGCTATCCACCACCCAAGTTGGCAGGTTGAGAATTTCATGTGCCACCTTCCAACGTACTTCAGGTTGGATAGTGGAAATATTTAAGTATTTTACTTAACTGAATTATTTTAGTTCGAAAGAAAGAAAGAAGAAGTACCGATACTTGAGTGATATCGATACTTTCATTTCGATACTAAGTATATTGTAAACACGATACTTTTGTTCCGATATTTTTGAGGTATCCATACTTTTATAAGTACTCGATACTTTTAACAGAGTTTGAGTGACATTATTAGATTTGGGTCGTAGAAGTAGGGGATTATACTTCTATTGACAATAGCTTATGTTTAGAGCATGTGTTGCCAGTTTCTTGTGATTGGTACCTATTTAGTTGATTTATTTTTATCAATTAAGTAAAAAATGATTTAATACAGTTTAATCCTGATTTACTTTTTTACTGTTGCTCTAATTTATTTGTTTATCGACAATTTAATACATCGAAATTTAAATTTAGTTAGTTTGATACCATTATTAAGTGTCTCATTGGTGATAAGTTCCGAAATTCAAGTTCCAAAATTTCTCGGATAATATTTGATATTCCGGATATTACTCAATCGGAAGTTATAAAAATAAATTGAAAAGTACTCGATACCTAACAATATTGATAATTTTGTTTCGATACTTTTCTCGGTAACGGTAAGTCTGATACGATACTGGTATTGAGTAAAGTATCGATACTTTTGAAATTTTGTGGAACCTAAATAGGAAATAAGGAACCAACTAGACCAGAACTTAGAAACCAGAATCCAAAAAAATTCATCTAAATTTTCTGATGATTTTATATATCTGAACTGGCAACCCTTTCAGTCTGTTTATGTTTGATGGGGATTTGGATACAATGCGAAATTTTTGGAGAATCCCTTAAATATCGTATATAACTCTTATTTTTTATTTTATTTTTTTTAAAATCGTTACCCCACACTAGGATTTTCTCCTGTATCGTGGAGGCAGTTTACAAACACAAATTGCACAAGGACAAACATCCAGACCCGGAACAATTATTTGTAGGTCATACAAATACTTGCTCCGTGCGGGATTCGAACCCGCGCCCCCCAGCGCAGCAACTCATTGCTAAGCCACTGCGCCACGGAGTCGTCCGTAAGTTAAAGATTGTACTATTTTTCCATTACTTATTTAGAAGACTCCTAGTAAAAATGTTCTGCTATAGAGAAAAATTTTCGTCATATTCGTGAATAACATAAAAATAAATAGCGGTTAATAAGTGATACAGAATTAAAATGTTTTATTTATTTATGTGAAATATATGCTAAATCTAGAAGTTGGTTCTATTCTTAAATTTAAATTGAAGTGATTTAAAGTGCGGCAGATTAATCATATAAATATTGAAGCGCGCGTGTGAATTTATTAAGTATCTATCCCTTTTATAGAGTAAATTCTAGTACCTAAAAATACGTAATATTGAACACACCTTGCTAAAAGTGTACTTACTGTTTGTTCCTTAAGGTAAATATAAAATAGTTTTAGTGCCGATTTCACCATCTCCGGTTAACCTCACCGTCAATTAAATTTTCAGTTTTTTGACAGTTGTTGTACGAGTTTGACAGTTCTTATTTAACAAATAGGCTATTCGGGACTTTAATAACAGGTGGTGAAACTGGCCCTTAATTTTAATATTGACCGCAAGGTATGTTAAATATGTTTTAAATGGTATGTTAATCATGTGAAAATTAACACTGCTCCTCTTTCGGCTTGTTAATTCTCATCTGTGACTGCTCACTAGCAGTCACCCGCGGCTTCGTTCACGCACTCACCATAATTATTATTCTCGTGGGAATGAGTACATTTTCTGAGGTAAAAAGAAGCCTATGTCAATGTACTTTTCCAAACGTTCAATTTATATCTACATACCAAAATGTATCCAAATTGATTCATTGGTTTAATCTAAAAAACGTAGCAGTCAGAGAAACAGAATGAGTTTTGAATTTTTGACATTAGCAATGTTATTACATCTATTTAAATTTATTTCATATTTTTATTTTTTACCGTACAGAATGGCTTACGGTAGATCATGCTTGTCCGGACACCAGTATAAAAAATAAAGTCTTGAAAAAGATACAAAGCGACAAAAGCAAGCAGGGTCATTTGAGTCCGTTTTGAAAAAAGGTGAGCTGAACAAACCATCGTCACCCAAACCAGAAACTAATGCTATAGCTGAGATTCCACTTAAACCTCGGGAAGAAAATAGGTCCAATTCCAATATAATCTGTGAACCTGGTGCTTCTACTCCTGGGTCAAGCGCTATTGCCGGTGAAGGTGCTAGTACAGGTGAAGCTGTTAATGCAGGTGGAGGTGCTATTGCAGGTGAAGGTGTTATTGCAACTCCAAGTATTTTTACAGAATAAACATCTATTTAAGATGTCGACGCAGCCACGTGGCCTTATAAATAGATTAACAGATACAGAAAGAATATACTTGGTAAATAGAGGTTCTCCAGACCCAATGTATGAATTTGAATTTCTCCAAGATATCAATAGTCGGAGGTTTACTTCAAAAAACTATAAGAGAAAGCTTAATAACGGTGAAGACATTTTGAGAGATTGGCTTGTATATTCTGTTGCAAAATATTCGTTGTATTGCCTTTGCTGTAAAATCTTCAATACAACTACAACTTCCGGTCTATCTGAAGATGGCTAAAAAATTGGAAGCATGTAGATCATTTGCTTAAATCTCATGAGACATCACGAAACCATGTAGAAACTGTAAAATCTTGGGTAGAAATTTCACGTAGGCACAAATCGTGTTGTACGATAGATGCCGAGTCACAGAGAATAATTAAATAAGAAATAGAACACTGAAATAGAGTATTGTTACGAATTGCCACAATCATCAAAATGTAGGCTAAAAATGGCTTGGCTTTTCAAGGTACTTCTGATAATCTGTATCAACATAACAATGGTAATTTTTTTTTAAACTAGTAGAGTCGTTACCCGAATTCGATCCCGTTATGCAGGAAAATGTACGCAGAGTTTTGAAAAAAGAAAAGAAACAAACAACCTTCTTAAGTAAAACAATTCAAAATGACTTCATTAAGGGCTTAAGTGCGGTTAAAATGCCTAAATTCTTGGATATTTAATTTAAAAAATCACGATAACTGTTTATTTAATCCACAAAGAAAAAATACAGGAAAACAGAAGAGGATTCCATAAATGTTCTTAATTGAACAAAATTATATTTTTGTCAAACCTTTATTAGAAAAAAAATCCCCAAATTGTACCTATCTTTGTCATATTTTGCAAAATTTCTCCAAAACGGCACAAGCTTTTTAAATAGTTTTACACTAAAGAAAAAGTCTTAAAAATATAAATATTTTTAATTGATAGTAGTTTTATTCACCGTTTTACTCGAGAAAATATAATTTTTCCCCGAAATTGAATATATATATATATATATATATATATATATATATATATATATTTCCGCGAGCGTGCATGCTCCGTCGCCTTGTAATCACCCGCGAGCTCTGTAGCAGTCCGTTTTCGGACATCGTCGAGGGTGGACCGCGCGTCGGTGTTGGAGTGACTTCGTTCAAATATATTTTAATGTTTAAAAGTTTATACTCAATTATAAATATTTTTATGACTAGAAATACTTAATATAGGTAATATCATTACACTGGTAACTGTAAATATTGTTTTCTAAATAAATTAACATTTAAAGTGCCCAAAGAAAAAGAAATTTTCGCGGCGACGTTGATTAGTGAATTTAAAAAAGGCATTTTTATATAATTTACATGTGGAACGACCAACATGCTCTCGTTACTTAGATTTCGATAGTTAGAGCCACACGCAAGTGTGAGTAACGATCCAAGTGTGAGTCTTATCCGACACCATTCCGAAGATATTCCGGACGTCAGTCTGAGCGAGGTTAGAATGGCTCTCCAGCACCTTAAAAATGACAAAACCCCGGGCGAGGATGGAATTACAGCGGAGCTTCTGAAAGCGGGTGGAAAACCGGTACTTGATATCCTTCAGAAGCTCTTTCATTCCGTCCTCCATGGTGGTACTACTCCGTAGGCGTGGAGCAGAAGTGCGGTGGTCTTGTCCCTCAAGAAAGGCGATGACGCTCTCTTGAAGAACAACAGACCGATTTTCCTTCTGAGCCGCATCTACGTGCTGATTTCGAGAGTCATTACGAATCATCTCGCACGCAGACTCGAAGACTTCCAGTCTCCCGAACAAGCCGGTTTCCGAAAAGGCTTTAGTACCATAGACTACATAAACATCCTTCGCTAAATTGTACAGAAGACTGAAGAGTACAATCTGCCATTTTGGCTTGCGTATGTGTACTATGAGAAAGCCTTTGATTCCGTCGAAATTTGGGCGGTGCTACAGTCCCTTCAGCGGTACCAAGTTGACTATCGGTATATCGAAGTGCTGAAGTATTTGTACAGTAGGGCTACGATGGCTATCCGAGTAGAGAACCAGAGTACGAAACCTATCCAACTGCAGAGAGGTGTAAGACAGAGCGACGTTATATCCCCTAAACTCTTCACCGCTGCATTGGAAGACGTTTTTAAGCTACTGGACAGATAGGTCTTAATATAAACATGGACAAAACCAAGATCATGTTTAATGTCCATGTCACACCTATGCCGGTAGTTGTTGGGAGCACTAAGCCTCGAAGTTGTTGACGAGTATGTTTACCTGGGACAAACAGTCCGACTAGGTAAGTCCAACTTCGACCGAGTGGTCAATCGACGGATTCGATTCGGTTGGGCAGCGCTCGGGTAATTACGGCACATCTTCTCGTCAGGTAAACCTCAAAACTTGAAAACGAGACTGTACAACTAGTGCGTGTAGCCAGTGATGATCTATGGAACTGAGACGTGGTCTTTCACTTCTGGCTGGATGAGGAAACTCAAGGATGCACAGCGAGCTATGGAGAGGGCTATGCTCGGAGTTTCTCTGCGTGATAAACTTAGAAATGAGGATATCCGCAGTAGAACCAGAGTGACCGACATAGCGCAACTGATTGGTAAGCTGAAGTGGCAATGGGCCGACCATATAGTTCGAAGAACCGACAACCGATTGGGATAAAATATTTTCGAGTGGCGGCCTCGTACCGGCGGACGAAATGTAGGACGTCCCCTCACTAGATTAAGTGACGACCTGGTAAGACATGCAGGAAGTCGATGGATGCATGTGGCTCAGGACCGTGTTTTGTGGCATTCCTTGACATTTCAACCCAAGAGACCTAATCAACATCGACTTGACAAAACATTTACTGCAGAAATACATACTAACACACCGAGATCGAATGAAAACAGTGTATGAAATACGAAATACTCGTAATTAAGGAATATTCTTTATCCGAACGTTCAGCATTAATAAATAATCGGAATAAATCGCGAGAACCCCCTGCACCCCTGAAGAATCCCTCGCTGAGCATCGACGACCAAACTACTCCACTCCTGGGCGTGGGTGCTCAGGCTGCCGCGCGTATTCTGGGGGGGGGGGCGAAAATCCGCTCAAGACGAAACCTGCTCGGGGCAAGCGGAGCAAGAAGTAAAGGCAAGCACTGCCACGCTTACCGTGGATTTCTGCAATATCAGGGGACTTCATTCAAACCTTAACGCCGTCCACTACCATCTGGAGATAGCTGAGCCGGCCTTGCTCTTTTTAACCGAGTCACAGGTGTCCTCTCCGGCTGATACTTCGTATCTCTCCTACCCGGGGTACAAAATAGAACACTCGTTTGTGCCCCGGGGTGGAGTTTGCGTGTATGTCAGAGAGGACATCTGTTGTCGACGCCTCGGCAGTCTTGAAGGTACGGACCTGTCTATCCTATGGCTGCGCGTAGACAGCGACGACCATCCCCGCGTCTATGGGTGCCTCTATAGGTCCCATAGCGGTAATGCCGACACAGACCGACTCATCGACCACGTCCAAATGGCTGCAGACTCCGTGCTACAACAGGTCCCATCCGCAGAGATCGTGATACTCGGTGATTTCAACGCCCACCACGCTGAATGGCTTGGTTCTCGTTTAACTGATCATGCGGGTAGATCTGTCTATGACTTTGCTTTGGCATATGGTCTAACACAACTGGTTACTTCGCCTACGCGGATCCCAGATGTGGAAGACCATGTACCTTCCCTGTCGGACCTTCTGCTGACCTCTCATCCGGACGGATATAAGGTCTCCTTCGATGCCCCTCTGGGCTCTTCGGACCATTGTCTGATCCGGAGTATGGTGCCACTCACGCTCCAATCGCAGTTGCTATCTACAGCTTGCCGCCGTGTTTGGCACTATAAGTCAGCTGATTGGGACGGGATGTGGTCTTTTTTGTATCCTACCCTTGGGGAAGGGTTTGGTTCTCGCCGGAAGATCCCAGCGTTGTTGCCGATTCTGTTAATGATGTGGTACTTCAGGGTATGGAACTTTTTATTCCATCCTCTGTGGTGCCCATCGGAGGCAGATCCCAGCCATGGTTTGGTCGCTCCTGTAAAATAGCATCACGCTATAAGCAGGAGTGCTACCAGGCCTGGGCTGACGTATCCAACGTCTCGGGATGTAAACACCAGCGCACTTAAAAAGAAGTATAATTCCGCCTCCAGGTCCTTCAAAAGCGTCATTGCCAAGGCAAGGTCTGAGCACATCGGCAGAATTGGCGAGAAGCTAGTTCGCCTTCCTTCAGGAACCCGTGCATTCTGGTCTCTCGCCAAGGCTGTCCAAGGGAACTTCTGTCAGCCATCTCTTCCATCTCTGCACAGAGAGGACGACTCACTGGCCCATGCCGCAAAGGAGAAAGCCGATCTGTTGAGCTCTCTTTTTGCGTCCAACTCGACTCTAGATGACGGGGAGAACACACCGCCGACCATCCCGCGATGTGAGTGCTCCATGCCGGATGTGCGATTTACACAGCGCTCGGTCCGCAAAGCACTCTTCTCCCTGGACGTCAGCAAGTCGAGTGGGCCCGATGGAGTCCCTCCCATTGTGCTGAAGACGTGTGCTCCGGAGTTGGCACCTGTTTTAACGCGTCTTTTCCGGTACTCCTACTCCCAAGGCATAGTCCCGAACTCATGGAAGACAACTTTGGTGCACCCGATCCCTAAAAAGGCGATCGCTCAGACCCGTCCAACTACAGGCCTATCGCCATCACCTCCTTGTTCTCCAAAATAATGGAAGCTATTATAAACTGCCAGCTCATGAGGTACCTTGAGGATCACCAGCTGATTAGTGACCGCCAGTACGGTTTTCGTTGGGGTCGATCAGCTGGTGATCTTCTAGTCTACTTAACTCATAGATGGGCGGAGGCAGTAGAGTCCAAAGTGGAGGCATTAGCTGTTAGTTTGGACGTAGCGAAGGCCTTTGATCGTGTCTGGCACGAAGCGCTTCTTTCGAAACTTTTTTCCTATGGGCTTCCCGAGAAATTGTGCAAATGGATCACCAGTTTCTTTGCTGATCGGAGCATCAAGGTCGTTGTAGACGGTGCATGCTCTGATTTCAAGCCTATCAACGTTGGTGTTCCACAAAGCTGCGTGCTATCACCAACGCTGTTTCTCCTGCATATCAATGATATGTTGCTACCTGGTAGCATTCATTGCTATGCAGACGACAGCACTGGTGATGCCTTATATACCGGTCGTGCCAATATTTCTCGGGAAAACGTCACCGAGTACCGGAACAAACTTGTGTCCGAAGTCGAGTTTTTGCTGGACAAAGACTCGGATTGGGGGCGACTAAATCTAGTCCAGTTTAATCCTCAGAAGACACAAGTTTGCGCGTTTACCGCTAAAAATAACCCCTTTGTCGTATCTCCTTAGTTTCAAGGCACTCTCCTTGCTACCTCAGCCAGTATCGGAATCCTTGGCGTCGACATATCGAATAGTGTGCAGTTTCGTGGTCACTTGGAAGGGAAGGCCAAATTGGCCTCTAAAAAGCTTGGCGTGCTCAGCAGAGCGAGACAGTATTTTATGCCGGCACATCGCTTGCAACTTTACAAAGCGCAAGTTCGGCCCCACATGGAATACTGTTCTCATCTCTGGGCCGGGGCATCCCAGTGCTAGCTCCTTCCACTTGACCGTTTCCAGCGCAGAGCGGTTCGAATCGTCGACGACCGAGTTCTTTCTGATTGGCTCGATACACTGGCACTGCGTAGAGATGTTGCATCTCTTTGCGTATTTTATCGCATCTATCACGGGGAGTGCTCTGAGGAATTGTTCGGACTAATTCCAGCCGCTCAATTTCACCATCGCACATCGCGACAAAACTCGCGTTACCATCCATACCATCTGGATGATTGGCGGTCCACCACTGTGCGATTTAGAAGAAGTTTTCTCCCTCGCACGACTTCCTTGTGGAACCAATTATCACCAGCGAATTTTCCGGACCGATCCGACTTAGGAACCGTCAAGAAAAGAGCTTACACCTTTCTAAAAGGTCGGCAACGCATCTGCAATTCCCCTGGTGTTGCGGTTGTTCATGGGCGGCGGTAGTCATTTACCATCAGGTGAGCCGCATGCTCGTTTGCCTCCAATTCTATAAAAAAACCAGAGGTTGAATACCAACCAAACCAACAAGTTTTCATTTCCAACACCCTAGCTAACCAACAAAAATTAGCCTTACGTTACACCCACGACCATGTTCTAGCTGACTTACCAATACACATTTACACGTCTAGGAAACGCGGTCCAATAGGGAAGTCTAGACTTAAACGTGTACCTAAAACTGCCGATTTGTTACAGAACTCTAAAATTACTGACTGTACTGACCGTGCTGACAATCGAAGCTCAAGAGTTAAAACTTGAATATCTTGAAGACAGACCAGGCCTACTACCATTTAGACTTGGACCAACAACTCACATAACTCACTATCATACATTTCTTCAATATGTAAAACTTGACGACATCAGAGACAAAGTAACCTTATTGCAGGTACAGCTACGACTTGATAATACCACCACTTACTGTACGAATTGCAAATGGATTATCTTTCTAGCAAACTATAATTATAAAGTATTAATACAACTAAAAAGCTTAGAGCCTAGTCGCACTAAGAGAGGTCTAGTAGACGTATTAGGCTCAGTAATCAAAAGCGTAACCGGTAATCTAGATTATTTAAATGCCGTGAAATATAATAATGCCATAAAAGTTTTGAAGGATAACCAAGATAGGATCGAAACAGAATTCAATAGTCACATTAGCATTAGTTAAAAATGGATGTTGCAACATAATAGTGTAATATCCCAGATAATTGAAAAAGTAAACAAAATTAATTCAACCCTTATCCAATTATTAGATAGAGCCGCTTATAGAGATAGTAGCCTAATCAAGTATGCTAAGTTTGCCCAACTACTAACAATTTTAACAGAAAATATCGATGATATGCTCAATGAGCTTAATAGGATGGAAAATATATTAGCATTTAGTCGTGCATCGAGCACCCACCATTCTACGTTAAGTGTTAAGGTAATTAAGTCTATGTTAGTAAGATTAAGACAAATTTATGATAAGGAACATGTATTATATTTAGAGACTAGAGAATTTTACGATATCATTAAGTCAGGTTATTATTTCACAGAAAATCAAATAGTAATTGTTCTAAAATTCTCTGTTATTTCCAAAGACACCTTCGACCTATTCCGCTTATCCATTGTACCTAACAAAAACCACCAATCTATTATTCCACCCTATCCTTTAATAGCAACTAATAGAGAAAAATTCGTGTACATGGAGACAGAATGTCCAAAATTGAGTAATCGGTACCTATGGGAAACGAACACCCAAATTTGAACACAATCCGACTGTACCCAGAACCTCATCATCAATCAGTCTTTAGCAAAATCCTGTAAGACAACCGACATTGCACTATCAAAAGAAGCCATGGAACGTCTTGACAACAAGCACTACACCATCTCCTTCCCTCAACCAACTAAAGTCCATACAGTATGCGGGCGTGAAGATATTACTACATTACAGGCTACACAAGAATTCACCATCACTAATATTAACGATCAAGTAGAAGGCCATCCCCTGAAACTAATGAAAATACCAATGGTTATAAACGCAAAACGCAACCCAGCGATACCACGAATCAGCCTTAATACAATCGACCTGAAAAGACTCCACGCAGCCCAGGACCAACTCATGATACAACCACCACTTCATCTGAGAGAGATGGATCTCCCAACTTTATATCACACTACTATTCCCTTTTACGCCGTGTTATCAAGCATAGCAATATTCGCTATCATAATCTCAGTTCGTTACTACTACAAGACTAAGAAGCAAGAACAGATCCAGAATAACACCCAACATAGCTATGAAAAGCCCGAAGAATCTGAAGTCGAAAAGGCATTACCAGCAACTTTTTCTCTCAAGGTTCTAAAATAGTTGCTGATCTGAGGGTGGAGGAGTTATAACATAGCCTCATAGGTAAAGAGCTTACACAGCAGCGACCCCGATACATTGCAGCGGCACGAGGCGCAACTCAGCAGAACGTGAGCAATGACGTCAACGGATGCAACCTGAGCTCTGCAATATACCTTTACCTTATTTTTACTGTAATAATTAAAATTCATTCTAGATCTAGCATTGATCTGATTCACTCTTATTTTAGTTATAGTAATTATATTGTAATTTTTATATTATAATAAAGTATTTTAAACTAGTTTCGGTGTTTTTTGGATCCTTCGGCTACAGTTAACGTAATTAACTCTGCAGCCTGTTTATTATTTTTATTATAAACACCTATAAATGTATATATTATTAATAAATAATTCCCATAATATTTTCTATTATTTTATATTTTGTTACTATCTGAAACGTTCTACGCTCTATATAAAATGTGGCGTATGAAATGACTGACAATCTCTAGAATATTTTATTTAGGTACAAAGATGTTTTCGTGACCTCCACATGATATTTTTGTCAGCATTGGGTACCCTTCTGTATCTAAAACGAATATGAATATTGCTACAAAAGTAAAGTAACGGGCTATACAAGTCGCTCTACTGGGCACCGGACTCTTATTTCTGAGAGAGTTTTAGGGCAAGGAAATGTCCGCCGCGCTGACCCAATGCGTGTTGGCGAAAATTGCAATTACAAATTTCTATTGGTGCTGCTGGGGATCAAACGCGGGCAAAATTTACAGCAAACGCTTAGACCCAGAGCTACTAATACGACGAAAAATAAATGCGATTCAACAAATATAATAAAAACTCTTACGTACTTAAAACTTAAACATTTAATAACCTGTAATGCCTACCAGACGAAGCTACAGTAGCACCCCGTGCAATGTAATTGAAGATGCTTAACCGCGACATAATTCTCAGTGCTGCGCAAGGATAATAGGCAGTATATCACTTTTATACTTGTCACCTCTACAATCTATTTATCTTTGCACTTTTCTAAGTAATTCAGAAAATAGTCGCTAGACTGTGTTGACGTCGGCTAAAATCTCTGCGATCGCCGTTTCGTCAAGGTCATTCAGGCTTCTCAAAGCCTTAATACAATTTCAGACAACATAAAAAACGTATTGTCGAAGCTACCATGACATCGAAATATTATTCTATTATTTTAGATTGTGCTCCAGACGCTAGCAAAACTGAGCAGATGACCATGATAATTAGGTGTATTTCTATTATTCAATCCAAAGACCATTCAAGGACGTCAGAGATGGTAGTAATTTTTTTTTAGGATTTATACCAATAGAGAAATCTACAGGTATGTCACTAACAGAAATTATCTTGGATCAATTATCAGCACTTGGATTGTCTATAGAAAACATGAGAGGGCAAGGGTACGATAATGGATCTAATATGAAAAGTATTCGAAGTGGCGTCCAAGATAGGATTAAAAACATCAATCCACGGGCATTTTACGTTCCTTGCAGTAGTCATTCTTTAAACTTAGTGGTAAACGACATGGCAAAGTCCTCACTGGAAGCTACAATTTTTTAATTCCCCCGTTGCCGTGCTTTGGCTTAGGGACAAGATAATTTTTCTCTTGTCGGTGAATATAATCGGGGGATAAATTTTTATTCAGTCAGTCCATGCTAGCCTGGCAGGATAATATTAAAAACATTCGCAGTAACATCTTTCAAATTCTTAAGCATATCATTTGAAAAAAATCAGTAATTACACTACAAAAGAGGGGTAAAGGGGGAATTTACCAATTTTATTCAAATGCCAACTTTGCCCAGGTACCACCACCATTCTGACGAACGAAGATAGCTAAGGCGACAAATTCAAACCAGACAAACTGGTAATGGATTATCTTAAACCGCCAATACTCGGCTTATACGGACTTAGAAACCGTGTAAATTTTAATCTCTATATATAAAAATCTATTGCTGACCGTTAGTCTCGCTAAAACTAGAAAATGGCTCGATTGATTTTGATGAAAATGTGTGTGTGTTTGAGTGTATGTTTTAGATTCACAATTGGATCCGGTATGTGGCGCTCTTGTCGAGATCCAGAAATTTCCCGTGCAAAACCTAACAGGAAGGATCGCTAGTTTGAAATAATGATAATTATTAATTTAAAGTATTAACACCCTGCAGTAATTTTGTGTTCTAGTAATTTATCTAATAAAATACAGCAAACATCTTACCTGGTGCAAAAATTCCACCATATCCGAGAATATTTCTAATAAAACGATGCAGATCATCCTTCTCCAAACAGGTTTTTAACACCATTTCCAGGTCCAATGGGTCTACAATAACTGAATAACATTAAATAAATATTATGCTCGCAAGTGTTTTAAAGATTCCAAAGTGTTTAAAATAAACACGTTAACAAACATCACAATAAAAGAAATAGCTTGTAATAATGATAAATATTATGTATTCTTTCAGATGCAAAATGATGCAACAAGAGCGGCTCTACCATGTGAAACCTTAGTAAAACCTAAAAGTTGAATACTAGCTACAGATTAAAATCAAGGTAGAAATCCAGATCATGGGCGAAATCTGTCAAATCTATTTGTAGATTTACCGCCGTTAAAGGTGATGCGATGTAACTGCGTTACATCGCATGGCAAATGGATTTTTAAAAAGAGACATTTGTTTAGTGACTACAGGAGTAGCAACGCAATATAAAGTGGGCATCACATAATTTTCGTACATGCGTCATATTATTATTAAAAACCCTGGGTGACCGAGAATGCTCAGTCACTCAGGTCACCTGCGAAATTCTTAGTTATACAATATGTAAAAAAAACCCTGTCTGTTCCGTGAGGATGCTTTAAGGTATCGTAATATGATTCTGGTAATGTAAACCTTTTGAAAATGGGGACAATTACATGGCAATATAATGTGCTACGTGGGCGACCGTCGTCGTGTAACAAGACATCGTCACGTCGTTGACGATGGTGTTGCTAGGTTTTAAAAATTTGCAAATTTTTAAACATATTTTTGTAAAACTATTTACTTACTTTAAATAAAAATAACATTTTTAAATTCTTTAATAATAAGTTATTTTATTTTTGACAGGTTTTCATAATATTGTATAATCAAAGAATCACATCATCTCGTACAAATATTATAATATGTACTTTACTTACTAAAGTAAAGGATATGTCCTAGGCATACGCGAATAATACCATCATTCTTCATTGCTAAATAACTGAATTTTTGCAGTGTTGTCATAATATCTGAAATCAATTAAAGTAAAAAAAGTAAAGTTGTAACCTATTTACGTCCCACTGCTGGGTACAGGCCTCCTCTCATTTCTGAGAGGGTTTTAGGGCAAGGAAATGTCGGCCGCGCGGCCCCAATGCGTGTTGGCGAACTTCACATGTCTTTGAAATAAATTTTTTTTCTTATTTCTCAGACATGAAGGTTTCCTCACAATGTTTTCCTTCACCGCCGAGCACGTGGTAAATCAGCACTTAAAAATTTTCAGCGCAGTTTATATATAAAAGTTGCACATGCAATAAAGAAATAGTTTTTGTTACTAAATTAACCCACATACACACCTTCAGTTCTTCCAGTCAGAGTATGCGCTACCCCTATTATGGGTAACTCTTCCTCGGGTCCCTGAATCGCCGACGCTAATCGGTACATTCATCTCCTACTAAGCCAAAAGAATGCTGTCCACAGCACAATAAGAAAGCACGCCAACCACAGAAACATGATAAAAATAACTATTTAAAAACACAGTCAACGATGTGACGGTGGCAATAAGAAGTAACGCGTATTCTGCACTAGAAAATTGCGTCGTGTTTTAAATATAATCTTCTGTCTCTTTTTATTGCTGTAATAACGACCACTCAATAAAGATCTAACAACTCAACAGACACGCGCCGAAATTACGCCTGCGTTGTTTTGCGATGCACCGACCAGTTTTATGAAACTGTTCTAAAATCCTAAAGAACCTTGGGGTCATAGAGATCATTGTGTGGCCTTTTATAAGTAAAATATAGCGTCTAACAAGTAACTGTATCAAGTCAAATTTTTTGCATATATTAGTTAAGAAATGATTCAGAAAAAAGATTATTTTCCCTACCGACTGGCAAGATACGTCTAAGACACGTCTGTTACATGCCCTAAGCGCGAAGCGCGCAGGTACGTATGTTCTGCTAGGGCTTAAAATTAAGATTCCAACGTTTTGTCGAATGAAGTCGTATCTAGCAATCATATTATACATATAAATGATATAAAAAGCACATTGTCAGAAAGATAAATGATTGTTGAACTTATTAATATATTTTTTAAATCGATAAATTATTTTTACATAAAAAGGGGTTTTAGTGGCTAATGGTGTGGATTTATCAAGTCCGCATGGCGGCTTAAACACGATAACTTTTGAAAATATCAATTGTTCAACTCAATGTATTTTTAAAACTCTTCATCTAACATGTGGGAAGCCATGGAATGTAAATGGCAGTTTTTTTTTTTTGTTTAGTTATAATTAATTTTTTTCGGCTAATAAATAGCGAAATTTTCGGTAATTTGAGAGCCTTGAATTAACTTATTTTACTAAATAGGCCACAGCCGCACTCAGAGCCACAGCCAGAGAGTGCTTTATTTACTCCGGGCTCAAATGCCGTCGTGAGTGGTCGTTTGTTACAGCGGCTTAAATAGAAAAATATCGATCGCCGTAGAAATACAAAATATTTCAAAAACTAAATTTGATACATACTTGACCAAGCCAAGGTAAGATATTATTATTAATTTTATAATCACAGATTTTTATAACAATATTTTGTTTGCCAAAAGCACGCAGGATTTATATATAAATATAATTATATACTTTTACGTCTTGGACTTAATAGATATGAAGTTGTGTAGGTATCTGCTACTGGAAATCTTCGACGAGGAGAACTAGATCTGCCGAGTTTGGGCTTGTTTTATTAGTTATGATGACACCTTACCTCCGGACTTGATAGAGTGACATGAAAGTGTACTTTTAAGACTGCTACTGGAACTCCTCGACGAGGAGAACTATATGTGCCGAGTTTGGGCCCGTTTTGTTAGTTATGATGATACCTTACCTTCGGACTCGATAGAGTGACTTGAAAGTGTACTTTGAAAACTGCTACTGGAACTCCCCGATGAGTAAAACTAGATGTGACGTGTTTTGCATCGTTTTGTTAGTTATTATGAGACCTTACCTCCGAACTTGACAGAGTGACTTGAAAGTGTACTCTGATGACTGCTACTGGAACTTCTCGACGAGGCGAACTAGATGTGCCGAGTTTAGCCTCGTTTTGTTAGTTATAGAATATAATAGATATATAGAATAGAATAGACTTTACCTCCAGACTCGACGGACAGACTTCAAGGTGTACTTCGTTGACTTTTACTGGAACTCATTGATGAATAGAACTACAATTTACATTTTTTTTACTAGCATTGGGATTTTCCAAACTTTTTTTAATTGAAGTTTGACATAAAGGTATCAGAAAATTGAAAGTGTAGTTATAAGGTTATTACTGAAAACTTGTGTGTATTTAAACTATTTAATAAAATTAGGTATAATCATGTTATACGTAATTTTTTGTGCACTTAAGGCATTCACAATTGGAGTAACCAATAGTTTTTTATATCAATCTGAAATACTTGCCAAAACATCATCATCATCATTACAGCCCTTCACAAGTCCACTGCTGAACATAGGCCTCCCCCAAAGAATGCCACAAAGCACGGTCCTGAGCCACCTGCATCCATCGACTTCCTGCATGTCTTACCAGGTCGTAACTCCATCTCGTGGGGGGACGCCCTACACTTCGCCTACCGGTACGAGGCTGCCACTCGAGAACCTTTTTTCCACATCGGTTGTCGGTTCTTCGAGCTATATGGCCGGCCCACTGCCACTTCAGCTTACTAATCCGTTGGGCTATGTCGGTTACTCTGGTTCTACTGCGGATATCCTTATTCCTAAGTTTATCACGCAGAGAAACTCCGAGCATAGCCCTCTCCATAGCTCGCTGAGCGACCTTGAGCTTCCTCATACGGCCAGCAGTGAAGGACCACGTCTCAGTTCCGTAAGTCATCACTGGCAACACGCACTGGTTGTACAATTTCGTTTTAAGGTTTTGAGGTATGTCTGACGAGAAGATGTGTCGTAGCTTCCCGAACGCTGCCCAGCCGAGTTGAATCCGTCGATTGACCTCTCGGTCGAAGTTGGACTTACCTAGTCGGACTATTTGTCCCAGGTAAACATACTCGTCAACAACTTCGAGCTTAGTGCTCCCAACAACTACCGGCATAGGTGTGACATGGACATTAAACATGATCTTTGTTTTGTCCATGTTCATATTAAGACCTATCCGTTGGGAGACACTATTGAGGTCATTGAGCATAGTGCTTAGGTCCTCCAGCGATTCTGCCATAAGGACTATATCGTCGGCAAATCGAAGGTGAGTGATGTACTCGCCATTGATGTTAATACCGCATTCTTTCCAGTCCAGAAGCTTGAAAACGTCTTCCAATGCAGCGGTGAAGAGTTTCGGGGATATAACATCACCCTGTCTTACACCTCTCTGCAATTGGATAGGTTTCGTACTCTGGTTCTGTACTCGGATAGCCATCGTAGCCCTACTGTACAAACACTTCAGCACCTCGATATACCGACAGTCAACTTGGCACCGCTGAAGGGACTGCAGCACCGCCCAAATTTCAACGGAATCAAAGGCTTTCTCATAGTCCACATACGCCAGACATAGTGGCAAATTGTACTCTTCGGACTTCTGTACAATTTGCCGTAGGGTATGTATGTGGTCTATGGTGCTAAAGCCCTTTCGGAAACCGGCTTGTTCGGGAGGCTGGAAGTCGTCAAGTCTGCGCGCGAGACGATTCGTAATGACTCTCGAAAACAGCACGTAGACGCGGCTCAGAAGGGAAATCGGTCTGTAGTTCTTCAAGAGAGCGTTGTCACCTTTCTTGAAGAACAAGACCACCGCACTTCTGCTCCACGCCTCCGGTGTAATGCCACCATGGAGGACGGAATTAAAGAGCTTCTGAAGGACTTCAAGTACCGGTCTTCCACCCGCTTTCAGAAGCTCCACTGTAATTCCATCCTCGCCTGGGGCCTTGCCGTTTTTAAGGTGTTGGAGAGCCATTCTAATCTCGCTCAGACTGACGTCCGGGATATCTTCGGAATAGTGTCGGATAAGACTCGCTCTTGGATCGTTACTCACACTTGCGTGTGGCTCCAACGATGACGTGTACAGCTGCCCAAAGAACCTCTCAATCTCACTCAAAATCTCAGGTGCCCCGGAAACGATGCTGCCACATTCGGTCTTCAGCTTTGACAGTTGGCTCTTTCTGGCAGACAGGTCTCTGGCAAAGACTTTGGAGCCTTGGTTCCGCTCAATCGCTTCTTCAATACGAGCTGTATTGAAGTTGCGTAAGTCCCGCCGCATGCATTTGGAGATCTGTCTGTTCAGTTGCCTGTATGCTGTCAAATCTGTTGAAGAATGTAGCCTCATCTCCCGTCTAACAGCCATGAGATTAAGAGTGTGATCGGAGAGTTTTTGTGTTCTTCTGCGGCGGGTCTTACAGAACTTAGCTCCGACCGCATGGACAGTTTCCACGAGCTTGTCATTCATATCGTCCACTTCATTGCAGTCTTCTAGGCACTGAAAACGGTTTCGTAACTCGAGCTGAAAGGTTTCGGGACTTTGGATTAGAGCACGAGGGGGACGGAGCGTTGACTTTATCAGACGAGACCTCTCCAACTTAACATTTAGGTTCAGTGTGCCTCTAACCATTCGGTGATCGCTGCCGGTTTTCACCCTCGCGATCACTGAGACATCACTGAACAGTTGTCGTCTGGTCGTCATAATGAAGTCAATCTCATTTTTTGTCGAACCGTCGGGTCTCGACCAGGTCCACTTCCTGTGGGGCCGCTTCTGGAAGAAAGAGTTCATCATAAAGAGTCCCTCTTTCTCCATGAAGTCGGCCAGCTGCTGGCCCCTTGGGTTCCGTTGCCCTATTCCAAATTTCCCTACTTTCAGCTCACCGTTCTCTCTTGTGCCTAGTTTTGCATTGAAGTCTCCCATTAATACCGTATATTGGGTTTTGGAGGAATGCATGGCTCTAGAGATATCCTCATACATTTCCTCCACCTCCTCATCGGGGTGTGCCGAGGTTGGTGCGTAAACCTGTATGACCTTCAGCGAATACCGTTTGGTGATTCTGAGTATAAGGTACGCAACCCTCGACGACACACTCCCGATCTTTACAACGTTGTTAACGAGAGACTTGTGGACGATAAACCTGACACCTCCTTGGGACAGATGTTCGCCCTCCCGGTGATAGAGCAAGTTGCCGGATTAGAGGATTACCGTGTCCTCCCCCTCTCTTCGGACTTCGGATAATCCTATAATATGCCAGCGCAACTTGTCTATCTCTTCTTCCAGCTCCACGATCTTCTCGTCAGTCCTCAGGGTGCGTGCGTTGTATGTTGCCAGGTCGAGTCGTCGTAGGTGGCAACCGAACCTCCACCGGAGATTCTTAGCACCCCCTGCCCCGCCGTTACCATGGTCGCCACCGTAGCCAGGAATAGCGGGGCCGCCGGGGACTGGGGGCCGTATCTTTGTTACTTTCGTCATTGGGGGGTATTTGCCATAGTTGCCACACTTGGCGAGCGGGTTGGCAACCGCAGTTTTTTTATTATAATATTGGCTATTATCAGGAAGATGCTGCTGCCCATCTCCCACCTGTTTCCCTTTGTCGCCTTTTACGACACCCACGGGAGGATATGGGGTAGTGGATATTCTTGACCGCCACTACACGGCAATGCCAAAACATAACGATAAAAATCTATATTGAATGTTAAGATCAGTCATTGAATGAACAAGTATTACTATAGCATTTGTATCATTTCGAGTTACATCATCGTAAATTATTTCATAGGGACAAATAAATAAAATGTATAATATTCTGTTACCTGTGATTTCTTTTACGCAAAGTATTATAATTTCAAAATGCTACATTATTGCTAATCAATTTGAAATTATTTTTTTCATTTTAGGCATGTGGGTATGGCTTTAAAAATATTTAGTATTTTATGCATGTTCTAGTATTATCTTGGCAATTATGAAGCACAACAGAAGGACATTGAGGATGCTGATCACAGCAAAGTGCGATGAAAGTAGCACGAAGAACAAAGACGACAATAATTCTTCGATATGTCTAAGGCGTTCGATTTTGTAGTTCAATAATTAGATAAACTGGAAAAGTATGGGATTAGAGGTCTTTCTCACTCTTGGCTTAAAACATATCTAGAAAATAGACACCAGTGCGTAGAAATAAATAGGATATGCGAGAGAAATACAACTACATACGATTATAAAATAAATAAGTTTGGAGTACCACAGGGTAGAGCTCTAGGTCCTATATTATATTTATTATATATAAATGACTTACTGAGAGTGACTAAACATTAATACATAATGTTTGCTGAAGACATTTCCATTATTGTTAAATCAAATTATAATGACAATTTAATAGTTATGAAAATGACATTAATAACACAATTAATAATATAGTTCAATATCCCAAATCAGTTAATCTAAATGTAAATCTGAATAAGACCAATTTCATACATTTTAACATAAAAGGCCGAGCAGTAAATAATCTTAATGTGCTGTACGAAAATATAACAGCTACAGGAAGGACTACCATGGTTTAATTTTTGGGTAGTACTACACTTAACGAGAACTTAAATTTTACTGGCCACATTGACAAAGTTTGTAATAAAATTAAAGGGTTTGCTTTCGTCTTAAGGCGTTTAATTAAGATAACAACTCTCAGCGTAACCATGTCTGCTTATTATGGGTACGTCGCGTCTAAAATTAATTATGGTATTGTTCTGTGGGGCGACAGCAATGAAATAAATGGAGTTCTCATCGCACAAAAAAATGTATATGTGCTATATGCGGTAAAGGTCCATTTGATACATGCAAGCCCCTATTCATTAAGCTGGGTATATTAACAGTCCCTGGCATGTACATATTAGAAATATATAAATTTGTCAAACGGCATGCAGAGTTATTTAAGTCAGCTTGTGATATATATCCACGAAGCACTAGAGATAGTAAACGACTTGTCTTAGACCATAAACCAAAAACTTCTGTCTTTCAGAAAGGTTGTTACTGCATGTGTGTAAAAATATTTAATAAAATTCCAAAGCAGTTCAAGTACGACTCTATGATTCTCGTGGCAAAAAGTTACGTGAATGGCTAATAAAAAATGTTATTATAGTGTTAAGGAATTTCAAAATGATAATAATATGCATATTGACATATGATGGACAAAATCGCCGTGTATCACTGGGTATCCATTTAATGGGTATTCCTCAGGGCTCGATTCTCAGCCCATTCCTGTTTCTGGTGTATATTAATGACTTACCTCACCTTGTAGGGGATAGTCATGATATAGTATTATTTGCTGATGATACTTCCTTGATTTTTAAACTTAAACGTCAATCATTTAAATGTGACGAAGTGAATAATGCTATATCAAAATAAGTGCATTGGTTTAACGTTAATAATCTGCATTTGAACGGAAATAAAACTAATTGTGTTAAATTTACAACAACGAATGTTAAAAATCTGAATACCAATGTGTTTTTAAATGGGGAGGAATTGAGCCCTGTTGTATCCACTGTTTTTCTTGGCATCACTCTTGACGCAAAGCTTCAGTGGGGCCCCCATATATCCAAATTAGCAAGCAGACTAAGTTCTGCAGCCTATGCTGTAAAAAAGATTAGAGGTCTCACTAGTGTCGAGACAGCTAGATTAGTTTGTTTTAGTTATTTCCATAGCATAATGTCTTATGGGATTCTGCTATGGGGACATGCGGCTGATTCAGAAACTATTTTTGTTTTACAGAAGAGGGCCATTAGAGCTATTTACAATCTAAAACCGAGAGAGTCTCTTAGCGATAAATTTAAAGAAATTAATATATTAACTTTGGGCTCTCAGTATATTTACGAAAATTTAATGTATGTTCACAAAAATAAAGATAGTTTTAGTAAAAAAAGTGATATACATTCTGTAAACACTAGGGACAAACACAAGCTAGTGATGCCAGTTTCTCGACTCCACAGATTCAGTAATTCATTCTTGGGGCAATGTATACGCTATTACAACCAGGTCCCGGAAAGTGTACAGGTTCTCTCTATTACCAAGTTTAAATGTTTTATTATGCTGAAACTGTATAAAAAGGGTTATTATAGTATAAATCAATACATGTTTGATAATTAATAACTCCTGGGAATGAGGTGGTCGCTTCCAAGCAGTTTCTAAAATAAATTTTGTAAATAGTTCGTAATCATTTATATTGTAAAATTTATTTAAAAAAAGAGTCCCGCTGGGTTTCTTGCTGGTTCTTCCCAGGACAGAGGGTATTTTTTCGAACCAGTGGTAAAGTAAAAAATGACTTTCAATAAGAATTACACATGTTATGTATATTGAATAAAAATTATTCTATTCTAATCTATTCTATCACCATTTTATCTGACCTTCAATTAATGATTGAATGTATTTAAGTTTTAATTATGACATTGACATTGTAAATTATGACATTTTGAATTATATAACTTACATTTAATAAGTTGACATTTTAGAATCTACTCAAAATTCAAAATTCAAATTCAAAATAATTTATTTGTAAAACATAGGTAAAAAGTTACAAGCTTGGTGGAAAATGTATGATAAGTATCACTATGTTTCGCCTTAGAAGGCATACAAATATTTGGTTAACATGATCATGCATTACTAATATAAATATTGAATGATATTACAATTTCAATAATAATTTGTATATTTAAGAAAAATTTCATAAATTATTTTTTTTTATTATCTATTACCTAATTCTTAATAACATAATGATAAAAATATAATAAATAAAAATGTAATAAATAAATCGGACATTAATTGTAGGTGCTAAAAACTATTAATTTTGTCATCAAAATATTCGTTAATAGAGTAATATGCTTTTTCTATTAAAAAACCCGAAAGCAATTTCTTAAATTTGTCTATGTCATCTGTCTCTTTAATTTTTTTTGGGAGTTTATTAAAAATTTTAGGAGCCATACCCAGGAAACTTTTTGAATATAGCGCTGTTTTGTGAGATTTAATACGCAATGTGTTTCTGTGACGTTTACTATTAGTGGTTTCAAATATCCTAAAATGTTTCCTAACAAACATGGCTACTTCGAATATATATAAAGATGGCAGGGTTAGTATGTTAAGGTCAATGAAATGCGATTTGCAACTATCGGTAGCCTGCAACCGGCATACTGCTCGTAAGCATTTCTTTTGCACTTTAAAGACTAATTCGCGTCCTGTGGAGTTTCCCCAAAATATTATACCATATCTCAATGTTGAAGAGACGTATGCATGGTAGGCGGTTATGACTGTTTCACGATTTGTAATTTTTAAAAGGTTATGTAGTGCATAATGATATTGATTTATCTTTTTTATCATGTGTTCAATATGTTTTCTCCATGTCATTTTTTCGTCTAGCCAAAGTCCCAGAAATTTCGTATGTTCTTTTTCATTTATAATTTTAGTTTTATAATGAATGTTAAGTTTTTGTTGTTGTGACCTTTGTTTGAATGACATAATATGCGTTTTATCTAGATTAATTTTAAGATTATTGTCATTTAGCCAGTTTATTATCCTGCATAAATTTTGATTTATGTCCGTTTCAAATGAGACTTTGTCTTGTCCAGTGAATAAGACTGTGCTGTCATCAGCAAATAATGTCATAGGGTACTGAGTCACTTCCGGCAAATCATTTATATAGACTAGGAATAGTAAAGGAACGAGTACGCTTCCTTGCGGCACACCGTAGGTTGTTTGCTTTTGTTGCGAAAGGTATGTTAGTTCAATATTAGAACGCGGACAGATATTTTTTATTTTAGTAATTTGTTTTCTATCGTTCAGGTATGACGTAATAAGTTTTAACACATTACCTCGGACTCCATATTTTTCCAGTTTAAGCGCTAGAATATTTAAATCAACGCAATCAAACGCCTTAGTCATATCCATGAATAAAGCGGTTGTCGGCGTATGATTATCTATACTAGTGATCACTTTATCCATAAAATCATACATGGCCATATTTATGTTTTTACATTTCCTAAAACCATATTGTTCATTTGCTAAGATGTTATTACTTTCTAAGTAAGAATATAAGTTGTTATATATTACTTTTTCTATTATTTTGGAGAATATTGGAAGTAAAGCGACTACTACCACCTATATTATTTGTAAAATTTAAAAAAAAGTTTGCATGTTATATCTCATGGCTAAAGAGTTCTTTAATCTACTTATTTTTATTGTAAAAACCTATCATTTACCCTATTTATGGCAAATGAATAAATTTGAATTCGAATTTGAATTTGAATGGCTTACCTAAAAATCTATTCAACCTTTTTGCGCGTTGTTTATGGACAGTGCAGCGTATTATGACACAGAAAGAATGGGTTGACCCTACCGGGAAACGCACTCGCTCATAATGCTGATGTTTCATGTACGCATCACATAGAGAATCAGAGGTTCTTTTAACTGGTAGCGAGTCTTTGTTCTCAAGTGTGACAACATCTCGACATTTTGATTTTTATTCGAAGATAAATGTAGGTATAGTTTCACCCCGGCATCCAATTACCATCAGACGATTGTGTTTTTGCTTGTGATCCTTACTTCTATAAAACTCCTGACGAAACTGACGTTGGCCCGTAATAACTACGGACCAGAGGATCATTAGACAGTCGGCAAACGTGTATCTCTCATGTACTCTGGTGACTTTTAAGAATGAAGTTAGTGTATTAATTTTCTTTATGGGATCACTTTGATAACTTCAGATTCAAAATCACCGGATTTCATAGGAAAAAAAAGATCGAGCAAACATAATTTGCAAAAGAACCACATGTACAGCTATTAGATTATACCACGACAGTGCTTCATAATTTGATGCCCGCAGATAAAACTTTGGCTGCTCCTAATGTTGATACAACATTAAGATTGTATTTATCATTACTTGAATGAAAAAGGCAATTAAAATGTTTTTTTATAGAAAGGCGACAAACGGGCACACAGTCCACCTGATGGTAAGTGGATGCTGTGTCACATAGACATTTACATCTGTCCTCGATTGTCGCGTTGTCACCTGAGGACTAGCCTATTTACTTTTTAAAAGATTCAGTTTGAAATACGTGAACTCAATGGTAAAGGTAACTCTATGTTTTTCACTTTAATAAATTGTGTAAGAACAATGATTGCTCCAGACATAAATCATTCTCTACAAAAATCGTCATTTCAGCATATTCCAATGAATAAAGAAATCTCAAGGAATGTGAAAAATTCATAAAATATAAAAGAAAAAACCCGAATAAAATTATTTTCACACAGTAATCAAATGAAATTTAAGTACAAATATTGCGGTAGGAATCATTATTCCAAAAAAAAAAGGATTGGTGATTCTAATATGCTTTTAACTTTGAGGTCGACATACAAGAATTAGAGTTTGTGAACAATTTTTAAGTTTACTTTGGTTATTGATGACATAGAGATTTGATTAAATCTTATGTATACAAAATACAAATGCAAGAATTTCATGCAAATGATATGAGAGGTAAGCACATTAATCCATTAGAATTGAAATAAGAGTATGTTATGTAAGTAACATATTTGATGTAATACCAAGAGCAAAAGGTTACTACACACGAGATAAAGGCAGCCGGGAACACATAATTGGAGCTAAGAAAGATAGAAAGAAAGAAATAAATAAATAAACGCGTAATTATATGCAAAAAGATAAATAAAAAATAAATAATTTAAATTTGAGATATACATATATCTCAAATTTTAATCGCGTATTTATCGAGTAATTTTGATATTACGTGCAAGTCGCCAGACAAATTTAGCGGTTGTAAACAATTACCAGAGGTGAATTAAGTTTACAAATGAATACGACAAAAAAGTGTAATGCGGAGCCATAAGTACGAGAAAGATTTTCTCTTATCGAGGCATGCCAGCAGCTGATGGGGGTCCAAGCTACTCGCACTGTGATTGGTTGTTGAGAGGCCGCGTGTTTTTTATATCTTTATTAAAGATATTAAAATTAAATTCTTGAATCCAACCTCACATTTCTCCAAACCATGGTTTTTCAAATTCAGAAATGATTCTCTGATCTTCTTTCTCTTCTTGATGATTCTTCTGATGATGAGATCTGTATTTTTGGCAAAACTTAAGATTCACAATAGGTGAATTTGCGAGTGCAGACTAGACGAAGGTACCATCGATCATAATTTTTGAACTGCCCTAACCTCTCATATCTTTATATTTAAAAATTACGTGTCACGTTGTTTGTCCGCGATGGACTCCTAAACTACTGAACCGATTTTAAATTTAATTTGCACACCATGTGCAATTTGATCCAACTTGAAAGGTAGGATAGCAAACATCTCACTTTATAGTCGCAATATTATTTTATTGCAAATTATTTGTCTATTATTTGACAGTCACAATTATATGTTAGCTATTTTCAGTCGAATGCCACCGAAAGAATCTAACCTCAACAACGCGCGGAGCAGAGAGGCGTGACGCAAACGTGTTGAAAGAGCTCATCAGTCGGCAGAACAAATTTCAGCAAGAAATGCAGCTCAAAGAATCAGAATAGCAGAGAGTCATCCACACGAATCTCAAGAACAGCGTGACGAACGTCTGCGACAGACTATTGCGAGAACAAGAGCGGCACGAGGACGAAACATAGCTACAGTACGAGTACAAGAACGACGACGAGAGGCAGCGGACCAGCCACTCGTTTTTTTTTTAATGGCACTTAGTTCATCTTCTGTTTTTTTATTTTACAGCACGCTTTATTCTTTTTTGTGGTAAATCTTATAGAATTTCTCTCTTTGTTTTTTTTGTTTTTTTTTTGTATTTTTTTTTTATGTGCCTTACATGCATAACTTTGTATTTAACTAAATTAATCTAATTCTCTGCATGGCTTCATTCCGCCTTTTAACCTTTCTAATCTTATATACATATGTATTATATCATTCTACATGAAACTTTAGACTTCTGTATTATTTATATAACTTTAAGGCATTTCCTGCCTTACACATATGTGTTAATCTATACTTATTTTATTTCTCATCTATAATATTATTAAGGCTTATGCTGTTTTATCTACTGTAAGCTATACTAATTACTGTAACTATAATTCTCAATAAAAACTATACTTATAAAACTGGAATGATGACGCTAAACATGATGCTCTTTTTTATATTTAATGACCTTAATTAAAATAAAATAAACATTTATACGCACACATATATACATATATGTATATATATATACGCACATACATACACGCACATACACATATATACTTATATGTACATTTTTTTTCCTATGATTGTATTGAAGCTTTTGCTGTACTACTTACTTTAACGTTTACGTTTTTCTGCTTCCAGTAATCTATACTCCTTAATATTGGCTATACGTATTGAGCTGAATTTTATGTGATTAAATATTCTGTTGTTTATTAATACCCTAATAAATTTTTGATCCATTCTCCTTAAGCGTCTTTCGAACACAATCTTCCGCAAACTTTAGGAAATGGATTCGACCGTCATTGTCGTTGATAGCTCTACTTAAGGTCTCTTCCTTCAGCGCAAAGCCCATACGATGTTCGCAGTTCATTCTAATTATTGAGTACTTGGGACACTCTAAGAGTATATGTTCGATAGACTGTTGTGTTTCTTGATCGCAGTCACAGTAGGGGCTCTGCGCTAACTTAAACCTATGCAGGTAAGCTTTAAAGCCACCGTGGCCGGTAAATATTTGGGATCTTATATTGTTCATTTTAATTTTCTGCAGTGTCTTGTACGCTTCTTCGACGTGAGGGAAGAGTGTCCTTGTTACTCTTTCTGTGTCTGCACCGGTGTACCTTTCCTGCCATTTGAGTAAAGTTTGCCCTCTGATGAGGCGCTTTGCAAATGATAGAGGGAAGCAGTCGTAGACAGGTGCCTGTTTGGAGGTTTCTGCTGCAGATTTTGCCAGTTCATCTGCTCTCTCGTTACCAGCGATACCACAGTGTGCCTTAACCCAGAAAAATTTTACTTCTCCATTGTTCTTTCTTATTTCTGCCATGCGATCCAATATCTCAGCTGCAATGTGGTGGAGGGTGTTTGGGTTCGATAAACAATCCAGCGCCGACTGTGAATCGCTAATTATGTTTGCGTTCTTTAGCGATTTTTGCTTGAGCATAGTATCCAGAGCTGTCAATATGGCTGCCAGCTCCGCTTGATAAACGCTGCAATAGTTCCCGAGTTTTAAACGCGTTTTGTATTTCTCTTTTCCACTTATCCAACAGGTAATTGCAGCGCCCACTTTGCCAGAAATTTTACTTCCATCGGTATAAATGCATGGCCAATTGTTTCCAATGTTGTCTATGTCGCTTTCCGCTGTGATTGAGCCGTATGTGATTTTAATTCGCTCCGCTGGATGAGGCAAGGTGTACGGGCTTACTGGTTTCGCATTTCATTTCGAATTTCTATTCTTTTGGTACAGGAGCCTTACGTTGGTGCAAAAGATCATGTTACCTGCCAACATAGGATAAAACAGAAAATTTCTAGTGACGTTCAAAGACCAGTTAAAGCGGCCGTCATTGTCGTAGATCCAACTGTACGATTCTTTATTAACCCTATAACAATTACTAACAACATTGTAGCTTGTAAATTTAAGATTAAGGGCCTCAATATTGTAATAATTAACGTTTACTTAGAAGGCGGACAACAGATTTAAGATGATTTGTGTAAAATTTCAAACTACGCAAGCATCCTAAACGAAGATCACATCATATTAGGAGGAGACATTAATGCGAAGGGCCCCTGGTGGGGTTGCAGCGTGGAGGATAGGAGGGGAGTAGCCGTAGCAGAAACTCTAAGCGAACTGGGCCTACATATATTAAATACAGGGAATATACCAACTTTTTCTGTCTACAGAGGAGAGAGAAACTACACCAGCATTGTTGATGTCACTGCATGCTCGAGTGGTCTCCTACGAAAAATCTCCAACTGGAAAGTAAATCCAGAATTTGTCACACTGTCTGACCATAGGGCCTTAACATTTGACCTAAATAATTTAAGCACAGTGAGAGTAAATACAGAACGACAATCTACACGTATTTACAACACAGGTAAAGCCGACTGGAGCAATTTTATACACGCCCTTAAACAAAAATTAACCACGTTTAATATCACCGAGGAAACTGTAAATATTATTATAGACCCAGATCCATTAGAGAATCTTGTAAGATTATATACCACATGCGTTCAAGAATCTTGCAAAAAGACGATCCCTAAGCTGTCTAGGAAAGTATTCAGAAAGACACCGTGGTGGAATGAGGAACTCAGCAGAAAGACAAGAGAGGTAATTCAGAAGAGAAGAAAAATTAGATATGCAAACCAGAGAAGGAAACAAATAGTAATACAAGAATACATCTTAGCCAAAGCGGAATATAAAGACCTCCTAACGGAAACTATGACAACTAGCTGGAAGAACTTTTGTGCAAGGCAAGATAAAGAAAGTGTCTGGCAGGGCATCTACAGGGTCATACGAAAATCAGGCAAAGCACCAGAAGACACCCTACTGAGAACAACACCGCAAAGCTGTATCTTAACTCCAAGGGAATCAGCGCAACTGCTAGCTGACACCTTCTACCCAACCGACGAGATCATAACAGATGAACACGACCACGTTGAAATGAGAAACATTTCCGTAACTATAAGAAAAGACCTGTGTGATAAACTGCATCAAGACAATTTAATACCGTTCACTACAACAGAAATAGAAAATGTATTTAACAGCATGAGTCCAAAGAAGTCACCAGGTGAAGATATATAACGGCAGACATATGTGAAAAATCATATATAGCGGCACCAAAAGTACTTATAGCTATCTACAATAAATGCCTATCTCTTGGATACTTCCCCCAGACCTGGAAAGGCGCGGTAATCAAAATTATCCCAAAAGCGAACAAAGAAAATTATACTCTTCCTATATCTTATCGTCCTATCGGACTTTTACCAGTCTTCGGGAAAGTCCTGGAAAAGATGTTTGTCAACAGAATGTCATGGCAATTAGGACGAGAAAACAAAATGAGCAGCAGACAGTATGGATTTGTAGCACAGAGGGGTACTGAGGATGCCTTGTATGATGCCATGGAAATAATAAAAAAGGTATAAAGGACAAAGAAATAGTTGTCATAGTATCCATAGACATCGAAGGGGCCTTTGATAACGCTTGGTAGCCTGCCATCATAAAGGAACTCAACAATAAAAATTTAGATAATACCATTCAGAGACTAATAAGCAGTTATCTGTCTGAGAGGCATATAAAACTCAGATACGCAGGCATTGAGATTACCAAGGAGACAAACAAAGGGTGTATTCAGGGCTCAATTTGCGGCCCATTGCTTTGGAATCTTCAGCTCAACTCCCTACTTCAGGAAATCGAAGATCTCAGAATCCATATACAAGCATATGCTGACGACATCATATTAATAGCAAAAGGGAAAACGGCAAAGGACATAGAGACACAGCTAAACCCAGCACTAAACTGCATTTTGAACTGGAGCAAAAATAGAAAAATGAAATTAGCAGCCCATAAAACACAAGCTATTATTACAACCAAAAAGACGAAGTATGATATTCCGAAAATAGTACTGGGCGACGCTGAAATAAAATACACAGACAGTCTGACTATATTAGGACTTACAATTGATTCAAACTTAAACTATGTTAAGCATATAGACGGGGTTGCAGAAAAAGCCATAAAATTATATAAGAAGGTGTCTAGAACAGCTAGGGCAAACTGGGGTCTCAATTCTGAGATTCTGAGGACCTTATATATAGCAGTTGTAGAACCCACAATTCTGTATGCGGCGTGTATTTGGGAAGCCTCAGCCCAAAAAAAACAGATTAAAGTAAAGTTGGACAGAATTACCAGAACCTTCAGTATAGCAATTAGCAAAGCACATCGAACAGCGTCCTTAATCTCCTGTGCAACACTTGCTAGAATTCTTCCACTGGATCTAAGAGCTCAGGAACAAATGGAACTTTACTTCCGGGAAGAGAATTTGCGAAACCAGCCACTCGTTAACACGTGCATCATTTGTTCGTCTTGATTTCTAATATATACCAGATATTAACTACTCTGCGCATTCAAAGATTGCTATCGGTGCAATGGATAAAGTATGTCAATATTGTCGCGCGCTGAAATTTCGGAATGAAATACCCGGCATGTGCTGCGTGTCAGGAAAAGTTGTGCTGTCACTTCTAAACACTCCGTCAGAATTATTATCCCTTCTTGCTGGCGCTTCAGATGATTCAAATTTATTTTTGCGTAAGATACACAAATTTAATTTTTGCTTCCAAATGACGTCATTTGGGGCAACTAAAATTTACGATCTTACATCCGATGGACGTAATTTTGAAACTACATTCAAAATACAAGGCCAAGTGTACCATAAAATTGGGTCCTTGATACCAATGCCTGATGATGATGCGAAATTTCTTCAAATTTATTTTATGGACAATTATGAAGAGCGAAGAAGATTTTTTTTATAAGATAAGGGTGACAAACGAGCACACAGTCCACCTGATGGTAAGTGGTTGCTGCGGCCCATAGACATCTACATCTATTCTCGATTACGAATCAAAATGCAGATGCGTTGTCACCCGTGAGGACTAAGATGGAATGCCTCATTTCCAGTAAAAAGGGCCTCCGGCCACCTGCACTCACCAAGCGAAACGCAGAGGTAAACCTCTACTTCACGCTGGTATTCTGTGAGGTCGTGGTATCACCCCGGTTCGAGCCGGCCCATCCGTGCGACAGCAAAAGCTGCCGCGTGGCTCTACCACTGCCAGTATAATTTCATTGAACAATCAGGGGAAAGAGCAATTGTGATATTGCTGAATAATTTTTAGTAGATCAGAATCAACTTATTCGATCGATTAAAAGAGTTTTGCCACGATTGCAAAAGGACAACTATCAAATCATTATAAAAGCCGACAAAATACCATTAGGTGAACATGCTGGCAGATTCAATGCTCCGACTGTTGATGAGGTTTCTGTTATTATGGTTGGTGATCCAGTTGACAAAAGAGATATAAAAATTACACGGTGAGAAAACACTGTCACTACGATTTCGGATCTACACCCTTCATATCACGCACTACAATATCCATTAATATTTTAGCAAGGACAAGATGAATATCACGTTAACATCAAACAGTGTGATCCAAATACCGGTAAATTTAACAATTAACTATTTATTTTCTTATTATATGTACGAATTTTAATTTCTTATATTATTATTTTTTTAGGTGCTAAAGGAGATAAAAAAGTCAGTTCAATAAACTACTACGCACACCGATTGATCGTTAGACTAAATCAGGACAACTATATCCTTCGATATCGGCAGCTATTCTATCAATAAATTGTTGATATGTATGCTAAGATTGAAAGCGAACGCTTGCAATTTATTCGATACATCCAGGCTAAATTACAATCGGAAGAATACAATTTTTACCAATTTTTTTTAGAAATTTAAACCCCAATGACATCGGTAATGCTTTCATTTTACCTTCAAGCTATATCGGCAGTCGACGTAACATGCATGAATACATTCAAGATGCGATGACTTAAGTACGCCATTACGCCCGACCAGATTTGTTTATTACATTCACGTGTAATCCGAATTGGAAAGAGATACAAACTTTACTATTACCAGGACAACAAGCAATTCATCACCATGATATAACTGCACATGTGGTCAAACAAAAATTGAAATCCTTAATTGATTTTATTGTTAAAAATTCAGTTTTTGGTATCACACGTGTATTTGATTGAGTGGCAAAAGCGAGGTTTGCCTGATGGTCACATTTTAATTTGGCTTCAAGATAAAATCCGTCCAGAAGAAATTGATCAAATAATTTCAACCGAAATTCCAGACCCATCAATCGATCAAGAATTGTTTGATATTGTTACCAAACACATGATCCACGGGCCGTGCGGTGCTTTCAACATGACTTCACCATGCATGGAAAATTGAAAATGTAAGAAAAACTTCCCGAAGCCGCATACGAATGACACTATCACGGATATTGACGGGTATCCAATGTACCACCGCAGAAATACTGAGAATCGTGGCCACACATTCACAATGCGACTGCCGAATTTCACAGATCCAGTAGAATTTGAAAATCAGTGGGTGGTACCATACTCTCGACTTATGAGGCTCATATCAATGTCGAGCTTTGCAGTTCTGTAAAATCAATTAAGTACATTTGTAAATATGTCAATAAAGGCAATGATTTGGCCATATTTGAAGTACAAAATATAAATAAAATGATGAAATAACACGATACCAAATGGGAAGATACATTAGCAGCAACGACGCTATTTGACATATTCTTAGCTTTCCCATACACAAAAGAGACCTTCCTGTCCAGCATCTAGCAGCATCTTGAAAACGGTCAACGTGTATACTTCGCAGAAGAAAATATTCTATTTACGTTTGTTATTGGTGAATGTTCCCGGACCAACGTCTTTTAAATTTCTGCGAACAGTTAATGGCCGAGTATTCAATACATACCAAGATGCATGTAGTGAACTGCAATTGCTAGAATACGATAACCATTGGGACTTAACGCTTGCTGATGTTGCGTTGAAATCAACGCCCACTAACATTCATCAGCTGTTTGCAATTATTTTGACGACATATTATCCATCGCAAGCACAAACTATGTGGGAACAATATAAAAATTGTATAACAGAAGACATATTGCACCGAATCAGACAAACAGATTAATGCCAAAATATAGATTATACACCAGAGATGTATAATGAAGCGTTAGTGTTGATCGAGGATTTATGTGTTATAATTTCAAATTTACCACTTAATCATTATGGTGTGCAATCACCTGGCCGGCAACGCATCTGCAATTCCCTCCCTGGTGTTGCAGTTGTTCATGGGCGGTGGTAGTCACTTACCATCAGGTGAGCCGCATGCTCGTTTGCCCCCTCTCCTATAAAAAAAACCTGATTAACTTAGTCAACACCGATTAACAACGAGGAAATGAATATGCCCATGCTAATTTAGCTACAATTATCGTGAACAGTGAGCCATTACTGACAGCAGAACAAAAAATTATTTATGATCAGATTATGCAGACAGTTGCTGCTGAACAAGGCGGTTTTTTTTTGGACGCACCAGGTGGGACCAGTAAGACATTTTTAATATGGTTGATTCTTGCCAAAATACGGTCGCAACAGAAAATTGCATTGGCAGTTGCATCGTCAGGCATTGCGGCTACTTTGCTAGATGGTGGTGAACGGCACATTCAATATTGAAGCTACCATTGGACATTTATAATAAACCTAACGCCATATGTAACATAAAAAAGAATTGTGAAATAGCTGCAGTGTTGCGGAAAAGTTCAATCATAATTTTGGATGAGTGCACAATGGCACAAAAATATTCACTCGAAGCATTGATTGCATAGAACTATGCAAGATCTAAACGGCAATGATAAACTTTTCGGTGGTGCTATCTTACTTTTGTCTGGTGATTTCCGACAGACCTTACCGGTTATACCTCGCTCTACTTTCACGGATGAGATTAATGCGTGTTTGAAACTATCATTCTTATGGCGAATTGTTGAATTGATGACCATAAACATGCGTGTACAATTGCAATACGATCTATAATTAATATTTTTCGAACAATTACTAGATATTGGGAACGGTAAAACAGAACTGCAACCATATACGCAATGCATTAAAGTGCCAGACAATTTCTGCACTGTTCTTCAGGGAAAAAATGAATTGATTCAGAGTATTTTTTCGAATATACAGAGAAATTACTTGAATCATAACTGGCTCAGTGAGCTGGCTATTTTGGCAGCCAAAAATGTTGATGTTGACGAAATTAACTTCCAGATACAACAGTTGCTACCAGGCGATCTGATGTCTTTTAAATCAATCGATACTGTTCTTAATGAAAATGAAAATGTAAATTTTCCAATTGAATTTTTAAGTTCACTAGATATACCTGGAATGCCACCACATAATCTTCGATTAAAGATTGTTTCACCTATTATTCCCTTGCGTAATTTGAATCCACCTCCATTATGCAACGGTACGCGTTTGGTCATCAAAATGATCACCGCAAATATTCTTGAAGCAACCATTTTAACTGGAAAGTTTAAAGGAGAAATGGTCCTGTTGCCACGTATTCCAATGATACCGTCAGATTCTACGTTACCCTTCTGAAGGCTACAGTTTCCAGGTTTAGCTTTTGCCATGACAATAAATAAGTCTCCTGGCCAAACAATGTCCATTTGTGGTGTAGATTTGGAAAATCCATGTTTTTCTCATGGGCAACTATATGTTGCATGTTCACGTGTAGGAAAACCTTCGAATCTATTTGTGTTAGCTAAATACGGATTAACCAAAAATATTGTGCACTAATTAGTGCTAAATTAAATTGAAATTAAAAGTATTTATAATTCAATTCAAAATAATACATATTATTGTTAAAGATTTGAAACTATCTACCTACCTCATTTATAAGTTTAAGTGTCACATGTTATTTACTAACAACTTTGTAATATACTCATTTGTTACAAACTTGAATAAAAAAAATATTTATTTTAAAATTAATTCTTTTGTATTAATTTTTGCTTAATATCAACTGTACGAAAATTTTGATAAACCGTGTTTAAAGTAATTTCCTTTCAAAACCCAATCCAGTGGATTCTTATACCAGCTTTAACGTTTCCGTATTCGTTCGTAAATAATAATTTCATTGTATTAAGGGGTAACGGTAGTAGAAAATCAGTCATAGAGGTCGCCATGTTTTTTACAAATGGCATCTATGTAAAAAGGCATGGTGGTCTTCATGACTCATGTCCTGTTACTGTTCCCCTTGAATAATTTACTACAATGTAATATAACAAGAACCTTAGCTACAGCAACGTGTGGCCGGGTCTGCTAGTTCACTATATAATTTGCTTTTTAGTAACATCCCCCGTCCTACAAATCTTAAGTGTTTTTATACATTTAGGTTATGTTACTTTGTACAAAATCTAGTTGATTTCATATACATTAATAACATTAATTGTAGCATTTTTGCCACTTACGTCCATTTCATTATACTTTTTGTAAAACTATATTTTTAATACATCCGTAAATAACTCGTTACAAAGTAATAAAGTAAACCCATCAACGGAACTACTTGACGCTTGCAGAATCCGTTTAAGTTGGCAATCTGGGGAAAAATACAATAAATATAACTCAATCATCATACAACATAAAAAAGAACTTTATCTTAATACGATTGGGTGCAATTTATACTTTTAATTTTTAATTTTTAATTACTCATTAAGACGAAGTCAAAACTCAAGACAAATTAATTTCTATTGTTATTATTCAATTGTAAAAATATGTTAATGTAGTTTTTCTTTTCGTTTTACATAATCCCTCGTCTACTTTTTTCTTACATGACGTTGACATGTATTGATTCTATTAATTATGTATATGTAGGCACGTCTATAAAATACTGACTAGATACAGAGTAAAGGCAAGAAATTAACGTACTTGTATATTGCAATCGAAGAACAATTGACAACTAACAAACTATTCAAGTGCAGTAAACGATAACTTAAATAGTGAATATGAAGATAAGTGGATTGCGTACTCAGGCCCTATACTATGGTCTGCAAACTCGCCGGAACATTCACCGTTCGTTATCAGTGGGGTGAAATAAAGAGTCGTGTTTACGTCACAGTAAAATTATTGCTATGTTCACTGAAGTTAAAAGTGCTCAAGCACAGTAAGTAAGTGTAAAAAATAATTTATGCATAAAGAGTGTAGCTAAGACTATGCGAAGCTATAGAATATAACATGGCAAACGTTTTTTTTATAGTTTAGGGGTCACAAACGAGCACATAGTCCACCTGATGGTAAGTGGTTGCAGTGGCCCATAGAGATCTACATCTACCCACGTTTGCGAATCAAAATGCAGATGCGTTGCCACCCGTGAGGACTACGATGGAATGCCTCGTTTCCAGTAAAAAGGATCTCCGGTTCTCTACACTCACCATACAAAACACAGCAGCTTTAAGTTATTTTACGCTGGTATTCTGTGAGAGCGTAGTCCTTCCCCGGTCGAGCCGACCCATTCGTGCTACAACTATACTATTAATATAGCTGCAGCATGGATCTACCATGTATAAAACCATTGTTGTTTATAGGATTTTTGGAAATTAACATCATCGGGAAAGCGTACTATATATTTGCGATGACTTGCTAACGGTCTGTTTATTATATTTTCGTGTACTTTATGTTGTAACGCATGCATATTTTCGCCATCCATTATGAGTGCATCTGAGAATATTCCTCTTTCACCTACATCAGAAGTGGGATAAATTTATCGATATATTTGAATAATGTGATGAAGGCATGGTGCCGTGCGGATCGCTCTTGAATGGAAGTATGCTGTTGGCGTGGGACGTCGCCGTCGGATAATTTAACGCTGCTGCCGGCCGACTTTTGATGCGCGAGGGAAGTAAATTTGTCTAAAGTATTGAAATAATTTGTAGTAACAAATGGTTAACTTTTTAATTGGTTGAGAGAAATGCCTGAAAGCCAAGCTTAGTTCAATTGACTAACCTGTGCCCATTTGTGTGTTTAATGACCCTGTTAAATTGTAGAGTTGCTTACTTCATTGTATTTTGTGTTAGGACTATGTCAACAGCCATACCGTAGCCGTAGCTCAAAGAGTGGGTGCGGTGCGGGTGTGGTGTTGGTCTAGTTTAGTCGTGGTTGAGATGTGACGGGGATGACTGAACATAGAGATAAATGCTCGAAAAAAATAAAATGAAGTGTAGTATGCATTAAAAATTAACGAACGATTAAAAAGTTTATGGCTCTTAGCCATTTTATGTTGTGATATTAAGTTAAGTTTCCTTTGAATTGATGTCGATGAAGTAGAATTAAATATTGAAGAAGTTGCCAGAGGTATTCACATTGCATTCATATTCTTAGTCAGTTGTTATTACTAATTGATTTCATTTCACGAATTGGTGCGTAGTTGTAACTGCGATTTATTTGTGAGTCATTCAGAAGCGATGAACATCAGATGGTGTGGTGGAAGGTCTTTGTCTCGTAGAGACTAGGTCTGGTCGTAAGACTGGTCGACATGGAACGACCTGATAGTCGTTGTCTCTACAGTAGATCGTGTCAAAAGAAATGATGAAGATATAGGTAATAGTATTCTGCTAGCCATTGGGGCATTGTGTTCACTGTTTGTTTGTTGTTTGTTTATCAAATTATAACTTAAGTGATTTTTCTGTGTCTTGGCACACTATATGTAATGATTTGTTCGGGAAAACTTGCCGGAAAGAGTGACCAAAAGAGTTATTACTTCGTTATTATTATTATACAAAGTATGTTTTATAGAGTACCCTTAACCGACGAGCATGTATGCGTAGGTAACATAATATGTGGCTATAAAGGAGGCGTTTCATTACAAGTATTAGCAATCCCGCAAATGTCAAGCGTAAGTAAAAAAATCAACGCAACTTTCGCATTTTAATCCAGGCGATTAAAACTCAGGTACAGAAGGATAGTGTAATGTTGTAAAAAAAATATAACACGAAATATACGCTTAGATAGAAATTGATTAGATTTGTTAATGCTGTTAACAATCACTTAAAATAACAATCAATCGCCAGCATAAAATTTGCACTAAGTAGACATAGAGTTAAACCGGCACTGATTGACTTGATAGTAAACATGCTCAGTTCACGAACAATATAGAATGCTCGTGAATCTCAAACATGTAATGCAATAACATGTTTTTCATATTATAGAAATACATTATATGGGTATCGCTTTAAAAAAATTAAGACTCGGTCGTCAAAGCTTTTTTCCGGTGATTAAGTAATAATTCTTGTATCTCGTCTTAATAGTGACTATTCGAGAATGGTACCAACACTCCTATTAATGTAGAATCTCTCACTTGCCATTCACGCCCAAGATACCCTACTCTTTCTACTGATCGTGGACGCTCAGCATACCATATCCGAGGCAATCAAGGTTTGCAAATTGGGTTGGAATGCGGTGTTTTATGCGTCCTACCCATCGGGGCGGATTTGCTTCTCACCCGATAATCCCAGTACCGTTTTTGAATTTGTTACTGACGTGATGCTTCAAAGAATGAAACTATTTGTTCCAGAGGATCTGGATTCAAATTTCAGCCTTGGTTTGGTCACTCTTGTTAAACTTCATTATCCAGCAAGCAAGAGTGTTATTAGGTCTGGGCTCACGCATCGGTTGCCAGAGATAAAATCACCAGCACCTTCAAAAAGAAGTATAATTCCGCCTCTAGGCTCACGTCACAAAAGGTAAAGTCAACTTTTTAGGTTCCAGTTTTACGTCCAACTCTACTCTCAATGACTGGGGGAATACACCGCCGACTGTCCCGCTGATTGTGAATGTTCAATGATGGATGTGCGTCTCACACAGTGCTTAGTACACAAATCACTCCTCTCCGTGTATATCCACAAGTCGAATCTGACCTGACAAAATCCCTCCAATGAGATCATCCACGACTTTTTCTGCCACCAAGGCGGCGCCACTTAGGATTGAGATGAAGTATTTGACAGATTTCATAGCGAGAGAAGTTAATTTGTTAGAAAAGTGGAGAGATTAATGTTTCTTTCTGAAATATTAATACATTTTATATTAGATCTTTACCTATGAAATTGTCGTTCTGCAGTACTGGCGAATTCAAGTCCAAATAATTATTGTTTGCTTAAGAGTTCTAATTTCAAATTTTGTTGTAAGAACAAGGAATTCTTTTTTCAAAATCAGTAATTTTTTTTTGATTAGCGTTTTGTTTTCATCGTATTTGAATTTTTTTTTCATCATGGATACGTTAAAAATTCTATTAATTATGGAATATGAGTACCGTCAAGGCAGCAATGCTGCACAAGCGGTACGCAACATTAACACGTATAAGGAACGAATAGTGCAAACGAACGCAGTAACTGTTATTTGTTTGCCCGCGTCCGTTCTGGAAATATCGACTTGAAAAATGAGCCCCGTAGTCGTCCGAAAACTTGGTCGACAATGACGAATTAAAGGCGATTGTGGAAGTTGATGATACTCAATCTACGGCTGAATTAGCAGCAGCTTTCGACGTTAGCATCAAAACTATATTGATCCATTTGCATAAAATTGGCAACGTTGGCAATTTTGGTGAAAAATCTTGACAATTTGATGTCCTACGAACTCAATGATCTTCAACGCAAAGTACGCGTCGGGACGTGGATAAACAAAACTACGGGTATTCCAAAAGTAGAAGAATTAAAAAAATATTAAAATTGTGTAAGAAATTAAAAATACACCAATGAGGCATTGTTTTGTTTGTATTTATTATATGCTAATGTTATCTTCATGGTGATCACTCATCTTCAATCTTCCAAAGAAAATACCACAACTATACTGAAAGCCTCGTTTTTTCGACTGACAGCGTAACAGTGTATTTATATAGATATGTACTGTTGGACTGCTCGAGCCAGAATGACCTAGCACACTCTGTGCGGTCGTTTTTATAGCGTGGCAAGCACGTGTACATGAATTTTAGGTCAAGTATTGAATTATGTGAATCACAAGATTTTTACATTGTAATAATCAAAGAGTGAATATTAAATGGCTTATGAACTATTTTTAACACAATAAAATTATTAAACAGAGTAATTAATCATTATAATTGATGAATTATTGTTCTTGCGCCGATATAGAGAATGTCCCAGTAATGGTGGATAATCTGGTACGTACGTGTTTGGACAAAGGGGAGGTGGCCTCCGTTCTCTAAAAAAAAAATCTATCCCGAACGGTTCGGGGTCTACGCCATGTTTTATAAAATTCTGAAAATTCGTACTTCTGCTCACATTTGTGGTCATCACGTCCGCAGTTTAATGGCTAGATCGTATTTTTTTCTTTTAGTGCGTTCCCTAATAATGGTGTTTCTTAATTACCCTTAAAGTTTTTCAACTTCTATGGGTAGTATTTTACAAAACGGCACTAAACATAAGTTTAAATTTTTTACTTTATTTAACTGCTAAGTTTGAGCACCTGTGGTGAAAAAAGACCTATAGGATCTGTGTGGCCAACCATTTAAAAAGTTTGCCTATATCATAAGGATTCTAAAACATTAGCATGCTATGTACTTAATGTCATTACTTACTGAGCTATAGCCGTTAATGTGTAAAAGTAGGCACTTCATTACAAAATTACTTAAACTATTGGCAAATAGTTTTTTTAACATTGCATGTTCGCGCCAAGCGCTAATGTCAAGAATTGACGTCAGAGGGCGCGCGCGCCTCGACGATACCGGTTTTGACGTCCCGTCGTGTCGAGGACACGCAAGGGCAAGCGAGTCCAAATTCATCGCTGCGATAGATAGCACACGGTCCATTTTGTCGGGAACTCGTAATGGTAGGCGCGTATAGTAAATATACTGACTGGGAATCGTAGCGCGTATTCCTTGCTGAGAGCTATGGGCCGCAGCAACCGCTTACCATCAGGTGGACTGTGTGCTCGTTTGTCACCCTTATCCTATAAAAAAAAGGCCACCTCCCCTCTGCCTTAACACGTACGTACCAGATTATCCACCATTACTGGGACATCCTGTATATCGGCGCAAGAACAATAGTTCATCAATTATAATGATTAATTACTCTGTTTAATAATTTTATTGTGTTAAAAGTAGTTCATAAGCCATTTAATATTCACTCTTTGATTTTTACATACATACATAAACACTCACGCCTGTCACCCAGAGGGGTAGGCAGAGACTACGGACTTCCATTTGGCACGATCCTGACAGACCTCTCTCGCTTCTTCCACATCCATATACCTACGCATATACGCTCGTCGGTTAAAGGTACTCTTGATTTGGCCTATTTTCAATATATCGCCAATTTGGTCGATAAACTTTCGCCTAGGGCGACCCTTCCCGACTCTGCCGTTCACATCTGCAACATAAATTTTCTTTGTCACTCTTTCCTCATTCATTCTTTCTACATGACCAAACCACCGAAGCATTCCTTTCTTAATCCTGGTCACAACATCATCTTGCAAACCCCACTTTTCTCTTATTAAACAATTTCTCACTCTGTCATTCAGATTCATCCCTAACATACTCCTTAATGACCGCATTTCTACAGCATTTATTCTACTCTCGTGCTTCTTCTGCCACACCCAACTTTCAATACCATACATTAAAGTAGGCACTAACACAGCATTGTGAATTGCCATACGTGCCTTTTTGGACACATTCTGACTTTTCACAATAGAGTGTAGAGCCCCATTCACTCTATTTCCTGCATTCACTCGTCGTTCTATATCCTTATCATATCTACCATCCCTGCTAAACACACATCCCAAATACACAAACTCATCTACTTGCTCTACCAACTCCCCTTCTATTCTTATTTCACATATCGTTTTACTTTCTTCTCTTTCAAAAACCATAACTTTCGTCTTACTTGCGTTCACTTTCATTCCCTTTTCTTTTAGTGTCCTGTTCATAAGAGTAACCATCATTTGCAACTCGGCTGCCGACGACGCAAGTATGACTTGATCATCGGCGTACAAAAGGCATTTGACGGTTAACTCACCCATTCTTAACCCGCATTCTTCTACTTTCAAATTTGCCAAACAACTGTCCATAAATATGTTGAATAGCCACGGGGAAGCCACACAGCCCTATCTGACACCTTTATGGATGCCAAACCAGTCCGAGTAGGCCCCGTTGATCCTGACACAGGCACTAGAGTCCCTATATAGAGACTTCAATGCCTGTATCAAGCCAGCGCTCAACCCAAATGAGTTCAGTGTTTGCCATAACACATCCCTATCCACTCTGTCATAAGCCTTCTCCAAGTCTATGAACGCACAAAAAAGACCTGATCCGTACATCCCATTCCCTTTCTAAATCCTGCTTGCACATCCCAAATTTTTCCATCAGTTTCTTTCATTACTCTTTCAATTAGTACCTTAGCATACAGTTTCCCCACAATGCTAAGAAGGCCGATACCACGGTAGTTTTCACAGTCCTGCTGTGATCCTTTTCCTTTATATATTGGGACTATCACGGCTTTGCACCAGTCTCCCGGTACCCGCTTAAGTTCCCAACATAAATTAAACAAGGTGTACAGCAGGTCTGCTACCACTCCTTCTCCAGCCCTTAGCATTTCGAGAGATACTCTATCATAACCGGCTGCCTTACCTGCTTTCATACTTTTCATTGCTTCCATTATTTCATCTATACTTACATCTCTATATATTTCGTCTTCTTTCGGAATTTCTATTTCATTTAATTTAAACGTCTCATCACTCATAAACACGCTTTCAAAGTATTCCTTCCATCTCCTTAAACTCAAAACTTCGTCATTCAGAATACAGCCATTCTGGTTTCGTAAAGCATTCATTCTAGGCTGTTTTGAATGTCCCCTGGTAGTTCTTACGAGTTTCCAGAACATTTTAATGTTTGCCTGGAAGTTATCCGATATTTTTTTATCATTCTTATCCGTTCTTTCTCGCTTTTTCTTTTCAACTACTTCTTTTACTCTCTTATTTAGGTGTCTAAAGACTGCCTTTTTCCTTTCAATATCACCATTCATACTGCTAGAATTACTAGCCTTGGTTGCTAGTAAATCTAGCCATGCTTTCTTCTTTGCTTCAACTTCGACGGCTCCGTGGCGCAATGGCTTAGCAATTAGTTGTGGCGCTGGGGGCCGCGGGTTCGAATCCCGCACGGAACTAGTATTTGTATGGCCTACATATAATTGTTCCGGGTCTGGATGTTTGTCCTTGTGCAATTTATGTTTGTAAACTGCCTCCTCGACACAGGAGAAAATCCTAGTGTGGGGGTAACGTTTTTTAAACGAACGAACGAACGAACTTCCATCCGTACCTCATCATCCCACCATAATGTGTTATTTTTCCTTTCATTCTTTCTCTTACTTACACCACATACTTCGGTAGCTGCATCCACTAAACCTTTCTTGACATTATACCACACAGTCTCCAAGTCTAAATCATTCATACACAATTCAGCCACACCACTTATATTTTCTCTCAATCTACATTTGAACTTCTCTTTCACACCTTCATCTTGTAACCTCTCTGTTCTTATACGCTGTAACGCAGTGGTAGACACAGATGTCCGATGCCTCCAACGTCTGAATCGACCATTAATTCGGCATAATACCATGTAATGATCCGTCCCTACGTTAGAGCCCCGGTAAACCCTTGTATCTACCACCGCGCTCCTCATTCTTTCGTCAACAATTATGAAATCTATCATACTTCTATCATCACCTCTTTCCCATGTATACGTGTGAATCTTCTTATGACGAAAGAAAGTGTTCGTCACAAAAACACTCTTTTCCACGCATACGGCGAGAAGGCTTTCACCATTCTCATTTATACTTTCATCACCAAACGTTCCCAATATCCTTCCATAACCAAGCCTCCTCACCCCAACCCTTCCATTAAAATCGCCTAATATCACAATATTTTCATTAACCTTGCATTTCATTAGCACCATCCTTACCAACTCCCAAAACTGCTCTTGGATATAAGTGGGCTTAGACATGTCTGGGGCGTAGACCCCTAAAACAAACAACTTCTTTAAGCCCACTTTCATTCGTATCCATAGCAGTCTCGGGCTTACACATTCATACTCTTTCACACAATGACCCATTCTTTCTGAAAGGATGATACCGACTCCTTGGCATGCCCGTTCGGTCTCGTCTACACCAGACCAGTACGCGGTATACATGCCATGTGTAGTGACATCCTTTCCCTTCCGTTTCGTCTCATTTACACATAACACGTCTATTCCTCTATCATGCATCATATCGCATACTTCATCCATCTTATCATTCATTCCTCCACATACATTCAATGTAGCCAGACGGGCTTCCGCAATCCACTTTTCGCCCCTCCGGGGGACAGAACGTGACGGGTGGCGAATCTTTGATTTTTACAATGTAAAAATCTTGTGATTCACATAATTCAATACTTGACCTAAAATTCATGTATATGTAGAAAGGGTAATTGAGTATAGTACAGAGACTAATTTTGTAGTTAGGAATAATAATTAATTCGTTTACACGAATTAATTATCCAACGAGTCGAGGATAAACTAGTAACGGAATACGACAAGCGTACCGTTCCACGTCAGAGCTAAGACTGTCCTAACAGCGGCCGCGCCGTCCGTTTTATACAAGCAAAACGAGCGCCACTGCAGGTGCAATGGTGCAGGTGTGCGGAACACGTGTTATTTACAAGAATTCTGTCTAACTGCACCGACGGCTACCGCGCCGCACGTGCAATGGTGCTGGTCCCGTCACGGCCATACTGACATGCGTGCGTCCTCGCACGCGCTCCATCACAATTTTAGTTATCTGTTGACAAAAAAACATCGTTCGACTATCCTGACATAACAGCGTCTGGTCCGATCTATATTGACCCTTCAGACTTGGGTGACAATCAGTTTTGATCCGGCAGTAAGCCCTACTAAACTTTAATCAACTTTATGCGAGATCGGAATGATTAGTCTGTAGCTTTTCTATTTACTCTTTTTTTCAAGTACTTTTTTCGCTAGTCCGGAATCACTATTCCCTATAGCCATATCACTGGACCGACACAAAGCCCTGCAATGATAGTAAGAACTATTTTTTTTTCTTACTATTTTTTTTTCAAGTACTATTTGCTAGTCCGGAATCACTATTCCCTGTAGCTATATCATTGGACCGGCAAACGCCCTGCAATGATAGTAAGAACCTTTTTTTTTTCTTACTCTGTTTTTTTCAATTCAGTATAGAACAGGTACAGACCAACCATACCGCAAACATGTCCCTGTCACAATCACACAAAAGTGTATCGTCAGGGACGTAGTGACATGATATCACCTAAGTATGTAAACCAACAGCAACACGACACATCCCAGTGCAGCACAGACCAGCCTCCCTGCAACTCCATGTTCTTTTCCTGTACTAGAATAATTATTTCGCTAGAGTGTTGCAACGTCTCTAGTATTTTCTAGATGCACAGACACGGCTACCTCTGACTGTCGCCGTCATCCTCGTGCGGTTGACAGTGAACAGCATACAGTCAATCAGTTATCACCACCTGCTAACAGATATTAACTCTTTAACTCTTGTTAAATATTACAACGGTCGACCATCCCAGACTCCATTTAAGTCATGGACGCGTCAATATGACTACCTCCAGGCAAACGCACTCCAGTTTTACGTTCTGCTGCGTTCGTGTCACATTCGTGCCAGTGAACCGTCTCGCCGTACAAGCGCTAGCGAATCATCGTACTGCTTTGCAAAATTAAAATAAATCGAGATAAATGTATTGCGAACCATGGAATTCCGAGCTTTCAAAATTCGTCACATATTCTCTTAAGAAACGGCAACTGTATGACATTTGAAAACATTGCAAAGAAAAACAGAAACTATGTGTAGAGGCAAATACCACAACATATTTCAAAGGGAAGGAGGTTACTGCGCAAAATCTACGAAAGCCGACCTCAGACGTCCATTTACAGCGCCAAAGCACCATTTGTTCGGCGGCCGCATAAATTGCCCTGCCGTAAGATCAGCCGATAAGTTACCGTCTGTAGCGGTGTAGGCTTAATCTTACCAGCGCTCGGCCGTACCTGACCATGTTCGATTAGCCGTCACAACATCTTCCTCATTGATCATTGTTGTAGAGACTTCTACGAATCCCTCGACATCAAACCCCAATCTTGTCGACGACACAATATTCGGAGCAAACTGCAACACTGATCAACACATTAGAACACAAAAATGTCACTTATTATTTTCGATTCATAGCGTGTTAAAGTTAATCCTTTATTTTGGTACATCCCTTAAACGTTTTGAACTTCAAAATATAGCAAATGATAATCATGTTTCGCGTGAACTATCAAATTACAACATAACTTGAATAAGTTAATTAGAAAGCCTCCAACTTCTTTTGACATTTGTTAACATGTCAAGAAATAATGAAAATACTTGAGGGGTATTTTTAATACAAATCGAACAAATTAAAAAAAAATTGGCTTAAATAATTTCACTTTATCTTTTCTCTACACTTTAATGATACGAAAATATCGTAAGTAGCATAACAAATTTCATTACGGTATTTAACATAAAAACAGATTCATCAATGCGGAATGCATTACAGTCTTCCACAAATGTAATAATCCTCATACTATTCGAAGATTAAATGTGGGCAAAAATGGGGACTTTATCCTACTTCTGATGTAGAAAGGGTAATTGAGTATAGTACAGAGACTAATTTTGTAGTTAGGAATAATAATTAATTCGTTTACACGAATTAATTATCCAACGAGACGAGGATAAACTAGTAACGGAATACGACAAGCGTACCGTTCCACGTCAGAGCCAAGACTGTCCTAACAGCGGCCGCGCCGTCCGTTTTATACAAGCAAAACGAGCGCCACTGCAGGTGCAATGATGCAGGTGTGCGGAACACGTGTTATTTACAAGAATTCTGTGTAACTGCACCGACGGCTACCGCGCCGCACGTGCAATGGTGCTGGTCCCGTCATATACATACATTCAAACTTAATAGCGGCTCGGAACATCGTACGTTCCGATGCGCAGAACACAATTTTTGGGTATCAGCGGGATGTAGAGGGACGTGGTGGCGGGGCACATCCCCGCGCGCGCTGCCGCGCGCATTCTGTCTCATACGCACTCACGCGACGCGTTTGCTTTTAGTGATTGAGTTACTTTCACTCCTGCTTACGTACAGTTGAGCCCATAATTTGTTACTGTTTGTTAATTGTTTTGTTACGTTTTTTTTGTTTGTTTTTGTTCCGTTAAGTTTTTATTGTTATTGACTATTTTGTTTTCATCTGTGTGTTACACACATTAAGTTTTAGACTGTTGTTGGTTGTGGGAAAGTACTTTTATTATTTTGTTTAAATATGCCACGCGGACGATACAACGTTTTACGCAGGCAAGCCAGAAAAATGGTGTATAATGTCGTGCAATTTATGAAAAAGGAGAGTGAAGACGGCGTCTAAATTCCTCTGAAGCTCGTTCAAATACGAGCCGCAGCAGCTACAGGCGTCTCACTAAGGACTGTACAAATAATAGCTGCAACAGCAAATGAGTCGGAGATGCTAGCCGTCTTTCGTACTCCTGGCAAAAAGATGAAGGGAGTCAAGATAGTGACGAATATTGACTGCTTCGACCAAGGTGTCATCAAAAGGTGCGTGCACAACTTTCATGTGACCGAAAAAGAGTTGCCAACACCTAAACAATTACAAAGAAAATTAAAAGACGACATAAATTTCAACGGTTCTGTAACCAGCTTAGGCCGAATATTGAAACAATTAGGGTTTCAATGGAAGAACACCCAAAATGAGAGAAAAGTATTAATAGAGCAGTCTAATATTCGTTTACAGCGCATTGAATTTCTGCATAGTATTACAAAATATCGCTCGGAAGGCAGACCCATTATATATATCGACGAGTCTTATGTCGATTCTTCCCACAGCATGTCAAAGGCTTGGGGAGATGGGTTACAAATGGGAGTTAAAAAGAAAATTTCGAAGGGTCAAAGAGTTGTAATAGTGCACGCGGGTTCTGAAGCCGGTTTTGTACCCAACGCACTTTTAATGTTTAAGGCGGGTACAAAAACTGGCGACTATCATGATAACATGAATTATGAAAATTATAAAAATGGATCAAGAATCAACTCGTTCCAAATTTGCCAGCAAATTCAGTCGTTGTTGTAGATAATGCTTCTTATCACAACAAACAAGAAGATCCTGCACCTACCTCAAACTCAAGAAAAGCAGACATGCAATCATGGCTTCGTGAAAAAAATATTGAATTTGAGGAAACAATGCTGAAGCCACAACTATACAAGTTAATTGCGAAGAATAAAGAACGCTTTAAAAAATTTAACATCGATAAAATATTGAAAGAGAATAACCACTTATTTTTACGCCTCCCCCCTTACCACCCCGATTTAAACCCCATCGAGATGGCATGGGCAGCAATAAAACAAAAAACGTCGCAAAAAAAAACGTTAACAGGAACGTAAATTCAGTCATGGAATTGGTCCAGCAAAAAGTTAACGAAATGGGGGAAAATGAATTGTGCCGAAAAGTGATCAAGATAGAGGAAGAGTACAAAAAAGTGACGTTGTCGTTGATAGATTGGCGGACGAATTTATAATCCATGTCAGCGACGATGAATCAGATACCGAGTCTGAGGAGGAATCAGATTCCAGCGACTTCAAAAAAGGATGAGGTTCTTAATTCATCTGTATTTTTCTTCCTTGAACCCTCCTCATACTTGCTAACTGACATTTATGTACTATATGTACAGAACTTAAAACACAAAACTTTCAGTTATTAAAATAATTAAATTGAGCCTAAATTTTTGTCAACTTGACTGTACCTGCGCGCACCTGCACTCGCAGCTAACTTCCGAACCGCCATTAAGTTTGAATCGAACTGTACACGTGCTTGCCATGCTATAAAAACGACCGCACGGAGTTGTGTTCTGTGGCACAGAGCGTGCTAGGTCATTCTGGCTCGAGCAGTCTAACAGTACCACAGAACACAATTACTCTTTATCAAACAGTACAGATCTCTATAAATACATTGTTACGCTGTCAGTCGAAAAAACGAGGCTTTCAGTATAGTTGTGGTATTTTCTTTGGAAGATTGAAGATGAGTGATCACCATGAAGATAACATTAGTATATAATAAATACAAACAAAACAATGCCTCATTGGTGTATTTTTTAATTTCTTACACAATTTTAATATTTTTTTAATTCTTCTACTTTTGGAATACCCGTAGTTTTGTTTATCCACGTCCCGACGTGTACTTTGCGCTGGAGATCATTGAGTTCGTGGGACACCAATTTGTCAAGATTTTTCACCAAAATTGCCAACGTTGCCAATTTTATGCAAATAGATCAATATAGTTTTGATGCTAACGTCGAAAGCTGCTGCTAATTCAGCCATAGATTGAGTATCATCAGCTTCCACAATCGCCTTTAATTCGTCATTGTCGACCAAGTTTTCGGACGACTACGGGGCTCATTTTTTAAGTCGATATGTCCAGAACGGACGCGGGCAAACAAATAACAGTTACTGCGTTCGTTTGCACTATTCGTTCCTTATACGTGTTAATGTTGCGTACCGCTTGTGCAGCGTTGCTGCCTTGACGGTACTCATATTCCATAATTACTAGAATTTTTAACGTATCCATGATGATTTGAATTACTGATTTTGAAAAAAGGATTCCTTGTTCTTATAAAAAAATTTGAAATTAGAACTCTTAAGCAAACAATAATTATTTTGATTTGAATTCGCCAGTACTGCAGAACGACAATTTCATAGGTAAAGATCTAATATAAAATGTATTAATATTTCAGAAAGAAACATTAATCTCTCCACTTTTCTAACAAATTAACTTCTCTCGCTATGAAATCTGTCAAATACTTCATCTCAATCCTAAGTGGCGCCGCCTTGGTGGCAGAAAAAGTCGTGGATGATCTTATTGGAGGGATTTTGTCAGGTCAGACTCGACTTGTGGATATACACGGAGAGGAGTGATTTGCGTACTAAGCACTGTGTGAGACGCACATCCATCATTGAACATTCACAATCGGCGGGACAGTCGGCGGTGTATTCCCCCAGTCATTGAGAGTAGAGTTGGACGTAAAACTGGAACCTAAAAAGTTGACTTTACCTTTTGTGACGTGAGCCTAGAGGCGGAATTATACTTCTTTTTGAAGGTGCTGGTGATTTTATCTCTGGCAACCGATGCGTGAGCCCAGACCTAATAACACTCCTGCTTGCTGGATAATGAAGTTTAACAAGAGTGACCAAACCAAGGCTGAAATTTGAATCCAGATCCTCTGGAACAAATAGTTTCATTCTTTGAAGCATTACGTTAGTAACAAATTCAGAAACGGTACTGGGATTATCGGGTGAGAAGCAAATCCACCCCGATGGATAGGACGCATAAAACACCGCATTCCAACCCAATTTGCAAACCTTGATTGCCTCGAATATGGTATGCTGAGCGTCCACGGTCAGTAGAAAGAGTAGGGTATCTTGGGCGTGAATGCCAAGTGAGAGATTCTACATTAATAGGAGTGTTGGTACCATTCTCGAATAGTCACTATTAAGACGAGATACAAGACTTATTACTTAATCACCGGAAAAAAGCTTTGACGACCGAGTCTTAATTTTTTTAAAGCGATACCCATATAATGTATTTCTATAATATGAAAAACATGTTATTGCATTACATGTTTGAGATTCACGAGCATTCTATATTGTTCGTGAACTGAGCATGTTTACTATCAAGTCAATCAGTGCCGGTTTAACTCTATGTCTACTTAGTGCAAATTTTATGCTGGCGATTGATTGTTATTTTAAGTGATTGTTAACAGCATTAACAAATCTAATCATTTTCTATCTAAGCGTATATATCGTGTTATATTTTTTTACAACATTACACTATCCTTCTGTACCTGAGTTTTAATCGCCTGGATTAAAATGCGAAAGTTGCGTTGATTTTTTTTTACTTACGCTTGACATTTGCGGCATTGCTAATACTTGTAATGAAACGCCTCCTTTATAGCCACATATTATGTTACCTACGCATACATGCTCGTCGGTTAAGGGTACTCTATAAAACATACTTTGTATAATAATAATAACGAAGTAATAACTCTTTTGGTCACTCTTCCCGTCAAGTTTTCCCGAACAAATCATTACATATAGTGTGCCAAGACACAGAAAAATCACTTAAGTTATAATTTGATAAACAAACAACAAACAAACAGTGATCAAAGCTCGATGGTGTAACCAAAATTCTTTTGCCGAATCGCATAATGAAAAGAGTGAGGCAGCTTTAACAGATGATACAAATAAAAATTATAAGGGAAAGAATAAGAAACAACGATATTTTACTCCATAACTCACATATGAAACTTTTTTTGAGCAGATCAACGCAGGAAAAAATATCAATAAAACAAACAGCTTACACAAAATTCGTGGTACTACAATATGCTTAAAACAGATCGCTGGTAGGCGCATTACAACACCTCCAAAGTATTGTCTTCCCCTTTGGCACACCAAAACGCATTGTAGTTGATTGGGATGGTGCTTTCCCATCGCACTACAAAGGGTACTGTTAAGAATATGGGATTGAATTACATCAGTGTGCCGGTTATACAAGTAGAAGAAATCGCCAAGTGGAAAGAGTGATAATAGTAATGAAGAATGGCCTGACAGTCAAAAGAATACTCAGAAGACATATTGTCAAAAATCGTTAAGTACTTTTAAAATAGCCAAACACTAATCGAAATGCTAACTAACAAAAAGAAAGAGGATGTGTTTCTCCTGAACTATCGCGACTTATTGATGAAGAAAACGAGGCAAACACACAGACCCAGAATCACAGAAGAAAGTAGTTTATGAATGTTGTTGTAGATGCGCTTACTTAGCTTTATGTTACGAAGTTACTTATGTAGTTATTTTCGAATGGATCAACATTATAATAGTTTTAAAAAATTATTGCTAATATAATAATATGGATATAGGTAAGTGGCAAAGGTACTATAGTTTAATGTTATTAATGGATATGAGGTCTAATAAAGTTTGTACGAAAGGAGTGTAACCTAAATTTAACAAAGACTTAAGATTTACAGGACGAGGGATGTTATTAGGAAGAAAATCGTATAATAAAACGGAGAGGATAGGGCAGTTAAAAAGTTTATGATCGATTGTACCTCACAAAACACACTCCACACTCACAAATTGAGCTATCTTTAATCGTAAGTTTTGCCAAAAATACAGGTGAACCAGTGCGTCCCAATCTAATTCTACATATGACAGATGTACTATGTTTGGAGCCATTTCTAAATTTAAAAAACCAAGGTTTGGAGGGGATGTGAGGTTGGAGTTCCGCATAATGTTTACCGATAGACTTCTGAGCTTTTTTTCCAAAGAGAGTTCCAATCTGACATCTGATGGATTTTCGCAAGAGAAATAAAGTCATGAGTATATGTTATATGATGCATGAGGGTACCAGAAGTAGATGCTTGCTTTGCTAAGGAATCGACAATTTCGGACCATCGCATAAAAGCACAATGTATCTCTCAAGTAATACGTGTTATATTAAATTAGATTGTTTAGTGCGATTGCCAACTCAGTTTATTTATTTAAACCTTAAAAGATTTTTAACATTGATATGGTCACTATAAGATGTTGTTAGGTTATCTAATAGCGTAATAACTTAAGACAGAAGGACTCTTAAGTAGGGACTGAATAAATTAACCAACTTGGTATTACATGGATCTCAGAACTTTTTTTAGAAGAACTGAGTTGTACGGTAGAAGAAAAGTAGAAGAACTGAGTTGCGAGACTTGTTTTTTTACACGTTATGTTTTGCTGGCATCTCTTTCTTTTTGTAGATAGCTATATGTAGGTACCTATCTTCACCTATTATTCCATTATATTATACTTACATAGGTACACTGATTCATTCACTGCAAATGTAACTTTGTAATCCTATATATTTATATGGGATTATAAATGTATTTATGCAGTTAGTGTATCTCAAAAACTGGACTAAAATTGCAAAACATTTTAGTTTTTCTTGATTTAAATACTAAACAATAATTTTATTCCAAATTTGAAGCTTCTAAGTCTGCTAGAAGTGCCTTAGAGTTTTGATGATCGGTCAGTCAGTGAGTGAAAAAATTAAGAAACTTTGACTAGTTATAATTCTTAAACTACTGGTTCAATGTTTTTATATAGTTTTGTACAAATGATATGGAACCTCAACCATGCACGTCGAGCAAAAGCTCCTTTTCCCCAAAAAAGAAGAGACCACGAGCTTCTCTTAGCGTTACCGAAAAGCTTATGTCTACAAATACGTATTTGAGCAGGAAACTGCTTCGGTATTACCTACTGAAGTACCGGAAAAAAATATGTGTATCTAAGACAGCTGAAATTTTAGAAATCGGTATGACCACAGTGTTCAATGTTTGGTACGTGATAGAGCCATACTGCAGTTATATTAGTAGTATAGTTGTAGCACAAATGGGTCGGCTCGCCGGGGAAGGACCACGCTCTCACAGAATATCAGCGAAAAATGGCAGCTTAACACTTCTGTGCATTTTAATTCTTTATTGAGAATAAATATAGATGTCTATGGGTCACAGCAACCACTTACCATGAGGTGGACTGTATGCTCATTTGTTACTCTTATTTTATAAAAAAAAATTAAAAGAATACAAACAAAACGAGCAATTTAAGTCTCCTGAAAAACTTGGACCGAAACATAATTTCAAGAATAAATTCGACGATTTCACTTTAGCGGCTATAAGGCGAAAAGTACACCATATTTTATGCAAATGTGGCACCCACCATTGCAAAGGTAACTTTAGTGTTATTTTGTTACATTTTTGCGCGCGGCTCTATGTGTGCGTAAAGCTTGTTATAGATAAAGTGTGCGTGACGACGACTGTCGCGTCACTATCACACAAATCAAAGCTGCATATTTACACGCTCACGCACACAGCGTTTTTTGAGGTTTTATTTGACTTCTTTCTATTACGTCTGTTTAAATTACAGATTCTTAAGGTTGTTAATGATGACCCAGATTTACCGAACTTCTCTTGGAATACCTTGAGGAAAATTTTAAAACACTTAAATTTCAAATACGCCACAAAATCAAGAAAAAGCATGCTAATAGATAGATGCGATATTGTTTTGTGGTGCCAGCGATACCTTCAAAAAATTAAAGATTATCGCAGGGAAGGATGGTACATTTATCACCAAGATGAAATCTGGATCAACGAAGGTAATGAGGGCATCCATGACTTTTTCTACCACCAGGGCGGCGCCACTCTCGAGTGAGGTAAAATATTTGACAGATTTCATAGCGGGGACGATAACTTCTTAGGAAAATGTAATCTTTAAGGTTTCTTTCTGTATTATTAGTTATATTTTATATTAATTACATTAGAAATGAATAAACCAAACTATAAATATAACTAAAAGACGACTTTTTAAAAAAAAGAGTTATAATGTGCAAAAAATTAAAAATCAAACCACTGACGCATTGTGTTATATATTAATATAATACTCTAGACAATGATAAACTATTATTTAAAACTAATTTCTCAATTAAATGACACTGTGTAACAAAAAAACTTTACCTCAGTCGCTAGTAGCGACATCTGGTGAGTGGAAGATTATTAGCCCTCATTAAAATTTTCTCTGTTTTATTTATCTATTACAGTGTAGGTATTGCATGTCACCGGTGAATTTAATGAGTAATTGGTATTTTTTATTTTCTCGAAGGTCATACACCGATGAAGCTTGATGAAGATGATGGTTTGACCAGACTGTACAATCGTCCCGGCAGGCATTCTTATAAGGGTTGACCACCGGCTTGAATGGGCAGAAACAGAAACAGAAACAGAAACAAAAACTTTTTTATTCAATATAGATTATAAATAATACTCATTGAAAGTCACTCTTTTGTATAATTACCACTGATTCGAAAAAAAACCTCTGTCCTGGGAAGAACCAGCAAGAAACCCAGCGGGACTTTTTTTTTAAATAACAGCTTACAATCGTGTATGTTACACAAATTAACAACACAACAAATTAGAAATAGCTTGGTAGCGATCACCTTATTTCCAGGGGTTATTATCATCTATAAATTCTTTAATACTATAATAACCCTTTTTATACAAACTTAGTTTAATAAAGTTTTTGAACTTTGAGCAGGTCAAATTTTGTATATTTTCTGGAATTTTGTTGTAAAAGCGTATACATCGCCCCAAGAATGAATTACTGACTCGATGGAGTCGAGTAACTGGTACTACTAGCTTGTGTCTGTTCCTAGTATTTATAGAATGAATATCACTTATTTTTGTAAAACTACTTTTATTTTTGTGTACGTACATTACATTTTCATAAATGTATTGAGAGGCCAAAGTTAATATATTAATTTCCTTAAATTTTTGTCGCAGCGACTCTTTAGGCTTTAAATCATAAATCGCTCTTATGGCCCTCTTCTGTAAAACAAATATAATTTCAGTGTCAGCTGCGTGTCCCCATAGCAAAATACCATACGACATTATGCTATGGAAATAGCTAAAGTAAACTAGTCTAGCTGTTTCAACACTAGTTAGACTTCTAATCTTTTTTACGGCATATGCTGCAGAACTAAGCCTGCTTGCTAGTTTTGATATATGGGGGCTCCATTGAAGCTTCGCGTCTAGTGTGATTCCAAGAAAAATGGTGGTATCTACAAGACTCAGTTTCTCCCCATTTAAAATTACATTAGTATTTAATTGTTTGACATTTGGAGTCATAAATTTCATACATTTCGTTTTAGTGCCATTAAAATGCAAATTATTAACATTGAACCAATTTACTAATTTAGATATAGCATTATTTACTTCGTCATATTTTAGCAAATTTTGATTTAATTTGAAAATTAAAGAAGTGTCATCTGCAAATAATACTATATCATGGTTATCTCCTACTATGTAAGATAAGTCATTAATGTATACAAGAAACAGAAAAGGGCCGAGAATTGAGCCTTGAGGCACGCCCATCTGTACCATCGACCCGGAAGAACTCATACTGTTAATGACAAATTTTTGCGTTCTCTTACTTATATATGAAATAATTAATTTAAGAGCATCACTTCTTACACCATAGTGTTGAAGTTTCCTGATTAATGTTTCATGGTGAACACAATCGAAGGCTTTGGATAGGTCACAAAATATACCCAAAGCATCCTGTGAATTCTCCCATGCATTAAATATATATTTAATCAGCTCAACACCGGCATCAGTTGTCGAGCGACCCCTTGTGAAACCAAATTGATTTTTATGAAGTAAATTATTTATATTAAAGAAATTTAACATTTGATCAAGAATATTTTTTTGTGTGTGTGTTGATAGTACAGAAAGAAAGAAAGTGTTGGTAGTACAGAAATAGGTCTAAAATTGGCGGGGTCTAATGTACTACCAGATTTAAATAAAGGTATTACTTTACTATACTTCATTAAATCAGGAAACACACCAGATTCGATACTAGTATTAAAAATAATAGCTAAATGAGGCGCGATTGTATCTATAATAGACGCAATAACTTTAACGGAAATCCCCCACAGATCCGCAGTTTTCTTTACATCAATAGTTTTAAAATATTTTACAATATCTTTTGATGATACTTTGTGAAATGTAAAATTCTTTGTACACGCATTTACATTTTGTTTAAGTAATGATTCGGCGACCGCAGGAGAAGAATTCAGTGACTTAGTGGTTAATATCGGAATATCAGTAAAATATTTCTCGAAAACCATTGCAACGTCCTGATCTGATTCGGTTAGTTTGTTATTAACACTTAACTGGTAGTTTGAATTGCGAGAGTTGATCTTACCAGTTTCGCTATTAATTATACTCCATGTCATTTTAATTTTATTAGAAGCCGTCTTAATTTTGTTGCTCAAATGCAAAGACTTGGCTGTGGAGCACACTCTTTTAAATATTTTTGAATATTTTTTTACATATTCCCTAAATTCCACGCTATGATATGACCTTTCATGGTAAAGATCATATAATCTATGTCTGCTCTTATGGACTCCTACTGTCGCCCATTCATTAAATGACTTCCGACGGTTCAAGGAGAATGTTTTAGAAGTAAAAGTATTATTAAATTCATTGCAAATAAGCTTAAATAATGTTCCATACAAAAAATTTGGATCATTTTGGTATGAAAGTGATGGAAGTTTTTTCACTATGTTACTTCTAAATTTCTCCAAGCGACGTGCATTAACTGGAATAAACACAACTTTCTTATCTACTTGCTTTTTGTGAACATATGGTAACGAAACTACTTGTCCACAATGATCAGAACTTAATTTTTGAATTATACATTTATGCAACGGCTTCACATTTGTAAAAATGTTATCTATACATGTTGCACTAGATTGAGCAATACGCGTTGGCTCTAAAAATAAATTAAAAAGACCATATGATTTAAACAATGATCTAAATTTAATATTGATTAAGGAAGCTTCTAGGTGATTGATGTTGAAGTCTCCACATATTACAACAGATTTATTCTGTTTATTAAGCTTAGCAAATATTTCCTCCATAATTTTTTCAAAAGTATCGTATATAGAACATGGGGTCTGTAGACGCTCACATTCACTGCCACACATTCACATTCACACATCATTGACTGCCTCGTTGGTCTTGTGGTTGTAGTAGTGCGACTGCTGATCATGAGGTCCCGGGTTCGAATCCCGGGTCGGGTCAAAAAACAGTTATTGAGTTTTTCTATCAAGAAATTCTCAGTAGCTGCCCGGAGTCGGGAAGTTGGCGGTGTTTCACCCCCGTGCCTCGGAAAGCACGTAAAGCCGTTGGTCCTGCGCCTGATCTCTCTCCGGTCGTGTCGGTTTACCGTCCCATCGGGCTATGAGAGTGAGGGAATAGAGAGTGCACCTGTGATTGCGCATACACTTGGGCACTATAATCCTGTCCTGCGCCGATGGCTAGTCTTCGTTGAGACTGGCCGCCGTGGCCGAAATTCGGTCTGGAGGACATTATTATTAGACGCTCACAACAATGAGGTGCTCAAACTCAACACATGCCATTTCTACAGTTCGCTCAACAGATAGGCTCACAATATCTTTACGTTCTTTACATGACAATAATTTACTAGCTAATATTAAGGAGCCACCTCTTAAAACCGTTTCTCTATTGAAAGAACTGACCACCTGGTGATTACTGAAGTTAAACATTAAGTTATAAGCTTTTAACCAATGTTCAGTAATACATAAAATATGAATATTGTTGCTATTTAAGAACAACTCAATTTCTAGCTCTTTGCCTACCATGCCTTGTATATTTTGATGCACCAGGTGTAAACAATTTTCATTATCACTCTGTGGAGTCATACAATTAAAGATTTGTAAGCTACATTCTAAATTATTTAAATTATTACAACTGCTAGAGATTACCTCTATTGTCTCATTTTCTAATTTAAATTACTTGGAACTGATTCCAAATTACATATTAAGTCATTATACTGCTCAAAAGGAGCAGATGTCTGTGTAGCCAAGCCCTTGGCTGAGTTAATATATAAACAGTAAGATAGCACATTTGCTATCTGTCTTAAAATATATTTAGATAGGTAATACCTATCACTAGTCAAAAATTTCTTAATTAAATTATTTATGTCTATTAAATTAAATTTATTATTATAATTATAACAATTAAATGTCAAATTTAAATTATTATTACATGAAAAGTTATTCGTTAATAAATTTAAATCATATCTTATTTTATTTTCCTGCGGCCAACCCTATATTTAAGGCAATGTAAACAAGATAATTTTATGTACATTTAAATTATTTAGATTATCAATATATTTTAATAATTGATTTTTGTTTACATTGCCTCTTCTCCCAACAAGAATTATTAATGTGCTATTAGGGCAAAATTTACTAGCTAAAACTTTATTCATTATATGACTAAAGGATGCTCCTGGCATGCAATAGTTACTGATCATATGTCCTTCTAAACAGGTATTTAACACCATGCCCAAATTTTTGCCTATGTCATCACAATACATAATAACTTTATTTTTTTTAATATTTACATTGTTGTTTAAGTTTATATCCTTTGTCATGGCACTGTCATAGAGTGTAGGTGAAAATAATGAGTCCTTACTGTTTACTTTGTTATTTACACATATTGTCCCCGACGAACCTGGTATGGAGCGCTGATACTCACTCTGATGTTTTATTAAGGAGTAAGGGCCTTCAGGAAAAGGCAAACGGCTAATTATTAGCCATATAGGCGGGGAAGAAGGATTTGTAGAAGATAGCTTACTTGTGTTTGAGGCTAAAAAAGGAAAAGAAGATTACCATCAAGAAGATGAATGCTGAGTGCTTTGAGGACTGGTTTAGTGGGGTTTTGCCCAAACTAAAACCTATTCCGTAGTGGTGATGGATAATGCCCCCTATCACTTCAGAAAGTTAGAATCGCTGCCAACAATGTCTTGGAATAAAACAAGAATACAAGAGTGGATGGCGAGCAAAAATATCCCATTCGAGGCACAAATGGTAAAAGCTACTCTTATAGACATTGTACGGCAGCACAAACATGAACACTGCAACAAGTATGCCATGGACGAGATTGCAGCGGAATGTGGAGTCACTGTTTTACCGTTTGCCCCCTTACCATTGTCAACATGGATGTACCTTGAATAACAACATGGATGTACACTGACAACATGGATGTACCTTGAATAAATCTTGACGTAATTTTTAAAACCTTCAGTTAAAAAAAATATTTTTTAACCATTCAGTCGTTTTCTTTATCAGTCAGTCAATTTCTTTTCCGTTCAGTCATTTAGTCACAACACTATTTTTGATTCATCAAAACCTGACAACCCAGTAAACGTCAGGCAGCTTCGTTTAATTAAAAATACCACTTTAGTGACATGAAAACGAATCCATGCACTATGTACACTACGCAGATTATCTACGCTAATTTTTTATCGAAAACGGGCAATTAGTTACAGATAATATAATAATAATTTGCTAATGGAATTTTTAATGCAAATTTATCAATTTATATTTTTTTAAGAATGTAAATAATTTTCTCGAAAATCTCAATAAACCACCTTTCGAATTTTTATTAAGTTTAGACCCTTTTATTATAAAATCTTTACTTAATCATCTAATAATAAAGGAGAATATTGCTAATATGTACTAAATATCACTATATAGGGACTGCCATGTTAAGCATTTGTAATGAAAAATATATTTATTTATCACTTCACAAAAAATGAAGTGGTAAACACAGTAACGTGATTTCCATCCCCACGCAGATCAATATAAGGAACTGATCGTGCACTGTGCACGTGTCGCAAAAATTAAAACCACCCATAGAACTGTCGCCAGCAAGACTGTGTGATTCCGCAAGAACTATTCGTATTAATCAGCCAATTGTGCTGAAGATAACCGCATCGCAGCTGTTGAAGTAAAGAGTTCGCCGCGCCGCCCCGCATTCGAAGATCGCAGGTTAGCTTATTTGATCTTACGAACATGCAATTACCCTCTGGTCTTTGGAATTTATCTACTTAACTTGAATCTACCTTTACCTGGGGGCCTGAGCTATCGTAGGAAATTGTTTAAAAGCCCTCCACCGCGTGGGCGCCTCGTGGGCCACACCTCCCGCAAAGACTAGGTTTTTCTGGTCACCACGCATACCACTACTGATATTTTTCTCGAGCTGCAGATTCTTACAAAATTTGTGGTTGGAACCCCGCAAGTAATTTAATTAAATAAATTACCTAGTGGCCTATTTAGAGACGCACCCACCACCTAGTTGGCTGGTTTCTTTCAGACGACTGTCATCCAGTCCAGTCCTCAAATTTTAAAATCTGTTCACTAAAAAAGCATTGAAAGGACTCATCCAGAATAGGAGCACCTAGAAGGCGAAGCGATTTGCTGTTAATTATCTTTATATTTGGAGCTAAGGAGTTAAATTTGCTAACAAATTGATCTTTTTCGGACGTTGATAAATTCTCATTAACAAAAAGTTCGCACTTTGAAAAATTCAATTTGAGGCCAATAGTACTGAAAGAAGAAATAAGACTGGTTAACTCACCAAGCACTGAGTTCGCTTCATCTAGTGTGTCTTAATTTGTGTTTTGTTAAAAATAAAATCTCTCTTTGCAAACAAAGACATTCAAATAAAAATGGCAAGTGTTTATTCTAAAAAACCTACATTATGTTCTTTATAAATAGGGTTTTTAATAATACGCTACTAATTATTTAAACTTTTATTTAAATTATTAAATTAGCAATCAATTTTCACGTATAGTTTTCCGTATCCACCTTTTTTGTTTGATGAAGAAAGAAATATAATAACATAAAACTATATGAAGCTATATTACGGTTCTTCTCTCTAGACCTATTTCGTAATCATCGACTGCTTTCATCATGACGTCTAGCTTTGTTTTAATGAAAGGAACAGGGCCGCGCTCTTCATCTCCCACAATTTTGTATCGTCTTAAAATCGCAGATAAAGCTGTCTTCACGGACATCAAGGCGTATTGGTAACCTGGGAAATTTAATTAATTAAGTATATAATCTTATCGTGATATACATCCGGTTCAGGAAAGTGAGAATTAAAAAAGACTATTGTATTTGCGCAAACACCGTATGATTAAAGTACCTGTGTAGCCGGGAGTTGCTGGTCCTAAATGCAGAAAAAAATCATCAGCGTCTGGCATTATATGTATTACAGTTTAATGCAATACACTTTTTTTAAATGATAGTTTGAATAAAGGATTATTTCGTCCGTTTGCGCAAATCGTATTGTGTCTATGAGATTAATTAATGTTTTGAACAGTATTGCACTTGGCAACAATTTTTTTTCTCTTCCTTCTTTTACAAGGTACAAGTCAGTGCCGGTCGCCATTCAAATTTCAAATAATAATATTCTATAAGTGAGTGGTTTTCAATTGTAGAGTCTGATTTTTTACTCCTAGATCGCAAAGTGCTAGCCACTATCTTACATTACGGCGTCTCAGCGATTACAATTTTAAAAGTTATAATCAACTACAATCAATTAATTTACTCATAATTAAGTTATTTATGATCGAATACTGAAACTAATTGTCCGAACTTGATCAAAAAATGTTAATTATGACACGTGGTTAGTGCAAAGTTTTCACGAGATTAGAAAAGCATTTTGTTAGCGCAAGTGAAACTAGATTATTATCATTAGAAGAACTGCTGGTAACAAAATGCTAATTAATTGGATATTTCAAGAAGTATCAAGAAATACATCTAAACTTACAATTACTAGACTATTACTTACTTACTTACTTATCATCACGCACAATCCCTGACGGGGTAGCCAGAGAGAACAGATCGCCAAGTGTCACGATCGTTACATACCTCTTTCGCTTCTTTTAGATTCATTATCTTCTTCATACATGCACGTCTAGGTATCCGAGTACTCTTGATCCTCCCCTCTTCGAGCAATTTGCTCACATGGTCTTCGAAAGTTAGTCTCGGTCTACCTCGACACCTTTTAATATTAACTTTCGCGCTATATATTTTCTTCACCATTCGGTCTTCACTCATTCGCTCAACGTGCCCAAAACATCGAAGCACGCCCTTATCAATTTTTGTGATAAGGTTATCTTTCAAACCTGCCATATTGCGAATCTCTTTGTTTCGCTTTCGGTCGGCCATGGTAACGCCGCACATTTTACGAAGAGATCGCACCTCCACTGCATTCAACTTGCTTTTGTGCTTCTTCTGGCATACCCAGGTTTCGCTGCCATATAAAAAAGTCGGTACCAACACTGCGTTATGTATTGCAAGGCGTGCACTCTTCACTACGCCTTAACTTTTGACTAACGCAGTTACCACTCGCAGGCACCATTGACTTTGTTCCCGGCAGCGGCACGCCTGTCCACATCTAAATCACATCTAAATCACATCTTCCATCCCGGCTAAAAACACTTCCCAAGTATACAGTTTCATTTACCTGTTCTAGACATTCCTGATTTACCCATATTTCACACTTCGTTCTCTCTTCGTCCCTTTCAAATACCAGAACCTTAGTTTTATTAGCATTCAAACGGAGACCTTTAATTTCACATTCCTCTTTCATACACGTGACTAATGCCTGCAGTTCTACCTCTGATGGTGCAATAAGCACTGCATCATCAGCATACAGCAGACAATTTACGTTAATGTCACCCAATTTCACACCCAAACAGCTATCTTTCAGCTTCTGTAAACAGCTGTCGAGATACAGTATGAACAGCCAGGAAGACATGACACAACCCTGTTTTACGCCCGTTTGGACGCCAAACATGGGTGGCGGGTCAGGCCCGCACACAGGCTTTACAGTCACAGTAAAGTGACTGCACAGCCCTTAGCAATCGACCACCCACACCATACCCCGGCAACAGTTCCCACATTTTCTTCCTTACAACCTTATCAAATGCTTTCTCAAGATCCACAAAAGCACAAAAAATCTTCTGGTTAGCAGCCAAAAGCTTTTCCGTGATCATGCGGAGAGAAAACACTTGATCCGTGCATCCTCTTCCAGGTCTAAATCCGCATGGTGCCTCCCATAGAAATCTTTCCGATTTCTCTTGCATCCTACGTGTCAAAACCTTCGAGTAAACTTTACTTGCTAAATTGGTCAAGCTGATCGCCCGAAAGCACCCGCAGTCAAGATGTGAACCTTTACCTTTATATAAAGGCACAATGACTGCGGATCGCCAATCATCCGGGACATCCCCCGTTCGCCAGCACAAATTGCACAGCAGATGAAAGCTGTCCCAGACGCGAGGCCCACCATACTTGACCATTTCAGCAGTAACTCTGTCTAGTCCCGCAGCCTTACCACATTTCAATCTTCGAATCGCACGTTCAATCTCTTTCATACTGATGACCTCAGTGTCATCGAGGTCCGGGTCTGGCGTACCAGTCACGGCGTCACCCCCGGATCCCTCACTAAGATCATCACAGGCATACATTTCTCTATAAAATTCGCTCCATCGCTGCATGACGTCCGATTTTTCTGAGAGGACGTCATTGGTTCTCGAAAGCACATTGTTCATTCTTAAGGCAGTCGCACCACGTCGGGTCCTTCTAACCTTTTTCCAGAAAGGTTTGGAGTTCTCCTTAAAGTTGTGCGACAACCTTTCGTCCGCTTCCATTCTACACCTTTCACGCACTTCCTCAATCAATGCTTTCGTGTGAACTTTCTGCAGCTTATATCTTTCTTTCATCTTCTCTCTCATATCCTTATCATTACTAGAGGCCAAGTAGTCTAACCATGCTTTCTTCTTCTTCTTTACAGCTTCTTTCTATTCATCATTCCAGCATGCATCTCTTCTTTTACTACTACCTCTTTTTATCGTTCCACACACTCCTTCCGCTGCACTTACCATTCCATCCCTAAGGTTCTGCCATGTTCTCTCCACACATTCTTTTCTGTCATCGATGGTGTCAAGCTTTTCGGCTACCCTCGCATGATATTTGTCTCTAGTATCAGCTTCCTGAAGCTTCCAGCTTCGGATGCGACAGGCCGACTATCAATTAGACTATACTATCAATTTAAAAATAATGATGACACGGAAGATTGATATTTATCACTGCTAGCAAAATTAGACCGTCACATTAAATAGTTTAGCTCTGATCAAGAAGCCCATAAAACAACATGCAATTGTATAAAATTATCTAAATTGGTTATTGCAGTCTTGGACGGAAAAAATGCAATGGCATACAAGCCCTTTATGGAGATGTTTATAGCAATGGTACATCAAGACACTAAACTATCATAAATAGAAAAAATATGCTTTTGGAAAAGCCTTTTGGAGGTAGAGCCATTACATTTTATTGATAGCTTGCCGGTCAGTAGCAAATCATATGAAACTGCATTAGAACTTCTCACAAAGCGATTTGATAACCCAGCATTATAAATTAACAGCCATGTAACAAGTCTGTTAAATTCAAATAAGATGGAGCTTAAGGAACTGCTCCACCCTTAAGGCACTTCACATCAAAGGTTGGACAAGATGTCTCAAAATTCTTTTAAAAAAATTTAGCAACTCATAAGTGAGTGGAATGCCATATTATTATCTTGCATTTAACTACTTAAGTTAGGTGCTTTAAGTATAGGTCTTTTTCATTCAGAGCAGGATGTCTCAACTGCAGTCGCAGTTGATGAACTATTAAATTTCTTATATAAGCGTGCAGCTTTTCTAGAAGCTAACCTCTCTCTAGTTGAAAAATTCAATCAAAATTTAAATCTTCTGCCTATTGTTCCAGTATCAAAAAAATAGAAAGTCATATTAATTTAAGTAATTTCATGATCCGCACATATGTCTCATTGGCTATTATTCTATTCGGCTACTTTTATCCTCTCCGGTCGAGTAAAAAATATTTAAGTACTATTAGGCTGAATACCGAATTCTTAATTAAGATGTTTCGTTGTAGTAAGATAATTGGAAAAATAAAAATATTCGTCAATAATTATTGAAGTAGTCGTAGGTACAAAACAACTTCCGTATTATATAACAAAAAATCTATGAGATAAATGTTTATGCACTTGAATTATCGCAATTAAAATTTAGAAATGATGGTGCAGAAAGACATATTCTTTCTAGTTTTTCAGGCAGTAGTTGGGCCGAATGCTTTTGGCTAATATTCGGCCAAGAAGCCCGCACAATATTCGGTATTCGGTGTGTGGCCGAATATACTACATTGTTCGTTATTTTTTTTATTTTTTTTTAACGTTACCTCCACACTAGGATTTTCTCCTGTATCGTGGAGGCAGTTTACAAACACAAAAAAAGTCCAACGTTATTTTAAGAATCTACCAGATTTCAGATTTTTTTAAGGTAAATATAATATCACTTCGAAGCATATAATAAATATTATTGTCTGACGGTAAAATATTTTAATAAATAACGCTACCATTAAAATTAGGTTACGATTATTATTGATTTTTGTTTGTTCATTCAATTTATTTATGTCATAATTTTAATTTACTAGTTATGTTGCTGAGTTATAGCCAAAATTAATTCTATTTAATTTGCATGTATTTAAAACAATTTCAATTGTAAATTGTAACTATTAACTCTTGTTTTCATTACCATGTCTCAATGATTACCTTCCAGGTTTATTTCATTACTTTCCATTATTTTTCTTGAAAATTATTAAATATAACCTTTTATCTTCTTGCCCAAAACTAATCAAAAACATTTTCGAGTGGCAAGAACGTCAGGTAACGTCTTTCACCGTATCAAATTTTGTTTCTAAATTCCTATTTTTTCATAACAATTAGTTTTAGGATGTTATTAAAATCTTTATCAATATTTTCTTGTTCTAAGTTATAGCGCCAATGATTTTCAACAGACGTATACGCCAATTGTCCGACCAACGTGTGAAAGCGATTACTAACCATAGACTATTTTTATACTATACAGGGTTATTTTGCAATAACCGGCCAAAGTTGCAAAGAAGGTTCAGAATAAGTAGTTTAAGCAAATGGTGAAGAAAAATTAATTAAATAAATTTCAAACATTCTGTCCTTTTTATCTTTCAAATTCAAAATACGTGGCAATGGGTTATTTTAACTGATTGTTGTTCATAAATATCTAACGCCTACTATTTTACTACGCACGCATACATTCGTAAGAGTCGCTAGGTCAGCAAAAACGTTATGAATTGAATGGCAAACAGCGTATCTTGAGACGAACAAAAGCATAAGTGTAAATAGTACATTTTACAGGAGAGCGAAAAAACTAGTTATTTCCTAATATATTTTTATTGAAGAATCTGGCAATTTTGCCTTTTTAATGAAAAAATGCGTCAAAAAATACTCTTTTCATTAATTAAACTAAAAATAGAAGTAAATATTTAATTAGTTATTAACTTTTATTTAAATTACGCTACCCTTATTAGCCTCTTTTTTAAAGAGAAATGTATAAATAGATACACCAATGTTCTTTAGAAAATTTATAAATTTAGAAAAAATATTCGCGGTTACATCACCATGTAATGAAATCACTCTGAAAAGCAAGTAATATTTTGCTTTTTTCTCTGAATTAATTTGTTGAATAATAAAAATAAGTACTCTTTAGCTTTTCTCTATTTGAGAAATATGAGAAGTACATGTGGTTCAAAACATTAACATATTTTGTCTCACGCAACTTTAATACTGCTCGTATTAAAGAAGCGATCGAGCGGAACCAGGGCTTCAAAGTCGTTGCTAGAGATCTGTCTGCCAGAAAGAGCCAACTGTCGAAGCTGAAGACCGAGTGTGGGAGCGTCGTTTCCGGGACACCTGAGATTTTGAGTGAGATTGAGAGGTTATATGGGCAGCTGTACACATCATCGTTGGAGCCACACGTAAGTGTGAGTAACGATCCAAGAGCGAGTCTTATCCGACACTATTCCGATGATATCCCGGACTTCAGTCTAAGCGAGATTAGAATGGCTCTCCAGCACCTTAAAAACGGCAAGACCCGAGGCGAGGATGGAATTACACCTGCGATTGTGAAAGCGGTTGGAAAGCCAGTTCTTGAAATTCTTCAAAAGCTCTTTAATTCCGTTTTCTATGGTGGCACTACTCCGGAGACGTGGAGCAGAAGTGCGGTGGTCTTATTCTTCAAGAAAGGTGACAAAGCTCTCGTGAAGAACTACAGACCGATTTCCCTTCTGAGCCGCGTCTACGTGCTGTTTTCAAAATTCATTAAGAATCGTCTCGCACGCAGAATCGACGGCTTCCAGCCTCCGGAACAAGTCGGTTTCCAAAAAGGCTTTAGTTCCATAGACCACATACACACTCTTCGGCGAATTGTACAGAAGACAGAAGAGTACAATCTGCCACTTTGCCTTGCGTATGTTGACTATGAGAAATCCTTTGATTCCGTCGAAATTCGGACAGTGCTGCAGTCCCTTTAGCGGTGCCAAGTTGACTGCCGGTATATCGATGTGCTGAAGTGTTTGTACAGTAGGGCTACGATGGCTATCCGAGTACAGAACCAGAGTACGAAACCTATCCAATTGCAGAGAGGTGTAAGACAGGGTGATGTTATATCCCCGAAACTCTTCACCGCTGCATTGGAAGACGTTTTCAAGCTACTGGACTGGAAAGAATACGGTATTAACACCAATGGCGAGTACATCACGCACCTTCGATTTGCCGACGATATAGTCCTTATGGCAGAATCATTGGAGGACCTAAGCACTATGCACAATGGCCTCAATAGTGTCTCGCAATGGATAGGTCTTAAGATGAACATGGACAAAACAAAGATCATGTTTAATGTTCATGTAACACCTATGCCGGTAGTTGTTGGGAGCACTAAGCTCGAAGTTATTGACGAGTATGTTTACTTGTGAAAAATAAACCAACTTCGACCGAGAGGTCAATTCACGGATTCAACTTGGCTCGGCAGCGTTCAGGAAATTGCATCTTCTCGTCAGGTATACCTCAAACCTGAAAACGAGATTGTACAACCAGTGAGTGTTGCCAGTGATGACTCACGGATCTAAAACGTGGTCCTTCACTGCTGGCCGTATAAGGACGCTTAGCTTAAGATCGCTCAGCGAGCTATGGAGACGGCTATGCTCGGAGTTTCTCTCAAAGTGACCGACATAGCCCAACCGATTAGTATGCTGAATTGGCAATGGGCCGGCCATATAGCTCGAAGAACCAACAACCGACGGGGAAAAAAGTTTTTCGAGTGGCAGCCTCGTACCGGAATGCGAAGTATAGGGTGACTCCTGCCATTATATGGAGTGACGACCTGATAAGACATACAGGAAGTCGATGGATGCAGGTGGGCCAGGACCGTGTTTTGAGGTATCCCGTGGGGAAGGCCTATGTTTAGCAGTGGACTTGTGCACGACTTAATGATGATAATGATAATGATAAAATGAAAAGAAAAACTTTATCTATAAAAGAACAATAAAATATTTACTTAACAATAGTTACCAACACAGTTCCGAGGTCCATTGCTAAAAGGCATATAGCTACACGCGTGTTGCAAGGTGAACCTCTCGGGCAGGAACCTGTCAGGGTCAAAGCATTCAGCATCTGGACCCCAATACTTCGGATCTCGATGAACACCCCAAATGCTGACTACTATACCACAGCCAGCAGGAAGTACGCGGCCTGACGCTAGATGAAAAAAAATATTTTCCTTTCAATATATTATAATTTTTTTAGTAGGGTGTACTTGTAATCTTAAATCATAGGCATCTTAAACCATAATTCAGATGTAATATAACTTTTGAAGATTATTCCATGCAGCGAGGCCGTAAGCTGTCTTATCTCAGAGAATAAGCGCTCGCCTTAATGTAGGAGCGGAATTAGTTCAACCCCGCCGCAGAAGGCGCCAAAGAAATTATTAATTTCAATTTAACACTTCCACTTTCCAATTTTCGTGTATGTAGTACATTTGACAGCAAAAGGATTAAAGTAATAATTTACCACGAGCTCAGTTGTTATGGGAATCATCATACTACATCATACTTCTCCATTTTATAGAAATTAAAATATTTCAAAGAAATATAAATTCTGCCAATATACATTGGGTTACTGTAGCGAAAATTTGGTGAAATCTTTCCTGAAATGAGAGGAGACCTGTGCCAAGCAGTGGGATAACTACCCCTTTGCTTGATTTTTAGTTTTTGTGTTTGGAGTGTAATTAGTGGCTATTATTAGACATACTTAAAAATTATATTATATAAAAGTTTTCCAAAAAAAATCGAGCAAGTTCCACTCAGGACGGTAATAGAACAACGTGTGTTTATTATGATACCAATTCGCAAGCTTCACTGAACGCACGCTTTAGACGTCAAGTTGCAACCGCGTGCAAGTAATGCACAAAAATGTTTAATATTTGGCAAAAAATATCGGTATTTTATCCTAGCATTCCGAGGTACGACATTCAGGAAATTTCTTGTACGTTTATAATATCACCCTTTATTCTGAGTAAAACAAGTAGACATGTCGTTTATAGTTTTTATACCTGCTATAAACTTGCTCTACCATCCCACCTGATGGCAAATCGGAAATAAGTAATAGAAAATGGTGTAGCAAAATGTAATGTAATTTTTGAAGTCTAACATGGTAAATATTTACCCCCACCCTTTTTTATAACGTCATGTAAAGATAAAATTAACATTTGGCCAGACAAAAAGAGAGATAGAAAATTGGATAATATTAAAAATGCAAACAATCACTATAATTAGTTTGGCAAATACGATTAATATTCAAACCCGCAAAATGTAAATGTAGCGATATAAACCTTGTGGTGAAGGCGAGAAAAATCCATTTTTATCCTATGCTATTTGAGAAATACCAAAAAAAATATATCGAGGGTCTACTGGTAAAACCAGTTTGTTACGGCCAACAGCTGCCTATCCCAGGAGTAGAATCCTTCGCGGCCCATAGACGAAGAAGCTACAGGCAGATGCTGGTCGGGCGTCCTCACGCCACGGGTTAAAAGTCTAATTACACTAAACAATCCGGGGGGAGCGTTACAATTATTGAACAGAGCTTACTTACCTCTATTCAAGGCGACTGGTCCCTCAGGATTCGGTCAGGTCTCTTGTGGATGTATTGTGCTAGGAAAGTAAGGGTCAGTGATGTGTATCTGGGTGTGGCTGGTAGTGTTATTGACCTTATTTGACCGTTCCCCCTGCAGCAGTTCGGCCCTCAGCTCCTCTCCAAGCTAAGGTCTCCTTCCGCAGTCACTTTCTTCCTTTGTTACGATTGACTCGCGAAAATGAACACAGAACGTACGGATCAAAGGTCACCGTTATTTCTAGAATATTAACTACCGCACTAGTAACTATCAAATCCACTTATACAGATTCTGCGTTAAACCTAAAGTCCCGGGTAGAACTCTCAACACGCGCTACCATTCCCAGTGGTATATTTACTATACGCGCCTAACATAAAATTAGATCTAAGAGCTCCCAAACAAAACGGACCGCCTTCTATCTCGACGCGCAGAAGACTTCTAATTTTTTCGCTCTCGACTCCCACCGTTCAGTAAGCTCGGACGTTCAACACGCACGAACGTCATCCCGTATCAGCCGAGCTGAGCGCCATCTAACGTCGATGCCTGACACCAACGCTTTTGCGTAAACAAACCCCCGTCCCGGACATAAGGATTTAGGTCCGCGAGCAAACCGGTCAGCGGGACAGGGTCGCAACGGCAAGTTGCAAGATCGAATCTACAACCAAACTAGGCCACCCTACGCACCCAATCAGATCTTGCAACCCTGACCAACGCCTCAAAATTACAGCCCCAACGTGGGCTAGCCGGAGAGTTGAACTAGATGCCCTTCCTGGTCATCGCAGCACATAAATAAGTCCTATTCCTAGACAGAAGTCAGACGACCTCCTTCAAACACCTATCTGCGCTCCTATGATTAGTTCCGCAACTCGACCGGATCAGGTCTGCAAACAGCGACGCGACACGAAGCGGCCCAGAGGGACCTTCAAGCTTCAGTGCAGAGAGCACCCCCAAATTCCCCATGAACGTCGTCTGTGGAGAGCTGAACGAAACGCACAGATGGTCCCTAGCAGGTGATCCTATGCTCATATTTCAACTAATTTTTCAAAAGCATCAATGTTCAATTACAGAATTAATTAAAACAAGTAATCACCGATGCACATAGGTCAACTTGGCATAGTAAACAAAAATAAACGTAAGAGACAGCCTATTTCTTATTTCAAATAAATATCTTAGACAGTGCCAACAAAATCTAAACCAAAGAGAATTTACTCTTATTTCCTTTGGCAACCACAGGGTTATCTAATTTCAACCTTCCTTATCACAAAGCAAAATGATTAAACACTATCACAAACATATACATAATTTTCAAAATAGCGCGCCATTCAAATTTCAAATGAATCCAAACTTCCCTTCAGCACAGGCGCGACAATCAAATACAATTACAAGCATACGCACACGCATTAAAAAAGGGCACACAATTTAATCTCAATTTTCCGTGCCACAACAAACGCAGTGATCAAATGTATTTACAAAACATATGCAGCAGCATTTAAAGGAGTATTTTAAATTCAATTCTTTTAATCACAACCGCTACAATATTAATTTCGCGGAAAACTCAAAGCATTTTAATTTTAATTCAAAGAATTCTTAACTAAGTGCTCGACCAAACCAAATCCAATACCCCTTGAGAGCGTGATTCAACGCTCCAGGGGGCCCTAATCTTCCCACCACCAAGTGGAGGCCACACCGCGTGAACCCGATACTAACAGAGCGCAACCGCTAACAGTCGCCACTCGGGTTGTACGCCCTCACTGAGGCCGTCGGCCACAGAACAGCCTGACAAGTGGACTGTTGACGGCTTAAGGCTCAGTAGAGGCAGCCATGGTGGGAGCTAAGGCGGCAGCTAGCTAGGGCCGCCTCCATCAAATGGGGTACAGTGGTCCACCAGTCGCGTCCACTCAGCTAACGGGAGTGAGAAGGGTCCAGCGGACTGATGAGTGGCCGTGAAGTTCCTCTCCGCACGCTGAGGGGGTGTGATGACACCCCCGCCCCTGGGGGAATTACCCCCCGACTGGTCGGGGGAGGGACCCCCTTCAAACCTAGAGGCCTGGTGGCTAGCCGGCGGGCGCCGAGCGTCGCCCGTCAAAGGGCATGGCGGAGCGCCCCCGCCCGTGGGGGTCGAGGGCCTGGCAGCGCCCCGAGAGGAGACGCCGTTCGCACCCAGGCACAGTACGACATGGTGATTGCCCTGGCAATGCAGACAGGGCCGCTGGTGCGGACAGTCTCACTGGAGGTGCCCTTCCAAACAGGAGTTGCACCAGCGGCGCTCCTTGGCGATAGTTCGCCTCGCCGGAACCGGCTTACTTAATAATTTTGGGCAAGACGTTACCCGGTGATCAGATGCTCGACAATAGGAGCAGGGGGGGGTTGACGACGACTTGCCCGGCGGATTTCGCCTCTCACTGGGCACGGCTCGTAAGTCGTCGACGGTGCCCGCCGCGTGCTCGATCTGTCGACACTGCTCCTCCAAAAACCGCAGCAGGTCATAGAAGGGCGGAATATAGGAGGCCTCGTCCCCGCCGTACCTCTCCTCAAAATGCATTTGAAGGTCGAGAGGTAGACGGGACAGCACGATGCGAAGCAACAAGAAGGCCCATTCGCCCACTGGTAAATCCAGCCGCCTCAACATATTACAGGCCACCAAGACTGGATCCAACAGGTTCGGACGTAGTCTGGCCCGGTCACTAAGCAGCGGGAGGCTCAGAAGCTGCTTAACATGTTCGTCCGCAATTCGCCGGACGTTGGCGTATCTTCTGGCTAGGAGGTCCCGAGCAGTCTGGTAGGCGTCGTCCGACAAGCTCAAATGGCTGACAACACCCAGGGCCTCCCCCTCCAGTGAGGCCAGGAGGTACACCATCTTCTGGCTCGGGGTCAAGTCACTCCGGGCGTGCACTAGGCCGTCGAAAAGACCAACGAAGGTCAGCCACTCGGAAAGGACCCCGGAGAACTTTGGCAAGTCCAGAGTTGGGAGTCGTCCCAACAGCTCCGGCTGAGGCTGCTTCCGAAAGGACTCGGGCAGGCCACTCGTCCGAGCTTCACGCGCCTCCTCGGCATACCTGCCTTCAGCCTCGATCAACTCGTCCGTGAGCCACAAAAACTGCTCGTAGTCTGCGAAGCAGGAGTCCAGGACTCCCTTTTCCACATCCGAATCCTCGAGCTCAGCGTAAGCCTCCTCCACTGCAGCTCTTCGAGCATCGACCTGCTCGAACCGCTTCATCAAACTGTGGACCCTATCCGGTCGACCTATCAAAGCATGGGCGCTGGTGGCCCAGCGCAACTCAGTCCGCAGGCAACGGATTAGCATCTTGGGCGAGGACATCACTACTAAATACAAATTACGACGCTGCTCGAGCACAATTACAAAAATAACAAATAAAAAATACAAAAAAAATTAACAGCTAACCAATGCAGTTCCTATCAAATCGAGTTGAATAGAAATTACACAAATAAGAACCGCTATTTATTAAATCAAACACAAGTTAGTACAAAAGAAAAGGCAAATCAAATTAACAATAACAAATACTAGTGCGATCAAATCAAGTTAAATTCAAATTACGTAAATACAATTACCACTCTTTAGTTCAAATACAAATTACAATACGAAAGATACATAACGAAGATACACATCAACAAAAAATGCCTTGCTCTGAAATCGACCCTTCGATAAGTAATACACCACAACTATCCGCAACGATAATTAACCGATTACGCAAAAATAACCATCTAACTACATGACACAATCTCCCGCTTGCGCGCTAAACGGGCGCGGTTTTTTAAATTTACCCGCAAACAACAAAGCAAGCTAACAAAGAAAGGAATTTTATTATTACGTATATAATAAAAAAAATATTTTTACGTATTACGGACGGGCGTGATTGTAGACACAAAATTAAACCAATCAACCCAACGCTCCCTGCCACCAAAATTATTTAATTTTTATCAAATACTATGGTCGGTGGATCGACCGGGAATCGATTCCAGAACCACGCTCTGCTACCAAATGTTACGGCCAACAGCTGCCTATCCCAGGAGTAGAATCCTTTGCGGCCCATAGACGAAGAAGCTACAGGCAGATGCTGGTCGGGCGTCCTCACGCCACGGGTTAAAAGTCTAATTACACTAAACAATCCGGGGGGAGCGTTACAATTATTGAACAGAGCTTACTTACCTCTATTCAAGGCGACTGGTCCCTCAGGATTCGGTCAGGTCTCTTGTGGATGTATTGTGCTAGGAAAGTAAGGGTCAGTGATGTGTATCTGGGTGTGGCTGGTAGTGTTATTGACCTTATTTGACCGTTCCCCCTGCAGCAGTTCGGCCCTCAGCTCCTCTCCAAGCTAAGGTCTCCTTCCGCAGTCACTTTCTTCCTTTGTTACGATTGACTCGCGAAAATGAACACAGAACGTACGGATCAAAGGTCACCGTTATTTCTAGAATATTAACTACCGCACTAGTAACTAATACAGTCAAATCCACTTATACAGATTCTGCGTTAAACCTAAAGTCCCGGGTAGAACTCTCAACACGCGCTACCATTCCCAGTGGTATATTTACTATACGCGCCTAACATAAAATTAGATCTAAGAGCTCCCAAACAAAACGGACCGCCTTCTATCTCGACGCGCAGAAGACTTCTAATTTTTTCGCTCTCGACTCCCACCGTTCAGTAAGCTCGGACGTTCAACACGCACGAACGTCATCCCGTATCAGCCGAGCCGAGCGCCATCTAACGTCGATGCCTGACACCAACGCTTTTGCGTAAACACAGTTATATGCATTTTTTGTTAAAATGAGTTATGTGTACACTTAGACTCTGATTTTATTTCACAATTTTCTGGTAAAACCGACTATTGGATAATTATGACCATTACTTACGGAGATATTTCGTGGTAATACCGTGTATCAGCATGTTAAGCTTAAAAAATGTCCACGTAAAACAGTTTTAAGCCTTTATTTGTTGGATTTATTTTAAATTTTACTATTAAAACATGTTACAGTTCCATAGCTTATGTAACTGTAAACATAAGTTCCAAAATGCTTACTTGATGAAAAAGTTATAGACGTTTAATTGTTTTTACTGAAAACCGATCACTAAATGTTATTTATTATTCTTTAGCTGGAAAAACCTAATAAAAGCTCCTAGTCGTTAAGTTTATTTGTTTCCTTTCAAATAAGTGTTTATAACTGCTTTCATTCATCATCATCATTACAGCCCTTCACAAGTCCACTGCTGAACATAGGCCTCCTCCAAAGAATGCCACAAAGCAAGGTCCTGAGCCACCTGCATCCATCGACTTCCTGCACATCTTACCAAGTCGTCACTCGATCTAGTGGGGGCACGCCCTACACTTCGTCTGCCAGTACAAGGTAGCCACTCGAGAACCTTTTTTCCCCAACGGTTGTCGGTTCTTCGAGCTATATGGCCGGCCCATTGCCACTTCAGCTTACTAATCCGTTGAACTATGTCGATCACTCTGGTTCCACTGCGAATATCCTCATTTCTACATTTATCACGCAGAGAAACTCCGAGCATAGCCCTCTCCAAAGCTCGCTGAGCGACCTTGAGCTTCCTCATCCGACCAGCAGTGAAGGACCACGTCTCAGTACCTTAGGTCATCACTGGCAACACGCACTGGTTGTACAATCTCGTTTTCAAGTTTAAGGTATAGCTGACGAGAGGATGTAATTTCCTGAACGCTGCCGAGCCAAGTTGAATCCGTCAATTGATCTCTCGGTCGAAGTTGGTTTATTTTTCACAGGTAAACATACTCGTCAACAACTTCGAGCTTAGGCTCCCAACAACTACCGGCATAGGTGTTACATGGACATTAAACATGATCTTTGTTTTGTCCATGTTCGTCTTAAGACCTATCCATTGGGAGACACTATTGAGGCCATTGTGCATAGTGCTTAGGTCCTCCAATGATTCTGCCATAAGGACTATATCGTCGGCAAATCAAAGGTGCGTGATGTACTCGCCATTGGTGTTAATACCGTATTCTTTCCAGTCCAGTAGCTTGAAAACGTCTTCCAATGCAGCGGTGAAGAGTTTCGGGGAAATAATGTCACCCTGTCTTACACCTCTTTTCAGTTGGGTAGGTTTCGTACTCTGATTCTGTACCCGTATAGCCATTGTAGCCATACTGTACAAACACTTCAGCACATCGATATACCGACAGTTAACTTGGTACCGTTAAAAGGACTGCAGCACCGCCCAAATTTCGACGCAATCAAAGGCTTTCTCATAGTCCACATACGCTAGACATAGTGGCAACTTGTCCTCCTCGGACTTCTGTACAATTCGCCGAAGGGTATGTATGTGGTCTATGGTGCTAAAGCCTTTTCGGAATCCGGCTTGTTCGAGAGGCTGGAAGTCGTCAAGTCTGCGTGCGAGACGATTCGTAATGACGCTCGAAAACAGCACGTAGACGCGGCTCAGAAGGGAAATCGGTCTGTAGTTCTTCAACAAAGCGTTATCACCTTTCTTGAAGAATAAGACCACCGCACTTCTGCTCCACGCCTCCGGAGTAGTCCCACCATGGAAGACGGAATTAAAGAGCTTCTGAAGGTCTTCAAGAACTGGCTTTCCAACCGCTTTCACAATCGCTGGTGTAATTCCATCCTCGCCTCGGGTCTTGCCGTTTTAAAGGTGCTGGAGATCCATTCTAATCTCGCTTAGACTGACGTCCGGGATATCATCGGAATAGTGTCGGATAAGACTCGCTCTTGGATCGTTACGCACACTTACGTGTGGCTCCAACGATGATGTGTACAGCTGTCCATAGAACCTCTCAATCTCACTCAAAATCTCAGGTGTCCCGAAAACGACGCTCCCACACTCGGTCTTCAACTTCGACAGTTGGCTCTTTCTGGCAGACAGATCTCTAACAAAGACTTTGGAGCCCTGGTTCCACTCGATCGCTTCTTTAATACGAACAGTATTAAAGTTGCATGCATTTGGAGATCTGTCTGTTCAGTTGCATGTATGCTGTCAAATCTACTGAAAACTACAGCTTCATATCCCGTCTAACAGCCATGAGATTAAGGGTGTGATCGGAGAGTTTTTGTGTTCTTCTGCGGCGGGTCTTGCAAAACTTAGCTCCGACCGCATGGACAGTTTCCACGAGCTTGTCATTCATATCGTCCGCTGCATTTCAATCTTCTAGGCACTGAAAACGGTTTTGTAGCTCGAGCTGAAAGGTTTCGGGACTTTGGATAAGAGCCCGAGGGTGACGGAGCGTTGACTTCATTAGACGTGACCTCTCCAACTTAACGTTTAGGTTCAGTGTACCTCTCACTATTCGGTGATCGCTGCCGGTTTTCACCCACGCGATCACTTAGACATCACTGAACAGTTGTCGTCTGGTCGTCATAATGAAGTCAATCTCATTTTTTGTCGAACCGTCGGGGCTCGACCAGGTCCACTTCCTGTGGGGCCGCTTCTGGAAGAAAAAGTTCATCATAAAGAGTCCCTCTTTTTCCATGAAGTTGGCCAGCTGCTGGCCCCTTAGGTTCCGTTGCCCTATTTCGAAATTTTCTACTTTCAGCGCACCGTTCTCTCTTGTGCTTAGTTTTGCGTTGAAGTCTCCCATTAACACCGTATAATGTTCACACCGTATAGTGTACATTTCTTCCACCTCCTCATCGGGGTTTGCCGAGGTTGGTGCGTAAACCTGTATGACCTTCAGCGAATACCGTTTGGTGATTCTGAGTATAAGGTACGCTATCCTCGTCGACACACTCCCAAACTTTACAACGTTGTTAACGAGAGACTTGTGGACGATAAATCCGACACCTCCTTGGGACAGATGGTTGCCCTCCCGGTGATAGAACAAATTGCCGGATTCGAGGATTACCGTGTCCTCGACCTCTCTTCGGATTTCGGATAATCCTATGACATTCCAGCGCAACTTGTCTATCTCTTCTTCCAGCTCCATGATCTTCTCGTCAGTCCTCAGGGTGCGTGCGTTAAAAGTTGCGAGTCGTCGTAGGTGGCAACCGAACCTCCATCGGAGATTCTTAGCACCCCCTACCCCACCGTTACCATGGTCACCACCGTAGCCAGGAAGCCTGCACTGCTTTACATGAGACCTATTATATAAAAAAACATCAACTAAATATTTGTAGTAAGTGCGCCTATAAGAATATATATACCAAAATTAAATAATACCACTCAAGGAAGAATATTATATATCACAGGAATAATTAGAGCAGTTGCCTCAATTGATGAGAAAGAACAAATTGAACAGATTTAGAAATAGCAGTTTGTTTAAAATGATTTAATAGAGAAGGAGGAACTCTTTATAATGAACTCTTTCTTCCAGACGCATACCCACAGAATGTGGACCTGGTCTAGTCCAGACTCTTCCACGAAAAATGAGATTAACTTCATAATGATGACCAGACGCCAACGGTTCTCCGATGTCTTAGTAGGTAATCGCGAGATAGAAAACTGGTAGAGATCACTAAATGGAGAGAAACGCCTGAGATTTTACAGTTGTACACACCATCGTTCGACGAACACGAAGTTGTAACTAAAGATTACTACAGAGTTATGAGTACTATATTTAAATGGATAGCATCGGAATCTATTCTTATAATATCCTGGGGCGTCAGTCGAAACAAGATTAGAATGACTCTTCAGTATATTAAAAGTGGCAAGACCCCGAGTGAGGATAGAATTACAGCGGAGCTTACAAAAGTTGGTGGAAAACCGGTATTGAAGTCCTTCAAAAGCTTTTTTATTCCATCCTCTACGGTGGCACTATGGAGACCACCGCAATTCTGGCTTTTTTAAAAAACAGCATCAACGCTGTATTGAAGAACAACAAACCAATCATTCTTCTCAGCTCCTTCTACGTACTGTATTCTATAGACATTACAAATTATCTCGCACGCGGAATTGATAATTTCTAGCCCATCGAACAAGCCGGTTTTCGAGAAGGACATAGTATCATAGATCACATACACATTCTTCGGAAAATTGTACCCTAAGAGTACAATCTGCCACTTTTTATTAAGTAAGGGGACTTTGAGAAAGTATTGATTCCATAGATATTTGGACGGTGTTACAGTTCCTTCAGCGTTGTTAAGTCGATTATCGGTATATTGATGCTGAAATTTCTATACAGTAGGGCTCCGATGGCGATGTGAGTAATGGTTCAGTCTAGAGTACAAAACCTATCCAACTGCAAAGAGGTGTAGGACAGGGTGACGTAATAACATCGAATAAGCTGAAAATTTTTGGTGACATATCTCCGAAACTCGCCACTTCGCCACTGCATTGGAAGACATTTTCAAGCTACTGGACTAAATATGATACGGTATCAACATCAATGGCAAACCGAATATGATTTGACGATGATAGTTATTATAGCAGAATCGCTGGAGGACCTAAGCACTATTATCAATGATCTCGATAGTTTTTCCCAACGCATTGTTCTTAAAATGAACATGTACAAAACAAAGGCCATTAATAATAACCATATCACACTTATGCTGTTGTTGGGAGCACTACGCTTGAAGTTGATGTCAAGCATGTTAACCTAGGACAAATTGTCTGACTAGGTAAATCAAACTTCGGCAGTGAGTTTCATCGACAGATTCAACTCGGCTGGGCAGCGTTTGGGAGATAACGTAAACCTCAAAACTCGGAAACATGCCGAGTATACAACCAGTGCGTGTTGCCAGTGATATTAGATAAAACATACATCTTAAACGTAATTATTCGGTACTGGCCCCATTTTTTTATAGGATAAGGGTGACAAACGAGCACACAGTCCACCTGATGGTAAGTGGTTGCTGCGGCCCATAGACATCTGTATCTATCCTCGTTTGCGAATCGAAATGCAGATGCGTTGTCACCCGTGAGGACTAAGATGGATAGCCTCATTTCCAGTAAAAAGGGCCTCCGGCCACCTCCACTCACCAAGCGAAACGCAGAGGTAAACCTCTACTTCACGCTGGTATTCTGTGAGGTCGTGGTACCACCCCGGTTCGAGCCGGCCCATGCGTGCGACAGCAAAAGCTGCCGCGTGGCTCTACCACTGTTAATACCCATGAAGGAGTTTCTCTGAGTAATAGACTTCGTGATGAGGATATCCACAGTATTTTAACCAAAGTAACCAAAGTAGTTCAACGATTAAGCTGAAGTGGTGATTGGGCGGTCACATATCCGCTACCATATAGCAGCCACCGACAACCAATGAGAAAAAAAAGAGTTTCAAGTGGCAACCTAGTACCGGGAATCGAAGTGTAGGTCGGTCCCCCCCTCCCCCCCCCCTAGATAACGTGACGACCAGTTAAGAGGTACAGAAAGCCGATGGATGCAGTTGGCCCGAAATCGTGTTTTTTGGCATTCCTGGGGCTTTAATGATGATGATAATAGTGATGAGATAAGAAGCTACGCGTTTGAAGAAAAGGGTCCATCAACGTTTCATGAAAATTCCAAAAACTATTAATTAACCAAATAACTCAAAAGATATGGGGATAAGTCGCTCGTGTCCGTAGGCTTCAACCACCTAACCCTAGGCCCACCCTACACGTGTCCCCCGGGTGGTGCTAAACGAGCGACAAAGCCGAAACGACAGACTCGGCTCCTCGCCGTGTGGTAGCAGCGTAAAATTTACCACCCCTTATGTCGCACCATGAGCCAACAATTCAAAGAAATGGCCCCGAGTTCCCAGCGTCCCTTTAATGGGGCAGGGGTGCGAAGAATCTCCGGGAGGAAAACCGGCGACGAGGTTCGCCACCCGTCACGTCCTGTCTCCTGGAGGGGCGAAAGGTGGATTGCGGAGGCCCGTCTGGCTACGCTGAATGTATGTGGAGCAATGAATGATAAGATGGATGAAATATGCGAAATGATGAATGATAGAGGAATAGATGTATTATGTGTGAATGAGACGAAACGAAAGGGAAGAGATGTTACTGCACATGGCATGTATACCGCTTACTGGTCTGGTGTAGACGAGACCGAGCGGGCATGCCAGGGAGTCGGTGTCATCCTTTCAGAAAAAATGGGTCAATGTGTGAAAGAGTATGAATGTGTAAGCCCAAGGCTGCTGTGGATACAAATGAAAGTGGGCTTAAAGAAGTTGTTTGTGCTTGGGGTGTACGCCCCAGATATGTCTAAGCCCACTTATATCCGAGAGCAGTTTTGGGACATGGTAAGGCTGGTGTTGACGAAGTGCAAGGAAAATGAAAATATTATTATGTTAGGAGATTTTAATGGAAGGGTGGGAGTGAAGAGGTCTGGTTATGAAAGGATATTAGGAGCGTTTGGCGATGTAAGAATAAATGTGAATGGTGAAGACCTCCTCACCATATGTGTGGAAAAGAATCTTTTTGTGGCGAACACTTTCTTTCGCCATAAGAGGATTCACATGTATACATGGGAAAGAGGGGATGATAGAAGCATGATAGATTTCATAATTGTCGATGGAAGAATGAGGAGCGCAGTGGTAGATACAAGGGTTTACCGGGGGTCCAACGTAGGGACGGATCATTACTTGGTCTTATGCCGAATTAATGGTCTATTCAAGCGTTGGCGGTATCGGACATCTGTGTCTACCACTGCGTTACAGCGTATAAGAATAGTGAGGTTACAAGATGAAGGTGTGAAAGAGAAGTATAAATGCAGACTGAGGGAAAATATAAGTGTGTTGAATGAATTTTGTATGAATGATTTAGACTTGAAGAATGTATGGAATAATGTTAAGAAAGTTTTGGTGGATACAGCCACCGAAGTATGTGGTGTAAGTAAGAGAATGAATGAAAGGAAAAGTAATACTTTGTGGTGGGATGATGAGATACGGATGGAAGTTGAAGCAAAGAAGAGGGCATGGCCAGATTTACTAGCAACCAAAGCTGGTAATTCTGGCGGTATGAATGATAAGATTGAAAGAAAAAAGGCAGACTTTAGACGTATAAATAAGAGAGTAAAAGAAGTTGTTGAAAGGAAAAAGCAAGAAAGAATAGATAAGAATGATAGAAGAATATCTGATAACTTCCAGGCAAATATTAAAATGTTCTGGAACTCGTAAAAACTGCCAGGGGAATTTCAAAACAGCCTAGAATTAATGCTATACGAGACGAGAATGGCTGCATGCTGAATGATGAAGTTTCGAATTTAATGAGATGGAAGGAATACTTTGAAAGCGTGTTTAAAAGTGAAGAGTCGTCTGAAGTAAGTGAAATAGAAATTCCGGAAGAAGTGGAGAGAAGTAGAGAAATAAGTGTAGATGAAATAGTGAAAGCAATGAAAAGCATGAAAGCAGGTAAGGCAACCGGATATGATAGAGTATCACACGAAATGCTAAGGGCTGGAGAGAGTGTGGTTGCAGGCCTGCTGTACACCTTGTTTAATTTATGTTGGGAACTGAAGCGGGTACCGGAAGACTGGTGCAAAGCCGTTATAGTCCCAATATATAAGGGAAAGGGATCGCAGCAGGACTGTAAAAACTACCGTGGTATCAGCTTGCTTAGCATTGTGGGTAAACTGTATGCTAAGGTGTTAATTGAAAGAGTTATGGAAGAAACTAATGGAAAAATTTGGGATGTGCAAGCTGGATTTAGAAAGGGGATGGGGTGTACGGTTCAAGTATTTTCCATGCGCATGATTGCGGAGAAATTTTTGGCCAAAAACCAGAAAGTTTTTTGTGCGTTCATGGACTTGGAAAAGGCTTATGACAGAGTGGACAGGAACGTGTTATGGCAAACACTGACCTCATCTGGGTTGAGCGCTGGTCTGATACAGGCATTGAAGTCTCTACATAGGGACTTTAGTGCTTGTGTCAGGATCAACGGGGCCTACTCGGACTGGTTTGGCATCCATAAAGTTGTCAGACAGGGCTGTGTGGCTTCTCCGTGGCTGTTCAACCTATTCATGGACGGTTGTTTGGAAAATTTGAAAGTAGAAGAATGCGGGTTAAGAATGGGTGAGTTAACCGTCAAATGCCTTTTGTACGCCGATGATCAAGTCATACTTGCGTCTTCCGCAGCCGAGTTGCAAATGATGGTTATATTAATGAACAGGACATTAAAAGAAAAGGGAATGAAAGTGAACGCAAGTAAGACGAAAGTTATGGTTTTTGAAAGAGAAGAAAGTAAAACGATATGTGAAATAAGAATAGAAGGGGAGTTGGTAGAGCAAGTAGATGAGTTTGTGTATTTGGGATGTGTGTTTAGCAGGGATGGTAGATATGATAAGGATATAGAACGACGAGTGAATGCAGGAAATAGAGTGAATGGGGCTCTACACGCTATTGTGAAAAGTCAGAATGTGTCCAAAAAGGCACGTATGGCAATTCACAATGCTGTGTTAGTGCCTACTTTAATGTTTGGTAGTGAAAGTTGGGTGTGGCAGAAGAAGCACGAGAGTAGAATAAATGCTGTAGAAATGCGATCATTAAGGAGTATGTTAGGGATGAATCTGAATGACAGAGTGAGAAATTGTTTAATAAGAGAAGAGTGTGGTTTGCAAGATGATGTTGTGACCAGGATTAAGAAAGAAATGCTTCGGTGGTTCGGTCATGTAGAAAGAATGAATGAGGAAAGAGTGACAAAGCAAATTTATGTTGCAGAGGTGAACGGCAGAGTCGGGAAGGATCGCCATAGGCGAAAGTTTATCGACCAAATTGGCGATATGTTGAAAATGGGCCAAATCAAGAGTACCTTTAACCGACGAGCGTGTATGCGTAGGTATATGGATGTGGAGGAAGCGAGAGAGGTCTGTCAGGATCGTACCAAATGGAAGTCCATAGTCTCTGCCTACCCCTCTGGGTGACAGGCGTGAGTGTTTATGTATGTATGTATGTAACTCAAAAGAATTGCGTAAATTGTATTCTTCTTTACTTTCTATTACTGTGGTAAAAAGAGAGATGGTCTTGTAAAGCTTTATCAAAAAGGAATCGTTCCTATTGAAATCCATACATGGATAGAAAGTTAGATAGGTATAGACTCAAATTCAGATTAAGAAACTTAAAATATATTGTATGTTTATCCTCAGTGTCGACATATCGAGTGACGTGCAGTTTTGTGGTCACTTGGAAGAGAAGGTCAAATTGGCCTCTAAAAAGCTTGGCGTGCTCAGCAGAGCGGGACAGTATTTCATGCGGGCACACCGCTTGCAACTTTACAAGGCGCAGGTTCGGCCTCACATGGAATACTGTTCCCATCTCTGATCCGAATACCAGCATGGATTTTCTCCGGGGCGATCTACGGTAACAGCGCTGCGTGTCTTGCTCAGCACGGCAAAGTATTCTCGGGCATGCTACGTGCAGGCAATCTTTCTTGATATCTCCGGCGCCTTCGACAACGCCTGGTGGCCGATGATGTTGGTCAAGGCGAAACGAGGTGGTTGTCCACCCAACATTTACAAAATGCTGGTGGACTACTTCACCTCCAGACGTGTCGGTCTTTTCATCGGTGACCGGGTAGAGTGGAAGACGTCGACTATGGGATGTCCTCAAGGCTCCGTGCTGGGCCCTACACTGTGGAACGTATTGATGGACGACCTACTCCGACTCCCTCTGCCTGAGGGAGTAGCAATGACTGCCTATGCTGACGATGTCACGATTCTCATTGAATCACAAACCAGAGCGGGCATCGAATCCAGGGCCAGAGTCACTCTGGACCTTGTACGGGAGTGGGGGCTAAGGAATCGACTGGAGTTCTCCTCATCAAAGTCGACCACAATGACTGTTAGAGGGAAACTTCAGCGCCCCCCCCGTTATTAAACTTGGAGGAGAATCCATCAAGAATGTGACCAATGCTAAGGTATTAGGCGTGGTTTTGGATTCGGGACTATCGTTTGTGCAACATGCGTCCGATATCTCTGAAAGAGCGACCAAGGGATTTGGCAAGATGACTCGCGTATCGACATCATCATGGGGTGTCCGATACCCGAGCCTAAAAATAATCTATAGAGGAGTGTATGTATCCACGCTCACGTACGCGGCAGAATGCTGGTACGAGCGTGCGAACATGTACGCAGTTCGCAGTGCACTACTCAGATCGCAGCGAACCGCCCTTATATTATTAACCAAGGCGTACGGATCCACTAGCACGGCGGCCTTGCCGGTGCTAGCTGGTGTCCTTCCTGCTGACCTGGAGATCATCCGTGCTGGTAGGATGGGTATGGCACGTATGAACGTGCCCAAAGAGGAGTTGAGCAGGCGGAAACGCGAAATTTGGACTGAGGTGATCGGTGTATGGCAGGATCGATGGATGAATGACTCAAAAGGACGCGAGCTCAATCGATTTTTCCCGGAGGTGGCGTTGAGACTCAGGTATTCCTGGGTCTCACCGGACTATCAAACCTCTCAGATTCTCACCGGACATGGATGCTTTCGGAAGAGACTGAGTGAAATGCGATTGTGTGATACAAGTATGTGTGAGTGTGGTGCGATAGAGGAGGACGTTCACCATGTTCTATGGGAATGTCCTCTGTATGACGACCTAAGAGCGAAAATGATGGATGGACTAGTTCGTTCGGTTCAGGGGCCGGTCTATTACCCGGATCTCGTCAGCGGTGAGGTGAACTACGGGCTGTTGCGCGAGTTTGCGCACTGATGGCATGACCGCAGGAGAGGTCAAGATAGAGTGTTGGCAGAAAGGACTGACGACGTAGGCGTCAGTGTGCCGTCAGCCCCAGAAGGGGGAGAATGACGTTAAACAAGGGACAAGGAACAGATTAAATATTTGTAGGGAGTCAAGAAAGTGCGCGCGGGAAAGAGCCACGTGCAAGTACCGCGTGCATCTCCCGAGATTCGGCCCGTATGACCTGAGGGTCGGTGGGGCCATGGGAGGTGGTGGGTTGTTCCCATCTCTGGGCAGGGGCCCCCCAGTGCCAGCTCCATCCACTTGACCGCATCCAGCGCAGAGCGGTTCGAATCGTCGACGACCGAGTTCTTTCCGATCGGCTTGACTCACTGGCACTGCGTAGAGAGGTTGCATCTCTTTGCGTATTTTATCGCATCTACCACGGGGAGTGCTCTGAGGAATTGTTCGGACTAATTCCAGCCGCTCAATTTCACCATCGCACATCGCGACAGAACTTGCGATACCATCCATATCATCTAGATGATTGGCGGTCCACCACTGTGCGATTCAGAAGAAGTTTTCTCCCTCGCACAACTTCCTTGTGGAATCGATTACCACCAGCGATTTTTCCGGACCGATGCGACTTAGGGACCTTCAAGAAAAGAGCCTACTCCTTTTTAAAAGGCCGGCAACGCATCTGCGATTCCCCTGGTGTTGCAGTTGTTCATGGGCGGCGGTAGTCACTTACCATCAGGTGAGCCGCTCCTATAAAAAAAAATGTGTTTTTGAAATGCATGTTAATATAACTGGTAAAATATTGACTTTGTTTTAGTCTGATTAGAGTTTGTGTATATTTTCTAAAACTTTTCAGGTAAATCCAGTTACGTTTTTATTTTTTTTATTATTATGTGAAACGTACTACATTTTGTAAGTAAATAATAGTTGATAATTATATAAACACAGATTTTGTAGTGTAAGAGAATATTTAAAAAAAGACACTTGAACCACATTTAAGATGTATGTCAGGTAAAACCAATTATACTGCTCGCCTTATGCAGTTTTTTTTTAATTTTCTGCGTAATTTATTCCTAAAGCGCCTTTTTTATTTCAAATAGCTCTTACTTAATAATCAACTTATCATTAAACGTTGTTTTATTAACGTTGCATGATGTGACTGTATTGAGTTATGAATTTTCAAACATTTGGAAGCAGTTTTCTCGAGCCTACAAACACAGCAAACAGCAAAAACAGCAGGACGAACACTTCGTGATCGTGATATTGCAAGCACTGACAGTTATAGGCCTATTACATTAATACCAATAATAGCAAATTTTTTTTGAAAATTAATGCATGATAAAATTAGTAGGTAAATTAAGAAGAATAATTATCTTTTTGACAATCAATTTGGATTTAGAAAGAGCAGCTCTACTGCACTAGCTTGCTTTACTTCAGTTAAACTGGTTACAGAAGCACTTAATAACAAAATGTCGACATTATCTGTATTTCTAGATATGAGCAAAGCATTTGACTTTGTCTCGCATAAACGATTACTTTCAAACTTGAGGGGTATGGAACTAGAGGAAAGGCACAGTCCAGCAAAGAACGTTACTCTCAAAAATAGAAAATAACTCGAGAGTTACATATGAATCTGAACTTAAACCTAATAGTTGTGAAACGCCGCAGAGCAGCATTCTAGGGCCACTTTAGTTCATTATTTATATTAATAATTTTGCAGAGATTATTAATTATAATAATTAACCTAAAACAAAAATACACATTGTTTGCTAAAGGCACTACACTAACCATAAGATGAATAAACAAAAATAATCTCGAATTTGAAACTAACAATTAATTACAAAATGCAGTGCAATGGCTACAAGAGAATAATCTATATGTCAATTTAAATAAAACTAAATTAATACATTACCAAACTCTAAATTTAACATGCCACATTATTATAATGCAACATAATAGTACTGTTTTGCAACCAGTACAATCTACATTATTTTTAGCTTTAATTATTGATGGTAAAATGAACTAGAAAGAACATGTAGATAAAGTGTGTCGTAAACTCGATAAATTTGTATTCGCTTTTCGCAAACTAAGACTCACAGCCAGTAAAGAAACAGTCCTCAGTTCATATCATGGGTAAGTCTCTTCAATAACAAAACAACAAAATATATATATCCACAATTAAAAATTCCTACGTAATGTTGTAAATGTATATATTTGTATAAATAAGTATTATAAAATGTTAAATTTTATTCTAGGTAATTGTAATATTTTTACACCGGATTTGGTAGTATATGTAAACAAAAAAATTTCAACATCTGTAATTATCATATACTAACTAAGAAATAAACGATATTCTATTCTATTCGTTGACCTAGAAGTCGCTACTCAGACAGAACGGCGTCAATGGTCCGAATCGCCTGATATTACGTCTGCCTCTTTGGTCTAGTGTAGTAGTCTCATGATAGTAATCGTAACTACGATTGCTGATCATGAGGTCCCGGGTTTGAATTCCGGGTAGGTTCAAATCTCAGTTATTGCATGCCCTAAGTGCGAAGCACCGAGTATGTATGTTCTGCTAGGGCCTAAAAATTAAGATTCCAACGTTTTGTCGCACTACCAATCATATTATACATATAAATGATATAAAAAGCACATTGTCGGAAAGATAAATGATTGTTGAACTTATTAATATTATTTTTAAATCGATATATTACTATTTTTACATAAAAGAGTGGTTTTAGTGGCTTATGGTGTGGATTTATCAAGTCCTCCCGGCGGCGTTAACACGATAACTTTTGAAAATATCAATTGTTCAACTCAAACTATTTTTTAAAACCCTTCATCTATCATATGAGAAGTCATGGAATGTAAATGGCAGTTTAATTTTGTTTTGTTTAGTTATAAATTAAGTTTTTCGGCTTGTATTAATTTATTTTACAAAATAGGCCGCAGCCGCACTCCGGGCTCAAATGCCGTCGTGTGTGGTTGTTTGTTACAGCGGCTAGTACAGAAAAATATCGATCGCCTTAGAAATACAAAATATACCAAAAACTAAATTGGATACATACTTGATCAAGGTAAGATATTATTATTATTTTTATAATCACAGATTTTTATTACAATATTTTGTTTCGCTCAAAGCACGCAGGATTTATATATAAATATACTTATACGTCTTGGACTTTATAGACCTGAAGGTGTGTCGGTATCTGCCACTGGAACTCCTCGACGAGGAGAACTAGATGCACCGGGTTTGGGCTCGTTATGTTAGATATGATGAGAACTTATCTCCGGATTTGATAGAGTGACTTGAAAGTGTACTTTGATGACTGTTACTGGAACTCCTCGACGAGAAAAACTAGATGTGCCGAGTTTGGCATCGTTTTGTTAGTTATGATGAGACCTTACCTCCGGACATTAAAGAGTGACTTAAAAGTGTACTTTAATGACTGCTACTGGAACTCCTCGAAGGGTAGAACTATATGCGCCGACTTTGGGCACGTTTTGTTAGTTATGAATAGGCCTTACCTCCGGACTTGACGGAGTGACTTAAAAGTGTACTTTCATGACTGCTACAGGAACACCTCGACGAGGAGAACTAGATGTGCCGAGTTTGGGCTCGTATTGTTAGTTATAGAATATAATAGATATATATATAATAGAATAGACCTTACCTCCGGACTTGACGGACTGACTGACAAGCTGTACTTCGTTGACTGCTACTATTTTTATTTTATTTTTTTATTTTATAGGATAGGGTGACAAACGAGCACAAAGTTCACCTGATGGTAAGTGGTTGCTGTGACCCATAGACATCTACATTTAGTACATGAATAGAACTACATTTTACAATTATTTTTTTTTAATTTTTTCTCTATCATTGGGCATTGTGAGTCCTGCACTTTTGGATTTTCTAAACTTTTTTTTTAATTTAGGTTTGTCATAAAGATATCAGAAAATTGGAAGTATAGTTATATGGTTATTAGTGAAAACTTGTGTGTATTTAAACTAATTTTATATTAAATTTTAATGCGCTTAAAGCATGCACAATTGGATTTACCAATAGTATTGGGTTTTTCTATCAAGAAATTCAGTAGCTGCCCGGAGTGAGGAAGTTGGCAATGTTTCAACCCGTGTCTCAGAAAGCACCTAAAGTCATTGGTCCTGCGCCTATTCTCTCTCCTGTCGAGTCGGATTACCGTCCCATTGGACTATGACATTGAGGAAATAAGGTGCGTTGGGGTAATATCGGACGGATTTACGACTAGTTGAAAGAGTCTTACAAAAACTTAATTTTCTCGACATTCGTATACGTCGGATTTCTGAAACATGGCGCAAATCGGTAATGATTAAATGTAGTTTAACCCTGATATCTTATGTTTTTGTAAAATCAACGGTTTCTGTTTTTCACGTGTGCGAAAACAATACATACTTTTTTATATGCATGATGAAGAATTTGCCATCGAGCGGTAAGACTGGACTTAAAAATATTTGTTTAGTTTGTAGTGTAGTTTTTGACGGATTTGTCCCATATTTACCACCCAAAAACATTTTTTAAATATGATCTATAAATTACGAGATACATAAATGTTCCAAACGATTATCTTTTTTCGTGGTTCGCGGCATCCGATCTTATCCCTGATATTAAAAATATTGTGGATCTCAAACTTTGTTATGGCTTGTATGTCATACACTGGCTACGTTTTGGTGACCTCTTCGGGGAAAACTTGTCTGTGCAAAACAGGATCAAGTTATTAAGACCAACAACTATCGGAGATACATCCTAAAGGATGACACCGTCGACATCTGTCGAGCTTGTCGCCATCCTGGTGAGTCACTTAGACATGTCATCTCTGGTTGTGCGGCGCTTTCTAACTCTGAATACTTATACAGACACAATCTAGTAGCCAGGATTCTACACCCGGCGCTCGCTCTGAAATACGGTCTCGTGGTTCGGAAACTGCCTTATTATATATTTAAGTAGGTACTTGCCGGAAGCCGTGCTCATAAATAACCGCGCTAGGCTCTACTGGGACCGAGACATCATCACAGACAGGACTATTCTTGCGAATAAGGCTGATATTATGCTGGTGGACCGAGCCCAGTCAAGGATATTTTTGGTCGACATTACCATTCCATATGACGAGAACCTCGTGAAAGCCGAAGCAGATAAGAAAACAAAATATCTGGACCTGACTCACGAGGTGACCGACATGTGGGGTGGTCTACCGACACATATTCTTCTTGCAGTCGTCTCTGCGAACGGGTTCATCCCGATCAGCCTTTTCGGGTCATCTGAGGCGACTGGGATTCCGGGAAGGACCGCTTCTGACTCAAATGCAGAAGTGGTACTCCTCGATACCGCCCGCACCGTCCACCGGTTTCTTTCCCTTTCCCCCTAACCCTCGGCCGCTTGGTCTCCCCTGCCGAGGGCTTCCATCTAGTTGAGATTTTATTTATTTATGTATTATTTAATAAGGTACGGTAAGGTAGTACATTAAATATTTATTTATGTTTATTTATTATTTCCTTTAATATATTTATTCAGCCCAACCAGATGATAAAACTATATAATAAAAATACTCACGTAAAGCAAGATCCTTCAAAACTTTCCTTACAATAAAAGGACCCGGAGGAAATAATCTTAGCGATTCTTTTACCACCCTTTCGAGATACTTTAAATGTATTAAGTCTTCTTTAACCAATGGTCGATCGGAGTCACCAAATACTTCTTGTAGCCTATAAGAAGTGTTCTTCTTATAAAAATGTACATATTTAATAAGCTAAGGTGACAATCGAACTTACAGTCCATATGATGGTAAGTACCTGCTGCAGTCCATGGATACCCGCAGCCAACCTCAAAGAAGGAATGCTACAGATGCGTTGTCACTTCTGAGCAATAAGATGAAACGCCGTTCAGCCTCCCTCTAGGTGGGTACTACCCTCTTACGTATTTTGTCGACAAATAACAGTGTTTGTTCCGATCTAAACCAAATTTATTACAATCACTTTCTCGATATTAAGTGCGGGTATGTTTTAGTAGATTAAGTAGAGTTCCATTTAAAACAACACAGTCTTCGACGACGAGTAAAACCATAAAATGTGGTGTCTTTAACAGTTAGGTTCCTAAGTAATGATAATGTTTATAGCGACCTCAGCAATAACTGAACACTGCCAACAAATAATTATCCTCAAGTATTCGAGGCACTCATTTTATTCTAAACCACTCCTGTCTGATGAAATGCTTATAATAAAATCAAAGATATACTTGGTTGCAATATTAAAGCTTAGAGAGTACACACAACTACAACATTACCGGGCTTAAAAACAGACAAACTAAACAAACTAAGTTCAAAACATCGCGTGACATAATATAAAAATACACTATGTATTACAAAGATATGAACTGCTTCATATTTAAAAAGAATCGCTAAAACTATTAAAAATAAAAGCAACTTACTCTTGAAAAACTCTTTCTTGTACCTTTGGATACTTTGCTAACAATTTTAAAGTATAACCAACTGCCACAGCGGAGGTGTCTGTACCTGCCATAATTAAGGTCAGTACTTCTTCTCTCAATTCCTTATCGCTGTATCCGTTCTCACCACCAGAGAGATTTATCAAAAGATCAAGAAACGATTGACCGTTGTAGTTCCCCGGGTCTAAAAAAATCATAACATTTCTCTGTTATATAATTTACTAAATTACATAAAATTCAGCATTATTGCTTTTAATAACATCACATCACTTTCAACAGACCACTGCAGTATTTGCGCCTCTTCCAATGTAAGTGCAAAATTTAATCCATTCAATGGAAATATTTAAAAAAATTGCATACCAAAATCACTTCCCATCACAGGCTGATCTCTTCTTTTCTTTTTCAACTCTTTTCTCTTATTATGTATAACCTAAAAACATTTATTTTTATTTTTTATTTAGTCGGAGTAGTCGTTTAGTGGCAGTACAAGAGAATCCATCACCCTAGTCCGGCTTGTGGATAGCATAAGGGAGACCAGACAGCGGTATACCATTTTGTTATCGCCAGATTTCAAATACCTAGACAGGCAATGGACGGAATGTTAAAATCCACTGCGCAGATCAAACGATCGCAGTAACTTTTCGTTTACTGCGATCGTTAAATTTGCCTGTCATGCGTACAAGGCGAGGAGACCTTATGATTAGTGGATTTTTACCAGCTGATTAAATCAAATCATATGTGAATTTAGCCAGTTGACCGTTGTGATGGCATGTATGGATGTAATAAAATAATAAATTTTAACGAATAAGGCTCTGGCTACAAGCAAACGTCCATTTGGAAATGCCGACCCAAATCGGAGAATGAGCTAATTTAACAAATTATGCATGACAGTTGGCGCATTTTTAAAAAGATTTAAGTATCCAACTATAGATTAAAAAGTCTTTTAAAGAAGACGTAGAACAATTACTTAGTAATTATAATTTTATGAGCCGTAGTAGCTAAAATGGTTAGCGCTTCGGTTTTGATCTCCGCCGGCACCAATGAAATTGTTAATTGTAATTTTAAGTGGTGATTTACCACGTGCTCGGCGGTAAAGCAAAACATCGTGAGGATACCGGCTTGTCTGGGAAATAAGACAAAAAATATTTCGAAGACATGTGAAGTTTGCCAACATGCATTGGGCCAGCGCGGCGGATATTTCCTTGCCCTAAAACCTTCTCTGTGCCCAGCAGTGGGACGTATATAGGCTGTAACTTTAACTTTAACTTACCCACGTGTTCTTAATAAAATACTGTGCTATGACTATCCAATTTTTAGCTTAAATTACTACTAAAATTTATTAACGCAAACATGCCGAATAATTTCAGTAAAAAGTATAGGTGTCAATTCACCGAGTGATTAGCTTTGAAATAAAATACTTTTCTGCCACGAAGTCGGTCAGGATTGGTAGCGTCCTCTTATTTATTTCTGCCACCAAGCAGCATTGCCGTTCCAGTGTTAAGGATATGAGAGCAAGTATAATTGCAACCTGTGAGGCATTCTATGTCAGCATTCAGAGGTGCCAAACACATGTATGACCTTATTGGTTTAAAGTAGGCAGCAAGTTGCCGTGTGCAGACGTAATCACTTACCATCAGGTGGACCATTTACTCGTCTTCCAAAGAAACACTGCATATATGCAGAAAAATAACAAACGAATCATTTATTATTAGAAATAATATTATAAATATATTTTTTTTTTTCAAAAACAAAACGTTACCGCACGAGGTTTTTGTGGTATTGTGGAGGCAGTTACAAAAAGCCACGGAACCATTAACAGTGTACAGCCGTAATCACAAAAAAAAATCTTATATAATAAAATTCGTTTGTTTTCCAAAAAATATCGTGTCTAGCACATCAGTGTGTTTATTATGGCACTTACCTCATCTGTGAAATCGTGCATCACCTTTAAATATTTCTTGTGCTTACAGTATTGTGGGAAGAATTTGTACAGCCAATCAGGTTGTAACCATAAGTGGAAAATTCTTTCAGTCACTAAATTGAGCATAATTTGCATCGATCTTAGAAATGGCGCATTTGGGTTTTCTTGTGCGTTAATTTTTATTCCCATTGCCGTCTCTGTTGGAATTAAAATAACATTTATTATCCCAACATAATAACTATTATTAAACCCCTCGGAATCTTGCTTTGGTGTATAATGAAAAAAAATGGATTATTTTAAAAACAAACCTGTGTACAGTTTCACACGCGGTTGAAGTGAAACCTTCAAATGTAATGAAATAATTAAAAATATTTAACGGCAAATGATTTATTTAATATGATAGTTTTCAACCACGAGTGTGGGATAAAATATAAGATAATAGTTTCATTTTATAGCAAATAAATCTTACAATCCTTATTTTTAGATATGTACGTGAGTGTTTCTAGTTAGTTTGTGAACACGTAGAGCCTACATTTTAGTGTAATAAATCAAAAGGATATTTTTTGAACTAAAATTGTTTTGTAATAGCGTAATTTACTTCATTCTATAGTTTAAGCTAAATTTGGAACGTAAAATAGACTGTAGATGGCTTTAACACGACTAATTTAATATCCATTTCATTCTATCGCAGGCTAAATATTACAGATGTATAAGTTTGTCTCATTTTAGCGTCGCTTTTTTGTTTCATTGGGTTTTAATTCACAATTCTTAATTAATTTTCATTTCAAAAAGAACTTCAAAGAACTGAATTAATAAAATAATTTGCGCATAAAATATTCTAAAGTCGATGCTAAGAAATAGTGTACCTGTCACCCAGAGGGGTAGGGAAAGATCCGAAAAAACTGCAAACGTTTAAAATTTAGGTAAGGTTGCCGCTATCATAGGAATATGCGGAAAATTCGTTAGTTGTCCGGCTGCTGGACCAGAAAAGGTTTTATTTTACCCATTAAATTATCTCTCATGATTTTTATTATTAGACTTGTAACCTTTACATCACTATTGAAGCACCGGTTTTTAATATTAAGTCGCATGGTGTCTACCATCCTCAAAGGATTTGGGGAATTCAAAAAATCTTCGCTGTATCGTGTCTTCATTATTGCGGAGTATGACAATTGACTTGTCATAATTTAGTTGGCCAAAAAAATTATGTAAATTACCAATTTGTAGTTTTAAGTGACTTCAAAAAGGAAGGAGGATCTCAATTCGAGTGTATATTCTCATTATTATTATTTGTTGTATGTATAAGCGTGAACTGATTTTGAAGACTATTTTAATAAATAGATTAGGGTTGGTCCCATACGTAATTATTCTTCAGTATTGGTCCCATACAAGATTGAGGTAAAAAAACCTCATCATCATCATCATCATTACAGCCCTTCACAAGTCCACTACTGAACATAGGCCTCCCCCAAGGAATGCCACAAAGCACGGTCCTGAGCCACCTGCATCCATCGACTTCCTGCATATCTTACCAGGTCATCACTCCATCTAGTGGAGGGCGCCCAACACTTCGCCTGCTGGTACGAGGCTGCCACTCGAGAACCTTTTTTCCCCATCGGTTGTCGGTTCTTCGAGCTATAAGGCCGGCCCATTGCCACTTCAGCTTACTAATCCGTTGGGCTATGTCGGTCACTCTGGTTCTACTGAGGATATCCTCATTTCTGAGTTTATCCCGCAGAGAAACTCCGAGCATAGCCCTCTCCATAGCTCGCTGAGCGACCTTGAGCTTCCTCATACGGCCAGCAGTGAAGGACCACGTCTCAGTTCCGTATGTCATCACTGGCAACACGCACTGGTTGTACAGTCTCGTTTTCAAGTTTTGAGGTATAACTGACGAGATGTGCCGTAATTTCCCGAACGCTGCCCAACCGAGTTGAATCCGTCGATTGACCTCTCGGTCGAAGTCGGACTTACCTAGTCGGACTATTTGTCCCAGGTAAACATACTCGTCAACAACTTTGAGCTTAGTGTCCCTAACATCTACTGGCATAGGTGCGACATGGACATTAAACATGATCTTTGTTTTGTCCATGTTCATCTTAAGACCTATCCGTTGGGAAGAACTATTTAGGTCATTGAGCATAGTGCTTAGGTCGTCCAGCGATTCTGCCATAAGGACTATATCGGCGGCAAATCGAAGGTGAGTGATGTACTCGCCATTAATGTTGATACCGTATCCTTTCCAGTCCAGAAGCTTGAAAACGTCTTCCAATGCAGCGGTGAAGGTTTTCGGGGATATGACGTCACCCTGTCTTACACCTCTCTGCAATTGGATAGGTTTCGTACTCTGGTACTGTACTCGGATAGCCATCGTAGTCCTACTGTACAAGCACTTCAGCACTTCGATATACCGACAGTCAACTTGGCACCGCTGAAGGGACTGCCGCACCGCCCAAATTTTGACGGAATCAAAGGCTTTCAAATAGTCCACATACGCCAGACATAGTGGCAAATTGTACTCCTCTGACTTCTGCACAATTTGCCGAAGGGTATGTATGTGATCTATGGTGCCAAAGCCTTTTCGGAAACCGGCTTGTTCGGGAGGCTGGAAGTCGTCAAGTTTGCGCTCGAGACGTTTCGTAATGACTCTCGAAAACAGCACGTAGACGCTCAGACGCTCAGAAGGGAAATCGGTCTGTAGTTCTTCAAGAGAGCGTTGTCGCCTTTCTTGAAGAACAAGACCACCGCACTTCTGCTCCACGCCTCCGGTGTAATGCCACCATGGAGGACGGAATTAAAGAGCTTCTGAAGGACTTCAAGTACCGATTTTCCACCCGCTTTCAGAAGCTCCGCTGTAATTCCATCCTTGACTGGGTCCTTGCCGTTTTTAAGGTGCTGGAGAGCCATTTGAAAAACCGTAAGGGTGAAGAAATAGGAAGTGAATTTTTATTGTAACGCATCCGCATGCCCTTACTGGGAATATACTTTTGTGACTTTCTTATAGAAGAAATCTTTATGAAAACCCTAGTTATATTTATTTTCAATCTTGAGACCTAAATAAATACACAAATAAAGACACGGAGGTAACGAAGTGGATTCAAATATGACTGAGAGCAATTGTAGCTGGTTGCCTTTTAGTTTCGTTGTATCAAGAGTGAAAGTATTTTTTGTTTTTCTAATATCAAATGACATCTCACTTACTATGAGATTTACTTTGAGCGACTAACCCTTGAGCGATTTATATAACAGATCGTTACTTATGAAATTGCCGTTCTGCAGTGACCATTTCAAATCAAAATATTTTTGTTTGGGTTAGAATTCCAATTTCAAATTAATTTTATTTTTAAAACATGGTAATCTTTTTTCAGTTTTAGTCATTTGTTTATTGATTATTATAACGTTATGTTTTCATCGCATTCGAGTCTTTTTCGTCATCATAGATACGTTAATAATTAAAGTAATTATGAAATGTAAGTGCCGTCGTGGAAACAACGCGGCACAAGCGGCTTGCAACATCAACGACGTTTACGGAGCGAATACTACAAACGAACGCACTATGTTTGCACGCTTCCGTTCTGGCAATTTTGACCTGAAAAATGAACCCCGTGGTCATCCGAAAACTTTGGTCGAGAATGACGAATTAAAGGCGATTGTGGAAGCCGATGATAATCAATCTACGGCTGAATTAGCTGCAGCTTTCGACCATTCCATTTAAATAATATTGGTCCATTTGCGTCAAATTGGCAAGGTAAAAAAGCTTGACAAATGGGTTCCCCACGAACTCAATGATCGCTAGTGCGAAGTACGCCTCGAGACGTGCCTTACACGAGCAGTGCACAAACGAAGGAATTTTGAACCTCATTGTTACTTGCTGCAAAAAAATGGATTCTATTTAACAATCACAAACGCTCTGCAAGTTGGTTGGACCCTGGGGCCTGTTCAGCACCTAAATAATGCCTTAAACGAAAACTTACCCCTAGAAATGTGGTGGTCACTCTTTGATGGTCTAACGCTGGTATGATTCATCACATCTGCTTACCAAACGGGATGAGCATTACTGCAGATGCAGTAGATTAGCTATGCAATACATTAGCTGCACGTCTTCTACCAGTTTTGTCAATCACTTGTCCTCGCTGCTCCTGCACGACGACGCGCGACCTCATACTGCACAACAGATGGTCTTCAAGTTACAAGAACTGGGGTTGGAAAGTCTCCGTCATCCGACGTACTCACCAGACTTTGCGCGTACACACTTCTACTTTTTCCATAATTTAATAACTTTTTGGCGGGAAAAAAATTCAATACCCGAGAGACGGTACAAAATGCCTTTGAAGAATTTGTTGGGTTCCATCCAGCTAATTACTTCAAAATGAGCATCAATAAACTCCCACTGCGTTGGAAAAGACGCATCGATTGGATGGATGATTAATTTGATTTATAATAGGAATAAAAATATAGAAAAAAAATACGCTAACTTATTTTGAAAAAACCACTATTTCATAGGTAAAGACCTAATATTATGACAATTACGGCTCTTGGCAAAAATAATCTTTAGCTTTATTTTACGTTCATTATAGTCTATTAAAAGTGCACTGCTGAACATAAAGCTCCCACGCAGTCGCCATGTTTGACAGGTGTGTTGAGAACCGCATTTTTGTTTACTTTTTAACACTTGAACTTCCTTGCTTTCATACAATTTTCAGTCAAAAATAATTGATTTTGTTAAGCACCGATTCTGTATTTATGTTACAGTTAAAACCCGTTTTTAGATATAACGCGTTTTCCCTAGTTATAATTAGTTTTTACTTAATGCCTTTGTGAAAACTAGAAGTACCTAGTCAAAACTAGAATTTGCCACTGATATATTGGATTTTCAGATAAAACTAGTTGTCCCTACGAACTTTAGTTAAAACCAGCACTAGAAAAACTAATTTGAGATTGAAAATAAGACATAATTACTAAATATTTATTAAAAAGATCTAGGACACAGAGTCATATTCCTAGTAAAAATAATAATCTAACACTAAAGGAACATTTTAGGGAACATCGACATAAAGTTGCCAAGCCAAGCTGACAATATTAATTAAAAGTAAATAAAATAATCAAAAGATCCAAAAGACCACAACCGTAAAATTTAAAAAAGAACTTTGATTGTTAAGGATTTTTTTAACATACAATAAAAATAATCAAACAACGTTAAAATTAAAAAAGGATGAGGATTTATTTCTTATTGCAAGACAAACTATCGTGGCATTTTGAGTTACAAAGGTAACTATTTTTCATGCAGAGTTTTTGTCATACATCCTTTCTTGCATACGCAGCGCATAAATCCTTGGCCTGTTCCTATAGCTGATTCCTTGGCAACAGCTCTCAGAGGTAAATTTACATTCGGAAAATCTTCATGCAAAAATTTTCCTTTACACAATTCTGACCTGAAGAGCACATTGAAATATTTGGATTTTACCTAATAGCAATATCGTTATATGATAACTCAATTAAGCAGTATATAGGTAAATATAATTTGTCGAGTATTCCATATTTCGTTCCAATCTTGTGAAAACCCTGATCATCCTTTTGAAGGACTACTCAGACTATATTACGTAGATCTGAGTTTGCTCTGTCGACATCAGGGATTTGTATAATTACATTATCACCATTTTCTACTGGAACGTGTATTGCATCTGAAGCCAATGTCATTCTCTAGACCTGTTTTTTAAAGTTTGGATGTGCTGTTTCTCTGGATGCCATTATTTGTCGATTCACATTTGTTAGAACATCAAGATCTTTGCCGTTTGGTGGTATTAAAGGAGGCTCTACAATCGTAGACGCTTCAGATTCAAAGTCATATACACTGGCTTCTGCTGCGATTGGCGATTCCCCACTTGTTTTGGATGAACTTCCTGCGTCTTTTTATTTAGCTCCGGTTATAATCTGATGCCGTCCACTGCAACTAGCTACAGGTTCAGTTTCTTCATTATCTGTACCATCCGACATATTTATTTTATTCAACGCATTTTCAAGATCATCTTCACATCTCGTATATTCTCAATAACATCTCGAGGCAAAGTCGAAGTCAGAAGCCCTCCTCGCGGTTTTATACCAAACATTGCTTTGTATGGTGACTGTTTAATATCGGAATAAAGTGCCCGATTTTTTATAAACTGTACAAACCGAATACCATTTGATTAATTTGTAATATCGTTATCTTGCATGCAAAGCCGTCATTTTCTCTATATCTTGGTTAACCCTTTCAATAGATCCTTGGCTTTGACTGGTCCATGGAAAGCCAATTCCATGGACCAGTTTATACTCGGGTCAAAATGAAACGAGCCCATTTATGACAGAATTTACAAATTCTCTGTCGTTATCGGAGTGTAAGATGTCAGGAGCACCAAATATCAAAAATATATCAGTCAACTGATACGCCACTTCCACGACTCTCTTACTTTTCAGTGCACGCAACAAAACAAATTTTGTAAAATGGTCCTGATACACCATTATATACTTAAATTCCCGATCTTCTTGAGTTTTCATGTCGATAAGATCGATTTGGCAACGGCTGTTCATTTCAGAATGTAATATGGGTTTTGAAACAAGTCTTATTTTCTTTATACTCTTTTTACCCTGATAAGCTTCGCACATAGGAAGAAAAATGTTTATCATTTTTAAAGTTATGTTCGCATGTTTTCGTGAAGTTTCATTTTTAAGCCTACCTCGACCACCATGACCAACTGCTTCAATTATATCAAAAATTTTATTTACATACAAGTAGTATTTCATGGAGTCCTTTCTAGTCACAAATTTGTACTGTTTCTGAGATTTCTGAATAGCTAATTGTGCTTCTTGAATTTCGTCCACTAAATTGTCATAGATTTTTTGTCATAATATATATAAAAATGGTCCTCTTTTTTTTCGTGATCGTGAATCGCTATTAACCGGTTTAAAAACTACTCTTTCCATCGTGTTCCCTCATTTAAATTTGCCATGACCATTACGCTCGAATCAATCTAACTATACGCGCTTATCAGAATAAAAACAAAACGGGATTGAACGGTGAAGCGGACGGCGCTCGGAAAGGATTCCCTCGCACCGCCCCCGTAAGCTCGGTCGCTTAATCTCGGTCGGAGCAGTTTTATTAACTGACTCGCTTCGGAAAAAGTTTTACCTGATATTCAATTTTGAGCATTAGTTAATTCTAGTCATAATAAAGTCATTAAGTAAAAACTAAATTTAACTAGGAAAAACGCGTTCTATCTAAAACTGGTCTTAACTGTAACATTTATAATTAATCTATACGACCAACGAAACACATTCGATTACTGAAAGTAAGAAAAAAGAAATGCTAACTATTGCTTCGCGTGTTTTTTTGTTTATAGAAGAGGAGTAAACGAGCATGCGGTTCACCTGATTGTAAGTGAATACCGACGCCCATGAATAACTGCAATACCAGGGGAATTTTTATACGTAGTAGAGCCATGCTGTATCTATAATTATGGTAGTTGTAGCATGAATGGGTCGGCTCGACCGGGGAAGGACCGCGCTCTCACAGAATACCAGCGTAAAACAGCAGCTTAACGCTGCTTTGTTTCGTATGGTGAGTGTAGAGAACCGGAGATCCATTTTACTAGAAACAAGGCATTCCATCTTAGTCCTCACGGGTGATAACGCATCTACATTTTGATTCGTAATCGAGGATAGATGTAGATGTCTATGGGCCATAGCAACCACTTACCATCAGGTGGACTGTGTGCTCGTTTGTCACCCTTATCCTATAAAAAAAAATAAAAAATAAAAGGCCAACAACACATCTTTTTTTATAGGATACAGGTTGCTGAGCCGGGCAATTCGTGCGACAGCAAAAGCTACCGCGTGGCTCTACCACTGTTAAACCTACCTACCACTGTTGCCTACTACTCTACCACTGTTAATCTTTACGTGTATTTCCCATACGACATCAGTCTTGGGAACTCATCATCATTCATTCTCTAAACCATTTCCCATTATCTGGGGTCGGCGCAGTAAATCTTTTTGTTCCATTCCTCTCTATCAGCCGTCATTTCCATACTTACTCCTTTCATTCTCATATCACTCTTCACACAATCGATCCATCTTTTATTCGGCCTTCCTCTGCCCGTGTGTCCCTCCACATTCATATTCAACACTCGTTTTGTGACATGACTTTCATTCCTCCGCATCACATGCCCAAACCATGCCAATCTGCTTCCTCTCACCTTTTCTACCACTGGCGCTACTTTCAGGCTTCCTCTTATATACTCATTTCTTATCTTATCCATCCTTGTCACACCACACATCCATCGTAACATTCTCATTTCATTCGCATGCAGTCTATTTTCATTCTTCTTCTTGACGGCCCAGCATTCACTTCCATACATGACGACAGGTCGGATGATCGATTTGTAAATTTTCCCCTTCAGCCTTATTGGCATTCGGGGATCGCACGTTGTGGCTGTGACCTGTCGCCATTTCATCCACCCTGCGTTAATCCTATGCTGCACAGCTCTATCTATTCCGCCGTCGCCTTGAATGAGGGAACCGAGGTACTTGACATCTGAGCAGATAGGCAGTATAGCGCCATCCAACGACATGGGTACAGGACTGGAAAGACCGCCGAAATCACAGCACAGATATTCGGTTTTGGATCTGCTGATCTTCAAGCCAACACTTTCCAGCCTCCGTTGCCACCCCGTCAGTCTGCTCTGTACCTCGATGCCTTCTTCCCCGACAAGCACGATGTCATCGGCAAAGAGCATGCACCAGGGTGCCTCATCCTGCAGGTCCGACGTCAAAGCGTCCATAATCAGTAGGAAGAGGTAAGGGCTCAATGCCGACCCTTGGTGCAGCCCTACCGCCACACCGATACTGCCCGTAGTTCCCGCGGCAGATCGTACACATGTACGGGATGCTCTGTACATAGCACGGACTAACCTCACATACTTCCCAGGCATACCTTTCATCTTTAACGCCCACCACAAAACCTCACGGGGAACCCGATCGTACGCCTTTTCAAGGTCGACAAAAACCATGTGCAGATCTTTATGCACGCGCTTGTACTTTTCGCACAATTGGCGTAATGCGAAAATGGAATCTGTCGTACCTCGACCGGGCATGAATCCGAACTGGTTTTGTGTTATCTCACACTCTTCTCTCATTCTTCTCTCTATTATTCTTTCCCAGACTTTCATCGTATGTGACATGAGTTTTATTCCCCGGTAACTGCTGCAGTTTTGGACGTCTCCTTTGTTTTTAAAAATGGGGACCAGTATACTACTGCACCATTCCTCAGGTATTTGTTCTTCCTGCAACAATTTACCGAAAAATAAACTCAACCACTTCCATCCATCCGCCCTCAGCAACTTCCACACTTCTACTGGTATTCCATCTGGGCCGACCGCCTTCCCATTCTTCATATTCCTAACAGCCATTTTTACTTCTTCCACACTAATTTCTCTCACTAAGCCCATATTCACTGGTGGGTTTTCAAGCATACCATTCCATTCATTCTCCTCATTCATCAATTTCTCAAAAAAATCCTTCCATCGCTTCTTTATACTTTCATCGTCAGTCAAAATCCTTCCAGAATCATCTTTTATACATTTCACATGTGAAACATCTCTTCCATTCCTTTCTCTCGCTCTTGCAATTTGAAAAAGTCGTTTTTGACCTTCGGGGCTTTCAAGGGACCGATATAATTTATCTTGCGCCTCTGCCCTACAAATAGCAACTTCCTTCTTCGCTCTCTTCTTACATTCTTTATACGCCCCTCTCTTACTTTCTTTTATGGATTCATTCTGGTCTTCTACGCAATCTTGGGAACTAATAGGTTTGAAATGCATACATCGCTATACATTTTGTTTTAGATACCTACATCTGTTTTGACGCGCATACATATTACATTGTAACAAGAAACTTTTTTCTGCCTGGAAAAGTTTCGCTCTATGATTGTATTTGTTATTTGTTTTAAACTGATTTGTATGTTACACAGAAGAGTACGACTCTTCAGCCATCAGATTAAGCGCTCGCCTTAATTTAATAACAGATCCAGCAATTTGGTTATCAAAAACACATTAGAAATCTATACAAATAAATAAAATTGAAGTGTCTGTTTATAATGTCAAAATTACAGCGTTTTACTAAATGCATATGAAAGTGTAAACGGTACTTTTAACAAAAATACCTTAAAAAAATTTTTGTCTGTCTGTTTGTTTGTTGCGGCTAATCTCCGAAACGGCTGATCCTATTCGGGACTTTCACTGCCAAATAGCTGATGCCATAAGTGGTAACTTAGGTTACTTTTATTTTAGAAAAATAATTAGAGTTCCTCACAAAAAAATTAAAACCCTAAATTAATAATAAATCAATAAATAATAAATAATTAAGAACAAAACTAGATAATGAAGCTTAGCATGCTTAACTTGTAGAACTTTTTTTATTTAAATATAGAGGATAACGAAAATTCTTTCTTTATAAAGTTCTAAATTAGCCTTGCAGTACGCCGTAAAGGGTTTATTAATTGGTCTTAGCACCACAGCATGCAGTATACAGTAACTTTTACTTACCACACACAGCGTCAAGCGTGTAAGTGCTAAGGTAACGCCAAACGCTAACTTGGCCACAGTCTTCGACCTCCTTTAATTGTACAACTAGCTTCTCGCTTTGTTCCGAAAATACTTCTACGAAATTTTCAACTATTTTTGGACTAAAGGCTGGAATTAATATCTTACGCCGCTTCCTCCAGATTGCCACTTAACAAAAACAATCAAGTTAATAGTCATTATTATTACCACAAAATCCACATTATATGTAAAAAATATTTAAAAACTTATTTAAAAATTTTATTAGAAAAATTTGTTATTAAAACTTTTCACAAGTTACTCGACTCCAAAGAGTCAGTAATTCGCTCATAACGCATAGGTTTTCACAATAAAGCCCCGAAAATATGCTATCTATAAAAATATTAAACTTTTTATTAAGCAAAAACTGTACAAAAAGCGTTATTATTATATTGTAGAGTACATGATTAATAACATCCCCTGGTAATGAGGTGATCGCTAACATTCAGTTTCAAAGTGTTTAAGGTGGAAACTCCAGGGTGACCCGCGAAATTCAAATTTTCTTACGTTTTTTGCAATTTTCAGGTCAGTGTCAGATTTTATGTTTAACAAAATATGATTCGCGAGCGTAACGAGTATGTATTTACAGAATTATAATTATTATAATCATCAAAACAACCGTCTATGTTCGTATAATTCCAATATATGGCTATTTCCAGAAAAACTCATTCAAAGGAGTTATACGAACTTAGGGTGTTGTATTGATGATTATAATGATTATAATTCTGTAAATACATATTTGTTACGTTCGCGAATCATATTTTGTTAAACATACAACCTGACACTGACTTGCAAATTGCAAAAAAACGTAAGAAATTTTGAATTTCGCGCGCCACCCTGGAGCTTTCACCTTAAATTTAAATGTACAACATTGTGATTTATTTGAATAAAACCTGCTGGATTTCTTTCTCGTTATTCTCAGAACAGAGGTATTTTTCCGAACTAGTGGTGAAAACAATTATTATTACTTGTTGCGGAAGCAAATAAGGTACAGGATAATATTAAAAACATTCGCAGTTACATCTTTCAAATTCTTAAGCAATTAATTTGAAAAAAAAATCAGTAATTACACTAAAATTGAGTTACACCTCTATTTTAGTGAAATTACTGATTTTTTGGGGAATTTAACAATTTTATTCAAGTACCAATGAAGTGGCGCTCTTATCGAGATCCAGAAATCACCCGTGCAAAACCTAACAGGAAGGATCGCTAGCTTAAAATAATTATAATTATAAATTTAAAGTATTAAATCCCTGCAGTAATTTTGTGTTCTAATAATTTATCTATTAAAATATAGCAAACATCTTACCTGGTGCAAAAAGTCCACTATTTCCGATAATTTTTCTTATAAAACGATGCAGATTATCCTTTTCTAAACAGGTTTTTAACACAATCTCCAAGTCCAATGGGTCAACAACGACTATTAGAATAATATTAAATAAAGATTAGGCTTTTTTATTTAATATTTTTAAATAACAAAATCGATAAATATTTTTTATTAAGTGTTTTATAGATTTCAAAGTGTTTAAAATAAACACGTTAACAAAAATCACATTAAAAGAAATGCTTGTAATAACGATAAATATTATGTTTTCTTTCAAGTGCAAAAGGATGCAATAAGAGCAGCTCTACCACGTTAAACTTTAGTAAAACCTAAAAATTGAATCCAGAAATCCAGATCATGGGCGAAATCTGTCGAATGCATTTGTAGATTTACCGCCGTTAAAGGTGAAAGCATGGTAAACTCAATTAAACAATCAACTACATACACAACGGATGTCCACGAAGGATTGGTTAATCGTGTTAACACCAGCATTACACTGCTATCACATGGCAAATAGATTTTTGAAAACATTTGACATATGTTTAGTGACTGCATGAGTAGTAACGCAATATAAAGTGGAGATCCTATCATTTTTGTACATGCATCATCATCATCATCATCATTACAGCTTTTCATAAATCCACTGCCGAACATAGGCCTCCTCCAAGGAATGTCACAAAGCACGGTCCTGAGCCACCTGCATCAATCGACTTCCTGCATGTCTTACCAGCTCGTCACTCCATCTAGTGAGGGGTCGCCCTACACTTCGCCTACCGGTACGAGGTTGCCACTCGAGAACCTTTCTTTGCCATCGGTTGTCAGTTCTTCGAGCTATATGGCCAGGCCACTGCCACTTCAGCTTACTAATCCGTTAGGCTATGTCAGTCACTCTGGTTCTACTACGGATATCCTCATTTCTAAGTTTATCACGCAGAGACACCCCGAGTATAGCCCTCTCCATAGCTCGCTGAGCGACCTTGAGCTTTCTCATACGGCCAGCAGTGAAGGACCATGTCTCAGATCCGTACGTCATCACTGGAAACACGCACTGGTTGTACAATTTCGTTTTAAGGTTTTGAGGTACGAGTACGTCTAACGAGAAGATGTGTCGTAGTTTCCCGCACGCTGCCCAGCCGAGTTGAATCCGTTGATTGACCTCTTGGTCGAAGTTGGACTTACCTAGTCGGACTATTTATCCCAGGTAAACATACTCGTCAACAACTTCGAGCTTAGTGCTGCCAACAACTACCGGCATAGGTGTGATATGGACCGTGGACGTTAAACAAGATTTTAGTTTTGTCCATATTCATCTATACACTTACACTATACATGAGACACTATTCAGGTCATTGAGCATAGTGCTTAGGTCCTCCAACGATTCTGTCATAAGAACTATATCGTCGGCAAATCGAAGGTGAGTGATGTACTCGCCATTGATGTTAGTATCGCATCCTTTCCAGTCCAGCAGCTTCAAAACGTCTCCCAATGCAGCGGTGAAGAGTTTCGGGGATATAAAGTCACCCTGTCTTACACCTCTCTGCAGGTGCATAGGTTTCGTACTCTAGTTCTGTACTCGGATAGCCATCGTAGCTCTACTGTACAAACACTTCAGCACTTCGATATACCGACAGTCAACTTGGCACCGCTGAAGGGACTGCAGCACCGCCCAAATTTCGACGGAATCAAAGGCTTTCTTATAGTCCACATACGCAAGGCAAAGTGGCAGATTATACTCCTCTGTCTTCTTTACAATTTGCCGAATGGTGTGTATGTGGTCTATGGTACTAAAGCCTATTCGGAAACCGGCTTGTTTGGGAGGCTGGAAGTCGTCAAGTCTGCGTGCGAGACGATTCGTAATGACTCTCGAAAACAGCACGTAGACGCGGCTCAGAAGGGGAATCGGTCTGTAGTTCTTTAAGAGAGCATTGTTGTTGAACTAGACCACCGCACTACTGCTCCAGGCCTCCAGAGTAGTGCCACCATGGAGGACGGAATTAAAGAGCTTCTGAAGGACTTCAAGTACCGGTTTTCCACCCGCTTTCAGAAGCTCCGCTGTAATTCCATCCTCGCCCGGGGACTTGCTGTTTTTAAGGTGCTGGAGAGCCATTCTAATCTCGCTCAGACTGACGTCCGGGATATCTTCGGGATAATGTCGGATAAGACTCGCTCTTGGATCGATACTCACACTTGCGTGTGGGTCCAACGCAGGGGCGTAGCTACCGCCGTATCAGCCGTATCAATGATACGGGGCCCCCGGGCTACAGGGGCCCCCAACGTGTGTAAGCAAAAACTCCAAGGACTTCTAATGGGACAGGAAAGGCTATCACTATTCTCTAAAGAAGTAAAGAATTTAGTAAAACTGAAATCGTCTTCAGCTATGTTCGCCGAACAAAAGGCACGAAAATTAAATTGTTTGGCTAGCTTAGTTCCTAGGAGTATTTATTGTAAGTAATAACTCATAAGCCCGTGTAGTGGCGGGTAAGAATACTCACAACCCCATATCTTCCCGTGGGTGTCGTAAAAGGCGACAGACGGAAACTGAGGCAGAGGATGGGCAGCAGCATCTTTCTGATAACAGCAAAACAACAATAAAAAAACTGCGCTTGCCAACCCGCTCGCCAAGCGTGGCAACTATGGCAATATACCCCCATGAAAGTAACGAAGAGATGGCCCCCAGTCCCCGGCAGCCCCGCTATTCCTGGCTAAGGTGGCGACCATGGTAACAGCGAGGCAGGGGGTGCTAAGAGTCTCCGGTGGAGGTTCTGTTGCCACCTACGACGACTCGACATGGCAACTTATAACGCACGCACCCTGAGGACTGACGAGAAGGTCCTGGAGCTAGAAGAAGAGATAGACAAGTTGCACTGGAATGTCATAGGATTATCCGAAGTCTGAAGAGAGGGGGAGGTCACGGTAATCCTCGAATCCGGCAATTTGTTCTATCACCAGGAGGGCGACCATCTGTCCCAAGGAGGTGTCGGATTTATCGTCCACAAGTCTCTCGTTAACAACGTTGTAAAGATTGGGAGTGTGTCGACGAGGGTTGCGGACCTTATACTCAGAATCACCGAACGGTAATCGCTGAAGGTTATACAGGTTTACGCATCAACCTCGGTACACGCCGATGAGGAGGTGGAAGAAATGTATGAGGATATCTCTAGAACAATGCATTCCTCCAAAACCCACTATACGGTGTTAATGGGAGACTTCAACGCAAAACTAGGCACAAGAGAGAACGGTGAGCTGAAAGTAGGGAAATTCGGAATAGGGCAACGGAACCCAAAGGGCCAGCAGCTGGCGAACTTCATGGAGAAAGAAGGACTCTTTATGATGAACTCTTTCTTCCAGAAGCGGCCCCACAGGAAGTGGACCTGGTCGAGCCACGACGGTTCGACAAAAAATGAGATTAACTTTATTATGACGACCAGACGACAACTATTCAGTGATGTCTCAGTGATCGCGAGGGTGAAAACCGGCAGCGATCACCGAATGGTGAGAGGCACACTGAACCTAAACGTTAAGTTGGAGAAGTCACGTCTAATGAAGTCAACGCTCCGTCCTTCTCGTGCTCTAATCCAAAGTCCAGAAACCTTTCAGCTCGAGCTACGAAACCGTTTTCAGTGCCTAGAAGATTGCAATACAATGGACGATATGAATGACAAGCTCGTGGAAACTGTCCATGCGGTCTGAGCTAAGTTTTGCAAGACCCGCCGCAGAAGAAACAAAAAGTCTCCGATCACACTCTAATCTCAATGGCTTTTAGACGGGGTATATAGCTGCAGTCTTCAGTAGATTTGACAGCGTACAGGCAACTGAACATACAGATCTCCAAATGCATGCGGCGGGACTTGTGCAACTTTAATTCTGCTCGTATTAAAGAAAAGATCGAGCAGAACCAGGGCTCCCAAGTCTTTGCAAGAGATCTGTCTGCCAGAAAGAGCCAACTGTCGAAGCTGAAGACCGAGTATGGCAGCGTCGTTTCCGGGACACCTGAGGTTTTGAGTGAGATTGAGAGGTTCTATTGGCAGCTGTACACATCATCGTTGGAGCCACACGTAAGTGTGAGTAACGATCCAAGAGCGAGTCTTATCCGACACTATTCCGATGATATCTCGGACGTCAGTCTGAGCGAGATTAGAATGGCTCTCCAGCATCTTAAAAACGGCAAGATCCCAGGCTGGATGGAATTACAGTGGAGCTTCTGAAAGCGGGTGGAAAACCGATACTTGATGTCCTTCAGAAGCTCTTTAATTCCGTCCTCCATGGTGGCACTACTCCGGAAAGGTGACAACGCTCTCTTGAAGAACTACAGACCGAGTTCCCTTTTGAGCCGCGTCTACATGCTGTTTTCGAGAGTCATTACTCCCGAACAAGCCGGTTTCCAAAAAGGCTTTAGCACCATATACCACATACATACCCTTCGGCAAATTGTACAGAAGTCCGAGGAGTACAATTTACCACTATTTCTGGCGTATGTGGACTATGAGAAAGCCCAAAGACTTTCAATCAAAATTACGTCGAAATTCGGGCGGTGCTGCAGTCCCTTCAGCGATGCCAAGTTGACTGTCGGTATATCGAAGTGCTGAAGTGCTTGTACAGTAGGGCTACGATGGCTATCCGAGTACAGAACCAGAGTACGAAACCTATCCAATTGCAGAGAGGTGCAAGACAGGGTGACGTTATATCCCCGATACTCTTCACCGCTGCATTGGAAGACGTTTTCAAGCTTCTGGACTGGTAAGGATACGGTGTTAACATCAATGGCGAGTACATCACTCACCTTCGATTTGCCGACGATATAGTCCTTATGGCAGAATCGCTGGAGGACCTAAGCACTATGCTTAATGACCTCAATAGTTTTTCCCAACGGATAGGTCTTAAGATGAACATGGACAAAACAAAGATCATGTTTAATGTCCATGTCACACCTATGTCGGTAGTTGTTGGTAGCTCTAAGCTCGAAGTTGTTGACGTTTATGTTTACCTGGGACAAATAGTCCGACTAAGTAAGTCCAACTTCGACCGAGAGGTCAATCGAGGGATTCGACTCGACTGGGTAGCGTTCGGGAAATAACGGCACATCTTCTAGTCAGGTATACCTCAAAACTTGAAAACGAAATTGTGCAACCAGTGCGTGTTGCCAGTGATGACATACGGAACTGAGACGTGGTCCTTCACTGCTGGCCGGATGAGGAAGCTCAAGGTTGCTCAGCGAGCTATGGAGAGGGCTATGCTCGGAGTTTCTCTGCGTGATAAACTTAGAAATGAGGATATGCGCAGTAGAACCAGAGTCACCGACATGGCCCAACGAATTAGTAAGCTGAAGTGGCCATGGGCCGGACATATAGCTCGAAGAACCGGCAACCGATAGGGAAAAAGGTTCTCGAGTGGCGGCCTCGTACCGGCGGATGAAGTGTAGGGCGTCCCCCCACTATATGGAGTGACGACCTGGTAAGACATGCAGGAAGTCGATGGATGCAGGTGGTTCAGGACCGTGCTTTGTGGCATTCCTTGGGTGAGGCCTATGCTCTTTAATGGACTTATGAAGGGCTGTTATGATGATGATGATGATGATGAACTAGTGGAATTAGTACTTTTGCCGTTGTCGTGATAATTGACGATAATTTATGTGTACATAGAGAACTGAAGACCATTTTTATGTATATGTTTTTTATTCCTTTATTCGTTTTTTCATTCCTTGGACTTATGAAGGGCTGTAACGATGATGATGAATAACTTAAAATCAATATATAATAATTTGAATTCAATGCAAGCGTTTTTGTTCCTTTTATGAAATCTTTACTCTTCATTGGGGCCCCCCAACAAATTTTGATACAGGGCCCCTCGAAGGCACGCTACGCCACTGGTCCAACGATGACATGTACAGCTGCCCATAGAACCTCTCAATCTCACTCAAAATCTCAGGTGTCCCGGAAACGATGCTGCCACACTCGGTCATCAGCTTTGACAGTTGGCTCTTTCTGGCAGACATATCTCTGGCAAAGACTTTGGAGCTTTAGTTCCGCTCGATCGCTTCTTCAATAAGATTGAAGTTGCGTAAGTCTCGCCGCATGCATTTAGAGATCTGTCTGTTCAGTTGCCTGTATGCTGTCAAATCTGTCGAAGAATGTAGCTTCATCTCTCGTCTAACAGCCATGAGATTAAGAGTGTGATCGGAGAGTTTTTGTGTTCTTCTGCGACGGGTCTTGCAAAACTTAGCTCCGACCGCAAGGACAGTTTTCTCGAGCTTATCATTCATATCATCCACGTTATTGCAGTCTTCTAGGAACTGAAAACGGTTTTCTAACTCGAGCTGAAAGGTTTCGAGACTTTGGAACAGAGCACGAAGGCGGCGGAGCGTTGACTTCATTAGACGAGACCTCTCCAACTTAACGTTTAGGTTCAGTGTACCTCTAACCATTCGATGATCACTACCAGTTTTCACCCTCGCGATCACGGAAACATCGCTGAACAGTTGTCGTCTGGTCGTAATAATGAAGTCAATCTCATTTTTTGTTGAACCGTCGGGGCTCGACCAGGTCCACTTCATGTGGCACCGCTTCTGGAATCATCATAAAGAGTACCACTTTCTCCATGAAGTCGGCCAGCTGCTGGCACCTTGGGTTCCGTTGCCCTATTCCAAATTTCTCTACTTTCAACTCACCGTTCTCTCTTGTGCCTAGTTTTGCATTGAAGTCTCCCATTAACACCGTAAAGTGGGCTTTGGAGCAATGCATGACTCTAGAGATATCATACATTTCCTCCACCTCCTCATCGGGATGTGCCGAGGTTGGTGCGTAAACCTGTATGACCTTCAGCGAATACCGTTTGGTGATTCTGAGTATAAAGTAAGGAACCCTCGTCGATACACTCTCAATCTTTACAACGTTGTTAACGAGAGACTTGTGGACGTTAATCCATCACCTCCTTGGGACAGATGATCGCCCTCCCGGTGATAGAGCAAGTTGCCGGATTCGAGGATTACCGTGTCCTCCCCCTCTCTTCGGACCTCGAATAATCCTATAATATGCCAGCGTAACTTTTCTATCTTTTCTTCCAGCTCCACGATCTTCTTGTCAGTCCTCAGGATGCGTGCGTTGTATGTTGCCAGGTCGAGTCGTCTTAGGTGGCAACCGGACCTCCAACGGAAATTCTTAGCACCCCCTGCCTCGCCGTTACCATGGTCGTCACCGTAGCCTGGAATAGCGGGGCCGCCGGGGACTGGGGGCCGTCTCTTTGGTACTCTCATCATTGGGGGGTATTTGCCATAGTTGCCACGCTTGGCGAGCGGGTTGGCCACCACAGTTTTTTTATTGTAATTTTGCTGTTATCAGGAAGATGCTGCTGCTCATCTCCTGCCTGTTTCCCTTTGTCGCCTTTTACGACACCCACGGGAAGATATGAGGTAGTGGATATTCTTAACCGCCACTACACGGCAAATAACATTTTCAAATTCTTTCATAATTAGTTATTTTATTTTTCGACAGGATTCTATAATATTGTATAATCAAGGAATCACATCATGGCGTACAAATATTATATGTACTTTACTTACTAAAGTAAAGGATATGTCCTAGCCATACGCGAATAATACCATCATTCTTCATCGCTAAATAACTGAATTTTTGCAGTGTTGTCATAATATCTGAAATCAATTTAAAAAAATTAAAATGTAACGAAAAGCTATTGCCAAATCTTTATTATATAGAGGAAGATAATATCGGCTCTTCTGAAATACCTAGTAAGCCGTAAAATATTTCACAAACAAACTTCTGCACTTAGCAAAAAATCGGATGATAATTTGCTTTTGGAATTATAACATGAATAGTTATTTTCGTATAAAAATCGTATCTCATAAAACAAACTTTGATATTAAAATGTACATGAATAAATTTTCGTATCACTTCCATAATAAATACAGCTTACGTTCAACGATTTCATGATTGCCACAGCTGGGCACAAGCCTTCACTAATTTTAAGGCGGTCTCTTTACAAAGCCTGATTATACTAATTAGTATATCAAGTTCTTAAGATCTTGAGTTACTAATTAATAGAATAAAAACAAAAAACTTGAGGTTTATATCAACATCGGAGCACTCACTCGTCGTTTTCACTGATAGTTCACTTGCACAGACACTTAATACACAAAATTGCATCACTTTAGTGTATCAAAATCTACTTCAAACCAATTAAGTTTACAAAGGTTACAATAAGCATTAAGGGACTCAGCACCATCACGCGTAACAATTTTTGGGTAGTTTGCTGAATTCAAATAATAATCTTAAAGATGACCAAAGAACCGGGGCCCCGCAAACAGCAGTAAGGGCAGAAAATGTATGGACTACTGAAATGTTGGTGCGAGAAGACCCACGAATCACATATACGGACATCGAAAATTGTAAGCATTAGTTCGGGGAGCATTCATACCATCCTACATCAACATCTTGGAGTGCGGAAGCGTTGTTGTCGATGGATCCCTCGTTTGCTCTCCGAAAGCGAAAAACAGACTCGTGTGGATTGGTGCCATGACATGCGTCTACATTTTAAAAACTGGGCATCTAGACGTGTTTCAGAAATCGTTCCTGGTGACGAGACATGGATCTATCAATATTATCCGGAAAATAAAAGGCAATCATCGGTATGGGTCTATTCAGAAGTACAGTAATCGACAAAACTGCAAAGACGTCGCAATGTCGGCAAAAAATGGTGGCTACTTTTATTCGCGGAGCGGACATTCGTCGACGTCAATGCTGGAAAATTGTAGGCCAGTCAACTCTGAATGGTATACTACAGTTGCATTACTCAAATCTTTTCAAGCTGTGTGGGAGAGAAGACCAAAGACCGGGCTTCAGGGAATCATGCTGCATCACGATAACGCCTCTTCACATACCTCCCTTAGAACATAAGCATACATTGAGGAATCTGGTGTTGAAACTCTAAGTCACCCACCCTACAGCCCTGACTTAGCTCCTTGTGATTTCTTTTTGTTCCCAAGAGTCAAAGAAAAAATAAAAGGCAAGTTTTTTCAAGCGCCGAAGTAGCCGTGACTGCCTTCGAAGAAGCCATTTCCGACCTGTCACATCAAGACTGGCAAAAGTGTTTTCAGAGTTGGTTTAGGCGAATGGAACTTTGTATTGGGCATGATACAGAATATTTTAAAAAGATGTAAAATAAATATTAATAGTATCTAGGATACTTTTTGTATATCTTAAAACTTATTGAGTGTCTTACGTATGCGATATCTTCGTCAATTGAGGACTGACTTTGATGATTATTATTAATTAAATAGGTGATACTTAAGGGGTCAGTTTGGAAAATTAACCCCTAACATTGACATTCAAACTTTGATATCCCTTAGTCCACTCAAAAGGGTAAGAAATAACCGTTTACAGGAAGTGAAACCGAATTCAAACAACTAAAAATAATAAAAAATTATTTTACTCTGAAGCTTTAACTCTTTTATGCAATTTGTCTTAGCAGCTTACTTTTTATTAAAAGTTTTTTTTTTACATTTGTAAAGGATAAAATTTTTAAATTTATATTATTTTTTATATATATTTATGCATAAAATCAAAAAATTAATTTCTCAAACGTGCTAGAGCCATGCTGCAGATATATTATGCTTGTAGCATGAATGGCTCGACCGGGGAAGGACAACGCTCTCACAGAATACCAGCGTAAAATAACAGCTTAACGCTGCTGTGTTTGGTAACGTTGTTATGGTGAGTGTAGAAAGCCTGAGACCTTTTTTACTGGAAACGAGGCATTCCATCTTAGTCCTCACGGGTGACAACGCATCTGCATTTTGATTCGTAATCGAAGATAGATGTAGATGTCTATGGGCCACAGCAACCACTTACCATCAGGTGGACTGTGTGCTCGTTTGTCACCCTCATCCTATAAAAAAAAACATTTTATTCTTTATTGTGCATTTATTATTGGACAAAGAACAAAATAAATTTGCATCATTTTAACACTTTTATATCATACCCATATTATACCATAAACAAATAGTCGTCAGTGAACACGTTCTACTCTGTAAATATTTAATCTTTCAGGTAAATTTTCCTCAGCGCAGTTTATATATAAAACTTGCACATGCAGTAAATAAATAGTTTTTGTTACTAAAGTAACCTTCATACACACCTTCAGTGCTTCCACTCAGAGTATGCGCTATCCCTATCATAGGTAACTCTTCATCGGGTCCCTGAATCGCCGACGCTAATCGGTACATTCGTCTCCTACTAAGCCAAAAGAATGCTGCGCACAGCACAAAAACAAAACACGCCAACCACAGAAACATGATAAAAATAACTGTTTAAAAACACAGTCAACGATGTGACGATGACAAGAAGAAGTAACGCGTATTCTGCACTAGAAAATTGCGTCGTGTTTTATATATAACCCTTTGTCTGTTTTTTATCGTTGCAATAACGACCAGTCAATAAAGATCTAACAACTCAGCAGAAACGCGCCAAAATTACGCCTGCGTTGTTTTGCGATGCACCGAACGGTCGTATGTAACTTTCCTAAAATCTTAAAGAAAAACCTTGGGGTCATAGAGATCATGGTGTGACTATTTAGAAGTAAAATATCGCGTCTAACAAGTAACTGTATCAAGTCAAATTTTTTGCATTTTTAGTTAATAATTGATTAGAAAGAAGATTTTTTCCCTACCGACTGGCAAGACGGACGTATTATGGTCAGGCGCAGGTATGGTGTGCTAGGGCTTAAAAATTAAGATTCCAACGTTTTGTCGGATGAAATCGTATCTAGCAAGCATATTATACATATAAATGATATAAAAAACACATTTTCAGAAAGATAAATGATTGTTGAACTTCTTAATATTTTTTTTAAATCGATAAAGTATTTTTACATAAAAAGGGGTTTTATTGGCTCATGGTGTGGATTTATCAAGTCCGCATGGCGGCGTAAACAAGATAACTTTTGAAATATATCAATTGTTCAACTCAATCTATTTTTAAACTCTTCATCTATCATGTGGGAAGCCATAGAATGTAAATGGCAGTTTAATTTTGTTTTGTTTAGTTATAATTCATTTTTATCGGCTAAAAAATGGCGAAATTTTCGGTAGTTTGAGAGCCTTGTATTAATTTATTTTACTAAATAGGCCGCAGCCGCACTCCGAGCCACAGCCACAGAGTACTTTATTTCCTCCTGGCTCAAATGCCGTCGTGAGTGATCGTTTATTACAGGAGCTCGTGCAGAAAAATATCGATCGCCGTAAAAATACAAAATATTACTAAAACCAAATTTGATACATACTTGACCAAGGTAAGAAATTATTATTATTTTATAATCTCAGATATTTATTACAATATTTTGTTTCGTTAAAAGCACGCAGGAATTATATAAAAATATACTTATATATGGAAGCTGATAAGCAATACGATGTCAAGCACACGAACTTTATTTTGAGAAAATGGCGTCTAATAATGTCACACTAATTTTCAATAAATTTGTTTGAAAAAATATGTATCCACCGGATTTTTTTTTTCTATTTGATGAAAGGAATAATGAATTGAAAGTAGATTTTTTTTTCATAATAACGGAAAAAATACTGATAAGGTATAAAAATTTGGTTATTGCATATTGCAAAATACGGAATACGCTATAATATTCGGAACAGGAAGTTAAGAAACATAACACTATTTTGCTAAATTCTGATTCCAGGATTTAATCAAAGTAAGTGTAAGTATGTTAAGAAGAATAAATGAATATTGGTAAAAGTATGTCTCACTTACAGTTAGTAAAATACTTTAAAAAAAATATATATCTACGAATATAAAAATACAAGAAAGCTATTTTTTTAAACAAGAGTCTGAGGAATGGAAAAGTTTTTCAAGATAATTAAATTTTTCCATTCCTCAGACTTATCGTTTCTTAACAAAGTATTATACTCTTAGGTAAGCTTAAAATATTATCAATAACTTTATATCAGTCTTATTTTTGGAAACATTTTATTAAAGTTAAGTTAGTTAATTAACTGAGATATTTTATTATCACTTTAACTTAAATAACAAAGCGTTAGACTCATCGTTTTAAACAAAATATTATAATTTAGGTACCTACTTATGTGTTATCTACAACTTCAAATCAGTCTTATTTTGGTTATAATCTTCTTAAAGTTAAATTAGTTAATAAGCTGAGGTATTTTAATATCACTTTAACTTAAATAACTAATATGATATTCCTTAACTATTTTAAAGAGATTTTAGAATTTTGAGATCTTTAGGAACATTTTTGAGTATTCATATAAAATTAAAATGTAAATTACAATAACAATTTATACTGCAACAAATAATAACAAAAATAACGGTCTTTCTTTTACAAAACTTAGTCATTCTTTCTTACTAGCTCAATTATTTTCAACTAAGCATGTGTTTATGTATCCATAACTTTAATCAGTCTCATTGTAGAATCACTTTGACTTAATTTTATCTAAAACTAATCTGATCGTCACTTTAACTAAAATAGCCAAAAAAACGTGAAAGTTAACAAGAAAGTGCTTAATCTTCAATAAAATTTTCTTCTACATCGAAATCAATAGAATTACCCAAGCCATCAGCATAGTCAATAAAATCACCCAACGCACGTTGCGTCCTCAAGAAATTATAAAATCCTTTTGCATCTGTTGGAATGAGCTTTAACAAACCTTTTAAGTCTGGAATTTTCGCAGCTGATAGTTCAAACCCATTCGAGTATAAGATAGGAAGATCAAGTGCAAAATTCGGCTTTTGTTTCCGACTCTTTCCTCATTTTGAAATGTCAATCACCTGAGGTTGCTCCTCGAATTTTGTTTTCATGAAAAGTTTCGATGGTTCATCACGACGTTATTCTATTTCGAAATGTGTAAGCCAAGATACTTTTTTGATTATCTACATCACATTTACGATAAGTGAAACAATTTTGTAAGGGTATTACCGATTTAAAATCTTCTTTTTGAAGCCTAGTAACTAGAAATTTGTTCTTGCGGCGACAGTTTTCCATCACAGAAATATAATCTTCTGGAGTATATAAACGAATCTGTGTTTTAAGGCACATTAAACATCCCCGAACTCCGAGTTATTCGGAAGGTAAGTACATATGTCCAGGCTGAAGGTATCTCATAGTAATTTTTTGTAATGTTGCATGACTGTGTAACATGTGTAGAAGCATCTGCATCATTTTGATGTTTCTGTTTTGTCCGCCACATGAATCAGCCCAAAAAGTATTAGCTGAGTTACGTCGAGTTCTAACTTCTTTAAACGAGAACCTCTTGGGTACCACGCCCAGCTTCATGCTCTAGCCAAATGTGGAAATATCCTTTTCCATTAATACCACAATGTATGCTTAAGTTGTGAAGGTTCAGTTGGCGCTTATAATAAACAATATTTGTTGGTAATCATGGTAAACAGTGCGTCTTTTCTAGATCAAAGGTAAGCGTTTCTATTGAAGCATTGGTTTTAGCAGCAGTCAAGTCCTTTTTCATTTGATCTCTTAATTTGTGGGCATGATCCAAATGATCTTTATGTTCTTTTTCTAGTGAAGATAATTGTTCACCAGTAGCAACGGTTTTATTTGCTATGTATAAGTCGCAGCGTAAGCACGTATCTTCTTGTGGCTTCTTAAATCTGAGGTTAAAGTCTTTGTAGAAAGAAAGCCTGAATCTAGAGAAACTTACATGATTTTCGTATTTTACTTTATAAAGATCATAAATGATGGACAAGTTCAAATTTGGAGCCAAATATATTGCTAATGTGCTATGTCTACAATAATGAGAGGAATACTTAGGCAAACTCTCTATAAATTGCTTTATTTATAGTAATTGTTCGCCATCAATTGCGTTTCTGACCCCAGATTTAACACCCCTTTTGTCACTAATAGAAGTTTGCTCTCTAAATTTGTTAAGAGCCACATCGATTCTTGATTGACTAATGCCAAGTGTAAACAAGAAAGCTTATTTACAGACTGGAGTATTACATAATTTGTATTTCCTACTAAAGGCTTGCTTGGAATTTATGTAATAGCTTCTTTTCTTGTTGACTTCAATAACACTACCTTGCAAAATCGCGCACCTTGCCTCGTAAGAATCACAACCCCAAAAGTTTTCAAATTCTTTTATACGCTGATCAATAGACAATTATTTTCCTGTACATTTTAAAGGACATCTACAATCGCCTTAGAGTATTCAACTAACTTAATACTCTAAGACAATCGCTGCTATTAAATTCCTTCGAGCAAACTTTTTCTCCTTTCGTACTGAAGTAATTCTGATTGGTATTCGCTTTTTTCTTTCTTATGCTGCTGTTCTGGTCTATGTATTTCCTTTTCTAAGTCTACTTGTTTTTATATTTATATATTATTATTATTATTACTTATTATTTTGATGATGACTCACCTAAATTATTGTCATTTATTCCGAGTATATAATCAGGGTTTTCAATGTTTTTATGATTCTGATCAACAGAATTTAAAATATTAACAGTAGCTTGTACATGTCTTACATCAATAGTAGGATGTGGGTCGTTTTCTTGAACAGTACTAGAAATATTCTCATGCGAATGCTTTTTTTTATCAAACGTGTTTGAACTATTTTTGTCATTTCCATCAGTTAATGTCTCTATTGTTTGGCAATCATCGTCGTCACTAGCGTTGGAACCACTTCCTCCATTAAAATGAGTAACTATCTCCGTTTGTTGGTCCTTACTTTTATTTAGTTCATCATTTACAAACTTCAATTTATTTTCTTCAACTGTCGGAAACAAAAAGTTAATTGTATCATAAGAGCTTGAGGGAATTGCCTGCACATCATTAGGCTCTGGTACAATATTTATTTCTGAATGGTCGAGTAACTTAATTATTGGTGAAACACTATCCATTGAAATATCATCTGGCAATGTATAAGTAAACAGACAGCGCATCTGGAGTTTTGTAATTCTATAGAATAATCTAAGTCTCGATCAGTTCTAACATTAGGTGCAGGAATATCTTGAGGTTTATTTGTGTTGGCACGTTCCGTATTTTTATTCAAATCTTTTGTATTGAAGTTCGCAAGATTGACTAGTAATTGTCCCCTTGATTTTGGCAGTGAAATCGCTGTACAAAAAAAGTCAGGAAAACATTAGTAGTAGTGGTGGAGGTATATGAGAATGACACCTAAACAACTCGATATAACTTAAGCGATAATTTTTTTTGATTTTTCTAAATAAATTTCAGGGTACTTAAAATATAAATTAGGTCTCGTAAAAACTAACTTACATTACGCAATAATATGTTAAGCATCGTAAACTGCACTGTATGTTTTACTCAAAAGTCCTTATCTGTTTAGCAATAATGTGTTATGCTTCATAGTACGATCAATACACAGTATAGTTTTGTATTTAGTAATTATCAATCAAGTGGATTATCATAACTATTTATTACAAAAGTTGCAATAAATCTAGATACATCTCTTTAAATTTTGAGATCCTGTTTGGTGCTTTCAAAAAAAAATTCTTTACGTTTAATACTAAACTGTTAATCTTTTTAAACTGAGACCTTAGGCATTCAGCTAATCTATTTATACCATGAGACAAGCACGTCACATGAATCATTTTTGAATCATTTTACAAAAGTTGCAATAAATCTAGATACATCTCTTTAAATTTTGAGATCCTGTTTGGTGCTTTCAAAAAAAAATTCTTTACGTTTAATACTAAACTGTTAATCTTTTTAAACTGAGACCTTAGGCATTCAGCTAATCTATTTATACCATGAGACAAGCACGTCACATGAATCATTTTTGAATCATTTTACAAAAGTTGCAATAAATCTAGATATATCTCTTTAAATTTTGAGATCCTGTTTGGTGCTTTCAAAAAAAATTCTTTACGTTTAATATTAAACTGTTAATCTTTTTAAACTGAGACCTTAGGCATTCAGCTAATCTATTTATACCATAAAACAAGCACGTCACGTGAATCATTTTTGGATAAAAAACTTGTAGGGCACCTGCAGCTTTTACGATATAAGGAGCAGCATCGCTAAGTAGCAAGAAAACTTGTTCATGTTTAACTCCATCAGGCTACAAAACACTCATTGCATCATTAAAAAGCTTCGCTGAAGTTTGGTGGTTGCATTTAGGAAGTTCTCCACATATCAATAAAAAGAATTTGCTGGCATCTTCTTCATCTAGACGTCCGATAATCACATTGCCAGTGCACTGGTTTTGAGAATCTGTAGTTTCGTTAATGGCGACCCATATAGGGCCATCTTTTATATATTCACGAATTGAAGCCAAACAATTATCATAAATGCCACACACATAATTTTTCCTAAGTGTAGATTCATCAGGAATACGTTTGCCAGAGTATTTTTTCATGAATTGTTTGAAAATAGGATTATTCAACTTCCATAAGGGTATATCTGCACATATCATCGCTTCACATAATTCTTTCGAGAATGTAGAACTTTGGGAGCTGCTTGCGACTGCATCAAAAAAAATGTTGCTTAAATTTGTTCTTTCTTGTAATATTTTGCTTGTGTTTACCAGTAGACACGTGTTGTGATATCAAAAAACGTTGCTCGGTAGATAAAGATTTTTCACAAACATTACAAAATAGTACTTTTCCATCTATAGTTAGGGATTGGTTTGGAAAACCTTCGATAATATACTTTTCCAATTTGAATCGCAATGGTTGCTTTTCCTTAGGCATTTTTGCAACGCGAGTAAGTAAAAAAATAAAATCACACACGACAGATCGATACGGCAAGCACTTAAGATCGTCACTAACGAACTGTGGGTATATAATATACAGTAATCTATGAAATGTAGGCTGTGGGGTACGTGAACGAGTCAGGTGAAGAAAGGCGGCGCGGGTGACGCGGGCGCGGCGGAGTCGTGATTATTCGTGATCGCTTGCATGTGGTCTCGTCACAAAACTCATTTTTAGGCATTTCGCAGAGCTGCTGATCCATCTAAGATAAAATAATGAAGATATGGATATATTTACTTAATGTCTTGTGAAATATGGATTTATACTTGAAATATGGAAAAATATGGAAAATAGAAATTGCATTTTCTTGATCAAAATATCATAATTTATGTATTTTCTACATACATAAATTATGAACATACATATTTAAGAACAAAAACCATTACAATTCTACATATGGATTTACATATTAATCCGGGCCCTACTTATCAGCATCCATATACGTCTTGAACTTTACAGACCTGAAGGTGTGTCGGTATCTGCTACTGGAACTCTTCGACGAGGAGAACTACATGTGCCGAGTTTGATCTCGTTTTGTTAGTTATGATGAGACCTTACCTCCAGACTTGATAGAGTGACTTGAAAGTGTACTTTGATGACTGCTACTGTAACTCCTCGACGAGGAGAACTAGATATGCCGAGTTTGGCTTCGTTTTGTTAGTTATGTTGAGACCTTACCCCTGGACTTGATAGAGTGACTTAAAAGTGTACTTTGATGACTGCTACTGGAACTCCTCGACAAAGAGAACGAAATTTTTTTAATGCGCTTAAGGCATGCACAATTGGAGTTACCAATAGTTATTTCTATCTCAAATACTTGCCAAAATAAAACGACAAAAACCTTTATTGAATGTTAAGATCGGTCATTGAATAAACAAGTATTACCATAGCGTTTGTATCATTTCGAGTTACACCATCGTAAATTGTTTCATAAGGACAAATAAATAAAATGTATGCGATCAATATAGTGTTATCTTTTACTTAATATTCTGTTACCTATGATTTCTTTGACGCAAAATAATACCATCTCAAAATGCTACTCTATTGCTAATCAATTTGAAATTATTTTTCATTTTCGGCATGTGTTAAATGTAGTTAATACGCATACATACATACATACGTATATACTTATGACTTTCAAGATATTTAGTATTTTATGCATGTTCTAGTATTACCTCGGTAATTATGAAGCGCAACAGAAGGACATTGAGGATGCTGATCACAGCAAAGTGCAATGAACTAGCAAGAACAAAGACGACAATAATGGCTTACCTAAAAATCCATTCAAACTTTTTTGCGCATTGTTTATGGACAGTGCAGTTCATTATGGCGCAGAACGAATGGGTCGACTCTGTAATGTAAGTAACATCATTGATGTAATACCAAGAGCAAAAGGTTTCTACACACGAGATAAAGGCAGCCGGGAACACATAATTAAAGCTAAGAAAGAAAGAAAGAAATGCGTTTATTCCAGTTTAAGCATGCAACACAGCAAGTAAAAAGTGATTATATGCAAAAAGATAAATAAAACTAAATTAATTATAATTGACAAACATTATAAATTAAAAAAAATACACTTAAAAAAAACCCTGTGCTGCAGCATGAAACTGTGAAAAGGACCGGACACAGTGATAGCATTATTAGCTCGCTCTATTTCATACAGGTTCCAATATTTATTTCTTTAATCCTATGAAGGACAGCTGAAAATTGCATTAATTATGAAAACAGTAACAATTGTTTAGAGTTCAGAATTTTATTAGAGTTTAAAATGCATGCATATTGTATAATAATCCTTGAGCTATAATAATCGTGACTGATCACTACCTTTCTTCTTTCAGCAATTGACCTTCTTATTCAAATGTTTCTGTATAAGTGTATTATAAATTACTTAAGTTGTTTTTCTATAATATGTTTGTATATAAGTATGCTTAAAATGTATGTATTATGTATTGTTTAAAATTATGTATGTTTATGTATCATGTATAGAGTATATTATTTATGTTATTTGTAGTTATATATATTTATTTTTGTATTTACAAGTATAGTATGTATATGTTTATATTTACATTCACGTATATATTCTCAAGTTTTTATGGCACCTGCTTAAGTTTCTCTGCTTAGCTCGTGGTTGACAGGTAGAGAATGCCTAAAGGCATTAAGTCCGCCAATTGTACATCTTAAGTGCAATAAAGATTTTTAAATAAATAAATAATCCTTGTCGTAATACTAGGTCGTGGTCATTGATACTGTAATAATAATAATAATTGGCGCCAAGTTCCAAGGCTGGACCAGCTACTAGACATAGTAGCGCCACTCCAGCCTGGAGAATAAGGGTTGAGGATCGTATCGCAAAGGCTAGAACCCTCATCAGCAGATTGATGAGCTTCGGATCAGATCGGGCAACAACAGGCCAAAAATTGTGCACTCCGTCAGGATGGTATTTGCTGGGACAGATGTCAGTTTGTTCCAGCCGGATATAACGCAAAAACTGACGGAGTGCATAGAGGACCTGAAGAAGATAATCGCTGTTTGGGGGAAGCGGATTCAACGATATACCGAGAGGTGGACGCGTTTCAACCTGAATCATCTCTTCCAGAGTGATAAAAAGAGGCTCTATAAATTATGGGAGCAACTAATGATACGTGGAACGGGCCCAGCACCGAATCAGGCCGACACTGTCGCATGCTGGCGCGGCCTGTGGTCGGAGCCCGTAAACCACAGCGAGGGCCCTTGGACAAAAGTTATGACGAGTCAGTGTTTGAATGTTACACCCATGAACCCCGTTATCATAACGCCGGAAGACGTAGCTGAAGCGGTCCGTAGGACCCCGAACTGGAAAAGTCCGGGTTCGTGGTGTGTCACGCTGTGCTCGCCCGACAATTCCAAAAGGCTCTCGACCAAAAGTCGCTCCCTAGCCACTTCACTACTGGGATCACTCATTTGGTTCCTAATACTAACCAATATTACCACAATATATACTACCACAGATCCGAACAAATACCGCCCTATCACGTGTCTACCCACCATATAGAAGACACTAGCATCCATTTTGAGCGCGAGAATCATTAGTCACCTGGACTCTTATGTGATGTGGCGCGCTCATAATGGATGTCGTAATGGTCGTCGTCGGCGGTTGTCGTTGAACTAAGGAATCACTCCTCATTGACGCGATCATTGACAAGGTGGTTAAACGTAACCGTCGGAACTTCTCTACCGCTGCCTGGATAGACTGCAAAAAGGCATTAGACTCGTTACCTCATACATTGCTGAAGAGGGTCATCAAGCTGTACAAGGCTGACTGTACAGTTAGAGACTTCCTCGGGTGTAGTCAGTGTATAGAGCAGTGGAGTACGATCCTTTGTCATCTAGGCGAGCGGATGACGGCTGCGAAAAACCACATAAGGATAAGAAGGGGTATCTTCCAGGGCGATTGTTTGGGTCCAATCTGGTTCTGCCTCCCTCTTAACCCTCTCAGTACCTTAGTGGAGGGCTCTGGGAGGGGATTTAAGCTTTGGAAAGTAGTAGCAAAAGTGAACCACATTTTCTACATGGACGATCTCAAATTATTCGCCTCCAGTCGCTCCCATCTCGATGAATTACTAATATAATATAGCATGCAAATTAAATTTTAATCATGAATACCTACATTAAACAATAAAACACTTTAAACAATAAAATAACTTATATGATATTAAAAATTAACACATTATGTAAACATTTTTATTCAAACCATATTTCTACAATGTCTACAATATCAGAATGTAGTAGTCAGAAATTCATTAATGTTATTAAAATTTTTGTCAATTAACCAGTGGTACAGACTATTTTTAAATAAATTCATATTAAGTAGAATTTTAATCTCGTCAGGTATTTTGTTGTATATAGGTACGTACACACATTGGTAAATATTTTTATTATATTTAGTTGACTTCGGAACTTCGCTTGGAACTTATCTATTCGGATTTCTTTTAAGCCTAGGATTAACATCAAAGGACTTTTTAAATTAATCTGTATGGTTGTTTTATAAATTTAACTATTTCAAAAATGTATAACGATGACAGAGTTAAGGCGCCTACTGACATGCCTGCCGCAGAGGCAATCTAGGGAGCACAGCGATCGGAGCAATATCGGAGGTGTCTCTACACACACGCCTGCCGTTCAGTATGAGAGTGTACGTCTCGCTGGACGCACGTGTTAAGAATGGCGCCAGTTTTATCGAAATATCAATGAATCGGTATATATAGCCTTGGCTCTTTTCTATATAGAATAAGGGTGACAAATGAGCACAGTCCACCTGATGGTAAGTGGACACTGTGGCCCATAGACACCCACATTTATCAATAAAACAACTAATTAATTAATAATTACAAACATAATATAGTTCTTATAGCATAGCTCTGACACGTTATTTTAGGCTATCAAAGACAATTAAATATGACTAACTTCACTCGTCATAATTTAATACCAATTTATTGTGATATAACTTAACTAACTAGTGCTTAGTAACTATAATATAACTAGTGTTACAAATAGCCAGGATAGTTTTCTAATGATGAGTTTCAATAAATTTAATTACTAAAATTTGTATTTTTTATAATTATTTAGTTAATGACATTTTATTTATATTCCAGCAATTTTAATACTATTGGAGTATATTCTTTCCCATACTAGCCCTTATAATAAGTTAGGTAACAAATCCCTGTAATGTGACTTGTAAGTTACAACGTTCAAATGACGTCCATTCTGCAGTTCTGACTTGTACTCATACGTGTGCTCCGCGCGAAAGTCGCAACGAACTGATTGAAATTGCTCCAATTTCGCTACACACGCGACAGCGGCAGGGCCAATCTAGGGAGCAAGGAAGGTCTTGCGCTCCTGCCGCCCTGCCGCAGGGCCGACTTACAAAATTGCCCCTGCTTGCCTACACACATCACAATTAAGGGTCATCCCCACTCCTACACCCAAGATTGCCCCTGCGGCAGGCACGTCAGTAGCCGCCTTTAGCAAGCAAAGATTTTTGAATATTGGATTACATGATTCACTTGTTGGAATACCACATATCGCCCTTATGCACTATAATTAACAGTGGTAGAGCCACGCGGCAGCTTTTGCTGTCGCACGGATGGGCCGGCTCGAACCGGGGTGGTACCACGACCTCACAGAATACCAGCGTGAAGTAGAGGTTTACCTTTGCGTTTCGCTTGGTGAGTGCAGGTGGTCGGAGGCCCTTTTTACTGGAAATGAGGCATTCCATCTTAGTCCTCACGGGTGACAACGCATCTGCATTTTGATTCGCAAACGAGGATAGATGTAGATGTCTATGGGCCGCAGCAACCACTTACCATCAGGTGGACTGTGTGCTCGTTTGTCACCCTTATCCAATAAAAAAAATACACATATAAGGCTTACTATAGAATGTATTGTCGTTGATTCCTAATACATCTGTAAAATTTCTGAATATACAGGCTTCTGGAAATGAAATAGGAATCTTATGAAATGCCATTACATTCTTACAAACATAGGTACTATTTTAGCATCGCTGTATTTCACCCAATTAGTTAATTACATTTTTGAGTTTAAAAAAATTCATAATTTGATTGTTCGATATAGTTTTATTTCTTTTACTATCCACTAATACTCAATGCTAAATAAAAATCGACAATAACGTATCAAAATCAATTGTATTAAATTTTACGTATGCATTATTGTCGTAACTCAGAATGGTCCTACAACATTCACAATCATCATCCCAAAACATTGAGCATTATAGACACAAAATTGTCAAAACTTAAATGCTGTTTAGTATTTCATAAAAATGTATGATTTAAATTATATAAATGTTTAAACCAGATGGAAGTTAGCGTAAAACATTCTTTTTTTTAACTAAACTGCATGCCAATTAATTGCTCCATAAATGCTCCAGCAGAATCCGAAATTGCTCCAGCTCTATTGTTATTAGTTAATTTATAATTAATTAAAAAAAAATTAAGTATCAAATATTTAATTTTGCAATAAAGTATAAAATATCTACTTTTTTAAATTAAACTGTATGCCAATTGATTGCTCCTTAAATGCTCCAGCAGAATCCGAAATTGCTCCAGTTCTATTGTTATTAATTAATTTAAAATTAATTTTTAAAAAATTTAAGCATCGGCAATTCAATTTTTTTAAAAAACATAAAATATCTACGTTTTAAAATTAAACTGTATGCCAATTATTTGCCCCTTAAATGCTCCAGCAGAATCCGAATTTGCTCCACCTCTATTGCTATTAGTTAATTTATAAATAATTTTAAAAAATGTAAGTATCGAAAATTTAATTTTGCTATAAAACATAAAATATATAGTTTTTAAAATTAAACTGTATGCCAATTATTTGCTCTTTAAATGCTCCAGCTGAATCTACAATTGCTATACCTCTATTGCTATTAGTTAATTTATAATTAATTTAAAAAAAAATTAACCAGAAGGAAGTTAGCGTAGAACATTATTTTTTTAAATAAAATTGTATGCCAATTAATTGCTCCTTAAATGCTCCAGCAGAATCCGAAATTGCTCCACCTCTATTATTATTAGTTAATTCAAAATTAATTTTAAAAAAATTAACCAGAAGGAAGTTAGCGTAGAACATTATTTTTTTAAATTAAATTGTATGCTAATTAATTGCTCCTTAAATGCTCCAGCAGAATTCGAAATTGCTCCATCTCTATTGTTATTAGTTAATTTATAATTAATTAAAAAAAAATGAAGTATCGAAAATTTAATTTTGCTGTAAAACAGAAAATATCTACTTTTCAAAATTAAACTGTATGCCAATTAATTGCTCCTTAAATGCTCCAGCAGAATCCGAAATTGCTCCACCTCTATTGCTATTAGTTAATTTATAATTAATTTTGAGATAGTGTTCCCATTTGAGTAATAGCGCCATCATAAATAGAATGTAACATTCTATGGTTAAAGTCATTTTATCGAACAAAAATTGATTGACTATCAAGGTGGTACGTAGAATAGATACTAAATGGCATAAACCCAAAAAAATAATATTAACCGGTGAGTTTTGAAATTATGGATTCTTATGAATGAATTGGACAAACATGTTAATAGTTTTTTTTTGTGTTTAAGCCATCTAGCGTCTTTTTTGCGTACCACCTAATATAATTGCTCCCTATTAATTAATTAATTTATAATTGTTATTTTTTGTTTAAAGAATTGCTCTACCACTACTTTTATTACTACCTTTAAACGAGAAATTCTTGTATATATATATATTTGGGGACTCTGATTTAACACATAACCTACATTTTATCCCAGAAAATTAAATAAATCCCGCGGGAATTAAAAAACCTTAGTCCACGTGGACGAAGTCGCGGGCATCATTTAGTTAACAGATAAAATATTTTATGAATTTATTTTATCTAAGGATAGAAATTGTTTATGTACATTTTTATTTTAATACAAGTAAAAGGCCAGTTACGTGGGCTAAGCCCACTCAGGACATGTTATCTTTAAAATCACTGGTCAAAGACCTTTAGATTGATATAAAATAATAAGCAAAAAGTCCAAAGTCCAAAAGTCGCATCTCAGCTACTCAGCTGTCATTGTCAATTATGTTTAGACTAGGTAACAGAATCTACTCAATAATGTTCTTCTTTAGTTGAGTGCTTAAATTTTGATGCTTTTTCAATGAGTAATAAAAAAAATATCGATATCGATCCGCAATCATATTACAAATCAATTTTGGAAAAACCTAAAAGTTAACCGTACAGTGGTCGGGTGGATTATAATATTATTCCATTTTTAAAATTTCAGAAAAGTCACTTAAAAATGAATCTTTTGACATGTCAAGTATTAAAAGTTGAAAAGTAGGAGGACGTGCTCAGTGCAGCACGTGCATGTGCATTTATTTATGATTTATTTTTAAATAATAACTTGCTGGTCGAAGAGTGTATTAACGAATAGAGGAAACACTAGCGATCACATTATTATACACAGCAAACAATCATATTTGTGATCTCACTTTGAAATTAATGTGTCATTTTCATATATTAATATCTAAAAGTTCTTTCATTATTATTATTTGAATAAAAAGGAGGTATAAATGTTTTTGTTTATTTAATATAATTAACCGTTGACTAAATGTTACCTTGTTTTATTTAAAATAGAGTATGTATTAGTTAAAGTTGATGTTTTACGGCTCTCTTCTTATTCTAGATTGGACTACATATGAAATCCATGTGACCACTTCTTGTTTTTATAAGGCGCGACAACTACAGTGTTAAGAAATAGTCTTGTACACTTACTTAGCTGTCATGTTGCCTATTCGTTTATTCGAATTTCCACCTTAGCTTTATATTTATATATTTTTATTAGTTTTCTCAGTGCTAAATTTAAAAAAAGTATAAAATATATTAATACTTATATATATTATGTAAGTTATTTATATGTATAACTTATATAAATATATTACAAAAGCGTTACAAAAAACAGTGTGTGTCGTGAAGACACACGACAGAAGTGAAACTTATGTATTACAGGGAAACATTTCAATTATTCATCAATGATTTTTGAATAACATGGATGGTGTGTATCATTCATTTATTTACATAAAATTATATACATATGTGTCACAGTGCATCATCTTCTTCGATCTTAAGAAGAGACATATCTGTTTTGTTTGTTAATTAGGTAATTACTAAGAAAAGACGCTAGATGGCACAAACACAAAAAAATATTAAGATGGTTGTCTAATCCATTCATAAGAATCCATAATTTCAAAACTTACCCATCAATATTATTTTTTTGGCTTCATACCATTTAGCATCTATTATACGCACCACTTTCGAGAGTCAATCAATTTTTATTCGATGAAATGACTTTTACTATAGAATGTTACTACATTCTATTGACGATGGCACTATTACTCAAATGGGATCACTCTTTCTCAAAACTAATTATAAATTAACGAATAGCAATAGAGGTGGAGTAATTTCGGATTCTACTGGAGCATTTAAGGAGCAATTAATTGGCATACAGTTTAACTTAAAAAAGTAGATATTTTATACTTTATTACAAAATTAAATTTTTGATACTTAATTTCTTTTTTAAATTAATTATAAATTAACTAATAGCAATAGAGGTATAGCAATTTCGGATTCAGCTGGAGCATTTAAGGGGCAAATAATTGGCGTACAGATTAATTTTAATAAGTAGATATTTTTTGTTTTATAGCAAAATTAAATTTTCGATACTTATTTTTTCTTAAAAATTAATTATAAATTAACTAATAACAATAGAGCTAGAGCAATTTCGGATTCTGCTGGAGCATTTAAGGAGCAATTAATTGGCGTACAGTTTAATTTAAAAAAGGAGATATTTTTACTTTATTGCAAAATTAAATTTTCGATACTTAACTTTTTTTAAATTAATTATAAATTAACTAATAGCAATAGAGGTATAGCAATTTCGGATTCAGCTGGAGCATTTAAGGGGCAAATAATTGGCGTACAGATTAATTTTAATAAGTAGATATTTTTTGTTTTATAGCAAAATTAAATTTTCGATACTTATATTTTATTTAAAAATTAATTATAAATTACTAATAACAATAGAGGTGGAGCAATTTCGGATTCTGCTGGAGCATTTAAGGAGCAATTAATTGGCATACAATTTAATTTAAAAAAATTATGTTCTACGCTAACTTCCTTCTGGTTAATTTTTTTAAAATTAATTATAAATTAACTAATAGCAATAGAGGTTTGCTGTTGTTTGTTTTAAAATTAAACTGTTTGGCATACAGTTTAATTTTAAAAGCTATATATTTTCTGTTTTATAGCAAAATTAAATTTTCGATACTTACATTTTTTTTAAATTATTTATAAATTAACTAATAGCGATAGAGGTAGAGCAAATTCGGATTCTGCTGGATCATTTAAGGTGCAAATAATTGGCATACAGTTTCATTTTAAAAAGTAGATATTTTATGTTTTTTAAAAAAAAATAATTGCCGATACTTAAATTTTTTAAAAATTAATTATAAATTAACTAATAACAATAGAACTGGAGCAATTTCGGATTCTGCTGGAGCATTTAAGGAGCAATTAATTGGCATACAGTTTAACTTAAAAAAGTAGATATTTTATACTTTATTACAATATTAAATTTTTGATACTTAATTTTTTTTATTAATTTTAAATTAACTAATAACAATAGAGCTGGAGCAATTTCGGATTCTGCTGGAGCATTTATGGAGCAATTAATTGGCATACAGTTTAGTCAAAAAAAAGAATGTTCTCCGCTAACTTCCATCTGGTAATGTTTAAAACTTTGGAACGCTTTATCTTGAAACAACGTTTTTTGAGTTAATACAGTGTTAAATATCAAGCGCGATATGTTAATTTATAACTTAAACATGTATAACGTGAATAAAATAGTAATTTTTTCTCTTCCTTTCTGACTATAATAGGTAATTCTAACAACGCACAAGGTTTAAATACATACATAGAATAACGTCCTCCAGACCGAATTTCGGTCACTGTGCCCAGTCTCAACGGAGACTTGCCATACATAGAATATCCTCTCTTCAACAGAAGAGTCCCATGTATAGCTAACAAGCTTATGAAAGAGGAAAAATGGAAAAGGTTTAATAATATTTCTAATATAGTTTGGCAAAGTAGGTTAGTAAAAAGTATTAGTAAGCTGAACAGGGCCAGCCATCTAGCTCGAAGAACCGACAATCGTAGTAAGGTTCTCGAATGGCAGCCTCATACCGGTAGGCAAAGTGTGGTGTGGTCGTCCACTAGATGTAGTGGCGATGTCATGGAAGTCGATGGATGCGGATGGCTCAGGATCGTGCTTTATGGCATTCTCTTGGGGAGGCCTATATAGGACTAATACGTCCACTGCTGAACTTAGGATCTTAAAAAAACTTAGGATATCAGTGACGAAACTAGATAGAACGATCGTGTTTGAACTCATTTGAAAGGGCTCATAAAGTCCTAGGTGGCTGTTATGACCTCACCTTTCTGATAGAACTACACTAGATAGAACGATCGTATTTTAACTCACTTGAAAGAGCTTATAAAGACCTAGGTCAATGTGATGATATTACCTTCATGATGGTGGACTTAGAAGGTGAGGTAAAAGATCTCAGTTATGCCACTACGAAACACCATCTTGTTTGGGCTCATTTGAAAGGGCTCAAGAAGTAACTAGTTGAAATACCCTTTCAGATTTATTTTGATTTGTGCCTTATTACCAGACTGTGTAATAGTAAAAACAGTATTATTACTCACTTTATTATGTTTTCAGGCAATTAAAAAACCAGGAAAACTCCCAAATAGGTACAAAATTAAAATAGGTACAAAACGGCCATATATTTTACAGGCAATAAAAAACAAGGCAGAACGGAAAAAGTATAACCAACTACAACCAGAAGATGAAAATATCTGCGTACTTCAAGATAACCTACAACCACCATTAACATCAATTGACCAAATTACCTTTACTCAGTATTTAGAATTCAAGAATTCTAAAATAAGAATAAAATAAATAATTCTAAGTAAATGAAACAATGTTGTACTCAATGATTTATTACACGAATACTACACATTTAATAAAACAAATTTTTCGGATGTTATTTTGTTTAATTTAACTTATTTTAATTCGTGACATTTGGATGCTTCAACTTTATTTTAGAATGTAGCACGTAGCGTGCTCAATTAGATAAACATAGAAAGCTAGGCTATCCTATTTCCGTTACTGAAAACGCATAACGATAAGCATTATCAATGTGCCTAGTGCGAGATTATATTTTTACATATTCGATCCCGAGAAAGTTAACTACGATTTGTATAGAATAAAATCAGCGCCAACTAGTGGCAATAATCGGAATCACAATTCATTATTACCTATTTGTTTATGTTTCGTAATTTGATCAAGGTTTCGATAGTTTGTGTTAGTATTATGAGATTGTGAATTAGCCATTTTATTTTAATGTTAATTATTGAAAGGATTAAATTGAAAGCAAAAAACTTGAAGATGTTTTCGTCCTAATATGATTTTATGGTAACATTTATGGAGCAGTGAATGGAATTTAGTTACTTAGTGTTACGTGAACTTAAGATACTTACTTACTACTGACTTAATTGTTAGATAGTGATGGTAGGAACTTGTATTTATCAAACGCTATTTACACAAAATACTTGAATACTTTCTTGGAAAAGGCGATATCTATCCTTAAATTACCTGTCATCGGTGTGTAACAACGGACTAAAATATACACAAGCTTTTGCTTCAACACTGGCGTTATAATAGCAGTCATCTATTATTATTAGTTATTAATGCCTTTGTGGTTGCAAACATCTTCCTAACTAAAAAAACCTCCTGCCTAAATTATATATCGTCTCACAAAACGAAATAAAATTACCTCTTCAACAATTATTCTCACTCTTCTATCTCACTGTAAAAATTTAGGTGAAAACTTTTTTGATATCGACGGCGTAAAGTTTTACATCTCGAACAAATGAAATTGCCGCTCCAACTAATCACGTACGTTAACCTTCTCACTCTCGAATGAGTCAATGCGCGAAGATGATTCCGATGGTTGCCACTAGTTGGCGCTGATTTTATTCCATACAAATTGTAGCTAACTTCTCGGGATCCAATGCGTAGAAACATCATCTCGCACTAGGCACACTGCTCGTTTGTCACCCTTATCCTATAAAAAAATATCGCTTTTTTTCGATATGTAAAACTCCGAAATTGATATATTTATAATTATCGATATATTGAAAATCCGATATTTGAGAAAAAATCAACAGTCCTAGTCTGAACTGATCAGTTGGACTGATTAGTTGAACTGGCCGTGTGTGTCGTACTTTTTTGGATTAACTGATCAGTTAAACTGATGTCAATTTAACTGACCGTGTGTGTCGGCCATAAGAGTGATAATATTGCCATTGTAATTGGATGTTATGTTTTCTCTAAATTATTGTTTCCGCTTTTATGCAAATGTCTATTACATCATTTGATAGTTATATAAGACCACCTCTGTCTTTCATTATAATAATACATTTATGATAATGATTTCATTCTTCTGATACGAGTGTGTTAGATTATTACATACTCTAGGATGGGTAGGTCATTTAATAACTGATATTAGTAGTTGATATATTTTATTTGTCTACTCACCCACAAAACGAGATTATTGTACTTTAGATTTAAATTAAGTTTGTATCATGTTATCTACTTCCGATTCTTGGTTCACTAGCGTATCGAATAATTAAGGGCTGATTAATTACTTAAATAATTACTGTCATTGGTTAGATTAATAAGATAATTTATTAAGAATAAATAAATGACAGTTAAATAGTAACAACTGACGCCGTAACCTTGTCAGCTCCTGGGGAACCTAACATTGAGGTGTATAAAGGTAGGCTGCGAGGAATAGATCGGGGAGTTGTTTCATAACCGCCAACAAGTGAATAAGTGAAAGGAGTAATTCCTAAGGAGCCGAAAGGCTTCTTAAGCTAAGTAACCTATTTTATTGGACCGGAATACTGAAGCTAAGTAACTTATGCATTTTGTTATTATACTATATCTTTTAAAAAGCTGCCGCATGGATGGGCCGGCTCGAACCGGGGTGGTACCACGACCTCACAGAATACCAACGTGAAGTAGAGGTTTACCTCTGCGTTTCGCTTGGTGAGTGCAGGTGCCCGGAGGCCCTTTTTACTGGAAATGAGGCATTCCATCCTAGTCCTCACGGGTGAAAACGCATCTGCATTTTGATCTGTAACAGAGGATAGATGTAGATGTCCATGGGCCGCAGCAACCACTTACCATCAGTTGGACTGTGTGCTCGTTTTTCAACCTTATCCTATAAAAAAAAAATTCTAAACACTTTTCCTGTAACCTTACATTAAATATTAAGACAGTAAATTATATACTTTAAAGCTTTTTCTTTGTGACTACATTTTTATAAATCTAACAAGTATTTGTTGACATTTCTCACAAGCAAGCATCTGTAGCAAAAATCTGACAGATTAGACATAGCCAGCTATTTAGGAAATCACATGTTTTGATTGCGCATGAGTCGTGATGCTGTTAATTGTGCGTGATTTATGTTCATATAATCTCGTAGTTTTTTTTGCAGTCCGCTACAAAGCTGAAGGTGGGTCCGTTACAAATTGAATGAGCATTACAAGAAATGTAACTACAGAACGCGCTCCCTGCAAACAAGATAATAAAAATGATAATAATTATTACACAAACAGTATCTCCTACTATTCCAACACCTCGTCTGATTGTAAATGGTTTATAGCGCCTCCTATCACCATCAGAACAAGCCGTCTTAGATAAAATATGGACAAATCTGATGATGTATTATTAGTCTGTACATGAAATAACGACCTGATAGGAGATGCAAGAGGTCAATGGATGGAAGTTGCTCAAGACCGTACTTTATGGCACCACTTGGGGAGGACAAATTCAACAATGCATTTTATGTGGACTGTAATGATGATGATTATTATTATAAGCCTCGATAATTTGATATATTTGCCACATCACAAATATACTTAAAAGATTTGCATTATATACTTATTAAGTAATTACCTATAATAATTCCACCACAGGGCGAAGTCCACTAAATTCTACGAAGGTTATCCTCTTTCCTAATCAGCCTAAAAACCATCCACAACTGCACATGGGTCTCTCCCACAGTAGACGATGAGCCGAGTGAGAAGATTTGCCGTTATCGCCACGCTCGGCTGGAGACGCGCAGTACAAATTGTCTCGCACCATTTTCTAATTTGCTCCCGTCATTGGTCGGGGATTTTATATTATATAGTAAGTGATGGCTTGATCAGATTAGGTTAGTAGGTATGCTCAGAATTTCTCTGCGTGATAGAATTCTAAATGAGGATATCCGCAGAAGAACCAGAGTAATCGACATAGCACAACGGGTCAGTCAGCTGAAATGGCAATCGGCCGCCCATTTAGCTCGAAGAACCGATAACCGATGGAGTTGAAATGTTCTTGAGTGACCCAAACTATTATTTCGTACCGGTAAGCAAAGTGTACGTCGGGATCTCGCCAGATAACTAATTGTCTGATCACGACCTAAAAAGACATGCAGGAAATGGAAAGTTACAGATGCGTTGACCTCAGGTGAAATGCCTCGTCCGTATCCTTCATAGCGGAACACAGCAGTGCAAGCATTGATATTCGATAACAGAAGCTTTCAAATAAAAAAAGAATCATCGAAATCGCTTCACCCACAAAATTATAGTGTTATAATAAGTATTATTATAATTCAAATTAGGATGCAGGAGCTTTAGGACCACGATTTCCTTTCCTTTTGGGAGGCTTATGAACAACTGTGGATTTGAGAGTCTGTTAAGACTTTTGGATGGTATCGTGCCTTCCGTTGGTCGTCAGAGCATCAAACATATGTCTCAACAGGATGCACCGCTTATAAGTGAGCATTAATCAATCCTCTCCACTAATTAGACGAAGGCTATACATATAATTATATTATTAAATCACTGCGGGCGTCACTCACCTCTAATATAACCAAATAATCTAGCTTATATAAGCCCCATGCAGTAAACACAGGGACTTGATGCAATAATTGCAGAGACAGCTGCATTGCCTGCAAGTTAAAGATTGATTTTCATTGCTGCGGTTCGTCAAATTTGCCTGACTGTCAAGTACGAATCTTATAAAAATGAAGTTTTTAAAGCTAATTAAGCCCCGCCTAAATTAGGTGGATTTCGTTTATACAACTATAATGAAACCATAGATTTACTGCTCACTAATATTTTTATAACGAGTGGTAAAATCAAAAAATTTGTACAACCGACTTCAATATATAAGTACCTATTATATCCAATTCACATAAACATAAACAAAAAAGTTATGCCCGAATCAACTTATAAGATTGGAGGTACCCCAATAACAACTTTGACAGAAATGAGGATGGGCCGTGGTATACTGAACACATCTGCGTACCCATTCAGAGAGTACAGCCGTAACGTTATGTTGTGTGATAATACATGCATAGCTATGCGATAGCAGCAATTGCGGTTGATTTGTTTGCATTTATTGAACAGTTCCGTTGTCGATCTCCAAAACTCATCATCAAATCTACGAAATTTAAATGGGACCATTTCGGAATAAGCCTCTTTCAAACCGAAAAATAATAATAATATTTTTTTGTTTGACAGTTATACACTACAAAATTAGTCCGTTTTTGGTTTCTAAAGAAACTATCAGTGTTACTAATGTAATACCTAAATGCTTTCAAAAAGCATTAGTGCTGGATTTTTAACACATCCGACAAAGGAATAAAATTTATAAGTTTTTACTATTAAATGGTCGAAATTATAAAAAGGAGAGCCGTAGTAGCTTAGGGGCTAAGTGCTCGTCCTAAATTTTACAGTACGCAGTACGAGGGTTCGGCACGAGGGAGCACCTATAAAATTGTTGTGTTCGGCACTGAAAGGAAACCAAGAGTAAATCTCTATGTCTGAAGGTACAATACTTCGAGAACACGTTAAGCCAACAGGCACTGGAGCATTACAGACTAATTGCTACATAACCTTCTTAGAAATGAGAAGAGCTTACTTTTTACACTACACATGTGTCATTCATTCATTTCTAGTGACCCTATCAATCAAGTATTGATCAGTCTTACGAAGCGGGTCATTCGGGTAGATCATTCAAATTGATCATTTCACGTTTGTACTTTAAGATCTGTGAGACCCGTTCGATAATATCGGACATCACTATACACTGTATAGTATACAGTCCGTCAGAATAAAGAATGGGATTAGAAATGGCGGCTCATCGAGCCCGTACCGTCAATATGCACTGTACCAAAAGTGAAACCCGCTAATAACGGTAAATCATTATAACGTTATATTATTCGGTTAATTGAAAATGTTATATTAATGGGAAAATATTTGAGAAGAATTCGTCGTTGACACTGCAAAGAGGCGAATCTCAATTTTTCAAAAAATTACAGGAGAGCAAGAAAACATTTATTATTCCCCGTCCCCGATTACTAACTTTTTTTTTTTAATTTAGTCTATCAATCCTGGTATTATGCTCTATTTGTTCGTGAAGTTTTATTACAATCAGTTTAGTCATCCTGAAGATTAGCTCGGACAGACAGACAAACGAAAATTGTAAAAATGATTATTATGTCTCAATAACATGTAAATATTTTATACAAAAATAGTAACAAACAAAATCAACAATAATTATGAAGAACAAACTCTCAGAAGGCGTCGTAGCTCACAAATTGGCGAAACCGTACCGATTTTTTGTTTGGTTTTAAGTTATAGAACGTACGAAAAACGCATATCATAACGTATTTTTTTCAGTTTTTACTGGCGGGTGTGAGTATAGATAGCGACAGTATGCGAGCGAGACGTGAATATAGACGACGCTATTTTCAATCCCATTCTTTAACCGCACGGGTACGGGGTAGTACTCTTTGTTCGTAGGTTCTGTCAATCGTTTGATCCGGAGCATTCAAAAACTGCAATTGTAATCGTCAATACTTTGATGTCGTTTTTTAAATAATAATAATAATAAATTAAAACCTTACCTCAGAAGTTACAACTGGGCTAAAGTTATTATTAATAATTTGATGAGTAACAATTGCTGTGGCTTTAGCCTGAAACAATGAATTTGTTTAAATCTTTTTGTTATGTTTGAAGATCAAATGCTTACCAATTTTATTACACTTCTTATTTTTATTTTCTAATAGTTGATAAGAACATATTTACTTGTTAATAGCTTAAAATTATTAAAACAGCAAAAAAAACATTTAAAAGTATATATTTTAAAAAGGGTCGAAAAACACGAAGTTTTGGCAAATCGAAGGTTAGTACAGATGTAATTCAATCAAGTTTTAGGCTTTTAGGAACATCAAACGTACCATAGATTTATTGTCATCATTATCGTGTTGAAAATATCGGTCAGTTTGATCTCTAAGAGGTAATCAGGGATTTTACCATGCCTAATGTTTAGAAGGGTAAAAATAGCCAGTATAATTACTGCTGTGAGGCATTTGAATTTGGAAACGTGGAAAATGCTATAGAAAATGCAATGGGATGCAACATTTCTTCGCAGCGTAAGTGAATTCAGCTGATCAGAAAAAACTCTGTCATCGACGATTTGAGCCATTCTTCGCTGGATGTGGTCAAGTGGAGAAAACTGGCACTGGAGTACCCCGGTCTAGAGATGAGAACAGCACTCCATCCAAGGGTGAACTTGTAAAGTTGCAAACGGTGTGCCGGTGTGAAATACTGTCCCGTTCTGATGAGCACGCCAAGCTTTTTAGAGGCCAGTTCAGCCTTCCCTTTCAAGTGAACGCGGAACTGTCGAAGGTCATTCGATATGTCGATACCGAGGATTCTGGTGTTGGCTAAGGCAGCATGAGGGAGTACCCCCAAATTAACGAGATACGACAAAAGAGAGACAAAAGGGTTATTTTTAGTAGTAAACTCGAAACTCCCCAATCCGAAATTTTTCTTATTAAGGGACTCTACTTCAAACACAAGTTTGTTCAGACACTCGATGACGTGTTCCCGAAAATATTAGACGGCCGGTGTAAAACGCATCACCAGTGTTACAATCAATAATAGCAACATATAATTCATATATAGAAGAAACAGCGTAAGTGATAGCATGCAGCCTTGTGCAACACTAGCATTAATCTACTACGACCTTGACGCTCAGATCTGCAAGAAAACTGGCCATCGAAGGTCTTCGCTATGTCTAAAGTAACGACCAGGGCCTCCCTCTGGATACTACTGCTTCCGCTCATCTATGAGTCAGGTAAATTAGAAAATTAGAACTAGAACCAGACGATTGGTGGTGGCTTAAGGTGCGTTATGAGCTGATAGTTTATATTAGATTCCATTATTTTGAGGAGAACAAGAAGGCGATGGTGATAAGCCTGTAGTCGAACGGATCTGAGCGGTCACCTTTTTAGAGATCGGGTACACTAAAGCTGCCTTCCATGAGTTCAAGATTACGCCCGATTATCAGGTAGCACCCGTCTTCAGCACAATAGAAGGGACACCATAACCCACTCGACTTGTTGACGTCCAGGGAGAGGAATGCTTTGCACTCTGAGCGCTGTGTAAACCGCAGATCTAGCATGGAGTAACGACACCGCGGGATGGTCGGCGGTGTGTACACCCCGTCATCAAGAGACAGTTTCTCCTTTGCGGCATGGGCCAGTGAATCGTTTTCCCTGTGCAGAGATGGAACAGATGGCTGACAGAAATTTCCTTCGACATCCTTGACAAAACACGTTAATAAAATCAGAGGTAGAGAAGAGAGCTTAAGCAGTTTAAAATCTTTAAATCACGTCCACCCAGACAACGAAAGACGAACGGTACCAAGTAATTCAGTCTTATTTTACAGTCTATTAATTTGATTTGAACCAAAAATAAAGAAAGAACAACAAGTAAAATACTTGCGGCACTTACTCTATTATTTCTTGAGAATATTATACCACAGACAAAGGTTTATCTAACAAATTGTCGATATATTGAAAATGGGCCAGGTTAGGAGTACCCGTAACCGACGAGCGTGTATGCGTAGATATATGGATGTAAAGGAGGTGAGAGAGGTGTGTCAGGCTCGTGCCAAATGGAAGTCCGTAGTCTCTGCCTACCCCTCTGGGTGACAGGCGTGAGTGTTTGTGTGTTGTGTGTAATATTATACCAAATTTAATTCTTTACATAAGTGGTGCTTGCAAAGGCAACCGCAGCGCCCCCTTGAACCATGCGCCCTATGCTCCAGCCCAGTTAGCCTGTGGGTAAATCTGGCTCTGTAGATCGCCCTCCCGGTTTTAGAACAAGTCGTTGGATTCGAGGATGGTCCGAATGCGTGATTCTGGTCCGAAGAGATGGGGAGGCCGTGTACTCCGGACACGGATAATAATCCTATAATATCCCGCCACAACTTATCTATCTCATAATTAAAGAAATCCATTATATTGAAATTGTTAGAACTACTGTGCGATTTAGCAGAAGTTTTCTTCCTCGCACAACTTCCTTGTGGAATCGATTACCACCAGCGATTTTTCCTGTTTAAAAGGCCGGCAACGCATCTGCAATTCCCCTGGTGTTACAGTTGTTCATGGGTGGCGGTATTTACTTACCATCAGGTGAGCTGCATGCTCGTTTGCCCCCTCTGCTATAAAAAAAAACTTAATTTGCTAATTACCGCGTAATAAAATAAAGACGAAAGAAGGCTGAGACGGCGCGGATGAAACCGCGGCTACACATTTAGTTAACAATATTATTAGGATAATGTATGTTATCATAAGTCTAAGAGAAAGATGGTGACAAAAGTTCAAAACGTAAACAACAGTGCGTTTATGTAACTCGAGTGGGAATCATTTGGCACCCTCGCAACTGTGTTATTTATTTATTTAATTGTTTTTAACAAAACTATTGGTTATTGGAAATGACGAACAATCGTGGCAACAGCCATAATAATATTGTGTAAAAAAAACATCATCATTCGTCCATCGAACTTCCATTTAACTTAAAATCCATAGACAGGAGAAGAATGGACTTAGATTGTGTAAACCCTCAAACCAAACACGCATTTGTGAACAGATTTTACATATTTTTAGGATCATTTCTATATAACAAGCTCAACAAGTCACTAAAGGTATATAGTGTAAGTTATAAGAATTGAAATATAAGTGTAAGGGAATTTCTAAATAAATTAAATTACGAAGGCACAGAGAAGTTGTTAGAAATTCTAAAATAGTTTGTGTTAATTGTAGGTAACAAATAATTGTTATTTAGTTGTTTCATTTATTATATAAGTAATATAGTTTAATTATTTAAATATCTAGTGTCCTACATTATTAAACCCATTGTGTAAGTGATGTCTGAAACACAGGTACTCAACCTAGTTCAGGCAGGTAGCTAATATTATATACTTGACTTTCTATTTTTCTTTTGTAGATTTTTCATTATTAAGCTACACGTAGTTTTAATTTTATCATAACATGTTATTTTTGTTAGACTTATTTTTACTTTATTTAATTGTAATCATATTTGTTCTTGTATGTAAACATGTGTAATTGGAAATGAAATAAATACTCATTATTATTATTATCAATTATTAACAGTGTACAATTAGTAACAATATTTTTAACAGTGGTAGAGCCACGCGGCAGCTTTTGCTGTCGCACGGATGGGCCGGCTCGAACCGGGGTGGTACCACGACCTCACAGAAAACCAGCGTGAAGTAGAGATTTACCTCTGCGTTTCGCTTGGTGAGTGCAGGTGGCCGGAGGCCCTTTTTACTGGAAATGAGGCATTCCATCTTAGTCCTCACGGGTGACAACGCATCTACATTTTGATTTGTAATAGAGGATAGATGTAGATGTCTATGGGCCGCAGCAACCACTTACCATCAGGTGGACTGTGTGCTCGTTTGTCACCCTTTTCCTATAAAAAAAAATCCTATCCTAATACTTTGCGTGCAATCACACGTTGTAAGGTAGGTCAAAAAGAAAGAGACTTGACTTAGCTTAAGTTTTGAATACCTCCAAGAAAACGGAGATCCATTTGACATTAATTTCAACTTAATACCTCCACCCGTTCCTGAGAAAAAGGGCCTTGACAGCCGGACAGACAGGAACAGGGACGGACGGAGAACAATGTGATTTTGAGGTACGCAACCCTTAAAAGAAGCTAACTTAACTCTATGCTAAAAATCGTGGCCTAATCAACACTAACCAGATATAACATACACTAACCTGCGAAGGGAAGCAGCTTCAACGGACAACCTGTTACTGAAAGGCCTTCAACCAGTAATAGACAGTGACAGGGAAAGAAACATTACATTAATAAAACCTCTAGTCTGAGATATGTATTTAGTATTAAAGTAACAACAATTAATATTGCATATTTTTTATTGGATTCTACCGCTTTTAATTATACTTATTTTTAAATTCCCCACGTTTCAGGACACACCCATGGTCACGGAGGACTAAGGTGATTGACGTTCCGATATCAGTTTGCCCGGAGTACCTTCAGCTTTTTTAATTAGTTTTTTTATTAGTTTTGGTCCGATCTACGTCGGGAATTTAAAAATAAGTATTTTTAGAAACTATTCTACTTCTGATGTTAGAAATGATGTTATTCAATGTGTAAGTACGCGTAAATATAATAAATCAACAATTAATATGTTTATGTTAACATAACTAATTACCGTGTAGTGGTTGGTGGGTATAAGAATATCCACTACCCTATATCACCCCGTGGGTGTCGTAAGAGACGACAGAAGTAAACAAATAAGATGGGCAGCAGCGTCTTTCTAATACCGATTAACAATAAAAAACTTCGGTTGTCCACCCGCTTTTTTTATAGTATCCTATAAGGGGTTTTTTTTTTAGGATAGGGTGACAAACGAGCACACAGTCCACCTGATGGTAAGTGGTTGCTGTGACCCATAGACATCTACATTTATCTTCAATAAAGAATCAAAATGCAGATGCGTCGTTACCCGTGAGGACTAAAATGAAATGCCTCTTTTCCAGTAAAATGGAGCTCCGGTTCTCTAGACTCACCATACGAAACACAGCAGTGTCAAGCTGCCATTTTACGTTGGTATTCTGTGAGAACGTGGTCCTTCCCCGGTCGAGCCGACCCATTCGTGCTACAACTATACTACTAATATAGCTGCAGCATGGCTCTACCACGTATTGAAATGCCAAATAGCAGGCAGGGGGCCTACTTTCAGCAGTGGACTGTAGTAACGGTAACATACTTAACATAAACATAAAACAATTTTACAAAATATACATTTATATTTACGAAGTTGTTATTTGTCACACTCACACACGAGAACATTCTAAATTGAAGTTAACGTTTATCTAAAAACAAAAAATACGTACCTCAGCTGTAGTCAGTTCGCAAAAATATACGATCACGTATACAACAGCAATGGCTACAATAATCTGCCAGAAAACAAATGCTAAAAAATCACAATAGCGTGGAACGTTGTGGAATAGACCAGACGCCGTCGCTTCCATCAGATAAAACAAATACAGTATGATTGTAATTAAACATAGGAACATGGTGAAAGCTAAAGCAAAGCCGAACTTCCTGTTCGCACTCTCCGTAGAATGATACAATAAACTGTGGGTCTTGGCGCAAGTCTTAATTTTTTCACAAACGTATTTCTCTTGAACCTGTAATGCTCGCTGTACGTTTTCTAGACGCCTTTCATGAACAAATATTATGTGGTGCTCCAACGATTTTTTACTCTTTATCTTCTTGAGCACTTTATTAACAATCATGTATCGTTCCCTTATGGAAATCATGTAGAAACAATAGCACGAAGCAACATTTAGTACTAAAATTTCGACAAAGACGATCTGGTACATTTTACTAAACGGCATCGCAACTTCGAAGTTGCTGAGAATCAACCAAAGTGTCATCATCTTTGTTGCGCTCAATCCTAATTGAACCGTAAACGTTAATAACGTTATAAAGGCGCTTCTAGTATAATCGATTGGTTCACACATGCTTTCTATAGTTTTGTCAATATGCATTAATTCTTGAATTTTGACTGTACTTCCACTTAAATTGAACGGCACTTTCCACATGACATACAACACGTAATGCAAAGAAATTATATTTTCCACATAATCGCCGTACTGTTTTAGTTTCGTATCGTACAGAATTCTTAGAACAGTTTGTTCTTCCATATAAGAGATGCACGTGCAGTAAAAGTAAAGAATATACCAAATCAGGAAGAAAAAGAGCCCAAAGTAACTTAGCCGTCGTTCTATATCATCGCCAATTGTATTTTTTACATACAAGACTCGCGCTCCCATTATTGATTTGATATAATCGACTAGATACCACGCTTCTATGATATTCTTAAATCGCTTCATTTGTATTGCTTTCTTACTTTTCTTTAAAAATATTTTCAATACTTCTATTAACATGGCAGTACGTGAGCAACATAAAACAAATAGCTTACGACTCATCAAACACACGTCTTCGTCTAATATCCATCAACAATAAATGTTTTCACATAATATACGAAAATTAAAAATAATATCGCATAACTCATATAATAGCTTAGTTAAAAATAATAGTGTATAACTCGTACTTTTTAATATTTTTAATTTCAGAGTTAACGGACACCATTATCCAAATGGAAGAGGCCAATGTTGGTGCAATTATTACTAGAAATTTTTAAATGGAAGCAAATGAAACAAGTGTTCGATATCGCAACAAATATTCAGATATTTTATTTCTGAAGTTCACATTTACAGTGGTGACCTACATTATTGAACATCGTAGGCGTATCCGGTAGCTGTGTTATATACAACGGTTTTTAAGTAATCGCAACTCTTGCGTTTATTTATAAGCACTATACAACTTTACATATTGTATTATTAGCAGTTATATTAAAAGTACTATGATATATCTCACCGCTTTAAATATAACAATTGCATTAAGTGCACGATCATTTATACATAACCAACTAATAGAATGAATGTGAAATAAAAATCTCCATAGGTCCTCTTCACATCTACGCACAAGAATGCTAAATGCTAATCCTGACCTACCTGTTACTTTTTCAGGTGTCATTACATTATTTATAAACAATTTGTGACACATTATAGTCTAGTAACTTACATTGGCGTCCTTCAAAATTGAATCCTGCCCAATGATGTCCTGCCTAACGATTGTATTATGTCAAGATTTAGTGAGAAATTTGCTACAATTTCTGCTACAACTGTACATCACCAAAACTTTGTACGTGTAGCACTTTAAATAACTTTTCTACTAAATTCTACATGATAAATCAAATTAATTTTTTTTAAACTAACAGTCATCAATTAGTCACTAAATCTTGACACATATTTCACAGCGAAAGATATAGGCGTTCTGGAATTTATTCTATGGTATATATCTTCAGACCAGAATCCTGCCTAAGACATGTGAATAACTCCGGTTCCGTTGTAGCAATGTTTCAATCTCGGTAAATGAAAGTCACCAATGGTCGCTAAAATCTTAAAATAGAGATCACATCTCAGACGGAAAATTAATGGCGTTTTCTAGGGGAGGTTGCTAGCTTGAATGCAGGCTGGAATCCTCCTAAAAAGGCCTATATCTCCTAAAGTATTAAGTCACTAATTGTCACCAGTTCTTCACTTAATATGGACATAATAAAATTGAGGATATCATTGGGGAGGATTCCAGCTTGAAGAACGCCCTAAACTATCATAAGATCTATTAAAATTCGAAAAAAAAATTCACCGTAAAATACAATTCGGTAGATACATAAATGGTCAGATCTAAATAGGACTGCAATATTAAAAAAATGATTTATCTTCACTATTAAAAAAATTACCAGCTCTACTATCAGAGTAAATTTAAAATCACAGACTATAATAACATTTAACTTTAATAAGGTTGTTAAACTGTAATTAAATAAGTTACTACAAAGGTCTTAAAAACGAACCTGTATAATTTTCCATTACAGACAACGATATGCACATTTTACATTTATTAATATTGCAGTCCTAGTGAGAAAATAAATAACTTTTTTTTATTTTTACAACTCAGAAGGCATCGGGCAATCCTACCCCACCTACATATTATATATGGCACAAAGTATATATTGAAATAGTAACATCATTACTAAGGTAACATTTTGCTTTTGTTTCATATACACAGAACTAGAATATTAGCAATGTTTCTTCGCAAAGCTAAATATTTCAAAATTAAACAATAACCCTTCGAACATTTCAAAGGAATATCTCAAGAAATATCTGCCAATATGCTTGACATTTATCACTATATACAGATTGCAAAGGCCTCTATTGTTTATTTAAAATATATAAAATGGATACACATCGAGTGAGTATCCACTGTACTTGAAAAAAAAACTGTTTATTCACTAAAAACAAATAAAAAATACATAAATAGGTTACAATACGAGAGATAAAGTTACAATATTTATTCATAAGCAGATTTAGAATTGGTTTAAAATACAGAAATGGTAAATAGATAATTACAAGGCAAATTATTAAAAGACTACACAGAATTTGCATTTAGACGGAATGTAATGATGGAATAATGGCTGACAAAATTTTGTCCTTACATATTTGATATATCTAAATACATTACTAATAAAAATATAAAAAAAGGTTATACAAAAATAAATTCTAGGATAATAGTTGCAGTCAGAGCAGCTAATAAATCTAAGTTTTTTTAATGTTTATATAATAATATTATAACATTGTTGATGTTGGGTAAAACTTCTCTACGGCTTAGGCAATTGAAGTCATACTCATACAATATATTTGTTTTGTCGAGATGATGGTTCATAACTATGCTAGTGAAGTTATTACCAAGTTCTATAATTATTGACCAAAATTGTGAAAATACGATATAAAATGTTATTTTTCAAAGAGTAATCAAATTTTAAACTTAAGTTCAAATGATATACCGTTATTGCAGGTTTTGAAAATACGAGTAAATAAGGCTTCTACTTTTATTTGAAACTAGCTGTTCTCCGCGACTTCACCCGCGTGTAATGTAATGTACGGTTTTAATTATGTTGCGCGGAACCCTAATTCTTTTTTTAAATATAATTAGCCTAAATTACTCCTTATAACATCAGTTTTCCGTCAGTAAGTCTCGTCGAAATCGGTCCAGTCGTTTCGGAGATTAGCCGGAACAAACAGATAGACAGACAGACAGGCAGGCCGACAGACAAAAATTTTAAAAATTGTGTTTTTGTTATAAGTACCGTATACACTTTCATATGCATTTAGTAAAAAGCTCTTATTTTGACATTACAAACAAACACTTTAATTTTATTTATTTGTATAGATTATCCCAAATTGAATGTGTTTTATGGGCAACGTTTTTGCCTACCGATCGACCCTTACGAATGTGTGCGTGCGCAGTAAAATAAGTTAAAATAATGCATTACCACGCATTTTTAATTTAAAAGATAAAAGGACAGATTTTTGAGATGTTTTTTTAATTAATTTTTCTTCACCATTTGCCTATAATACTCCTGAACCTTCTCTGCAAATTTGGCCGGTTATTGCTAAATAGCCCTGTATATTGTTGATTTATTGTAAAACAAAATCACAAAATGCAGACCCAATCTGTACGAATGAATATACTGTTCAGTATATTCATTCACGACATAAATGAGACCATTTTCGATTTTACGTTCATTCTCCTGTTCCATATTTTATGTCATAATAGTTCTTAGATAAAAGTACATCCAACACATTTTCTCAAACTCAAGTTCAGCCAAGACATCAAATTTAATTAAGAATTCAAACGAAAAATAAATAAATAAGCAATATAAAATAAATTTGTACTAGTTCCGCATGGACTTAAAACACTTTTAAGTTAGCACACTAGCTCCATTTATCTCATTCTTATGCGATTATAGATATTTTTTTGACTTTATCAATCAATCGAAGTCCGAAAAGTCAGGAAAATCCAAATATTTGAGAATTTCTAAATAGGGAGCAATTTAGAATCAGAAAACACGATTCTGCAGAATTCACGATTCTTTGTCTGCAGACAGGCTCGTTAAAAACAAAAAAAAATATTAGGAAAGAAGAAACAGTTAAAATGTATTAATATAATACATAATATAAGTATAAAAATATTTTTAATTTGGTTTTGATAATATGGCTATTTTAAATGTTGTATGACAACAAATTTTTCCATAATTTATAATGAATTGTTCACAATTGATATGCCAAGTCATAAAAGTCATCTTCGAACAATGATACCGAAAAAAACGTAAACAGTTTGGACTTTTTGCAAGAATACTGAAATATTTGATGATGATGGATCCAAGTACTTTTATTAATTTTTTATTACGTATTTGCACGTATTACGAATTTTTACTAAATTGACTGACCTTTATTAAGTGTAGTGCAATTAGGGTTCCGGAGATTGAATCGTAAAATTTTAAATGTGCTTTTTTGTGTATCTGTGTGTCTGTGTATCTCATGCTCATTGCTTTTCCTTAATATAGTCTTTGTAAAATATCTAATACAATTATATGAATAATTTCGATTAGTGCACATGCTTTTTGAAATGCACCGAAGAGTAGCATGACACATGAACAGTTTAAATGAAAATAAAATATCATATACTTATTACGGAAATTTAAAAAAAAAGGAATTTAGAATGTTTTTTAAGAAATTAACATTTAGCACTTGTTTAATTATTTTAAAAAAGCGTGTGTATGTGTGTAATGAGTAATGACGCAATGTGCGCCTTAAAACCTAGATTTAGATTTACTGCTTACCCTGAAAGCAATTTAGGCTGATCAATTTTATTTAAATGCCATTTGCCTTGAATATAGAATCTAACCAATTTCATTGAAATTAAAGAAAGTTCGAACAATGAATTATGAATTAAAAAAAACTAATACATACACATTTCATATAAAAAAAGCATTTTATTTCATTTTTATTACTTCGATATCTTGAAACTAAAAATAACATAAATGTATAAATATTATACTAATATATAATACCGAAAAAAAAGTCTAACGAATTTTTAATACAATACCTACTCCTAGCAGCTCAAATTGGAACTCTATAAAAGTATGATGTCATCTACTTAAGATTTCTATTTTCGAACGGCGTCAACTGATTACATATTATATTTATCTACAGCGCTGTACGCATGAGCAACTAACTTGTCAAATTCCAAATAAGATCTAAATTTAATATGGTAACATGAAAGCATCAGTACATGCACATTTAAATATTTATCTTTATGTTTATTTTTTAATAGTTATGGTAACAACTAATATTAATAGTGATAGTACAAGGAATTTGTAATACGCAATAGTACCAATCCAATTTGAATAAATTGACAAGTAAGTCGCTCACTTTTAGTAAAACTTTATTTTTATAATGAAAGTACAAGGTGAAATTAGGGTGTACAGAATCTGTTAATACATAATAATATTAGACATTTGGCTTAAACAAATCTAAATTTGTATTCATGCATAGCATCCACGTTAACTTTTAACAACTTTTTCATCTAAAAATAGCAAAAGTTACAAACGTGACGTTAGGAATCTCGAATATATTTATTTTTTATCTATAAATTATTTTAATAAGCATGTCTATATGTAAATAGTTTATTTTTATAATTTATACTATTATGTAATAGTAACTTTATTCGACCACATCTTTCCCAGACATATAATGCTATATCCAAAGGCAAGCATCGAATGTGGTTCTGAAATTTCTATATCGTTTTATTTTTTAAGTTTGCACGATAAAAAAAATAATACACAGCTGCCATTATTATGTATAATCACAGTATCAGATGCATTGTTGTCAGTCTTAACAAAGAGATCGTATAATAACCTAATATCCTATCATTATCTACTACTGTGGTAGTTTTAACAATAAGTACTCATATAAATGCCACAACAATGAAAAATCTGTTTAAATGGGTACATTATAAATTAAAGACATTCAACGACATAGAAATTGCATCACCACATAAAATTTTAATATACATAGAAAGAGCAGAAGTTTTGATAGTTCTTAATAAAAAAAATAACTAACAGTACAGAGAAAGTATAAATGCATTTTGTGACCATACGGGCAATAAAATTGTGATATGATTGCGTTTGGGAAAATAATCCATTACATAATCTGTACTCTATATATTAGCATTAAGTATGTTTGCTTTTCATTTATTGGAACAAACTTAGGGCACTTTTCCACTCAACATAGTTTTTACAATATACTCGCACGATAAAAAAAATCTTAAAATAAATTAACTCCCGTTCCCACCCACACAAACGATACTTACTAATGATAACAAACAAACATTCCTTATAACAACTCCGTGCGAACACATTGCACTTACACTTTTGTAAAGCTGAAGTTCTAAATATAATTAAAAATCACATCTCATTAAATATCTTTGGATACAACCAAGTAAAATTATGATATTAGCGTACAAAAATACAAAAAATATACAAGAACGTCAAATGTATAATTATGGGAAGTTTCTTTCTACATGTGTATATTATTTATATCTCTAATCACCATTGATCAATGGAAACAAGACAGACTAGACACGTCAACATGTCGATATGGTACACACTTAAAGTCAATTAGGGGTTTCATGTCTCAAGTGAACGGCCGACTAACGTCCCCAATCCTATAAGCAATTTGTCTAACAATTACTTGTGTTAAAAGTCGGACTTCCTTACTGCAACGACATTGTTGTTGCAATAGTTGAGATTCATCGGTCACAGCAGATCTTGAACGTGAGATGTATCCAGGTTCGTTATGAGGGTTTTTAGGAAAGTCATTTCTTTACGTGCATTCTCGAGGATAACGCGTGGATCCTGTGAGGTGCAACGAAGGCAGTTTGGCGCGAAAACCATCGCCAGGTTGGCGGAGTCCATTTTTGTCTGACTCACCACTTCCGGCGCGGTGAATTGTTGCAGGAAGCTTATTAAATATGTGAGTACCTAAAAAATTTCACAAATTAATAACGGTACAAATCGATTTCTCTGTTGAGTACCACCACAGTTTAGACCTTACAGTTGTGAAACGCATTTAATGTGGTCACAAGGTTTAGACCTAGCTTGGTGCTTTGTGGTAGCTTGGTGCACTAGCATAACGTCGACCCGCCCCCTGCCCCGCAGTGCCCCCACCGTTGTTTTGCGCAAGTACATTCATTTCCCCTTTGTAAGGTCTTTAAACTGTGGTACCACTCAAATGCTTAGACTGTAAAGTGCAAAATAAAACTATGTGTACTGTACGCCTTGCTCATGATACTGAATTAGTTATAAAACAAAATATTAGTTCAATGCAGTAAAATTGACATTATACACGAGCATGCGCTCCAATTACGCTAACATATAAAAATGTACGGAATTAATCGGGCCTTAAACAAAAGAAAGACTATAAAATCTGTAAAGTATATAAAAATAAGAAAAGTATTATTGGTCTATTTTACTTTTCAACTTTTTTAAACTCAATAATCTTGTCGAATATTGTGGATTTAGTATTATACCCGCAGTGCACGGACTGGCTGTTGGACACGGGTGCCACGAAGATCGCGCCATCTGGCCTCGCCACACTATGGGACCATCTCAAAAATGGTTCGAACTAAAGTCCTGTTACTGAAACCGTTTTGATTGTTTTATAATCTCAGAAGACTGAGCTATCTAATATAACTGTAAAAATAATTAACAATGACTTTTAGGTATATAAAATTACACCCAAACTTTGCACTTCGATAATTTCGTAATAATTAGAATACTCATTATGGAAGTTCAACTTAAGATATTTTTTAAGTAATGATATAATAATAATAAACATTATTTATATAAAAGTGATTGTAGTACATGGGTGAGACACTACATCGTTTGTACTATCTATAAAATATGATCTTCAATCTAGTGGATGTAGCTCTGCTCTCCTAACTGGATTACAGAATAACCCGTGTTAAGGAGTAACAGCCTCAATTCCCATAATGGTAGATATGTAATACGGACCCAGGAAATAAAATAATATTTTAGTAAATGATGAGCGAGCTTGTGGAAGAGAACAAATTTTGTCACGTTTACTTATTTCCCTGTAAGGGGTTTTGCGGTCTTGCAAAAGAACTGTTTGTAGAATAAACTGTTGCCGAACATTAAGGACGTTCCAGTGATTGTACAACAGATTAGTTGGAAAAATGATTGGCCGGAAAGTAGCCAATTTCAAAATAGCTCTGTGTGCCACCTACAGCTTCTTTAAGTTTTTTTGCAGCACCACCCCAGCAGGAAATACAGAATAAAGAAGAATAAACAAGAATAAAGAAAGTAATAATAGATAAACGTAGGGTAACATAAACCTTACGTATAATAGTAGGGTTAGCAATACTTCGTAGGGTTTTAAATATATAAATTAATTTACGAACTCTGCCAGTGAAAAGATTAATGTAGCTTTTAAAATTTAGGTTTTTATCTAAGACTATACCTAGGTATTTAATATAGTTAACGGAGGATATGGTTGGACATTGGCAAGAGACCTGAGTATGTCTGCGACAAGAGTGGGCTTTAACGGATATTGGTAAATTTGGTTGGGAGACTGGACTAATTGAATAGCTAATAAATTTAGTTTTGAAGGCATTAAGGGTCAGCATGTAGGAATAAAACCAATTTGAGATGAGGTCGAAACCAAGTTGAGCTTTGTGCTCCAGTACAGACCATGTTTCGGCGACGAATGTTATTGCAGTATCATCTGCAAATGATATAATAATAGCATTTGGAATATTAAGATTGCTAAGTCGTTGACAAACACGAAGAATAGAAAGGGACCGAATATACTTTCATGTGGTACGCCGTAATAGATTGAGAGCTAGCTCATCACTAATTGTACAGTTATATAGTTAAGTTCTTCAAGGAAATATTTAAGTATTATACATTTTTTGATAGCTAAAGATATCTATTTTTTTATAGGAGAAGGGGCAAACGAGCATGCGGCTGACCTAATGGTAAGTGACTACCGCCGCCCATGAACAATTGCAACACCAGGGAGGGAATTGCAGATGCGTTGCCGGCCTTTTAAAAAGGAGTACGCTCTTTTCTAGAAGGTCCCTAAGTCGTATCGGTCCGGAAAAATCGCTGATGGTAATCGATTCCACAAGGAAGTCGTGCGAGAAAGAAAACATCTTCTAAATCGTACAGTGGTGGACCGCCAATCATCCAAATGGTGTGGATGGTATCGGGAGTTCTGCCGCGATGTGCGTTCGTGAAATTTGGCGGCTGGGATTAATCCGAACAATTCCTCAGAGCACTACCCATGGTAGATGCGAAAGAAAATGCAAAGGGATGCAACATCTCTTCGCAGTGCCAATGAATCGAGCCGATCGGAAAGGGCTCGGTCGTCGACGATTCGAGCCGCTCTACGCTGGATGCGGTCAAGTGGAAGGAGCTGGCGCTGGGGAGCCCCTGCCCAGAGATGGGAACAGTATTCCATGTGAGGCCGAACCTGCGCCTTGTAAAGGTGCAGGCGGTGTGCCGGCATGAAATACTGTCCCGCTCTGCTGAGCACGCCAAGCTTTTTAGAGGCCAATTTGGCCTTCCCTTCCAAGTGAACACGAAACTGCACACTATTCGATATGTCGACGCCGAGGATTCCAATACTAGCTGAGGCTGCAAGAGGAGTACCTTGAAACTGAGGAGGTACGACAAAGGGGTTCTTTTTAGCGGTAAACGCGCAAACTTGTGTCTTCTGGGGATCGAACTGGACTAGATTTAGTCGCCCCCAATCCGAGACTTTGTTCAGCAAAGACTCGACTTCAGACATAAGTTTGTCCCGGTACTCGGCGACGTTTTCCCGAGAAATATTGGCACGGCCGGTGTATAGAGCATCACCAGTGCTGTCATACGCATAGCAATGAATGTTACCAGTTAGCAACATATCATTGATATGCAGAAGGAACAGCGTTGGTGATAGCACACAGCCTTGTGGAACACCAGCGTTAATAGGCTTGTAGTCAGTATCTAGTTTACAAGTACGTTATGTTTTTATAAGAATTATTTTTAATTTAATTTTTAAATGTCATAAGGAAAATCTCCGCCTTTTTGATTTTTAAAATTGAGGTTTCATTGTTGCCGATAGCTGCCAATGTCGAGTAAATGACATTTTTTGGTTCGTTAACCATTCAGTAATACAAGAAAAAAAACCGCCGTCATTACCGCATCATTTCGAGCTAAAAGCAAAAATGTCGACGGAAAAAATAAACTGATTCTCGTTATTTGCACTTAATTATGACATTTGTAGATACAACAAAACACTCGTTATTATTTTTTTTACAATAAAATACTTTTAATATAACTAGAAAGCACAAAATATCATAAGTGTTTAATATTTGGATGGATTTTATTCACAAGAGATCTTTTGTGGTGATCAATTTAAACCCACGTATGATAAAAACTATGTTTCATACTTCTTATCTGTTGTGATAATTATAATCAGTATTGGTTTATAGCACTCCTGTGAGAACTATTTTAATAAATGATTTTTTAATGTAATTTTTGTATGAAAATTTTCAAAATAGTTTGCAATTTTTTACTAAAAAATATAGCATTAGAATTCAAAAATATGTTTACATAATTTCAATTCAAAATGTCAAAAAAAGTCTCCTTTGTTTCTATACGACAATATGTTTGATTGCTGTCATCCGTGATTATTTTTACATCTCATATACACAGAAAATGCTCAATGTTGCTATACCATTATTAATCAACCCTCTTCTTGTTTTGGAACGTGATGCGAATATTAACATATTATTGTAATGTTCTACCTCGTCCAACTCGTGTCTGAACTGATCCAGTGTTGCAGTGAATGTACTTTCTTCATTACAGGTGATGTTTAAATGATTTAAGTATTTCTCCATTTTTCGAATGTTTTGCCAGCATGTAGACAGGTAGTACTATACAATTATGTCAACATTCTGACCCAGTGTCTTTCTATAAGTTGCAAATCGGCTGCTCGATCAAAATGTAGCGCTTTAGTCGATTCTAACGGAGTTATTTTGTACGTTTTCTGTATCGACAGCGACATAATTGCCATGATAAGTAAGAAAAGACTAAATAATTTGGCTTACTTCTACTGCATTTTGACGTGTGTCTCTCAAGTCTCAAAGTCAATTGCGGCGGGGTCACTGTCCGCTCGCGACGGTTTGTCATCTTGATCTGGGAGTAATGGACAGCAAAGGACGCAGCTTCGTGATGGGTCGTTTCAAGTTTAGTTTTTAGTGTAACATCGCATACATACCCTTCCTTGCCGGGGTGCATAACGATGAATTTTGCTAAGCCCCAGTTAGAAGGCGGTAAATTATCTTCTTTCACCACCACTATGCTGTCCGGTTCTATATTCTTCTGAGGTATATGGCAGTTGCTTCGTGAATGTAATATGCTAATATTCTGCAGACCACTGTTTCCAAAATTCTTTGTACATCTGCCCAGTTAGCTGCCACCGCGTTTTTACATTGTCAGTATTGTTATCAGACAATGTTTCAGATAGAATAGGACCGCGATAAGAAAGTTGCCAGGTGATAAGTATAATAATATAATATTCTTCTGAGTTTTCCAACAAAGCACATAGAGGCCTTAAGTTGAGGCAAGCCTTTGTTTGCGCAAGCGGCGTTGAATACTTTTCGAAGGTAAAGTTCTACGCGCTTCTAATGCTGCTTTAGGCTTTTAAAAGCGGCTTTCCATATGCCGCCCGCAGTGTTCCACGCAGCCGCGTTAAAATGCCAGGTTGGAGTGCTTGCTTATATTCCTTTTGAAGAAATAGTGACGCTACCAAGAATTTCGTATCGTCGTCACTGTCAACATATAATGGTGTGCCGCGCCGAGCGCACATATGTTAAAATGCAGCTAAAAACACTGATGCAGTGATCCGACACGAGTTTCGGGGATATAACGTCACCCTGCCTTACACCTCTCTGCAGTTGCATAGGTTTCGTACTCTGGTTCTGTACTCGGATAGCCATCGTAGCCTTACTGTACAAACACTTCAGCACTTCGATATACCGACAGTCGACTTGGACCGCTGAAGGGACTGCAGCACCGCGCAAATTTCGACGGAATCAAAGGCTTTCTCATAGTCCAGATACGCAAGACAAAGTGGCAGGTTGTATTCTTCGGTCTTCTGTACAATTTGCCGAAGGGTAAGTATGTGGTCTATGGTGCTAAAGCCTTTTCGGAAACCGGCTTGTTCGGGAGGCTAGAAATCGTAGAGTTACGAGTCGTCGTTGGTGACGATTCGTAATAACTCTCGAAAACAGCACGTAGACGCGGCTCAGAAAGGAAATCAGTCTATAGTTCTTCAAGAAAGATTGTCACTTTTTTGAAGAACAAAACCACCGCTCTTCTCCAGAGTAGTGCTATCATGAAAAACGGAATCGAACAGCTTCTGAAGGATTTCAAATACCGATTTTTGCACCCGCTTTCAGAAGCTCCGCTGTATTTCCATCCTCGCCTAAGGGACTTGCCGTTTTTAAGCTGCTGGAGAGCATTTCTAATCTCGCTCAGACTGACGTCCGGGATATCAACAGAATAGTGTCGGATAAGACTAGCTCTTGGATCGTTTCTCACACTTGTGTGTGGCTCCAACGATGACGTGAACAGCTGCCCATAGAACCTCTCAATCTCACTCAAAATCTCAGGTGTCCCGGAAACGACGCTCCCACACTCGGTCTTCAGCTTCGACAGTTGGCTCTTTCTGGCAGACAGATCTCTGGCAAAGACTTTGGAGCCCTGGTTCCGCTCGATCGCTTCTTCAGTACGAGCAGAAGTTCTGATAACATCTGTCTGTTCAGTTGCCTGTTTGCTATCAAATCTACTGAAGACTGCAACTTCATTTCCCGTCTAACAGCCATGAGATTAAGAATGTGATCGGAGAGTGTTTGTGTTTTTCTGCGGCGGGTGTTGCAGAACTTAGCTCCGACCGCATGGACAGTTTCCACGAGCTTGTCATTGAACTTCTGAAGTCTGTCGCTTCACACTAAAAACGGTTTGTGACTCCATCTGAAAGGTTTTGGGACTTTGGATTAGAGCACGAGTGGAACGGAGCGTTGACTTCATTAGTCGAGACCTCACCAACTTAACGTTTAGGTTCAGTGTGCCTCTAACCAGTTTTCACCCTCGCATTTCAGTGATGAGACTGAGACATCACTGAACAGTTGCAGTCTAGTCGTTATGATGCTCATTTTCTGTCGAACCGTCGGGGCTCGACCAGGTTCACTTTTTGTGGTGCCGCTTCTGGAAGAAAGAGTTCATCATAAAAAGTCCCTCTTTCTCCATGAATTCGGCCAGCTGTTGGCCCCTTGGGTTTCGTTGCCCTATTCCAAATTTCCCTACCTTCAGCTCACCGTTCTCTCTTGTGCCTAGTTTTGCGTTGAAATCTTCCATTAACAGCGTCTAGTGGGTTTTGGAGGAATGCATGGCTTTAGATATATCCTCATACATTTCCTCCACCTCCTCATCGGGATGTGCCGAAGTTGTTGCGTAAATCTATACAACTTTCAACGAATACCGTTTGGTGATTCTGAGTATAAGGTACGCAACTCTCACAACACACTCACAATCTTTACTAGATTGTTAACGAAAGATTTGTGAACGATAAATTTGACACCTCCTTGGGACAGATGGTCGCCCTCCCGGTAATAGATCAAGTTGCCGAATTGGAGAATTACCGTGTCCCCCTTTTTTCGGACCTCAGATAATCCTATAATATTCCAGCGCAACTTGTCCATCTCTTTTTCCAGCTCCAGGATTTTCTCGTCAGTTCTCAGGGCGCGTGCGTTGTATGTTTCCAGTTCAAGTCGTCTTAGGTGGCAACCTGACCTCCACCGGAGATTCTTAGCACCCCCACCCTGCCGTTACCATGGTCGCCACCGTAGCCAGGAATAGCGGGGCCGCCGGCGACTGGGGATTGCCTTTTTGTAGCTCTCGTCATGGGGGGTATATTGCCATAGTTGCCACGCTTGACGAGCCGGTTGGCAACCGCAGTTTTTTTTATTGTAATTTGCTGTTATCAGAAAGATGTTGCTGCCCATCTTCTGTCTCAGTTTCCCTCTGTCGTCTCTTACGACACCCACGGGAAGATATGGGATAGCGGGTATTCTTACTCGCTACTACAAGAGGTAAAAAAGTATTAATTTCTTCATAATCTAGAAATGTAAGACTCAATATACGTCCCAGGTGATGTTTTATGGATTTAACAGCCGACTCTCACAAGCCGCCAAAAAGAGGAGTGTACGCGAGAACAAAAGTAAAATGTATACCTTGCTCAGTCATGTCCTTCGCTGCTCGCTGTTTACTTATAATTCAGTACCTGTATCTCATGTGTGCCAAGATTAACTCCACCATGTAAAATAGCATGATGAGCGTCCAGTATAAGCAGGTCTGTCAACCCTGAATGATAGGGAAGTACAATCCGATGTTTGCAGTGTGTATGTAGGTCATGTTTAATATTGCTTATTGCTATTTATATCTTCCCTTCATTCTCAGAATACCATCTTTATCAAGAAAGGGGTTTAAACTTCTAATTGCATTTTTCCGTGAAACATTGCAGTTTTTCTTCAATTAATCTATTTCTTGTGCAAAGCTGTCTGACTGAATTGATTTTATTATCAATTTATTATCATATTGAATTTCATTCACTGTAATATATAACTTGGAGTGAAATTGTTATTGTTGCCATAGCACTGCGGGTTGTCTTCGTTACTAAGCTGTAGTTATACCGGGTGTTAGTGAAACGCTCCCGAAAACGAAGACAGACGATAGTACTAACGATAACTTTGATGATGGGTTAGAAAGAAATTCGATCCCGAGGAAAAAAATCATATTTTTACAACGTTTTATTAACTTTACTCACGCTTCTCATGTTAGTACAGCTAAATGAAACAATAAATTCACAAAAAAAAAAAAAACATGAAAATACTTAAACATAAAACCAGCAGTGAAACTTAAAATAAAATCAGCTAACAATAGTATCAATATTCTCGCGGACGCCGAACTCTTATCTAGCTCGGTGCGAAATAATGCCTACTCACTCTACCCTTCCTTTTCACAAACGCGCTACCGCCGCCCGGTCGGCTCGTGTCAACTCGCGCTGTGGAATTTACACATATCAGCTTTGCCAACATGTGGGGAATTCCCAAAATTGCGGGGAATTTAAAGTTGGTTGGGGATTTTATGAGGATTAGTATTATGCGGGGAAAATACGGGGATTTAAGAAATCGATAACCAGGGCCAAGTCAGAACCATTTTTCAAGAAATCTAACTGGTCCAAAAGTCCAGTAATATTTCAAATGGTCATAAAAAATACAAAAGTAGACATGAGAGAAAAATTGTTTATTTATTATAAAAGTATAGAAATCGGGGTTTTATTTTTTTTTAAATAACGTCATCCAAATGTGATCCTTGATTATTTTGGCACACCTAGAGCGGAAATTTTCTATCACCGCCCGACAAGTGTTTGGAGAAATGTTATGAATTTCCTCGCGTATATTTTCTTTTAATTCTTCAATAGACGATGGGTTATTATTAAAAACTTTACTTTTAAGATAACTCCAAAGGAATAAGTCACCTCTTTTGGATATGATTTTGACTTTTTGACCAATAATTTCACAATCTGCTGCTAATGAGTCGTTGGAGGTGTGGCATGTCGCTCCATCTTGTTGAAACCATGATCGTTGATTAAAACCTGAGTAGTCCTGCAAAGCTGGAGCAAAAGAGTTCTGTTCTGTTGACGGTAATAGGCGGCCTCTCTGATCTTCATAAAAAAATGGACCAATAATGCCGCTGGCTGATAAAGCAGCCCATAAAGTAACTTTGGGCGAGTATAAGGGCTTTTAGTGCTTCAATTGCGGGTTAGCATCACTCCAGTATCTTCAATTTTGTCTGTTGACATGCCAAGTTAAGTGGAAATGTGGCTTGTCTGAGAAAAAGATGTTATTGAAGCTCGTAAATCTCTCAAGCATTTCGTTAGCAAACTGCAGTCTCTGAGCATAGTGATTAGGCCTTGATTCCTGTACAATTTGAATTTTGTATGGATGTAAATGTAAATTCTTGTGTAGATTAAATGTAGAGTAAATTCTAGTGTTCCCGTCTAACAGCCATGAGATTAAGAATGTGATCGGAGAGTGTTTGTGTTTTTCTGCGGCGGGTGTTGCAGAACTTAGCTCCGACCGCATGGACAGTTTCCACGAGCTTGTCATTGAACTTCTGAAGTCTGTCGCTTCACACTAAAAACGGTTTGTGACTCCATCTGAAAGGTTTTGGGACTTTGGATTAGAGCACGAGTGGAACGGAGCGTTGACTTCATTAGTCGAGACCTCACCAACTTAACGTTTAGGTTCAGTGTGCCTCTAACCAGTTTTCACCCTCGCATTTCAGTGATGAGACTGAGACATCACTGAACAGTTGCAGTCTAGTCGTTATGATGCTCATTTTCTGTCGAACCGTCGGGGCTCGACCAGGTTCACTTTTTGTGGTGCCGCTTCTGGAAGAAAGAGTTCATCATAAAAAGTCCCTCTTTCTCCATGAATTCGGCCAGCTGTTGGCCCCTTGGGTTTCGTTGCCCTATTCCAAATTTCCCTACCTTCAGCTCACCGTTCTCTCTTGTGCCTAGTTTTGCGTTGAAATCTTCCATTAACAGCGTCTAGTGGGTTTTGGAGGAATGCATGGCTTTAGATATATCCTCATACATTTCCTCCACCTCCTCATCGGGATGTGCCGAAGTTGTTGCGTAAATCTATACAACTTTCAACGAATACCGTTTGGTGATTCTGAGTATAAGGTACGCAACTCTCACAACACACTCACAATCTTTACTAGATTGTTAACGAAAGATTTGTGAACGATAAATTTGACACCTCCTTGGGACAGATGGTCGCCCTCCCGGTAATAGATCAAGTTGCCGAATTGGAGAATTACCGTGTCCCCCTTTTTTCGGACCTCAGATAATCCTATAATATTCCAGCGCAACTTGTCCATCTCTTTTTCCAGCTCCAGGATTTTCTCGTCAGTTCTCAGGGCGCGTGCGTTGTATGTTTCCAGTTCAAGTCGTCTTAGGTGGCAACCTGACCTCCACCGGAGATTCTTAGCACCCCCACCCTGCCGTTACCATGGTCGCCACCGTAGCCAGGAATAGCGGGGCCGCCGGCGACTGGGGATTGCCTTTTTGTAGCTCTCGTCATGGGGGGTATATTGCCATAGTTGCCACGCTTGACGAGCCGGTTGGCAACCGCAGTTTTTTTTATTGTAATTTGCTGTTATCAGAAAGATGTTGCTGCCCATCTTCTGTCTCAGTTTCCCTCTGTCGTCTCTTACGACACCCACGGGAAGATATGGGATAGCGGGTATTCTTACTCGCTACTACAAGAGGTAAAAAAGTATTAATTTCTTCATAATCTAGAAATGTAAGACTCAATATACGTCCCAGGTGATGTTTTATGGATTTAACAGCCGACTCTCACAAGCCGCCAAAAAGAGGAGTGTACGCGAGAACAAAAGTAAAATGTATACCTTGCTCAGTCATGTCCTTCGCTGCTCGCTGTTTACTTATAATTCAGTACCTGTATCTCATGTGTGCCAAGATTAACTCCACCATGTAAAATAGCATGATGAGCGTCCAGTATAAGCAGGTCTGTCAACCCTGAATGATAGGGAAGTACAATCCGATGTTTGCAGTGTGTATGTAGGTCATGTTTAATATTGCTTATTGCTATTTATATCTTCCCTTCATTCTCAGAATACCATCTTTATCAAGAAAGGGGTTTAAACTTCTAATTGCATTTTTCCGTGAAACATTGCAGTTTTTCTTCAATTAATCTATTTCTTGTGCAAAGCTGTCTGACTGAATTGATTTTATTATCAATTTATTATCATATTGAATTTCATTCACTGTAATATATAACTTGGAGTGAAATTGTTATTGTTGCCATAGCACTGCGGGTTGTCTTCGTTACTAAGCTGTAGTTATACCGGGTGTTAGTGAAACGCTCCCGAAAACGAAGACAGACGATAGTACTAACGATAACTTTGATGATGGGTTAGAAAGAAATTCGATCCCGAGGAAAAAAATCATATTTTTACAACGTTTTATTAACTTTACTCACGCTTCTCATGTTAGTACAGCTAAATGAAACAATAAATTCACAAAAAAAAAAAAACATGAAAATACTTAAACATAAAACCAGCAGTGAAACTTAAAATAAAATCAGCTAACAATAGTATCAATATTCTCGCGGACGCCGAACTCTTATCTAGCTCGGTGCGAAATAATGCCTACTCACTCTACCCTTCCTTTTCACAAACGCGCTACCGCCGCCCGGTCGGCTCGTGTCAACTCGCGCTGTGGAATTTACACATATCAGCTTTGCCAACATGTGGGGAATTCCCAAAATTGCGGGGAATTTAAAGTTGGTTGGGGATTTTATGAGGATTAGTATTATGCGGGGAAAATACGGGGATTTAAGAAATCGATAACCAGGGCCAAGTCAGAACCATTTTTCAAGAAATCTAACTGGTCCAAAAGTCCAGTAATATTTCAAATGGTCATAAAAAATACAAAAGTAGACATGAGAGAAAAATTGTTTATTTATTATAAAAGTATAGAAATCGGGGTTTTATTTTTTTTTAAATAACGTCATCCAAATGTGATCCTTGATTATTTTGGCACACCTAGAGCGGAAATTTTCTATCACCGCCCGACAAGTGTTTGGAGAAATGTTATGAATTTCCTCGCGTATATTTTCTTTTAATTCTTCAATAGACGATGGGTTATTATTAAAAACTTTACTTTTAAGATAACTCCAAAGGAATAAGTCACCTCTTTTGGATATGATTTTGACTTTTTGACCAATAATTTCACAATCTGCTGCTAATGAGTCGTTGGAGGTGTGGCATGTCGCTCCATCTTGTTGAAACCATGATCGTTGATTAAAACCTGAGTAGTCCTGCAAAGCTGGAGCAAAAGAGTTCTGTTCTGTTGACGGTAATAGGCGGCCTCTCTGATCTTCATAAAAAAATGGACCAATAATGCCGCTGGCTGATAAAGCAGCCCATAAAGTAACTTTGGGCGAGTATAAGGGCTTTTAGTGCTTCAATTGCGGGTTAGCATCACTCCAGTATCTTCAATTTTGTCTGTTGACATGCCAAGTTAAGTGGAAATGTGGCTTGTCTGAGAAAAAGATGTTATTGAAGCTCGTAAATCTCTCAAGCATTTCGTTAGCAAACTGCAGTCTCTGAGCATAGTGATTAGGCCTTGATTCCTGTACAATTTGAATTTTGTATGGATGTAAATGTAAATTCTTGTGTAGAATACGATTTAGAGATGTTCTGGGCAAATTTAAAACACTAGACCGTTTTCGAGTAGAGGCCAGGTTGATTTCTAACACATGTTCGTACGCGCTCTATTTTACAGTTTCTCGCGACGTCCTAGGTCAGTCCGATCGTGGTTGATTTTATGTGGATCCCGTCTTCTCGAACTTCAGTACCCAATTTTTAATTACACGAGTCGACGGAGCTTGATTTCTATTCCGTATGTTATACTGAGAACAGTATTTTTGTTGCGCTTCAGTCGCGGAATCGTTGTTGCGATAGTACTCGAGTACTGTGAATGGCGCCATGCTACTAAATTCCTATTAATTAACCGCTCTCGCGTTTGGTAACGCCCCCCTCTATGTTTTTTATAGTCTTTATTTATCTCTTTGTTGGTTTGTTTAAATAATTGCACTAATTCCTTTTTCATTTCTTTACTTTTGTTTTTTGTGCATATGAGTTTGGTACGTCTTTGTATTAATGATTCTGTAAATTTGCTAAATATTTTGCGTTTTTTCTTCTTTTTTTATTGTGTTCTTTAGTGTAGAGCTTGAGATTAGTGCTTGTTCCAGAGTGTCATAATAGTCTTGGACATTTGTAGGTTCTTTTTCTATTTTCTCTAATTTGTGGGATTTTAAGTTGTTTATGAATACGCTTATATCATCTTAAGCTAATAGGATATTTAGGACTGGATTGAAGTTCTTCCTGCTCTTTTTCGGGACACATAACCTGACTGTAGCTCGCGAAATTCTATGATCAGAGGAGAAATTGATGTTACTCAATATTTCGAAAATTTTTGACGAATCAATGACGTAGAGAGAAAAATGGAGGTTAAAATATAATCGAATACTCCGAATATAAAGTGAAACTTGGTGCATACGAATAATACTCATTGTTATAGTGTATGGATAACATGGTAATTATTTAGGATTATGAGTTTGATTTTTCCATTTCTTACGTAGACGTTCATACAAAGTTATCGCGGCATGTATAATGAGAAACGTCAAATCGGGCTTTTTAGATTGTCGCGAGTATAGGTACGTTTATTAATTTCAATATAATTTTTGTAGTAAAGAACTGCTTATTGCGTCAGGGTACAATTGATTGTGTAATTGTATTAAAAATGACAACCATAACTTCTAAATTGCATATTAAGACCAGTCGTAGTGATAACTAAAGTTATAAATAAAATAACCGTTAGCAATGTTGTAACGGTTTAACGGTCTGTGGAAATACTCAAAGTGCTTCAATGACGTTACGAATGCCTCATGCGCATTTATTTTGGCGGGATTGATTATAAATTTTAGTTTTTGAGACAGTTCCGTGTTGACTATCACGTGCGCGTGAGCGAACAGTTCAATCGTTTTAGTTATTACATTCTTGTTGTTACGTTTTGTTTTTCTTGTTTTGTTTTAATAATGCCTAACGCTTAGGTACGTGTATAGTGCTCGTGAATACGGCAACATGTTAACGTACCTTGGAGAATCTCATAAGGCCACGTAGGATTTAGATCGGTAAGTTGTTTCATACCTAATTTTTTTAAATAATAAGTTATGATGAGCCTATTCAGATGAGGTCAGTACTAAGGTACTGACCTCATCTGAATTCTAACTAAATACGTCAGAATAATAAACATACCTACACCATGAATAAAAAAGGATGACTCTAACCTTGTTAACGTTTAATTTAATTATTTTTTTTATTAGCAGGGAATCGAACCAGGTAATTGGTTTATTTAACCTGTGAATAACGTGACTAGGTGGAGACAAGCACAATGGCAAAATAGGAGGTAGACAAGTGTTGTAAATTATTAGGTATTGTGGGTACTAACGCTCGCTACGGGCCACGCGAATTCGGCGTCCGCGCGTAGATTGGCCCCTAGTCAGCTGATTGTAATTCCACTGCTGGTTTTATGTTCAAGTATTTTCATGATTTTTTTTATGTAATCATCGTTTCAATTAGCTGTACTAACATGATGAAGCGTCAAAAAAGTTAATAAAACGTTGTGAAAAGATGATTTTTTTTTTCCTCGGGATCGAATTTCTTTCTGACCCACCATCAAAGGTATCGTTAGTACTATCGTCTGTCTTCGTTTTCGAGAGCGTTTCACTAATACCCTGTATAAAAGCTCCAGTGAGCTATTATATAAATAGAGTTCAGTAACAAAATTTATCAGTATAAACGGTGAATGATTAATCTCTGCCGCACATATCCGAGTTTTGCTCTTCATAAATGCATGAATTTCGATTTCCGAAGCTTTATATTAGTCTCGAGGATACTATTTATTCTCCTTGAGCAACGAGGGTCCATTCCACCATAGGGAATAGATTAACAGTTGAGATGGCGAGCCATCGCGTGGAACAGTCCGCTGCATTATGCTAGTAGCCGCGGCTTGGCAACCCATGGTGAACGTAGGAGTCGCCGTACGTTCACCATGGGTTATGGCTGGCCCGAAGTGAAGGGCTGGCCCAAGGTGACCACTCTGATTGGGCTTATCGAGCCCTTGGACGTGTGTTGGTGAGCTGCAGCTGCAGCAGAGGAAGGTCGTCTCTCTATATCGCTGCAGCCGAGGTGGAATCACAAAGGAAAAGGATTGTTGATATGGTAATGCGCCACTCGACTATCTTCCGCGACTTTGGCGGGACTGTACCACTTGGTGCTTCAGAGTGCTCTTTTTTGGCTCCATGGTCTCCACATATCGGGCTCGGGAAGTCAGGGAGGGAAATCCTCAACTAAGGAAGGGCGTTCGCTGGTGGGGCCGCGGATGTGCTTGAAAGCATTTCCGTGGCCCTGTCTATGTGTGGTGGACATAATCCGTTCTTGCCCCCGCAATGCACGTGTATGCGTAGGCATTGTCTCATTTGAAACCCGGAACAAAATCCGTTCTGTAGTTACGAATAAAAACGTAGATCAACGCAGCGTCGATCTTGGTTTTATATGAGATATGTATAAAGCTTGCGTCTAAGGCCTAGGTATTAATTGATACATTTATTTATTGTAGGGCATTATATTAATATGATACATAAATAGAATGGATGTTACAGGTAGCACTGGGTATAGAATTTTTATCGATATATTTTTCACACTGTCTTATCTCTATTATTAGTTCCCACATCACATTTTGGGCTAAACGAGCTATGTAATAAATACTGCAGTCCGCTTGTCACCTTAAAATTATAACAAAAAAACACAAACATATATGTTCTATTATCGAATTCTGCTGGGATCCGTTAATCCGTCGAACCGCGCTATGTAAATTACTTGACATACTTGCAATATGATGTAGGTGTCAATAGTAAGCATAGACTTGACACTTACAATATATATAGGGTTGTTCGGAAAGTCATTTCGTTTTTTTTTTGTGGAAATGAAAGACAGTTTTCGTATAATAAACAAATACTTTATTAAATTATATATTGAACGTTCTGGTCCAACACCTTTTGCCATCTTTCTGGTAGTAGCATAATTGCACGCTCATAAAATTTTTGGTCTTTGCTGGCAAAAAACTGATCGAGGAGGTTATTGACCTCCTCATTTGAGGTGAAGGTTTTACCGTCTAAAAAATTTTGGAGTGACCGGAACAAATAATAATCCGATGGTGCCAGGTCTGGAGAATATGGTGGGTGTAGCATTGCATCCCATTCAAGCTGTAAAAGCTTTTGGCGAGTGACCAAACTTGTGTGAGGTCTCGCGTTGTCTTGGTGAAACACTACCTTTCCTGTTGATTAGTTCTGACCTCTTCTGTTGAAGTGCATCATTCAGTTTGTCTAGCTGATGACAGTAGACTTCCGGATTAATGGTTGTGTTATCCGGTAAAAGCTCAAAAAAAACGATTCCTTTAAAATCCCACCAAACAGACAGCATCACCTTTTTTTGGTGAATATCGGCTTTGGAAATAGTTTGAGCCGGTTCATCTTTTTTGCTCCATGATCTCTTGCGTTTGACGTTGTTGTATACAACCCATTTTTTGTCCCCAGTGATGATGCGCTTCAAAAACGGATAATTTTCGTGACGATTGAGAAGCGAATCGCAGACGTTAATGCGGCGACACAGATTTCTCTCGGTGAGAACATGGGGAACCCATACATCGAGCTTCGAGGATAATCCCAGGCCTTTCAAGTGGTCATAAACTGTTGAATTTGATAAATTTAACCTCAATCCGATCTCACGTGTTGTTATTCGCCGGTTCACATCAACTAATGCCTTTATCGCGTCTTTATCAGCTTCAACCGGCCTTCCCGAACGTGGTGCATCTTCGACATCAAAATAGCCGGATCGAAATTTAGCGAACCAGTTCTGTCACTGGCGTACTGTCAACACACCTTCTCCATACACATCAGTCAATTTCTTTCTGGCTTGAACAGCATTTTTACCCTTTCTATAGTAAAACAGTAAGATATGTCGAAAATGCTGCTTATCGCTCTCCATATTTAAAAGGGCACCAACCAAAAACTACTGCCTAGAATTAATTGTAATTTTTCACACACAAGCCTTGCTATAAGAGCTGTGAAAGCATATATATATAATTTTAACAGTGGTAGAGCCACGCGGCAGCTTTTGCCGTCGCACGGATGGGCCGGCTCGAACCGGGGTGGTACCACGACCTCACAGAATACCAGCGTGAAGTAGAGGTTTACCTCTGCGTTTCGCTTGGTGAGTGCAGGTGGCCGGAGGCCCTTTTTACTGGAAATGAGGCATTCTATCCTAGTCCTCACGGGTGACAACGCATCTACATTTTGATTTGTAATAGAAGATAGATGTAGATGTCTATGGGCCGCAACAACCACTTACCATCAGGTGGACTGTGTGCTCGTTTGTCACCCTTATCCTATAAAAAAAAAATATAAACATTATACGGCTTAAATGTGAAGTTGGGTGCAAAAGAATACAATTAAATCCTCTGTCGGGAAAAAACGAAATGACTTTCCGAACAACCCAATAGAAATAATTTTTGTTTACTTTAAGATCATGCTTGTAGATAATGAACCCACGAGGAACATTGCAAAATCCGCGAACCCGATCCTTCCTTGACCGCGTGCGTATCTGGTCCAGATAATGAATTTAGACTTTGTAATCATTCTGTCCCTCGGTTGTTTTGTAAAATTAAGCTGTGCCTAATAAAGCTGTAGTGCGAATGGGTCGCACAGAATAAGACCGTTAAATAGCTTAATATTGCCGCTGTTTTTGTATGGTGAATGACGAAAACCGGACACCCTATTTACTGGTAACGTGGCGTTCCTTCTTAGTTCATAATGGTGGCAATACAATCTGATTTTGATTAATAATCGAGGACAGTTATATACGTCTAAATTAGTGATGCAACGAATACTACTTTTCCGAATACGTATACGAATACGAATATCAAACCTACTATTCAAGAATACGAATATGAATATTTCACCATGGTAATAAAAAATATTTGATGATTTTCTATTGTGCTAAGAATTAAAATTTACAAGAGCCAAATTTTTGTCTAAAAAACATAAAAGTTGTAGATTTTTTTTTAGTAAGGTGGGTTCTGGATATCATATTATGTCTGTGAAAAATAACAGTCAGGAATTCAAAAAGGTTGTGTGAAAGTTGAAAGAGTATGCCATTAATATTATAAATGCGAAAGCTTGTGAGTATGTGCATGTATGTGCATGTATGTATGTACAACCGCTGAACGGATTTGACTGAGATTTGGAATGAAGATAGTTTATAAACCTTAATTCACATTAAAACATAGGCTAGGCTACTTTTTATTCCGATAAATAAAATTCCCAGGAAAAGTGACTAAAACCAACTTCTGCGCGGGAGAAGTCGCGGGAAAAATATAGCATTTAAATAAAAGCAAACAAATCTTGGTTAGTTCACTGAGCAAACGACGGTATCCCTTATTATTTATAGAGTTGCGTACAGTATTATTAGTTTTTAAATATTCGTGATTAGTATTCGCCGAATACGAATATTCGGTAACTGTCTACTATTCGGCGAAAACGAATATTCGTATTCGTATTCGTTGCATCGCTAGTCTAAATGCCAAATTATCTCTATTATTATAGTATGTGCCAAATCGATTGAGAAAAACGGACAATGACCTTTCGGTCGTTTAACCAGGGGTTACAAACCTTCAATATATAGGCACATTTTATATGTAGTACTTTCTTTATTTATAATGATTTTTTTATAATGATTGATATAATATATATTTATTAACTATTATTAAAAAGTTATGTGAAAGATCGCTGTAGAAGAAAAATCATCTATTGTTATAAAGTACTTTATTCATTTAACAACAAAAAACATTAATTTATAACACATATAAAGATTCGAGTGATAACGACACCGAATAAGTACGTACTTATGCAAAAGATAAAACTTTATTTTTAATATTATATAAGAACTTTATTTTTATTCGGTGCAATCATCACTCGTATCTTCACTTGATGAACTATCTGTAACATTAATTATAAAGCGATCTGCAGTTTGGTCAATTCTATCATCCATGCCACGCATTTTTTGTTCAACCTTAAGGACATGCTGAACACAGTTTTTCCATTTATCTGGCGTGATTTGAGTTAAACCATCTTTAAGTAAATTTTTAACATCTTTTAACTTGAAAGTTGTATTTTTTCGTGCAACGTACCCTTTCACATCTGCCCACACAAGTTCAATGGGGTTAAGCTCACAGTGATAAGGAGGTAACCTTACCACTGTGATGCTTTTTTCTTTTGCCATCTCGTCGGTGACGTAACTTCGATAGTTATCTTTAACTGCCTTTATTTTTTCCATTAAGTGGGTCTTTGTGTCCGAGGGCACGTATGCGATCTGTTTAGATTCTAGCCATTCCTGCATATTTTGTTTCCGCCAAGACATTGTTGGGGTTTTTTCTAAACGTCTGGAGTGGTAACTAGCGTTATCCATAACTATGACATCGCCGCTTTGCAGTTTTTCTATTACTTTTCTAAACCAGTCCTCGAAATGGAGAGCGTCCATACTCTCATGGTAGTCACCAGTAGATGATGATTCAAATACCCAATCACATCCCTCCAAAAAGCCATTTTCATTGCCAACGTGTACAACTACTAATCGCTTTCCTTTACCCGAAGGGGCTTTCGCGCCAGTAGAGTAGCCTTCTAACCGTGATTGACGAGAAGATTCAATTGTGGTGTCTTCCCATACCTTTCCCATAGTATGACCTGCGTTAATCCATGTTTCGTCAAGGTAAAAAATGTTACGTCCCTCGTTTCTTAATATTTGTATTTCTCTCAAATATCTGGTACGCCACAGAACTATCTCTGGGCGATCTATTAGACCACTTTTTCTGTTTCTCTTTATATATTTGAATTTTAAATGGCGCAACACACGTCGCAGGGAAGTTTTGCTCAAGTTTGGCAACTGGTCATCTTGATTTATACTGAGCAAAATTTTGTCTAAAGTCGGTAATTCTCCTGCAAGAAAGAACTGATGCACTTTCGCTCTTATAGCCGATTTATCAAAATCGTCCAACTTGTCAATTACAGACTTTTTTCTTTTATTAATTATTCCCTTTTCTGGTATTTTATGGGAATCTCTATACACGCTTAATACGCGATATATAGTGCTCTTGCTGACTCCTGAGATCTCCGAAACCTTTTCTACCATATTAACGTTTGAAGGATACACGTCTTCGGGCCAGGTGTTTTTGACATATTTGTATACATTAATGATAATCTCTTGTTCCCCGACCGACAAAGTGGTAGGTTTTCTCTTTTTTACTGGTGACGTTAAAGGTGCTCCAGAAGATGGGCCTGTAAATAAATGACAAAAATATACTACCATAGTACTACATCACATAAATACATATTGTTTTAGAAAATAAATACCACATGGTCACATAAAAAGAGCGCTTTAAGAAATAGAAAGGCTACGTCGTCGCATTTGTACCTATTTGTACGTACCTGCTACGTTTATTATGGGTCGGCGACGTCTCTTTCCACTTGATGTTGAAGGACCGGGTCCTTCACCAAATTCTCCTGAACTCATGTCGATTTAGTAACGACCGTCACAGTAAAACTAATATAACAGATTCAAAAAACAAAAACTTAACGATATAACAAATTTAACAGTAAAAACTCAACTAAAACAATGCAATGAATGCTATGAATTACCCGAGACGTACACACGCAAGCGCTATCCGAACACGAATGAAAACAAAATGGCGGACCGGCCCAAAAAAGGTGACGCATCTCTGGCTGCCATTGTCACGTTTCTTTTAGAACGAACTGACGTAACGCGCGTTTTGTTTATTTTAAAGGGATGAATTTGCAAAAGCTCAATATGGTGATTATATTGCTTCAAATATTTTTTTAATATGAAACTGTTATTAAATGAATTGCTGCGTTACTTACCATAAATTGAAATATAAAATATAACACATTTTTCGCGATGTACCGTAAGATTTTACTATGTTTATAGGAACCACAGACAATATTATTTAAGAAACAAAAAAACAAAACATATGTGCTGACCTAGAAGTGGGAATAATATCAATATTTAAATATTGTTATCACATCTAAATTGAGATTTTGTAAGTTACGCCTTTTGACACTCGGCTCATATCTGAGGTCATTGTCCGTTTTTCTCAATCGATATGGCACATACTATAGATCCAGATATTTTTGTTGGAAGGTCATTTTAAGAGGTTAATTTACCTTTTTTTGTATCGAGTTTTTTTAAAATACTGTTATGATTTCAAAATCAATATTTTTTCCGCTGCCATAAATTGTATAGATGTGTCTAAAGAATCGTTTCAGATAAACCTATTTGGGCCTTGAAGTATCAAGAATACATAGAGAGTGGAGGCGAGAACGTTGTTGGGGGCACGTGAGCGGTACGAGCGGTACGAGCGGTACGTGCGGTACGTGCGGTAGGTACGGTACGTGCGGTACGTGCGGTACGTGCGGTACGTGCGGTACGTGCGGTAGGTGCGGTAGGTGCGGTACGTACGGTGCGGTTGAGCGCGGGCAGGCGCTGCAGCAGGCGCGCGCAGGCCGCGAAGTCGGCGCCGGCCGCCACGCACGCGCCGTACAGCGCGTCCGGGATCAGCGGCTCGTACAGCTCGCGGTACCACAGCTTCAGCAGGCTGGCGGGCGCGTGCGCGTCTGCAACACGTACACCACATACACCACATACACCACACACTTGCAACACCTAGCCGGACCTTTATAGACCAAACTCTTGAAAAAAGGCCAGGTCAAAAGTACCCTAAACCGTAAAACATGTACGAACGGAATAATGAAAGTGGACGAAGTGATACAAGTGTGTAAAGATCGTAGCAAGTGGAAAGAAATGGTCTCTGCATACCCCTACGGGAAAGAGGTGTGATTATATGTATTATATGTATAAAACTCCACTGCTGAACATGGCCTATTTTCATAGAATTGTCTCATAGGGGATTTTGCTATAGCTGCCATGCTTGGCAGGCGGTCCGACAACCACAGTTTTTTTATTATTTTTAGTTGTTATCAGGAAAATGCTGCTGTCCATCTCCTGTTTCAGTTTCTCTATGTCGCTTCTTACGACACCCAAGGAACGATATGTAGTAGTGTATATTCTTACACCACCACTACACTATCGTGTAATAAATGATGTTAATAATCATAATTAATCCTATTATTAATATATTATTGTTACACCGTATTAAATATTGTAAGTAGTTAATATATCCACTACAATTGAAATGTCAATATACGTAACTTAGAAGTATTGAAACTACTAAAATACCCTTCCGCCTGGCAGTGGAAGGGGAACTATAAAACGGAAAGACTGGCGTGTCCGAGGAGAATATAATAGAATTTGTGCTGTAATAGTCGTGCCGGAGTGAACTAGTTTAAATTGAAAGTTTATAAAGTTGATTAATTCATTGTTGAAAAATAAAAGAGAATAAGTGTAAACTGTGTTTATTTAACATGAAATATAGTGTTAATCGTGAACTGAAGTTTCTTTTTACATCATATAGAGTAATAACTGTGTACTGAAGTTTGTTTTTACAATCGTTTGTGTGTCTAAAGGCCAGAACCTAATCGGTATTTTTGACTTTGTAACAATGAAAACTACATTCGATGTTGATTTAATTTAAATAACCAAAAAAATATATATCGCGAAACCCAATTTCCGTCTATAATCTTGTATATGAAAATAATTTATTCTTTATTTTCAAGGTCAAATTTTTTTAAAAATCGAATATTATAAAATACATTTTTAAATGTATTTATTACTTTTTAATTTGAAATTGAAATTGAGTTTCACGATATATATTTTTAGCGACAGACAATTTTACGTATAGTATTAACAAAATATATTTGAGTAAAATACTAACCGGTCAACGTAGAGGCGTCGGGCAACTCCCAGTTATCGATTTTGGCCTTGAGCGCGTTAACTTCGTCAACATCGGCCGACACACGGAAAATGCCTTCAGTCTCGCGGCCATTGAGCGCCAGCACTTGTTGCGACAGCGCCACTTGTACCCACGGCAGCTGGCGATTAGGAAACCGCTCTTTTTGTAACGCCATCACCTCAGCCAGAGTGTTGCCGAACATCGACTGGCGGAAAATTTGTATCTGGACAGAAAAAAAACAATATAAGATGAAGTTTCTTTACATGGTAAAACCAAATTGCAGGTTATAATGCCTACAGCACAAATGAGTCGACTCGACCGGGGTAGGACCACCCATGTACAAAATACCATTGTGAAATAGCAGCATATTTCGAGTTCATAAGGCGAGAGTAACGAGAATCGAAAACCCTTTTAACTGGTGATGAGACATTCCATTTTAATCCACACTCCACAGGGGTAACAACGCATCTGCATTTTCTTTCTAACCGAGGATTGTCAATGGGTCATGGTATTTATATTTCGTCTGTCAGTTTGCTCACAATAATCCAATGTTCCGAAACCAAGCTACAAGTAAAATATATAAAGAAAAAAATTCTACGATCTTTACACAATAGTAAACATGTTCTAGAATGTTTATAAATTGAGATTAATCTTACCCTGGCTTGATCGATATCCTCAGTGGTGGGTTTCCGCGGTTGCCGTTTCCCCCCAAAACCAATTCTCTCTAGGCGCTTACACGCAATTCCTGCATAGTGCGACACTTGAACATGGATTGGCCACTTGCCGACCTATAAAGAAAGACACTATATTTATATACATTTGTAGAAGTCCACTTATTCCTTCATTATTGTCAATATTATTTTACTAATAACAGGCTTGTGGATTTTAATGATTTCTTATATTTACGCGAAGACTACACATTAAATGAAACTAATTTTTACGGATTTCTTGACGTTTCGGATGCTTTTCAGCACCCGTGGTCACACGGGAGGAACTGAGGTGTTTGACGTCCTGATGTCATAGTTAACCCGGCTACCTTAGTTTTTAGGGTTCCGTAGCCAACTAGCAAAAAACGGAACCCTTATGGATTCGTCATGTCTGTCTGTCCGTCCCTATATCACAGACACTTTTATCCGAAACTACAAGAACTATGCTGTTGAACCGCATTCACATTTTAACACAAAAATAGAAAAAAAATTTTGGGGGTTCCCCATACTTAGAACTGAAAATAATTATTTTTTTCCATCAAACCCTTACATGTGGGGTATCTATGGATAGGTCTTCAAAAATGATATTGAGGTTTGTTATATCATTTTTTTCTAAACTGAAGTTTGCGTGAGAGACACTTTCAAAGTGGTAAAATGTGTGCCCCCCCCCCCCCCCTGTAACTTCTAAAATAAGATAATGATAAAACTAAAAAATATATGATGTACATTACCATGTAAACTTCCACCGAAAATTGGTTTGAACGAGATCTAGTAAGTATTTTTTTTAAACGTCATAAATCGTAAATTATGTTACTTGCTGCTACGGAACCGTTCATGGGCGAGTCCGACTCGCACTTGGCCGCTTTTTTGAATATACATTTTTGGTCCTATCTACGCAGAATGAGCTTATAAGTGGATTTTATTTGAATATAGAACTTATTATTTTAAAATCACAAATTGTTATTTTTATGTTTCTTTTTCTGTGGGTATAATTCCTGTAAGTGCTGCAAGTAGAGATTTGTTTATTTGTGGTTAAACTTCCCATATATCAAGCATGGCAAATTATTTTTTTTCAATACTGTTTTGCATGTTTTTTAATCTAATTTTTTAGTATATATAATAGTTTAGAATAGATAATAATTTAATAGACCTTGAGCTTCCTCATACGGCCAGCAGTGAAGGACCACGTCTCAGTTCCGTAAGTCATCACTGGCAACACGCACTGGTTGTACAATTTCGTTTTAAGGTTTTGAGGTATGTCTGACGAGAAGATGTGTCGTAGCCCGAACGCTGCCCAGCCGAGTTGAATCCGTCGATTGACCTCTCGGTCGAAGTTGGACTTACCTAGTCGGACTATTTGTCCCAGGTAAACATACTCGTCAACAACTTCGAGCTTAGTGCTCCCAACAACTACCGGCATAGGTGTGACATGGACATTAAACATAATCTTTGTTTTGTCCATGTTCATCTTAAGACCTATCTGTTGGGAGACACTATTGAGGTCATTGAGCATAGTGCTTAGGTCCTCCAGCGATTCTGCCATAAGGACTATATCGTCGGTAAATCGAAGGTAAGTGATGTACTCGCCATTGATGTTAATACCGTATCCTTTCCAGTCCAGAAGCTTGAAAACGTCTTCCAATGCAGCGGTGAAGAGTTTCGGGGATATAACATCACCCTGTCTTACACCTCTCTGCAATTGGATAGGTTTCGTACTCTGGTTCTGTACTCAGATAGCCATCGTAGCTCTACTGTACAAACACTTCAGCACTTCGATATACCGACAGTCAATTTGGCACCGCTGAAAGGACTGCAGCACCGCCCAAATTTCGACGGAATCAAAGGCTTTCTCATAGTCCACATACGCCAGACATAGTGGCAAATTGTACTCTTCGGACTTCTGTACAATTTGCCGTAGGGTATGTATGTGGTCTATGGTGCTAAAGCCCTTCGGAAACCGGCTTGTTCGGGAGGTTGGAAGTCGTGAAGTATGCGCGCGAGACGATTCGTAATGACCCTCGAAAACAGCACATAGACGCGGCTCAGAAGGGAAATCGGTCTGTAGTTCTTCAAGAGAGCGTTGTCACCTTTCTTGAAGAACAAGACCACCGCACTTCTGCTCCACGCCTCCGGTGTAATGCCACCATGGAGGACGGAATTAAAGAGCTTCTGAAGGACTTCAAGTACCGGTCTTCCACCCGCTTTCAGAAGCTCCGCTGTAATTCCATCCTCGCCTGGGGCCTTGCCGTTTTTAAGATGCTGGAGAGCCATTCTAATCTCGCTCAGACTGACGTCCGGGATATCTTCGGAATAGTGTCGGATAAGACTCGCTCTTGGATCGTTACTCACACTTGCGTGTGGCTCCAACAATGACGTGTACAGCTGCCCATAGAACCTCTCAATCTCACTCAAAATCTCAGGTGCCCCGGAAACGATGCTGCCACATTCAGTCTTCAGCTTTGACAGTTGGCTCTTTCTGGCAGACAGATCTCTGGCAAAGACTTTGGAGCCTTGGTTCCGCTCGATCGCTTCTTCAATACGAGCTGTATTGAAGTTGCGCAAGTCCCGCATTTGGAGATCTGTCTGTTCAGTTGCCTGTATGCTGTCAAATCCGTTGAAGAATGTAGCCTCATCTCCCGTCTAACAGCCATGAGATTAAGAGTGTGATCGGAGAGATTTTGTGTACAACGTTGTTAACGAGAGACTTGTGGCCGATAAATCCGACACCTCCTTGGGACAGATGGTCACCCTCCCGGTGATAGAGCAAGTTGCCGGATTTGAGGATTACCGTGTCCTCCCCCTCTCTTCGGACTTCGGATAATCCTATAATATGCCAGCGCAACTTGTTTATCTCTTCTTCCAGCTCCACGATCTTCTCGTCAGTCCTCAGGGTGCGTGCATTGTACGTTGCCAGGTCGAGTCGTCGTAGGTGGCAACCGAACCTCCACCGGAGATTCTTAGCACCCCCTGCCCCGCCGTTACCATGGTCGCCACCGTAGCCAGGAATAGCGGGGCCGCCGGGGACTGGGGGCCGTCTGTTTGTTGCTTTAATAATTGGGGGGTATTTGCCATAGTTGCCACGCTTGGCGAGCGGGTTGGCAACCGCAGTTTTTTAATTGTAATTTTGGCTATTATCAGGGAGATGCTGCTGCCCATCTCCCGCCTGTTTCCCTTTGTCGCCTTTTACGACACCCACGGAAGGATATGGGGTAGTGGATATTCTTGACCGCCACTACACGGCATGTAACTTGGGTAACATATTGAAAATCTAAAATTGATAGTCTTTGTAAATTTTTAGTACTTTTACTGCATAATCCAGGGCCAGTACATATTATGACAAGTATTCAGCCATTTTTATTTGCTAAATGAAGCTGGCCTTGGATTCGGTAAAACCAGTCATGATTTTGATTTAATGTTACACTTGAATCACTGAATTTATAACCTTTAATTTTTTTTGGTCGAAAGGCCGTGTCATGATTTATTCCGAAAGCTGAAATAGGACATTTAACTTTAATAAGGCCGTCGCTGTATAAACCATTAGGTGAAGCCCTCAAATAACAATGATCTAGGTCAATGAATAGATCACATTTTACTGTAATATTTTTTTGTTTGCTCAATTGTGCCAATGCTACAGACTCGTTGTCCCTACCATGTTTGATGGAAGAGACGTGATCTAAATTATAACTATATAAAATAGTTTTAAACCGATCGATCGAAAACTGCGGTCGTAGTTGACGATGCTCTAGTGCTCTAGCACGCAGGCAATCGACGCACACTACGATAGCAATCGACGCACACTACGATAGCAATCGACGCACACTACGATAGCAATCGACGCACTTTACGATAGCAATCGACGCACACTACGATAGCAATCGACGCACACTACGATAGCAATCGACGCACACTACGATAGCAATCGACGCACACTACGATAGCAATCGACGCACACTACGATAGCAATCGACGCACACTACGATAGCAATCGACGCACACTACGATAGCAATCGACGCACACTACGATAGCAATCAACGCACACTACGATAGCAATCGACGCATACTACGATAGCAATCGACGCACACTACGATAGCAATCGACGCACACTACGATAGCAATCGACGCACACTACGATAGCAATCGACGCACACTACGATAGCAATCGACGCACACTACGATAGCAATCGACGCACACTACGATAACAATCAACGCACACTACGATAGCAATCGACGCATACTACGATAGCAATCGACGCACACTACGATAGTATTAAAACGACGTAGCGCGCGAAATCAACTGACGCAACCTCGTTCGGTTCAACCTCGACAAGCGCTCGCGCGATAATGATCGCAGATGGCCGGCGCAGTGAAATATGTGGTATTTTTATTTAATTAATTGAAATATAATAGTAACGATTTAAAAAATAAAAATAATAGTATAGTTTAAGCAAATGTTGATGATTATTTTGGTATAAATTTTACGTCTAAATGATTTAGTACTTCGGAAATATTGAGGCTTGTATCGAAGCTTTTTTGGTCGTTTTTTGAATTATGTCCATTTTATTTTTCCTAGAGTGAAAGGCATATAACGAAAATGTATTCTATAATTATTAAAGTGTAGGATATTTGGGAGATAAAAATATTTTTTTTTGATGGTCGATATTCAATAGAATCTACAAATTAGATTTATTAAATTAGACCTCCCAAATCATGTCTTCGAGAGTTATTGCCAAATATGCATCGGGAGAATGATTATTACTGAATAAATAAATAAGTTATCTAAAATTCGCTTTGAGCTTATTTGAGAAGAGAAAACTAACTATTTTTACCAAGTAATTGTTATTTCAAGCAGCGAACGATAAACATACAATTTCAACGAGGAAAACTTGTAATTTCGCGTTTTTTTGTAATACGCCTCTTAAGAAGACACGGAGAAGAAAGGATCCCTTTTGTCATTTTTAAAGGCTATCAATAAACTAATTATAGTTTATTAAAAAGAAACATGGCACCTGAAATTATTTTTATGCTGCCTATTGACAGTCTTAAAACAACATAAAGTTCGTAATTACATCGCAAAACGACATATCATAAGCTTTACAAGCAAATACAAAGTTAGAATTGGAAAGAAGAAATCACATTATTTGTATGACAGTGGAAGCATAAGAATGAGTTGCTACCTCGGGGAAAGCATCCGCGAAGGCGGGGTCGCGGTGACGGTTGACGTAGTTGGTGAGCGCGGGCTGGAAGGCGGGCGACGGCGGCACGAAGGCCAGGCACACGGCCAGCAGCTCCCAGCCGCGCAGCAGCGAGTCCCGCAGCGGGTTCTCCGTCGTCTGCCGGCACAGCTGCACGTACAGCTCGTCCCGCAGCCTGCCCACACACATTATGATCTCATGGTCGACCGTGCACTGGCCGTGTAAGAATATCCATCACTCCACATCGTCCCATGGGTGTCGTAAGAGGCGACAGGGGGAAACTAAAACAGAATATGGGCAGCAGCATCTTCCTGCTTCCTAACAACTCAGAATAATAAAAACCTATTCCAAAATCCTCCCTTAATGCAATCTATTAGAGAGGCCTATGTTCAGAAGTGGACTTTTTAGGCAGTAATGGATGGATGAGTGGTTTCCCGGTCGAATTTGACCACGGCGATAACTTCTCCCTAAAAACTGCGCAGGAGATATCAACATGTAGCAAGCCTGAAAGTGCACACGCTAACACAGATGCATCTACTTTTTCTATGTTCCCAGCTCGATGGAACACTTAATACGCAGTAGCATGCACAATCATTCAATTGAGCATGTTCAATCATAAAAATCCCCCACTAGTAATAGAATCCATCACCATATTTCGTCCCATGGGTGTCGTTAGAGACGGTTATGAAAACTAGACTGAGTGACGACCTGGTAACAGATGCAGGAATTTGATGGATGCGCGTTGCTCAAAACCGTTCCTTGGCGGAGGCCTATGTTCAGCAATGGACTTGTGAAGGGCTGTGATAATGATGATAATTAAAAATGATTTCTTATATTTACGCGAACACTACACATTGAATAAAATTACTTTTACGGATTTTATCGCGTTTAATTACGGGTCACGGGGGACTACGGTTGCTAGAAAACAACCGAAACGTCAGGAATATAAAATAACTTAATTAAACGCGATAAAATCCGTAAAAGTAGTTTAATTCGATAATTAAAAAGATAAATTCCATCGTCCCATTCCATCCTGTGGGTGTCGTAAGAGGACTACGAGAAATTCAAAGAGAATTAGTGCAAATGTATATAAGGCGACCGGCGACGAAGAGCATCGTCATAGGTGTACAAGACATCTAGTACCACAATCGCCAATCTGCCTGCTAAGCTTGGCAATTAGGCTAATTTAATTAATTAACTCCTTACTACAATAAAAGTTCCACATCCAGCAATGGAATGGTCCACCCTAAAAGTATGGGATGATTAAGAATATTCTACCGTGTAGTGACGGTGTAAGAATATCCACTACCCCATATCGAATGGGTGACAGAGGAAGACAAATCAGGAGATGGACAGCAGCATCTTTGTAATAACGACTAAAACATAAGTCAATCTTTGGGGGATGTCTGTGTTTAGCAGTGGACTTTAAGAATATTATCTTTCTTTGTTAACGAAGATTCTTCTATCTCTTTACGAGGCAAATAAAAAAAAATATCTGTACAATATTAGGTAATTAACGTTTCTATTAAAAAACTGGTACACTTAAATGTCTCACAGATTCTAGAAATCACAAAAAATGTATTTATATCATAAAGATTAATTTAAAACAAGAAAATGATAATAAAATTGACTATAAGTCAAAATATTTATCATGATACATTTACTTACTTTTCGTTAGTGAATGTAGCATGTAAGATATCTTGGGCAACAGAGTTGAGTGTCATGCCAGGCCTCGCTTTTCGATCGCCCATATATATCTGAACGAGCCGAAAAAGGTCGATGGCGGCCTTCTTGTGCGCCTTGTCCCAATCCGCCCCAACCATCGGCGCGCTAATTGATGATGACGTCCATGATAGCATATCTCGAACTGAAGCCTTCAAAAGAAATATCTTTAAATTTGTATCTTTAATACTTCGCATCCTGCGACGTGTGAGGTATTAGTTATACGCAAAATCTTCACGGTTCCATTGCAACGAGACACTTATTTAAGAAATTAAAAGTGTTTCAAAATATTTTTCATAAGTAGAATTGTATCTATCTATTTTAGCAACACGTGATAAGCACACAGCCTACTTAATGATATTCGAACACTGTAGCCCGTATACACCTGCATCCAGAAATGTTACAAGCCCACTGGCGCATAGTCTTTCCCTGCATGTAGCAGGCCCTTTTTACTGGAAATGAGGCATTCCATCTTAGTCCTCACGGGTGACAACGCATCTACATTTTGATTTGTAATAGAGGATAGATGTAGATGTCTATGGGCCGCAGCAACCACTTACCATCAGGTGGACTGTGTGCTCGTTTGTCACCCTTATCCTATATAAAAAAAGCAATTCATTTATATTCCGTACGGATAAAGAATGGGATTAGAAATGGCGGCTCATCGAGTCCGTACTGTCAACATGCATAAAACCAATAACGAAAACCCGCTAATAACGGTATATATTCTATAACGTTATATTATTCGGTTAAATGGAAAATATATGAAAAGTATTGTATACCCAAGTAGATATATTCATTTTAAAATAATATTTATAACTACCGACCCGCTCTGGCATCGCCTGGGTGGTATCTATTAATATGGCGTTATTTAGACTCAAGATAATCATTAAAGACCATTTATTTTATCTTATCAATATTTATATTTTGATAAAAACTCTTATTATTTCGAATTAAATTTAGTCTAGATCACTTCTGGTATTACTCTATATTTTTGTTAAGTTCTATTAAAATCGGTTCATCCATTCCGAAGATCGGACGGACAGAAAATTTTAAAGATGGTTACTCGTTTTTTACTGGCATGTAAATATTTTATATAAAAACATTAAAAAACAAAATCAACAATAATTACGAAGAAAACTCTCAGAACGCGTCGTAGCTCATAAATTAGCAAAACCGGACAGACTTTTCTTATGTAGTTTATGCGAATTTGCTATCATTGATTCTAATAAGGACACAACAACTTGAACTGAAATCATAGAACATACCGAAAAACGCTTCCCGCAACGTGTTTTTTTTGCGGTCTTTACCGGCTGGTGTGAGTATAGATAGTGAGTGTTCGAGTGAGAGATGACTAGAGGCGACGCCACTTTCAATCCCATTCTTTAGCCGCACGATAGAGAGCTAATATTTTTTTATATAGAATAGGGGGTAAACGAGCATGCGGCTCACCTGATGGTAAGTGACTACCGCCGCCCATGAACAACCGCAACACCAGGGGAATTGCAGATGCGTTGTCGGCCTTTTAGAAAGGTGTAAGCTCTTTTCTTGAAGGTCCCTAAGTCGTATCGGTCCGGAAAAGTCGCTAGTGGTAATCGATTCCACAAGGAAGTTGTGCGAGGGAGAAAACTTCTTCTAAATCGTACAGTGGTGGACCGCCAATTATCCAGACGGTATGGATGGTAACGCGAGTTTTGTCGCGATGAGCGATGGTTAAATTGAGCGGCTGGAATTAGTTCGAACAATTCCTCAGAGCACTCCCCGTGATAGATGCGATAAAATACGCAAAGAGATGCAACATCTCTACGCAGTGTCAGTGTATCGAGTCTATCAGAAAGAACTCGGTCGTCGACGATTCGAACCGCTTTGCGCTGGATGCGGTCAAGTGGAAGGAGCTGGCACTGGGGTGCCCCGGCCCAGAGATGAGAACAGTATTCCATGTGAGGCCGAACTTGCGCTTTGTAAAGTTGCAAGCGATGTGGTCGCATGAAATACTGTTTCGCTCTGCTGAGCACGCCAAGCTTTTTAGAGGCCAATTTGGCTTTCCCTTCCAAGTGACCACGAAACTGCACACTATTCGATATAATATATATGCGAGACGAATTGAAGTATATATTTTTGCAAGGAAATGTATTAAAAGAGGTATAAAGAATGTTTGGTACAATGGAGGTGTACGTCCCTCACCTTCCTCCTGAAAATGCCCTTGTTGAAGTTGAGGTTATCTTTGGCGAAGATCTCGATGTCCTGCTCGGCGGGCACGTGCGCGTGCGGCGGCGCGTGCGTTCGCACCGGGCTGTACAGCGCGCTCGCCCCCGCCCCCGCCCCACCCGCCCCGCCGCCCCCGCCGCCGTCCACTGCGCTGCCGCCAGTGCCCGCCGCGCCCGCGCCCGCACCCGTACCGCCGCCGCCCAGGGACGACGTCTGCTCACATTCACACAAAAAAATTCTAAATTAAACATCAAGTGTACTTTTACCTTTAAAGATTGATTGATTATAGCTTGTAGACATATTTTATTTTAAATTTTATATTATAGTATATAATTACGTTAATAGAAAAATATGTTGCTTATGTAAACCCTTTTTACTGGAAAAGAGGCATTCCATCTTAGTTCTCACGGGTGACAACGCATCTGCATTTTGATTCGTAAATAAGGATAGATGTAGATGTCTATGGAACACAGCAACCGCTTACCATTAGGTACTGTGTGCTCGTTTGTCACCCTATCCTATAAAAAAAATTAAAAAAAACTGTTTTATACTCTATTCCAATTACGAAGTCCCTTTTGACACTTCTTAGAAAGTAATTCTTCACGTTTTGCATAATTTGAAATAATAACCATTTTTGTTCATGGTCGTAAATCATCATTTAAAAATACACAATCAATCTAAATCATTATACAATTAATTCACACACACAATCAACATATTGTTTTAGACATCTGCTCAAGATAATTAAAACTTTAAAAGATAATAATATTTTACTGCCGTTTTGCGTTTACGTTCTACAATTTTATTTTTACTTTTTTACATAGTGACGTGACTAAAAGAATCGTATAAATTCGATTATAGACAGATTCTTTTCGCGAGTGAAAATCTGTTAACACTGCGTCCACCTCGTGATCACGACCGCCATTTTGTTTGTCTCTTCAGTACGAGTGCAGAAGCCTTGTATACGATACGCGTGTTCAGTTTAGTTGATTTTGTGTTGTGCTTTTATTTCGTTCTTGTTATTGTAGTTATAACTGTTTGATAATTCTTTCGTTGTTATTAAGTTTTGAATGTTATTTGATTTGTTTTTTTTTTGTATTTATAAACACTATGGCCGAAACTGAGACCACTAAAAGAACAGTGATGCCCAGTCAAGTGCGAGAGTTTGTAGTACGCCTACAAGATTACTTAGAAAGAGAGTATCAGAATGGTGGTCCATTGTTACCACTTTCACAAGTGATTAACCGAGTAAGTGCAGCTCTTGGTATTAGTCGAAAAACTGTTTCCCGAATAAGTAAGGAAATTAACAAAGGAAGGAAGATAACAAATTAAAATCGCCACTTAAGAAAAAAGTTAGAAGATCGATAGTTATACATATCGACAATTTTGATAACGACGCCATTAGAAACCATATCTATGGTTACTATAGTAGGAACGAATTGCGGACTCTCGATAAATTGTCAAATACTTTACGAGAATCTGGACTGTTTCACGGCAGTAGAACTTTTTTCTGGAGGGTTTTAAAAAATGTTGGCTTTTCTTATAAGAAATGTGATAAAAGGCGGATTTTGATGGAACGTAGAGATATAGCTTTAGCCAGATTTAATTTTCTAAGATCAGCAAAGTCCATTGCCGTTTGGAATAATGTTATATTTCTAGATGAGACGTGGCTAAACGCTAATCATACAGTTGGCAAGATAAGGACAGACGACACTCCTCACTCCTCCACAAAAGTACCTATAGTTCGGCCGTTCAGAGAATGCGTTCCTGACACCTATCAGTTAGTCACGACTAGTGATGGGCACAACATAACACTGAGTTCATTACCGTTCCTCCAAAATGAACCGCCGCGTAATTTTTAAGATTATTTTCGTTTTAAATTTGCGGAATCATTTAAAATTTATATTTTAGTAATTTAAGTGGGAACCAAAAAAATGTAATATTAATAATATAATAAAATTGTTTTATTTATTCCTTGTTACAATCTGTATTTCTAAGCTATAAAGTACATTGAATTGAATGTGCGTACAGAATATTAATCAGACTCCGATTCGCTTGAGGAGGTGGTGTCTTCATCATCATCTTCGCCTACATGTATAATTATATTATTATCAATAACAGAATTAATCCTGATATCTTGGTCAAAATGTTCCACAATCAGGTTTTTAGTCTTCTCAACAACCTTTGTCCAGTCATCTCTTGTGACTTCCCCGCAGGCTTCTTTTAATAGGGTCATCATCTTTTTCGTGCTGAATGGCGGGGAAGTATTGTGGCGGGCGGCGTAACCTTTTATTTGAGCCCAGATTAGCTCAATCGCGTTATATTGGCAATGATACGGTGGAATTCTTAGAACGCAATGACCGTACTCCAGAGCCAGTTCATCGATTTCGTATCGCACATTTGCCGCTTTATTTTCTTTAACTAATTTAATTAGTTCTGGTTTTAGCATCTGCATATTTGCATCAATGCCTTTTGCTTGTAACCAAGCCACCATATCTTCTTTTTTATTAGCTTGGGTAGGTGGTTTCTGTATTTGAACCGAGTGATAGGAGGCATTATCCATGAATATTACAAAAGGTTCTGGTAGGCTGGGCAAAAGCACGTTCTGGAACCACTCTTTAAATGTAGTGGCATTCATTTCCTCGTGGTAGTCATTTGTGGTTTTTGATTGAAATGCCAGTAACGCGTTCTCCACAAAGCCGTATTTTGCAGAACCTGCGTGGCATATTATCAGACGGGCCCCCTTACCCATTGGTACTTTCGACGTCGACACTTGTGTATCATCCGTCCAAGAACGGGAAACCGTGTGATTTGCGTTTAGCCATGTCTCGTCAATGAACACGACATTATCCCAGTTATCAATATTTTTTTACTTCTCTCAAAAAACTTATCCGTTTTAAAATTATGTCGTATCGTTCTAATAAAATTTTTCTTTTGTCTGTTTTTTTATACGAAAAACCAATATCTTTTAAGATTTTGGTTAAAGCAGTTTTACCCCCGCTAAACAGTCCAGCTTCTCTAAAAGATGCCAAAAGCTTCTTCCTGTTGAGATATTCATTTCTGGAATAGAAACCATATATATGATTTCTGATTGCATCGGTGTCAAAGGTGTCAATATCTGTCACGGGTTTAGTTCTACGTTTCTTCTTCGGAGTACGTAAAATATTATCTTCCGTGCCAGTAGAGCCGAACTTTTCTTTATTAATATTTGTTATCGTTCGTTTGCTAACTCCAAGCGCCTGAGAGACGCGTTCTTGTACTTGTTCGACAGGTAACAGGGGTCCGCCATTTTGCCGCTCCCGCTCAAAGTAATCTTGCAGCTTGATGATTAACTCACGGGCTCCACTTTTCAATGTTTGTCCACGTTTAGGCATTATTATGCACCAAAAGTAAAAAGAACGCAATACAAAACACAATCGAAGTCCGATTTAGCGCCGATGTCAGTTTGAAAAGCAGAAACAGTCCATTAAACGAAAGCCGGGTAATCAAATAAAAACAGATCGAGAACACTTGAAGAACGTGGTCTATGCGCCCGAAACGACAACAGACGACTGTTTTAGCTTCACAAAATGGCGGCCCATAACGCCATTTGGGGTTACCATTTTCAACCTAAATATAAAAATGCTACTTTCTTTCGCGGTCGTAGTTTTATTTTTATTTTTAATAAAAGTTATCTTATAGTCCATTATTTTCAAATTCTTAAAAAGAAAAACAAAACTTATTATTTTATAAAGTATAACTGTATAAGAACAGATTACGATACTGTTATTGCCTGTTATTGTTAGCACAGCACTACAAATATAAAGCGCTGACATAACCTTGTAATAGCGCAGTATAGATTTAGAAAAGTATTGTTTACCAAGTTATTTGACACTCAGTTTGGCACAAAATTATAACATAAATTGGTTATTGATATAATAATGTTGTTTTAATGCTTACCAATTGTTAAAACGGTAAACAACCAACAAAAATATTTTTATCGTAACTGCAACGCCATTACAAAGTTACGTCGTCAGTTCAATCGCGACGTGTCAGGAACGCATTCTCTGAACGGCCGAACTATAATAGCCACGGAATATAAAAAACAAGAGGAAGTAGCAAAACGCATAATTTGTAGCGAAACCACTGTCGCCAAACTCACACATGCACAAGAAAGAAATCAACAATTGTGTACCATTTCAATAATTTTCGCGTGATTGGTTATTTAAAAATAAAAGAGAAAGGTATTATGTTAGTCTCAATTCATTTGAGTATGAACAATAAATCCTTAAGAATAGAGATTATATTTCTTTTCATCAACGAAGTTTCTATAATTAATGAGCAAACTCAGCTTCTTCTTAACGTTAGATATCGCAATAATAAATTCACGCTATAACATAATGCCAATAGATATAACGTTGACATTGCCCTACCCATGCCCTAACTAATCTGTGAATGTGAATGATGTTAGTGATGTAGTTACTCTGCCTGAACAGGATCTGGCTTATATCGACATTCAGTATATGATTATTATGATGTATATGAATTGACTGAAGAAACTAAATTGAAAAAATAAACAACAATATAAATGATAAAATGAATAAAATAGCAAAATTGAATGCATATTGTCATAATGTACCATGTATGTAATTCATATAGCCGGCATATAATTAATTGTGTTTAATGAAAATTTATTTACAATAAGCTAAATTACCATTTTTGAAATCGAAACAAGGAGAATAATAAAAAACAATAATTTAGCAATTGTTTATTGTCATTGAAACAACACATATTTGTTTAAAAATTATCGTGTTCACACTTTAATATAATATTTTAGATGATTCGTGAAATCAAGATCACTTTTATTTCAGTTTTTTTCAAAAGTCATGACTACTACTAAACTACTTACTTATTTCTCTGGCATAGCAACCCTAACAAATATTCATTCGTAGACTTCACCCTATAACTTCTTATATTTTCAAAGACATCCAGCATTTGCAAATTTTCATTAATAAGTTAGTGAATTAACAGGAATGTGATAACATTTTATCGAAAACTTTAATGTCAGCGTAGTTACAACACTATCGCAGCTATTTTATTTAAAACGTATTTACAGCTGAACCTTATCTTAACGAAACAAGGTTGAATATTGCTTGTAATAAAGGCAATTTGACATTTTGTCCATGTTTAGTTAAGTTTCTATCCAAAAAATTAAAAAATTACACGTGACTTTGGTACAAAACACCTCTATTCGAAATATTTTTATTTTTACTTTCGTTTTTACACTCCTAAATTGCACAAAACAGCATATATTCGCATATATCACTTAAGCAGCGACCCGTCAGCTCGCAACATTTTGAGTCTGCGACTGACGGTCTATTATGCTCTACTATTACTAATTGTGACCCGCCTGCCCCGCCCACTTTGGGCTTCCTCTTGTTTTTTATATTCCGTGCTAGTGGCAAAGGCGAACGCTTAATTATTTGTCATGCGGGTTCCATGAAGGGATTTGTTCCGAACTGCCTCTTGGCGTTTAAATCTAAGAAAACTGTGGTATACCACGAAGAGATGAATTTTGTTAAATTTAAGGAATGGTTTTGTACCTTATTGACCAACTTGAATGAGCCATCGACGATCATTATGGATAATTCACCGTACCATTCAGTACAAATAAGTAAGCCTCCAACTTCTAGCAGCAAAAAAAATCGATATTGTGAAATGGCTGAATGATAATAATATTGTTGCTGACATGTTCATGTTAAAAGTTGAGCTGCTGCATTTGGTTGCTATAAATAAGCCAGCTAGACCAAAATACGTATTGGACGAAATGGCTAAGGAAGCCGGACACAATGTAATGCGCCTTCCACCCTACCATTGTCAATACAATGCCATAGAATTGATTTGGGCTCAAATTATAGGCAAGAATTTAAACAAATCTTTTTTATAATTTATTTTTACCTATTTTAACATTTTATCTGTTGCTATATTAACACGCAAACCTTTATTTTAGGTTATGCGGCTCGTAAAAATACCAGCCCACCGTTTACTGCAAACAAAATGCTGTCATTGTTGCAAGAAGCTTGTGATAGTGTTACTGCCGCTAATTGGGAAAGTGTGGTTTAACGAACAAAAAATTTGATTTTCGCTGATTGGGACAGCTGACTTCATTATGACGACCAGACGACAACTGTTCAGTGATGTCTCAGTGATCGCGAGGGTGAAAACCGGCAGCGATCACCGAATGGTTAGAGGCACACTGAACCTAAATGTTAAGTTGGAGAGGTCTCGTCTGATGAAGTCAACGCTCCGTCCCCCTCGTGCTCTAATCCAAAGTCCCGAAACCTTTCAGCTCGAGTTACGAAACCGTTTTCAGTGCCTAGAAGACTGCAATGAAGTGGACGATATGAATGACAAGCTCGTGGAAACTGTCCATGCGGTCGGAGCTAAGTTCTGCAAGACCCGCCGCGGAAGAACACAAAAACTCTCCGATCACACTCTTAATCTCATGGCTGTTAGACGGGAGATGAGGCTACATTCTTCAACAGATTTGACAGCATACAGGCAACTGAACAGACAGATCTCCAAATGCGGGACTTGCGCAACTTCAATACAGCTCGTATTGAAGAAGCGATCGAGCGGAACCAAGGCTCCAAAGTCTTTGCCAGAGACCTGTCTGCCAGAAAGAGCCAACTGTCAAAGCTGAAGACCGAATGTGGCAGCATCGTTTCCGGGGCACCTGAGATTTTGAGTGAGATTGAGAGGTTCTATGGGCAGCTGTACACGTCATCGTTGGAGCCACACGCAAGTGTGAGTAACGATCCAAGAGCGAGTCTTATCCGACACTATTCCGAAGATATCCCGGACGTCAGTCTGAGCGAGATTAGAATGGCTCTCCAGCACCTTAAAAACGGCAAGGCCCCAGGCGAGGATGGAATTACAGCGGAGCTTCTGAAAGCGGGTGGAAGACCGGTACTTGAAGTCCTTGAGAGGCTCTTTAATTCCGTCCTCCATGGTGGCATTACACCGGAGGCGTGGAGCAGAAGTGCGGTGGTCTTGTTCTTCAAGAAAGGTGACAACGCTCTCTTGAAGAACTACAGACCGATTTCCCTTCTGAGCCGCGTCTACATGCTGTTTTCGAGAGTCATTACGAATCGTCTTGCGCGCAGACTTGACGACTTCCAGCCTCCCGAACAAGCCGGTTTCCGAAAGGGCTTTAGCACCATAGACCACATACATACCCTACGGCAAATTTTACAGAAGTCCGAAGAGTACAATTTGCCACTATGTCTGGCGTATGTGGACTATGAGAAAGCCTTTGATTCCGTCGAAATTTGGGCGGTGCTGCAGTCCCTTCAGCGGTGCCAAGTTGACTGTCGGTATATCGAAGTGCTAAAGTGTTTGTACAGTAGGGCTACGATGGCTATCCGAGTACAGAACCAGAGTACGAAACCCATCCAATTGCAGAGAGGTGTAAGACAGGGTGATGTTATATCCCCGAAACTCTTCACCGCTGCATTGGAAGACGTTTTCAAGCTTCTGGACTGGAAAGGATGTGGTATTAACATCAATGGCGAGTACATCACTCACCTTCGATTTGCCGACGATATAGTCCTTATAGCAGAATCGCTGGAGGACCTAAGCACTATGCTCAATGACCTCAATAGTGTCTCCCAACGGATAGGTCTTAAGATGAACATGGACAAAACAAAGATCATGTTTAATGTCCATGTCACACCTATGCCGGTAGTTGTTGGGAGCACTAAGCTCGAAGTTGTTAACGAGTATGTTTACCTGGGACAAATAGTCCGACTAGGTAAGTCCAACTTCGACCGAGAGGTCAATCGACGGATTCAACTCGGCTGGGCAGCGTTCGGGAAGCTACGACACATCTTCTCGTCAGACATACCTCAAAACCTTAAAACGAAATTGTACAACCAGTGCGTGTTGCCAGTGATGACTTACGGAACTGAGACGTGGTCCTTCACTGCTGGCCGTATGAGGAAGCTCAAGGTCGCTCAGCGAGCTATGGAGAGGGCTATGCTCGGAGTTTCTCTGCGTGATAAATTTAGGAATAAGGATATCCGCAGTAGAACCAGAGTAACCGACATAGCCCAACGGATTAGTAAGCTGAAGTGGCAGTGGGCCGGCCATATAGCTCGAAGAACCGACAACCGATGGGGAAGAAAGGTTCTCGAGTGGCAGCCTCGTACCGGTAGGCGAAGTGTAGGGCGTCCCCCCACGAGATGGAGTGACGACCTGGTAAGACATGCAGGAAGTCGATGGATGCAGGTGGCTCAGGACCGTGCTTTGTGGCATTCTTTGGGGGAGGCCTATGTTCAGCAGTGGACTTGTGAAGGGCTGTAATGATGATGATGATGATGATTGGGACAGAGACATACATATCGATGCCGTCATAGATAACCAAATTATAATAAATACAGGGGATTCTACACACGATGAGGGTGATGACGACGATGCCGACCATGAAATATCGATTTCGGCTAGTGATGATGAATATGTTTCAATTTGAAAAAAATACCATGTAATATTATTTAATTAAAATTAAAAAACAGTTTTATAAATTTTAATTTGATGTTAATCCTTTTTCTGTCAATACGATTTTAATTTGTTCGTTATAGTAATCGAAGATCAATATCGTCAAGTATTTTTTTTTTATAGGATAAGGGTGACAAACGAGCACACAGTCCACCTGATGGTAAGTGGTTGCTGCGGCCCATAGACAACTACATCTATCCTCGTTTGCGAATCAAAATGCAGATGCGTTGTCACCCGTGAGGACTAAGATGGAATGCCTTATTTCCAGTAAAAAGGGCCTCCGGCCACCTGCACTCACCAAGCGAAACGCAGAGGTAAACCTCTACTTCACGCTGGTATTCTGTGAGGTCGTGGTACCACCCCGGTTTGAGCCGGCCCATCCATGCGACAGCAAAAGCTGCCGCGTGGCTCTACCACTGTTAAAATGTTGTTATCGACTATAGCGGTACTTTACTAGTACTTGATTATTAACATCTATCAAATGGGACTTTGTAATTGGAATAGAGTATAGTAGGTATTTGATATAATTCGTTGTAATAAAAAAAATTATAATTCTTTTTTTAATACTCATTTGTTCTCATAAAAAACAATCTATTGACATATTTTCGACATAATATTTCTATTTATACACATAAAAGTAAAAAATCTTAGAACGATAAATGTATTCAAAACATTAAAAAAAAATAAAGATCCAGTCACCCGATGTATCCCAGGCGAAGGTTGTCGATCCCTGTCGAAACCGACAAAGGTGTTGTAGTAGGCGACGCCATGATTCATGTACTCGGCGTCGGCGCGGTGCGTGTACGTGTGCGGCAAGTAGACGCCCGAGCCGTCGTCGTCGTCCGGCGTGCGCGCGCCGCCGTCCGACGACTCGTTGTCCGGCTCGTGGCCCGACAGCGAGCGCGACCGCGACCCCGACCGCGACGAGCCCGACGACCCGTCCGACTCCGACCCGCCCCCGCCCGCACCCGCGCCCGCACCCGCGCCCGTGTAGCGACCCCGGCCTTCATGCACAGTAACGTCCATTTTAACTTTTTGTGACGAGTGGTAAAGACATGTAACACTTTTTTATACATAAATTCCTGTTATTTTGAATTAGATTTACCAACGTGATGGCCTTTTATTTAATATTGTTCAATAATTAAATGAATCAAAATCAAAGAGTGTTCGTTAATGTTCAATAAATGGGAAATTATCTGTAGCGAGGCAGTGTAATGATTATAACTGTAAAAATAAAGCTTATCAATGTACACTTACTTGACAATTTAGCCTGCTGTATAATATAGTCTTGTAATGGCAGCAAATGCTGCATTCCTCTTAAGTCCCAGTTACAGTATAATGGAGATCCTCCACCTTCCTCATCTTCATCCTCACCATCCATTTGTATATCATCAACTTCCACGGGTCTTTTGTGCCCTAAAACAATAATTTAATGAGAGATTTAATGATTTCTTATATTTACGCGAACACTACGTTCATGATACTGTAAGTTCATACTGCGTAGATCGGAACAAAAATTAATCATTTTTAATCTGTAGGTAGCCGTGGTTAACTATGACATTGGGACGTCATACACCTCAGTCCCCCCGTGACCATGGGTGTTGTAAAGTGCTTGAAACGTCGGGAATGTAAAATAAGTTAATATACGCGATAAAATCCGTAAAATTAGTTTTATTTAAATAGGTGGAGATTTGTTATTTTGTTTTCATTATTATCATATGATAATATTATAAGCCTACAATAATCCCCTTCTAACTCAAACCACTCCAAAATGTATTTATTTAAAATCTTTATTATACATAGTTTACAATTGCTGGACTTTCTCTACCAGTCAACCACGAACTAAGAATAGAATAGAATAGAATAGAATAATTTTTTATTCAATATTGATTATTACATAATTCTTATTGAAAGTCATTTTTTATTTACCACTGGTTCGGAAAATACGTCTATCCTGGGAAGAACCAGCAAGAAACCCAGCGGGACTTTTTTTTTCAAACATATTTCACTTAACAATAATTTCATTTATACAATTTTTAAATGATTTTTAATAGAACCAGCATGGTGGCGATCACCTTATTCCCAGGGGTTATTTTCATTCATGTATTCCTTGATATTATAATAACCCTTTTTGTACAGTTTTTCTTTAATAAAACTTTTAAACTTGTTTATTGATAAACTTTGAATATGTTCTGGGATTTTGTTGTAAAAGCGTATAAATTGCCCCATAAATGAATTACTGATTCTGTGGAGTCTAGTAACTGGTATTACAAGCTTATGTTTGTTCCTAGTGTTTAAAGAATGCACATCTTTATTCTTATTAAAGCTATTTATGTTTTTATGTACATACATTAGATTTTCATAAATATATTGCGATGCCAAAGTTATTATGGTTATTTCTTTAAATTTTTGTCTGAGGGACTCTTTACAATTTGGGTTATAAATCGCCCGAACGGCTCTCTTTTGCAAAACAAATATAGCTTCAATATCAGTCGCATTACCCCATAGCAAAATTCCATAAGACATTACGCTATGAAAATAACTAAAATACACTAATCTAGCTGTCTCAACATCTGTGAGACTTCTAATCTTTCTTACAGCATATGCTGCAGAACTAAGTCTGCTTGCTAATTTAGATATATGGGGGCCCCATTGAAGTTTCGCGTCAATAGTAATACCGAGAAAAACAGTGGTATCCACAAGACTCAACTCCTCCCCATTTAATAGCACATTGGTACTCGAATGTTTTACATTAGGTATTGTAAATTTAATACACTTAGTCTTATTGCCGTTTAAGAGCATATTGTTGGTGTTAAACCAATGTACTAATTTCGATAGAGCATTATTTACATCGCCATAATTAATTAACTGCCGTTTGAGTTTGAAAATTAAAGAGGTATCGTCAGCAAATAATACTATATCGTGATTGTCCCCTACAAGATAAGGTAAGTCATTAATATAGATTAAAAACAGGAATGGGCCAAGAATCGAGCCTTGAGGAACGCCCATTGATACTACCGATCCGGAGGAACCTTTACCATTTATCACGACTTTTTGAGTTCTGTTACTTAAATATGAAGTAAGAAGTCTAAACGCCAAATTTTTTACACCGTAATGTTGTAGTTTCCTGATTAATGTTTCATGATGAACACAATCGAAAGCCTTGGAAAGATCACAGAAAACACCTAAGGCATCCTGTGAATTCTCCCAGGCATTAAAAATATATTTCATAAGCTCAACACCGGCGTCAGACGTCGAGCGACCCCTTGTAAATCCAAATTGGTTTTTATGAAGTAATTTATTTGTATTAAAAAAAATTAACAATTGATCCAAAATTATTTTTTCAAAAATTTTACTAAGAGTTGGTAGTACAGAAATAGGTCTAAAATTAGCGGGGTCCAATGTACTACCAGATTTAAATAAAGGTATTACTTTACTATACTTCATTAAATCAGGAAACACACCAGAATCGATAAGCAGAGAAACTTAAACAAGTGCCATAAAAACATAAAAATATGTTTATATAAATATAAAAACATACATATAAATACCCTTATAAATATACATTACTAAAAATAACCCAAATAATATACTCAATTAGCCAAATACTAAAACGCCACTCAACTATAAGATGTCGTTGTCTCGTGGTGTCACAGTCACTTCGACTTAAAAGTGATAGACACAATACGATGGTTATTGGAAAATTGTTTCTATAGCCTAAAAGAATATTTAGAATGGAAAAATTAGTTCAATGATTTATGTGATCCACTTACAGATAGTTTTTTTTTTTTATTATGTACCTAAATATTTGCACATCTGCGAGCAGACTAAACACATGTACACTAGATTTAACTTAAGACCCTGTCAACTGTGTTTCTTGCAAATAAAGGATTTGTATTTGTATTTGTACGAGATTTTACGGCATCTTAAAATTGAGTGACGTTTGAGTATTTGGGCATATACCTGATAAATACCATACGCAATTCTTAAATAATACATAATACACACATTTTAAGAATAATAAAAATAATATATAATATCAACCCAAACATAAGCAGAAATATTTCAGAAAGATACTGGTAGAAGAAAGGTAATGACCAGACACCATTATCTTAAAGGCAGCAACAGAAGTCGGTTTCCTAGTATGTGGAGGTAATTAATTCCAAAGCGCTATAATTTATACCACAGCGGCGAAAACCTGAGACATAAAAAACCCTCGGAAAATCACATGTTACGATCGTGAGAAGAATCCAAATAATGAAATATTAAACAAGACAAAATTGTTAAGGACGGGTTTACTCTTGTTGAGAAGAGACGTCGGTCGCGACCCATCTGTAACCAGCGTGGAACCGCGAAAATAAACGCGAGTATAACTCTGCGTGCTGTGGAGCCAACCATACAGCTCTACATCTCCCGTTTGGACAAAAGTACGTCGGGAGAAGACGTCCTGCGTTTCGTGGAAGAACGAAACCGATGCCGCATTGAGGATCCGACCTCTTTACATTTGCAGCGTCTGGAGTCTAATAGGTCAACGAACTTCAAATCCTACGTACTCCAGGTTCCTGCAAAACATAAAGAAACATTCCTCGCTCCCGATTTCTGGCCCTCTGGGGTAGTGTTTCGCCGATACAGGGACGCGCCAAAGAAAAAAGTTCCCTAAATAGTGTTATGTCTGTATTTTATATATATTTTTAGGTTAAGGTATATTTTGCTATGGGCCAATGTTTTTAATTTTTAAGTCCTTGATGCCTGAAATAAAGTTATTGTATTGTATTGTATTATAAGTATTGGGGCAAGCATGAATCAAAATTTGAAAATTTTGTCCAAATATTTAATTTTAATAGTGCCCTTGTTAAACAACAATGTCGAGCTTATTACTCATATTCTAGGTCAGTAAGTATTTCATGGAAGAAGCAATCCATGGAGATCGCTACTATACATCCATATGAAGATTAAACAATGGACATACCTCAATTGTTTACTGTTTGCCAATAGGAACTACGACTGCAAAATATTTTCTTAAAAAACTGACTGTGTAAAAAGACTATATTAACTCAGTGGTCAGAATAGATAAAAACTACTTATTATTATTATTATTATTACAGCTTTATTTTCCACTTAACAATTGTTACAAATGTATTAAATTTAATTATAATAATTTCGTTCTCATTTTTTTTGTTTTGTGGCCCCCCTGTGGGTAAAAGCCTCCTCCATATTTTTCCATTTTTCCCTGTCTTTGGCCGCATGCATCCAACTTTTTCTGCTATGTTTATTATGTCATCGGACCATCATTTCTTCCCACGTTTCTTTTGCCTTTTGGGCCCTGCCATTTTGTTGTTTGGTAAGTCCATCTCTTATCTTTGTATCTCGACAAGTGCCCTACCCAGTTCCATTTCTGTTTCAAACTAAAATTAAGAGCATCTGTTAATTTTGTTTTCATGCGGATGTCTGCATTTCTCGTTTTTTGTATTTTTCTCAGTTTCAGTATACTACGTTCCATTGCATGTTGACAAGATGAAATTTTGTTTTTTACTTTTTCGGTGAAGACCCAGGTCTGGCTAGCGTAAGTTAAGCTTGGAAGAATGCAAGAATCCATTATAGTCTTTTTTATATTAAGACTATAGTTCCCTTTTAGAATTTCTTTTTGAGCCCAGTATTGCTTCCACGCTGTACTTATTCGTCTGTCTATTTCGTTTACGTTACTATTTTCATCAAAGGACACTAATTTACCTAAGTACACATATTCATTTGTATATTCTATCGGTTTTTGCTCTACTTTGATTGTTTTCTTTTGACTGTTTGAGATTATTTTAGTTTTTGATGCGTTCATGTGTAGACCGATTTTTTTGCATTTAAAGTTTAATCTTTGTAGCATTGCTTCTAAATCTGTCGCCGATTCACTAAAAAGAACAATGTCATCTGCAAACCTTAGGTGTGTTAATTTATTATTGAGTATCCATATGCCTTTATTTTCCCATTTAATGTTTTTGAAAATGTCTTCAAGTACAGCTATGAATAGCTTTGGAGACAACGGGTCTCCCTGCCGCACCCCTTTACCAATTGTGAACTCTTCCCCTTGTCTTTCCAGTTTTACTCTACTTACATTTTTAGAGTAGATGTTTTTTATGATATTTACATACTTTTTGTTTACATCATTATTTCTTAGAGAAGTCCATATAGGTGGGTGTACTATGCTATCGAATGCTTTGGAATAGTCCACAAAAGCTATGTAGAGTGGTTTTTTGAATTCTTTATATTTCTCGATTATTTGTTCCATTGTGTGAATGTGGTCTATTGTTGAGTAGTGCGGCCGGAAGCCCGCTTGTTCTATTGGCTGATTATTGTCAATATCTGGTGCTATTCTTCTTAGGATGACTGATGAAAAGAGTTTATATATTGTTGATAGTAAGCTGATAGGCCTGTAGTTGCTGATGTCGAGCGGATTCCCTTTTTTATACAATAGTATTATGTTTGATTTACTCCATTGTGATGGTACTTGCTCTTTTTCCAGTACTAAATTGAATAATTCTGCTAGATATGCAGCCAGGGTTGGCGCTCCGATTTTGAGGGCTTCGTTTGTGATGTTATCTTCGTCTGGGCTCTTTTCGGGTTTTAGTCGTTTGATTTGGGTCAATATTTCTATTTCAGTTATTGGGTTTACTGGTGTTTCTGCTATATCTTCTCCAGTTATATTACTATTATCTTTTTCTTCTTGTGTCATATCACGTGGTGGTTTTGCATAAAGAGAAGTATAGAAAGCCGTTGCACATTTTATTATACACTTCTCTGTCTTTATTTTCACCTTTTTCAGATTTTAGACTTTGTATCCAATTTTTGTGCGTAGATAATTCTTTAAAGGCTCTTTTTGAACTACGGAAAGTATACATATTTTTTTCTATAATTTCTCTTCTATGGTTAGCATAATCTTTTTTGATTGATCTGTTGGTTTCTTTGAACAATTTCTTTAGTTCCTCTCTCATTTCTTTGGACTTGTTCTTTGTGAACATAAGTGCAGTTCTTCTACAAATTAAATTTTGTGTGTGTTCGCTAATTATCTTTTCTGTGTTTATTATTTGCTTTTACATTAATTTTAAGGCTTTTTTTGATTGCTTCTTCCAGTTTGTCACTGAAGGATTGTACAGTTTTATTTTCCTTTAGAAATTCTTGCAATATTGGTAAGTTCTTTTTGAGGTTTTGTATGTAGTTGTTTTTATCATGTATGGACTTCAATTTATTGCGTATGGTTTTGAATGTTCCTCGGCTAATTTTAGGTTTTTGAATTTTTATAGAGCATCTTAGAATCCTGTGGTCAGACGGGAAGCTTATTTTGTTCAGAACTTCTACATTAGTTACAGATTTTGGGTTGGGGCTCAGTATAAAGTCAATTTCGTTTTTTGTTTTATGATCTGGCGATATCCATGTCCATTTTCTGGAACTTTTCTTCTTGAAATATGTGTTCATCACTGCTAACTTGTTCTCATGTGCATATTGTATTAGGCGTTCACCTCTAGCGTTCCTTATGCCGTAACCATATTTGCCCATTATAAGATTTTCATGAGGTTTAGGTTGTCCAATTTTTGCATTAAAATCTCCAATGATTAGCCTGTTTTTATCAGCCAGTTCTTGCGCTCTTGTTAAGTCATTGTAGAATTTTGTGATTTCTTCTTCACTTGAACTATCAGTGGGAGAATATACTTGTATCAGTGATAGTGGTCCCTCCTCGAAGTTCAGTTTTAACAGAGCCACTCTCTCTGATATTCCCAAAAAGCTTAATATGTTGCCTTTTAGTGATTTCTTTATTAAGAAGCCTACGCCATGAAGTCCCTGTGTCTCTCCTATATAACAAAATATGTAGTCTTTATGTTCCTCAATGATATATCCTATCTTTTTAACTTCTACGAGTCCTATGATGTCCCATTTAATTAAATTAAATTAAATAAAAACTACTAGATTACTTCAAATGTAGTCAGTCTTGCGTGTAACTCATCCGGCGTATGGTAGTATGGCAGGCATACAACCTATGTGCCTGCTGTACTATCATATGCCAGAGGAGAGCTATCATTAAAACATTCTACAACTTCACTGAAGAAGAATAGTAAGTTTCTTACATCTGTCAAGTGTAATAAACCTCTACAAGTATCATGTCAACAAGCATGATTGTGAATGTGGTCCCTAAGGCGCTGCGTAAACCTAGAACTTTTGTGTCTTGTGTGGGATACAAGCTACCCATGAATATTTTATTTTCATGTAATTAATATGAAATCAGTCATTCCATAGCAGACACAGACACTTTTTGTGTCCAGTTGATTCCACTTGACACATACTGACCGCCAATCAAAAAGTATTCGGTGTAGGTAACTAGAAACTTTAAGTCGCCAGTTGAAGACACAAGCAACACAAAGCAAATTTCCTTACAATTGTACGGCGCCGACATTGACGTGGTTGATTTGACTGTAAATATTGACGGCAAAGACGTCTACTTCAACTTGTAATCAACACAACAAGCAAAATTTTCCTTGGACATCAATATTCAAGGTGAAACTGACGGAAAACAAGCAAGGAATTGTTACCAGTGTACAGAAGTAGCAACCGGCGACTGTGTCAGCAACTACGGTTTCCTGTGATGGTGTGCCGTGTCGGTAACAAAAAGTGTCCACGTTTGCGCAGCGCCTTATATAAGACAAACACAACGATCTATAAAAATCCGCGTAAAAAGCATAAAACTGACCTAAAATGTTCTTTAACGTCAGTCTGTGACCATATTGAAGACAGCCTGCATTATTATTAATCAAATCCTAGACTATTGAAATTAAAAATCATTCTAACTTCAAAAGAGATAGTGGCTGAGTACAGTTGTCAAGTGTTTAGGATTCTGTAATCAATAAAATTAAATCCAAACCCAAATGCAAGACTTCAAGATACAGTAATAATAATATAATAATAATAAGGTAGCCTGGATACGGCATCAGGACTTCAGACAGCCCCGCTACTATGGGTGCTACAAAGCACTCAAAACGACGGGAGGAGAGAAAAATAAGTTAAAATTAAACGTGATAAAATCCGTAAAAATAGTTTTATTCAATCAGCTCGAAGCTAAATATAACAACTAGAAAGAAGATTAGGTCCTGTAACAATATATATAGGATCTCGCATGTGATTTCACAAAATGGAAAAAGCTTGCAAACTCTGGAAGGACAAGGATTTATGATGTCACATACGCCATCAGCAAATGGTAAAGATGAACCATCGTGCTAGACAACTAACAACTAAATAATTCAATTAACTTCAATGCTCACTAGATGCTCAATTATTAAAAATGACTAGACCATAAATATTTCAAATGACTTACGTCGCGACTTAGTCCGATCTCTAGGTGTCGTTACTTTCTCGGTTCTCTCGAAACGTTGGTTGTGCTTTTGTACGTTCGGCTCTGTCAGAGGCGGCTCCAGGCTCACACATTTCAGTTTGTAATTGACTACAATAAAAAACAGTAATGTAATCTAAAGAAAAATTAAACAACCATCTTTAGACTGTATATGTTTTTGGATATGGGTGACAAACGAGCACACAGTCCACCTGATGGTAAGTGGATGATGTGGCCCATAAACATCTACATTTATGCTTGATTAAAAATCAAAATGCAGATGCGTTGTCGCCCTTAAGTACTAAGGTGGAATGCCTCGTTTCCAGTACAAAGGGTCTCCGGTTCTCTACTCACCATACGAAACACAGCAGCCCTATGCTGCTATTTTACGCCGGTATACCGCGACAGCGTGGCCCAGACCTGGTCGAGCCGACCCATTCGTGCTACAAATAATACAGCTGCAGCATAGCTCTACAACGTAAGAAGTTACTGAAGTTATTAATTTAATATATTCTATTTTACGAGAGCGAAAACATTCTCCGTGTACTCACTCTGATAAATCCAACCCTTTATGCTGGTAAGAAGGCATTCCACTTAAGGCGATATTCGGAAACAATCGAGTGATAAAGCTCAAATTCCATAAGGACAAAATTTGTATAACATTGTATGGTGTAGACTCAAAATTTGACATTGTGAGTTTTCGTTTTAAACTCAATATTGTCTTTAAATACCAGCCTTAGTCCTCAGGTGTGACAACGCATTCGGATTGTGTTTCGTAATCAATGATAGTTGTAGATGTTAATGGGCCACAGTATCCATTTATCATCATGTGAACTGTATGCTTGTTTTAAATAAACAGTATGTTTATTTTTAATATATGTTGCCACTGGTATATCCAACTCACAGACGAGGAGTTTTTAATACAGTTGTTAGAATTTATACACTTAGTAGACAGCCACAACCTTATGGTTTTTTTACAATATAACCTTGATTTTAGAATCAAATCCAAGAAAAGCCAATAAGTGAAATAAGTGTTGGTTCCGTTGTATGCAGTCATCCAATGCAAAGCATTTACACTGGATAGGACATGTGAAGAAGTTGGCTATTAGTGTCCATGGACTGCATTAGCCACTTTAAGCCTGTATCACCATCATTAAGACTGTATGTTCGTTTGTCACTTCAGTTTTATATAAAAAAGCGTAATGTGTGCATGCATGCGTGCGTGCGTGCACGTGCACGTGCACGTACACGTGCATGTGTGTGTGTGTGTGTGTGTGTGTGTGTGTGTGTGTGTGTGTGTGTGTGTGTGTGTGTGTGTTGACTGACCGGCGGCGATATTGTCCTGGTCGTTGGCGGAGGAAAGGCGCATGAAGTTGTGTTGGTTGTCGTGCGGCGCGCGGTGGCGGCTCGACGACACCGTCGTCTTGCTTGACGTGTAGCGTTCCGGCTCCGCTTGCTGCCGCCTGCTTTGTGCACCAAATATAGCTTTCACTACAGGTCTCTGCATTGCCTCGTCCTCATCAACCAGAAAGCCCACTGCTATGATTAGAAATGTTCCATAGAAAAAAGCATAATATGCTATAATACCACGCGGATTGGAGTAACAGGTAACCATTAATGTACTTCCTTAAACGGTTTTAGTATCAACATCTGCCATATGCAAGTAGAATGTCCTATATTCTACTTGCTTATGTCAGCATTTTTCTCCAAAGGCCAACGCCACCTGCTCGCAGTTCAACCTGCTAATTGACAAACGTGAACGTGAGTAATAGCGAAAAATATATTCGAATAGAGAGAACCTAAATTTCATATACTAGCAATAGTGCAAACGTAACAGCTCTGCGCACCTACCTGCCTCTGTGTGGTGAGTATAAACAAATCATCCAATAAATATATATTATCAAATGACATTTACTTGGAAAATCCTATTTTTCAAGTAAATATCCAACAGCAAACTTGAAATAACTGGAATTATAATATACAAATTTGATTATTGACGAACTTCATGAGTTCCCATGGTAGACATTTACGACACCAGGGGTACAAAGTAGATTATCTAATGCCATCACCAAAGAACAGAGAAAGGAAAAGCCAATCTATAAATTAAAACTCGGAAATTCTGCGGAATGTGCTTTATAGATACTATTGTTGCTAGATAAACTTGTTTTCTATGTCAGAAGCTCATCATTTATTTGTTTTTATAATACTTGTACTTGTAACCATAGTAAAATTATTTTGTCCGTGCAGTTGGGGTCATAAATCATAGCTCCGCCTCAGCCCAGCTAGGGCGGTGAGCATGTTACGCGCAACGTCATTATCGATAACAACAAATGAATCATCGAACGCAGGTACATTTGTTTTCCATTATTATAATACCCCCGCCTAATACCTGCACTGCACTGCGCATTAGTGAAATGATAATTTAGTACATATATCGAAGAGAAATTTGTTTTTGCGCATTCGCTCTCTGAATTTCTTTAGTGACACAATGGCTAATCCTTTGTTTTGTACCAAAAAGGCAGAATTTATTCAAAATAATATTTTGCCTGTTGGCACCAATATACCAGCACAAGCACGTGTTGTTATCAACAATGTTTTAACATTTTTCTCTGAAATGAAAATAGACCCAGAAAAGTTACAGTGTTAATTTCTGCCGTTCTCGTGAACTTATACACTATCGATAAAGCTTTTCTACAACAATAATGCGCATCACTATGCTCGCCTCTAAGCCCCGTGAGTGGGAGAGAGAGCGAAATACGCCGATGATTTATGACCCAAACTGCAAGGACAGAATAATTCTAGTATAGGTATAGTTATTCTATTTCACGATGAAAGTTTAGCCTTGATTGTAATAGTGACGTGTACCGACAGGTGTGTGTGTGTGTGTCTAACTGCGATTCGTTCAACTCGCGATCGTGACTGAGCTCTCCCGAGGTCTACGCACACTAACACAATGTGTATGTTCACGGCTAACAACAACGTAAGTCAAACCTTCATCGTGAAATACAATAACTATACAAGCGATTTTCTACTTTACCAATTTCTCCAAAACCAAATTTGGTTAGTTCTCTTGCAATTATAGCAAAATAATGGTGACAATCTAGTTCTAATGAGTTCCAATAACCGACATAGGCCTAATCATATTTTATATTAATAAACTGATATATGTATGTATGACAGGACCAGCACCATTGCACGTGCGGCGCGGTAGCCGTCGATGCAGTTAGACAGAATTCTTGTAAATAACACGTGTTCCGCACACCTGCACCATTGCACCTGCAGTGGCGCTCGTTTTGCTTGTATAAAACGGACGGCGCGGCCGCCGTCAGGACAGTCTTGGCTCTGACGTGGAACGGTACGCTTGTCGTATTCCGTTACTAGTCTATCCTCGACTCGTTGGATAATTAATTCGTGTAAACGAATTAATTATTATTCCTAACTACAAAATTAGTATCTGTACTATACTCAATTACCCTTTCTACATGTACATATTTTACATTAATAAACAAACCTAGTAAACTCCCTGGGTTGGTGCCAATTAGCAGAAGCGGAGTTATGGCGTAAATCAAGGCTGGTTTGTCGAAACGGCTTATCCACACTGTATACTGCTTGCTTGTCCGGGTACCGCTCCATGCGATCCAACTCTACTAAACGATCTTTATCTAAATGCCTGAAAATAAGAAGATCTAGATGAACTAGCGTAGCTAAAAACATAAAAAACAGAACAGTTACAACATATTTATTATAGACAAACATAAAATTTCAGTTCTAAGTTATTTGGTTTCAAATTACATAGCCAAAACAAATGCACTTTTAATTTAAACTAGCTGTTCCCCGCGACTTCATCCGCGTGTAATTTAGGGTTTTAATTACGTTGCGCGGAACCCTAATTCTTTTTCTAAAATATATGTAGCCTAAGTTACTCCTTATAACATCAGCTATCTGCCAGTAAAAGTTCCGTCAAAATCGGTCCAGCCGTTTCGGAGATTAGCCGGAACAAATAGACAGACAGACAGACAAAATTAAAAAAAATGTGTTTTTGTTACAAGTACCGCATATACTTTCACATGCATTTAGTAAAAAGCTGTTATTTTGGCATTACAAACAGACACTTCAATTTTATTTATTTGTATAGATAATACTTAACTGACGGCTCTGTTTTTTTTTATAGAATAAGGGTGACAAACTAGCACACAATCCCCCTGATGGTAAGTGGTTGCTGAGGCCCATAGACATCTACATCTATCTTCGTTTGCGAATTAAAATGCAGATGCGTTGTCACCCGTGAGGACTAAGAGAGAATACCTCTAATCCTGTCTCTCTGTGACGCATTGGCTTAGTAATGAGTTGCAGCGCTAGGGGCCGCGGGTCCAAATCCCGCACGGAACAAGTATTTGTATGGCCTACAAATAATTGTTCCGGGTCTGGATGTTTGTCTTTGTGCGGTTTATGTTTGTAAACTTCCTCCACGATACAGGAAAAAATCCTAGTGTGGGAGTAACGTTTAGCAAAAAAGTATTCATTTTTAGGGTTCCGTTCCCAAAAGAGTAAAATGGAGTCCTATTAATGACACCCTATTGTCTGTTTGTCTGTCTATCTGGCTGGCTGTCTGTCGATGTCCATTCTTATGGCACAAATAGCTTGTTCACGGAAAAAATTACAGATCAGAAATATGGATATTTGTTGTAAAATATTGACCCAAAACTGAATATTGAATTAGAAATTAAATTATTTTTCAGGAGGATATTCTATATATTATAAGATAGATAGATAAAAGATACCGGGAAAAAATTCTTACATAACATGTGAGGTATCCTTGTCTAGAGCTCATTAACTAGAGTACAAATATTTTTTTACTATTTCGTACTTAAAAAGTAAAGAAATGGTTTGCCGTCATAATATCAGTATAAGACCGTTTTTGTTACGGTCACAAAATGTAAAGTAATTAGAGTAGGAAAGTACCAGGAGTGCATAGAGCATGTAGGAGTATAGAGTAGGTGGTGGTGACCTGTCGGAGAAGCGCTCGCGCGAGTGCCGCGACAGCTGGTGCGGGCGCTCCAGGCTGTGCAGCAGGCGCGCGCCGCCCGCCTCCGTCGCCAGCGATATGGACGACACCAGCGACGGCCGCGCAGCCGTCGTCTGCAATGTATCATACAAATACATAACAAAATAAACACCATCTTTCTTTTAACTAGGCCTGAGACATTATAGAGAAGTCTAAATCATATGGAAAATGGAGAAACAGTCCCATTTACAATTATCAAAAATGGCAATTATTTAATGTAACTTATCGCGCGCAATAAGTCAATTCAAGAATTAAAAGTATAAAATGAATAGTATATAATTTTAAACTAAACATAGTGAACATGAAATATGGTATAGTAATTCAACTAAAATGAGTACAATTATCCACAATCTCAACACACGATTGTCATTACATAGTCTTAAAAATTTACCATTGGAAAATCGTTAAAATATATATGTATAACGGGAATGAATAAAACTATCAAATTTTAATAATGAATTAAATAGTTTAAATAATATCAATTCTAATTTTTTATCTTAATTTCATTAATATTAATTTAGCCCGAAAATTTCTTAAGAATTTAGGATTATTTATTGTTGTTTTATTTCTTTTAATTAACCAATCAAAAGCCAGAGGTTCATAGCTTGATTAATACGGTGATCACAACAACCAATCACAGCGGAGGTTCGCTGGTGAAACGCCTCGAGCAGAGTCGTGGTGCGACTGGATGAAAAAAAAGACAAAAGGGGAGCGGATTAAATTCGGCGTGGGGTACAGTTGTTTTTATTTTTGGTGTGTGATAGTGTATGTCTGTGTCACATTACGAACTCGCTGTTCTTTAATTAATTTTAACATTCTTTAATAAAATTTAGTTAGTGTTAGTTTTTGTAAAGTTTAAATTAAATTTAAATTAGTAAAAGTATAAACAAGTTTATTATTTGTGTTGTGTGGTGCTTGTATTTACCCAAAATGTCACCCACAAGACCTGTTGATAATAATGGCCTCAATGAACGCGACTTTTCTTCGACATGTATATTGTTTAGATATATAATATTTTAAGGCGCAGGTTGAGCAAAATGTCGCGCTAGTCGTTATTTGTGCGGTTTTTAGGAGCTATCTACTTTTTATTTAAAAGATATATCAACAAATAAAAAACACATTATATTTCTACATAATCTTGATTTCATAAGAGCTATATCCAATTTTTTTTAAAGGAATTAATATTAATATAATCTCCTTACAACGAAACCACATAAATGTGAAATTATTATTGATAACATGCATCTCCTCGTAAAGTAAGTATTATTTTATTTTGCGATTTACACCAATAGATAGGCAATTTATTAATGAACATTTCTATTGTAAATTTTTTTTCAAAAGACCAAAATTTGATTTTATTAAGAAATTATTTTAAAATCTGGGCGTATTCATTGCCCACGGACTTGCTCAAGTCAGTGAGCGCTGAGCTCTTCGACGTGAAGCCCGTGTCGTCCGCCAGCGCACACGCTCACATCATGTCAGTCGATAATATTATTACTTATTAGGTTATTTATAGGTAGTATTATTTGTTTGTTTTGGGTATAATTTTTCGTATTAGTTATACATATATTTGTTGTGTTTTTACTGCGCGATGAAGCTTTTTGCGAGTATTTTCTTTGAAGTAAATGCAAATAAAAAAATGAAGCACCATTAGCATGTAAGGTTCGAATCCATAATTAACATTTCGACAAATATTATAATTTACACTATAAAAGGCTAATTCAATATTATCAGTATAGTATACAGCTAAAAGTAATACTAATACCCAACCGCAATATCTTATTAGGTATAGTACTGCCTCGTTGGTCTAGTGGTTGTAGTAGTGCGACTGCTGATCATGAGGTCCCGGGTTCGAATACTGGGTCGGGCCAAAAAGTCAGTTATGAATTTTTCATTTATGTTCTAAGTTATAATTACTATTACTAAGTTATAGTTTTTTGCTAAAATATAGTATATTATTTATTGCTTGTTTTTTCTTCTTTTTCAAAAAATAATTGAGTACATAGTGTTCTATACTTATCAATCGGTAAAAAGTATCTAAGTAGGTATTAATATACCTATTTTTTACTATAAACTAAAAAAATTTAAAACTAAATTTAAATAAAAAGACTAAACTGACCATTTATTTTTTTAACTCAAAACAGGACATGGGTTTATTGATACTCTAAAAATTATAGCTTTATACAATTAGTGTTCACTATAAAATTATATTCGGTATAGACGGTAATTATTAAATGCAACATTTTTTTTTAATTATTAATTACATTTGTCAGTGGATTAAATTTGCTTTAATAAATTTGGTGATGATTTTAAATAAGAATAAAATTCTGGGCAAGTTTTTTTTATTGTTACCTTAGTTAACAACATCGCCTTTAGAACTGGAACCGTAAGTGTTTTTTTCAGACGTCCACAATTTATTCAAAATAGAAAAATACTCTTTCTACTGGAGCATTTGTACCAGGTGGACATAAAATATATTCGATTAAAAAAATTATGTTGAAGATTGTTGGCTTTGAATACTTCCATCCAACGAGTTACGGGACAATTTTGTGTCCCGGAGCTTTATTTGGGGACAATGGGACAGGTGACCGAGAAAAGGGACAGTCCCAGTCAAAACGGGACGTATGGTCACTTTACCTATAACCCAGCGACGGCTCCGTGGCGCAGTGAATTAGCAATCAGTTGTTGCGCTGGGGGCGGCGGGTTCGAATCCCGCACGGAACAAATATTTGTAAGGCCTACAAATAATTGTTTGGGGTCTGGATGTTTGTCCTTGTGCAATTTATGTTAGTAAACTGCCTCCACGACTCTCATTCTATATTACTCTCACTCTGCGAAACATCCTATTTATTTATTTATTCTTTATTGCACCAAATATTTGTACAAAAGGCGAGCTATCTATCTATTTACCTTTAGTGAGTAGGTATTTTTTAAACTCACAATTTTCAATGCTTCATTTTTAATATATAATTTATTATAAAATTTCATAATTAGATAATATAGGAGAATACATAATTCTAATATAATGCAACTAATATACCGAATAAAAAAAATTAAAATACATATATCGTTGTACGCTGTGTGTATTTCCATAAAATAGTTTATTGATGTTGGAAAAATACTACGTCCGTACAGTAGGTGGCGTCTTACACATTTACGCGATCCTATATTGTAGCGAGTCGACACGCCACACCAAATGCTCAAGGTCGTTCGCATGGAGTAGCCCCTTAAAGTAAGCTATAAAAAAATTAAATCTTAAACCTGCAAGAAAGGTGTTGGTTGTGGTTTCTGCAATGGACTACTAGGACTCTGAGGAGACGCAGAATCGCATGAGGACCCGCCTGTTGATTGCTGTTTAAGCTGCAAATATAAAAGATTGTTTAAAATCCTTTTGACATAATTGTGTATATGATGACAAGTATCGGTTCTAGGAAAATATTTGTGCATAGCAGAACTAATACAATATTAAATATGAAATGAGGTAACAGATTAAATAATATTATGTCATATTAAATTCTACTTACGACTTACATTTGTATGCATATATTATATCACAAGTATATGCATTCTTTTCTAATTTTGTCCACGCATGCGTTCTCTATACCGTATAGACATTTACACTTTTATCTATACGGTATAGAGAACGCATGCATGAACGGCATTAACTAGCATTTTAAAATTCTAAGTATATTAATTATAAAGAGGAAAAATATTCAGAACAGTACAATAACTTGTTTATTACCTTGCGTCTAGTCAAAGGGGTACTCTCCACGGACTTGAAATACTTTTCGTGCATTGAATCATCAGACGCATCTTTCCTGGGTGATATGAAGCTGCCACTGCGATTTAATCCTGTAAATACGTTAAAATTTGTTCAGTGACAATAATAAACCATTCATGAGTGTTTGTTTTTTCTTTTTTATCTTCATTAGACTAATTCGTAATTTATATAACCATATAGGGTAAAATTACATGGTTTCATTTACTGCTAAACATGTTTCAAGTGAGTGCTAAAACTTGGGATTTAGCTTTATAAGAGGATTAGTTGGGCCTACTATTACCACTTGGGTTGCTTGCATTCTATAATATTTAAGACAAGCCTAACACTTGAGCTATCTCACGGGTCATCAATTAAGTGTCAAATGAAAGTAAAAAAAAACTGTTCAAGTAATTTATGGTTATTTAATATTTTTATAAATGTCAAATTCTACTATATCAAATCTATCAAAATGAATATAATTTATGAGTGAAATCAGTTTTTCTTTACCAATTTATAAATTGAAACCATAAAAAATACTAACACTGTAAGAACATTTTTTCAACTTTTTGAGAAATTCAGTAACATTATTTGGGATTTTATTATACACCTCTATGCTAGTTTACGAAATATATTTAAGTTTTAGCTAACCTGACTTAAAATGTTAGTTTATTGTTGGAGGGATTCCTACTTAATATTACACATTCCTACTTCATTTCTACTTAAGTATGTTATTTGAATTTTTACGAACATAAGTACATAATATTCTCGCAAATATGCTTAGACAAAAATCTGAGTGTATTTCTTATGCTATAATTAGCTCTTATTGCACACCAGGCATAGGTGGTAGGGCCAGTGGCGAAGCTAGGGCTCCAAACTAAGGCAAGCCCAAGATATGTTTTTTTTAGTTTTAGCAGTTTTATAAAAATACACCATTCTTGATCTGTTTCCACTCTTCAGCTTCATATTCAGTGCTGTCGAGGACGTGTTTAACAAAGCACACAGAAGGCATACTACTGCTAGATAGATTGTATGACTATATGCATACCTTCGGTGGCTTTGGAAAAAACCGATTAGGATTGCTTGAGCGAAAGGAAAAGATATTTACATACAATACAATACATGAACAAAAGAAAATCATGAACAAATTCAAACAATGTACAAAATTAAAAAACAAATTATTTATATTCTAAATCGAACCGTCTCTCTTTTTTAAAGAAAGATTTGATTACGTACGCGTGAAATGTTGGTGAACGTTTTAATTTACCAATAACTGTTTATGTGGATATGAGCTGTTTTTTCTCAATAAATTTTAAATATTTTACATTTTCCTCGCCGATTAGCACTTTATAACACTTCAATTAATCACAAGGAACACTATTATCCTCCATTTTCACTAAAAACTTTTAAAAAATCATAAATTTTCAACTCGAAATATTAATTCGCTCAAGTAAACACACAGAGTAAACATTGAAATGTGAAGTGAACTTGCAAACGTATCGCTATCGCCAGGGTGCCCCCGCGTTTCGCGTAACTTCATACCAAAAACCGGGCTTTTGGCGCCATGCTAATTGCTATATAAATAATCGTAGTTATATTTCATTATAGAACATTTTGCCACAGGTTAGAAAAAAGCCCACACGTGCGAGAGAGACGACAAATCGCTCAACTCAACTCCTTTTTTATGGCAGCAGTATCGCGCAGTAAAGCAATCTGCCAAGTATTGACGTTACATAAAAAGGCTACGAGGTCATGAACTGTGTAGAACAGAGAAGCGCGCGGGAAATTTGAAATAGTTTCAAACAGTTTACGAGTTATTTTATTAGTTGATATTATTAATTGAGCAGTTTGATAGGGCCAGCCCGCTTCTCGGCTTCTATGGAGGCTTCGCTACCGGGTAGGGCTACTCTTCTGTCCAGGAGTCTATCTGGGTAAGTACCATACTTATACCTATTTCTGCCAACCAAATAGCAGCACTTTCACAACTGTATACCAGTCTTATGGGTATAAGAGACCCTTCTTTGTTTGAAATTGGCTGCAGGTGTCCATGGGCTGCAGTAGCCACTTACCTTCACATAGTTAGCTTTCACATAGGTTAGTCACTATAGTTTTATGAAAGAAAAAAACACTTATTCAAATAAGGCAATACAGTTTTTAAAAATGCTGCAATATAGTTTCAAAAGATCTTTGAAGAAAACTTTGCTCAGGGAAAGTTGGGGAAAATTACACTAAGCACTAAACTAAAAATTTGCTAAGTTTATAAAATTAACTTTTTCAAAATAGCTTAATGGATGTTCCTATTCCTCAGACAATGTATCTTCTCACATCTTCCTCAAAATATTCAACTTTCTATCTCTCTCTCTCTCTTCTGTGAAATCAAGCTAAAAGCCTTCTCTTCCTATCTCATCCAGAGGATTTTGTAACAGTTGACTGAGTGAGTGAAACATCAGAAAATTTAATCTAAACAATATCGAGACCATCCTAATAGATCGACGATCGTAACATTATGTATACCAAGAGGCAATATTCTATGGGTAGTGGTTCAAAACAAACATTCCTCTCAAGAATATTATAATAAATTCAGCAGGAAAAAACATACAAAATTAGTCTTTTTAGTTTCCTAATATTTATAAAAAAAAATGATAATAACCTGAATGCGGTGACCACTTATCGGTCTCATGGAGTTGTGTGGCGCTGGTCCTTTTCCTTAGTTGCGGAGTACACACGGGAACACTGCATGCTACAGCTGTCAGCTCCTGTACAGATGTATTACAAAAAATAATTGAGACAAAAAGGATATCAAAAAATAAAAATGAATTTAAAAGAAAATAAATGAATAGAACATCAGATTCTTTTACAAAATAAGGTTGACAAGCAAGCACACAGCCCACCTGATGGTAAGTGGACGCTCCAGCACATAGACATCTACATCTATCCTATCCGGTACCCTGGTCGAGCAGGCCTATACCTGCTGCAGCCATAATATAGCAGTAGCATGATTCTACCACCTAATAACTATACTGAGTGTTAATTATTATAGTAACTGAGCGCTAGTGAAATAGCAACTGGACCAGTTTCTATTTTAGTTAAATTAGATATTTATTAAATGAAACTAATTTTACGGATGTTATCGCGTTTAATTTTAACTTTATAATTGGACGTAGTTATGCAAAAAGGATCCAAACCGAGTTTGTGTCAAAAAATGTTGACTTGAAAAATAATGTTTGTGGTCTATACTATTATGTGATGTAACAATTTTAGCAAACGTAACACAAATAAGAAGAAAAATTACAAACAGACAGAAACCATACCGATAATTTGAGTTTATTATTCAAATATCATAAACTCAAATTAACTTAATGCGGGTTGGATCCTTTTTGCATAACTACGTCCAATTACCAACGATTCATGTAAATGTGTCGTAAGAAATAATTAGATTTTGATTATTAAAAATATACCAATGTTTCTTTCACTACAACACAGATTGACGTAATTTACTGATATTAAGATACTCTATATGTCAAATAGGAAGTCTCAGGTTGCGACGATGTAGGAAAACACTGTGAGGAAACCTGCATGTCTGAGAAATTAAAATAAATATATTACGAAGACATATTACTCCAAACACGCATTGGAGCAGCGCGGTGTACATTTCCTTGCCCTAAAACCCTCTCAGAAACGAGAAGAGGCTTTTTCCCTGGAGTAGCACGTACACTTGTAATTTTACTCTTAACATTATAATAATAATGTCAATTTGTTATTTATAGAAATTAGTCTTTCGATTTTAGATCATCCAATTTCAGAGTTCGTGATTAAATTATAAAATTCTGTTAAAAACACTATGTCATATGAAGATACTGATAATAGAAATAAAATTATACGGATTTAATTTTTTTTTGAGAAGTTGTTGCTAAATAAACCTTCCTTTGTAATCGAGACATATAACAATACACTCTCATCACTACTATATTTGCATCTCCACCCATAACTTGGCCTCTCTTAACCTCGTTCAGTATACGTATATATTGGTCATCAAATAAGACCAATAAAATTGGGGTCGACTGATAGCTATTATCATTTTTTGCATTAACTATTACAGAAAATTGCAATAGAGTGATGCATTTGATGAGTACTGGCATCCTCAAAGGTCGACAGCCGGCCATAAAGCAATTACGATCTAACAACGCTATCAAACTGAAAGGAGCATTCTTTTACAAAATAAATGTCAATGAACTCTGGTAATAATGACTACCTATCAGAATAGAATTTTTCATATTATTATAGAATACTAATAATTTAATTTATTTATATTCAAAACATTCTCTGTATGATAGAATTCGAAATGCGTATGTATATCCGCAGTAGAAGCTATGAAATAGGCTGTTCATATATCTCGAAGAAAAGCTCTCAAAAGTGACAGCTTTGTACCGGTAAGCTAAGTTTAGGGCGGTACCTCACTAAATGGAGTGATGACCTGATAAGATATGCAGGAAGATGATGGACCGTTTTTGTGGCATTCCTTGGGGAAGGCTTATGTTCTGCAGTGGACTTGTGAAGGGCTACAATGATTTGTTTTTATTTTATTTCTCATTATATTTAAAAACATTACCCCACACTAGGGCATTTTAGTGTATCGTAAAGGTGATATATATATATACATATATAAATTACACATGGTCAATAACCCGGAAAAATATTTGTAGACCAGACAAATACTTGTTCCATGCAGAATTCAAACCCGCGACCTGTAGCCAGATGCTTAGCCAGTGCACTAACAAGCCGTCAGATCTTTATCCAGTGTCAATACCAGCGTAAAATGGCAGCTTGACACTGCTGTGTTTCGTATGGTGAGTGTAGAGAACCGGAGACATATTTTAAGGAAAATAGGCATTCCATCTTAGTCCTCACGGGTGACGACGCATCTGCATTTTGATTCTTTATCGAGGATAAATGTAGATGTCTATGGGTCACAGCAACCACTTACCATCAGATGGGCTGTGTGCTCGTTTTTCACGCTATACTATAAAAAAAAATCCATATATACAATGGCAAAATTTCCTAACCCAATTTATTTGTGGTCCACCACATATTTGGGCAGTATGTCAGACTAATTACTTCATAACTCTTGCATAAATGTAAAGCTTGTGCTCAGCAGTGGGACATGGCTGTAACTCTTAATGACCACACAAGGAAGATGAATTGATCATTTTGATACTAGACTGCTCGTAACTTCACAAGAATGAAATCAAATCAAATATCTTTTCATAATAATATTTTTAAATTCTTTAAGCTGGCAAGCGATAACACCACACTGTTAGTTTGTTTATCGTCTCAATATTATAAAAATAAAATCTAGTAAGTTTATTGAAAGTACAAGCTACTAGATGCTAGGAATCGTTTTTTACCTAGGAGTCCATGTGTTCAATTTTTTTATAATCTCTACCTCCAACACTAGAATTTTGGATATTATGGGGGCAATTTACATAATTTTTTATACATAAATTTCACAAGGTCAAACATCCACACCCGAAACAATTATTTGCAGGCCATACAAATTCCGTGCGGGATGCGAACCATACACATACATACATACAACTTCATGGGTAGATACAACCCTGTTTGTGTGTGCAGCGCTGATTTCTGATTTGAAGGGAGAGATCTCATTTTTAGAGAGGCAGTAAAATTTCAGTCTATAAGGCATTTCATCTGTCTTTCCTTCTCCTTACGTATCAGTCTTTTCTTCTCCTTTTCCTTTCGTCCTTTCTTGTTTGAAGAAGTCAGTTGCGATCAAGTTGACTGTAAGTTTGTTTGGTACTGCAGTTTTGTAAAATAAAAAAACAGGAATAACAAACAGATTCCAAAATTCCAAACCTATTATAAAACTATAATGTTAAACACTAAATCCAAAACAAGATTTTATTCCTAGTATGAAGGTTTGAGGAGATGGGCAGCTGCATCTTCCTGTAACAACTCAAAATATTAAAAAATTTTGTACAGTGGTAGAGCCACGCGGCAGCTTTTGCTGCCGCACGGATGGGCCGGCTCGACCCGGGGTGGTACCACGACCTCACAGCAAACCAGCGTGAAGTAGAGGTTTACCTCTGCGTTTCGCTTGGTGAGTGCAGGTGGCCGGAGGCCCTTTTTACTGGAAATGAGGCATTCCATCTTAGTCCTCATGGGTGACAACGCATCTACATTTTTGGATAGATGTAGATGTCTATGGGCCGCAGCAACCACTTACCATCAGGTGGACTGTGTGCTCGTTTGTCACCCTTATCCTTTAAAAAAAAAAAAAAGTTGCCAACTCACCTGCCAAGAGTGACAACTATGGCAAAATTCTCCTTTTGAGGCAATATATGGGGAGGTCTATGTTCAGCAGTGGACTTTTATAGACTGTAATTGAATTGATAGAACTTCAAATATAAAAAAGTTAAAATAGAAAAAAAAATTAATTTTTTGTCCCAAAAGCAATTATGCAAACATTACCTGCTTTCGTCTTTGTTGAGCACTGCTGATACTGCTATCAGATGATCGACCAGAGTCTGTATGACGACAAAGTCCAGTCGATCCATCTTCACTTAGTCTTCCGCGACGACTTTCACCACTATTCCTGCATAAGATAAAATATTATATTGTATCTGAAACTGAAATTAAATTTAAGGGAGATAATTAATGAAAATCTCTATATATAAAAAAAAATTGCTGTCCGTAAGTCTCGCTAAGACTCAAAAATGGTCCGACCGATTTTGATGAATTTTTTTGAGTGTGAATGGGTCCCTAGATGGTTTAGATTCACATAAGGAACTATTCGGTGGCGCCGATATCGTGATCCAGAAATCATACCGCGTGAATCCGGGGCGGATTGCTAGTTATAATTTGAACAAACTTTATTGTGCTAAGTATAATTTTGATACTTATTACTACATAGCCGTATAGTAGCACCACAAGAGAATCCACTAACCTCTATTATCTCGTGGGTGTCGTGAGATGAGACAGAGGGAAATGAAACAGGAGGTAGGCAGCATCTTCTTGATAATAACTCAAAAATAATAAGACAAATATTAAGAATCTATAGTGGCCATATTGACTATTTTAAATATCTAGTCTCCTATGAGGCAAATTTTGGGAGAAGCCTATGTTCAGCAGTAGACTATTGATAGGTTATAAATTATAATGAATGAATTAGACATGGAACGAGTAGTGATTTGCCGAGTACTCGGCCACCGGGTACTCGGCCTAGATTGGGCCGAATACTCTGCCACTCGGCCTTAAAAAAAGCGGTAGCGGGCGGCGTGCGTTTATTTCTCTTACAAACTAGACTCAAATAAGGCCGAAAAACTAGCTCTTAAAATCTTCCTCTCTTAAATTTTAAATCTTAGTAATAATAATTTCTATTATAAATTCTTATGTAAGTTCTAAATATTTCTGCTGCTTCTCATGTTCCTGATGGTTTAATGTGTCTAATATAACAATAATGATAAAAACTAGCTTTATGTCTATTTTTCTCTGGGATATAATTAAGGCCGAGTACTCGGCCGTTAATAGTCGGTACTCGGCCGAACCCTAAAAAAAGCCAAATCCGCCGAGTACCAAATCCAAATTGAGTACTCGTCCCATGTCTAGAATGAATATTTTAGTTATACTGAAATAAAGAAAAAATATCTAATTTCTCACAATGAATGAAAGTTTATTTGGATATTAGTTCAAATGTTTATCAGGTCAACAAGTAATTTGTTTAATTCATTGCATTTATTTATAAACAATATATATTTAATTCATGAAATCACCAATTAATCTATTCTTACTATGCATAGTAAGTAAGATAGTAAATGTGGATACCTTCAAGGTGTAATTCCTATAGAAATTTCTTGATTTTTGTGAAATTCATTGATATTGTAGTATTACATAATACAAAAGAACGCAAGGACAATTGCTATTGATAGTTGCGACCAAGGAAAAGTTCAGTACTGCATGAGGCTGTCTTGCAAACAACACACAAAAAAGCCTGATATAATAACTTACCTGTGATGATAATGTGACCTCCTGGTCCTCACAGGACTTGTCTGCGTTATTGTAATGCTCTTAGTGTTGTTGGGTGAAAGCTTACTGACACTAGCAGCTGTGCTGTTATTACCATTGCTGCTAATTGGCTCCAGCATTGATGGAACCTTAAATCCAATTTAAAACTTGTTAATTAACATTAATTTTAAAGTAAAGTAAAGATGCAGCCTATTTACGTTCCACTGCTGGGCACAGGCCTCCTCTCATTTTTGGGAGGTTTTAGGGCAAGGAAATGTCCGCCGCACTGCCCCAATGCGTGTTGGCGAACTTCACGTCTTCGAAATATTTTTTTTCGTATTTCTCAGACATGCAGGTTTCCTCACTATTTTTCCTTCACCGCCGAGCGCGTGGTAAATCAGCCGTGGTAGCTCAGATGGTTAACGCTCGCTGTAAGCTTCACAGTACTTGAGCAACCCGGGTTCGATCCCCGCCGGCACCAATGAAATTGTTAATTGCAATTTTAAGTGCTGATTAATTTTAATATTAATTGAATATATTAGGTAATAAATATATAAAAAAATATAATTTTAAAAATATGTCAAATACAGTTACTAGATAAAAAATTACCTGAGGGGCTGCTTGATTAGTTTGTGTAGATGTTTCTCGTCTCTTTTGTGGATCTGTGTTTTGTTTTAAAGTTTGTAATTTAGCTAAAGGTATAATATCGCAGTCTGTGGGCCTATGCCATACAGTTGTCTGAAACGAAATTTACTATATTTGACAGGGTTGGCTGATTTAAATCAGACTGATTTAATTCGCTTAATTTTGATTAAAAAAATCATTGATTTCAACATATATAAATTAATGTAATAGACAGAAAATTAAATAAAACTGGCTTAAAATAAGGTAAAAACTTTTGTTGTTTTACGTTATTCTTATTATTCTACTACAACAGTCTCATAAAGTTTGTAAAATCAACAAAGGCGTAGCGATGAGGTCTGTCAGTTTCATAAACTCAGTAAAATCAAGTTTATTTAGAAACTAGCTGTTCCCCACGACTTTGCTCACGTGCTAGGGTTTTTATGTTTTTGCACGGAACCCTAATTATTTTTCTAAAATAAAAGTAGCCTATGATACTCCTTATGTCATCAGCTATCTGCCAGTGAAAGTCCCGTCAAAATTGGTCCAGCCGTTTCAGAGATTAGCCGGAACAAACAGACAGACAGACAAAAATTTAAAAATACTTTTATTTTAGAAAAATAATTAGGGTTCCGCGCAAAAAAACTAAAACCCCAAATAACACGCGGACGAAGTCGCGAAGAACAGTTAGTGTATTCATAAACTTTTAATTCTACTATGTCAAAAAGTGTTACCAACTCGTGAATTTCCAAATATACAAATAAAAATCAAAAAAATCATGATTTTTTTAAATAAATCAGCATGATTTGAGTAAAAATAAAAATAATCATGATTTTTTCCATCCCTTATATTTCAATGAGAGGTCACATTGTTATATGAGCTAATGTAGAAGAAATAAAATAGTAGAATACTACAAATACTATAAATTTTGCTTAAATTAATGGTAACCACTTAAACTTAAAATGTTTGTGCTTAAAATTGTTCATAACAGTAGTCGAATGGTGGGGTCAAGTCTAAAAGGTATTTATATTTTGTGGTTGCTTCCCTAAACAAATATTTAACTTATTACATTCACCTCCATTATTGAAGTTTAACTAACCTGTGTAGTAGCATTGTAATAATAAAACCTATGGGTGTTAATATCAAATAGTTCCCACCATTGAGATGAATCTGTCCTTTTGACTTTGACTCCCTGAAAAAGACCAAATATAAAAAATCTTTACTGTATTACCTTAATATTAACAATCAAAATTCCACAAGATTTTAAATAAATACTAAATATGATTAAAAAGATCATCTACACTTCTACACTAAGAATATAAAGAAGTAAAATTATCTGTATGTAAGTTTATTAGTAGAAAGTAATCACTGAAAATTATTATTTAATTTTAAAAATTCAAAACTTTAAAATTTTTATTTTAGAACTTACATGATTCATGTGGTAGAATTTTATGTGGTACATTGTTTTAGGCGATAGAGCCACTCTGTAGCTACTTATTATTATAGCAAAAATGGGGCTTATTATTATAGGATAAATAGGTTGGCTCGACTGGGGAGGAATCTGTCACAGAATATCAGCATGAAATAGCAGCTTAAGGCTGCCATGTATCTTATGGTGAGTGTAATGAACTGGAGACCCTTTTTACTGGAAACGAGGCATTGCATCTTAGTCCTTAGGATTGATCAAACTGCAGTTTGATTTTTAATCTAGGATAATGTATGTGTCTATGTGAAAGTAATTGCTGTGACCACAGCATCCAATTTCCGTCAGGTGGACTATGTGCTAGTTTGTAAAAATAAAAAAATAAAAACAATATTCCCAAGTGACACAGGCCATGTTTTATTGTGTTATAATTAGTTTAGAGTATGTCAGTATAATTATAAAAACGGAATAGGAGAAAATGCACACCAAACGTGCATTTAACAAAATGTTATATATAAATGATAACCATGTATTTTAAAATAACTTTTTGATTAAATTTTAATAATCAAAATAAGAATTTTTAAGTAATTCCTTCCATTCGTAATATCTGAACAAAAGGTTAAATTCATTTTCTTTTATCACAATTTCTTTTTTTTTCTGCTAGTTTTTGTTTTTATTTAATGGATTTATCAAATCAGCTGGAGTTTCTAAATAGTTTAAAATATCACCTGAAGTCGTTATTTTATGTGATACATAAAGAAATTAAATCAAATATTTAAAATTGTAAATAGTAAAAGTTTTAAAAGATTATATTTTAAGCCAGGTTTTTAATGTAAACTTATGTATTAATGTATTATTTTTGCTTTTTACACGGATTTTTATAACATATCTTTTGTAAGACAACGCTTTACCTCTGGTGGGTCCCAAACACATTCGCCAGTAGTTAGGTTAGCATACATATGCTCCTTTGTCTTAGGCTCGATTATTTCCACCCATTCCACCCTAGAATAAAACATCACGACACGTTCAACTTCACTTCAGGCACATAAACTCTCAGCAACAAATACAAATTCGGGGCGTGACATTAGCAATTTCCGTATACTTTATTGATTTTGCAACTTTCAACTATTATCGGAAGCAATTTATAATTAATTTAAAAGGAGCTCGCGTTTAATTAATTACCTTTCTGAAGACATTTTCGAAAAAATATATAGTACCCCTTTATAATTTACTTATTCATTATAAACAAATAATTTATAGTTAAAACTAAATTACAATCGACAGTAAAGAAAAATCATCCATGTTGAGTGTTTACCACAAACTATATACAAACGCTACGCGTTCAGACGGACGTCTCTGGTACATTTAATTTGGACCGTAGAGCAAATCAGAACATGACATTTCGTTTTTTTTAAATATGAATTGGATATAGGCAAAGGAATAATTTTATTTCAGCCTAGTATATATATATATATATATCTATATAATATTTTTATATATATAATTTTAATTACTATTTTTATTATGAAGAAGGAGGATTCGTAGAAATAAAATGCATTGTATATATTATTTATTATATGATTTATTTCTTTAACCTTTTTTATAATAGTTTTTGCATTGGTGGCAATGTACGCTTTTCGATTCTAGTGATGTCCGTGCCTTTCAGAATCCCATCTGTGGTATATGCTATAGAGTAAACATTTAATTGTTCTCTTGCTGCTTGCACTTGAATATTTTCAGTGGAAAGGTTCTCTTCAATACATTCGATATCCAGTGTATTGAGCTGGAAAAAGGAATATTTAAATATATAAATTACAAGTTTGAATATGTGCGCTAATTGTAATTGTTGTCGTTTATAAATGTTTGCATAGAAAATGTCAAGACAAGAAGAGGCCATTGTAATCAGACAAAGTTACTTTCACATAAATCTAAGAAGCTTTCACAATTATACACAAATTTCCAATAATTTTTGAACATAATTATCATTCATACCTAAGATAATTAAGTATACTGTAGCAATTTTTGATAGAAGGTTGGGAGGATAAAAGTATTTGTAAAGTAGCCAATTATCTATTCGAATCTACATTCATGTTCTACTGCTGGGCACAGATTCTGTCTCATTTCTCAGAAGGGTATGAAATAATGAGTTGGGCAAGGTGCTTATTGGTAGACTACATCTTTAAAATATTTTTATTCCTTGAACACGATAAAAAAATTGGTAAATCCAATTCGGTATGCCTTAAGCGCCTTAAAAAAATTACGTATAACATGATTATACGGATTTTTTTAAAGTAGTTTAAATACATTTCGACAGCACTATCGGTTTCAACACCCTCGAAACCCATGAAAATGACACCCATGATGAAAAAATTGATACCTATTGCAGCCGCCACCTTGGATTTACATTTCGACAGCACCATCGGCTTCAACACCCTCGAAAACCATGAAAATGACACTCATGATGAAAAAATTGGTACCTAATTCAGCCGCCATCTTGGATGTACATTTCGACAGCACTATTGGTTTCAACACCCTCGAAAACCATGAAAATGTCACCCATGACAAAAAAATTTATACTACTTACTTTTAGTATGTACTACTATTATTTATTCTGTACTTTCAAAATATTGTAATAAAAAAAATCTCTTATTATTATTATAATCAAGTATTGCATGCCGAACGCAAAGCACATAGGTATGTTCTACTAGCGCCTAAAAATCAATATTCCAATGTTTTGTCGCATGAAATCGTATCTAGCAATCATATTATACATATAAATGATATAAAAAGCACATTGTCAGAAAGATAAATGATTGTTGAACTTATTAATATTTTTTAAATAGATTAATTACTATTTTCACATTAAAAAAGGGGTTTTAGTGACTTATGGTGTGGATTTATCAAGTCCGCAAGGCTTGTAAACACTAACTTTTGAAAATATCAATTGTTTAACTCAATCTATTTTTTAATATCTTCATCTATCATGTGGGAAGCCACTGAATGTAAATGGCAGTGTAATTTTGTTTTGTTTAGCTATAATTAATTTTTTTCGGCTCCAAAATGGCGAAATTTTCGTTGATTTGGTAGCCTTGTGTTAGAATTAATTCAGTAAATAGAGACTGCCTGTGCCTCCTCGCTTAGTTCGGCGTCAACCGCCGTTGTGAGTGGATACTGTATCGGTTGTTGGCAGCGGCTCAAAAAGATCACTGTACAAATAAATACAAAATATTCGAAAAACAAATTTCATACATACTTGTTTATTATAATAATCAGAGATTTTTATTACAATATTTTAAAAGCACAGAATAAATAATAGGAATACGTACTAAAAGTAAGTAGGATGTAATATTTATACTTGAATATGTCTTGGACTCTTGGAGTGACATGAATGATGATATGATGATCATATGAGCATTATGAGTTGTGCACTTTGGATTTTCCAAACTGTTTCAAATTGAAATTTGACATAAAATTATCGGAAAATTTAAAGTATAATAAGGTTATTAGTGAAAACATGTGTGTATTTAAACTACTTTAAAAAAAATCCTTATAATCATGCTATACATATTTTTTTAATGTGAAGGCATGCTCAATTGGATTTACCAATAGTTTTTAAAAAATTTGGTTATACGAATATTGTGTATTTGTACAGTGATCTTTTTGAGCCGCTGCAAACAAACAACCGAAACAATGTCCACTCACGACGGCCACTGATGCCGAACTGAGTGAGTGAGTAAAGTACTCTGTGACTGTAGCTCGGAGTGCGGCTTCCGCCTATTTAGAAAAGTAATTTATATACAAGGCTACCAAATCAACGAAAATTTCACCATTTTGGAGCCGATAAAAATTAATTATGGCTAAACAAAACAAAATTACACTGCCATTTACATTGTTTACAAGCCTCGCGGACTTAATAAATCCACACCATAAGCCACTAAAACCCCTTTTTTTATTTAAAAATAGCAATTAATCGATTTAAAAAAATATTAAAGTTCAACAATCATTTATCTTTCTAACAATGTGCTTTTTATATCATTTATATGTATGATATGATTGCTAGATACAATTTCATTCGATAAAACGTTGGAATCTTTATTTTTAGGCCATAGTAGAACATATCTTGCGCTTTCGCTTAAGACATGCAATTAGCACTTAAAATTGGAATTAACATTAATTCATTTATTTCAGTTGCGTAGACAGAGATCAGATTTGCTCAAAAATATAAACATATTACTAATCCTAATAAAAATATTATTGAACTAAAGTTTTAGAATGGCAATTGTTTTGCAATTTAAATTTTACATGATTATTACCTTAATTTTCTTACTTCATTGGGCATCACATGTTCATCATTTAGTTTATGTAACAAGCTCAATTGAGTATGCTTGCAGTCTGTTTAGTACACGTCATCTTGCCATTTTGATACGTTTCCATCAGTTATTATGTGTTTTGACAGCAAAATTATTCCTCATATCTTTATGATGGCTGATCAAATATCACACTAAGTTTATTTGAACTGTATCATCTGAAATAAAACCATAAAAGATTGTTTGTCATTGTCATTCAGACAACCTTGATTTTGTAATTATTAAGACTAGTGGTGTGCTATTGTGGTTAAAATAATGTTGACAATTAATTATTTAAAATAATAGAATTCTATAAAAATACTTCAGCCATTAACTTAAAATTTTAATAAATTATTATTAAAAGAATTTATTATTATGTTTCATTCATCATTAATTCATTGCAGACTATCATAAAGCTACTGGTAAACATAGGCCTTTATAGGTTATCATATAAAGTGCACATTTTCCATAGTTGTAACACTTTGCAGACAAGTTGGTAACCAGTTTATTATTATTACTAAGTTGTTATCAAAGAGATCACTTGAAATACCAGGAATTAAGTAGTTTTATTCAATGTACAATACTCCCGTACATCTTTATTACAATTTTTTTAATTTTATATGAATACTGAATATACTGAGCAGTTATGTTTAAGGAATAATTAAATGTACATACCTTTGTCATCTTTGATGATAAACCTAACTCAACTTACTCCAAAGAATAGTGTTGAGTTTATCCAACCTTTTTTAGCCTTAGTAATGTTAGATTTAGCAGTATGAAACCCTTTATTCAAAAATTTTGTTACTAAGCAAGTTTCTTGAAAAGGTTACTAGAATGCAGCATACTTTTAAGTTTGTCACAGTTTATTAAGTCCAACCACTTGTTTCTTTGGCCTTCGTCAGACTCTTTTCTGTTACTTGCACAATTGGGAATAAAACCATTGATTTATATGTTACACTGTTGTTTATATGTTTTTTACATTGAACTATTATGTACTAAAGTAGTACATAATATCTCAATGGTTTTGTATAACTCAATGAATGAAACACTTAAAAATACATTTTAAAACTAAAAATTATATACAAAATACACTAAAGCTATAAAGAAAACGTCCCGTCGAAATATATAACCTATTAAACAATAAATACCCTTTCGTAAAATAGCAGTAAAATGCCAATAAAACTTTATTTATAATTTATAGTTAGTTCATACTTCATAGAAAAACAAAATAAAAATTTCCAAGAAAACTTCTAACTTGACAGCTACGCGACAATAACATGACATGACAAAATGGCGGCAGCGGGAAGGGGCAAGAGGTGGGAGGGACGAGGGAAACGTCATGTTCTGGATTGCTCACTGCATTTCATACGGTCAAAGATTTTTGTTCAAAGATTACCAGCCGTGGTGTTTACTTGATTTCACAGTTCACAGATAAAAATGAGATGAGCATAGAATATAGACATAAAGGTTTATGGTATAAATATAAAGATAATGAAGAAGCCACAGATATATTTGTAATGGTAGTCACATATTTCCCGTTCTGCCACGTTCCTTGAATCTTAGACAAAAAAAGGGAGATCAGAATCAAACACGCCGTAGAGAGTAAAGCCGTGTATCAATTACGTGCTCCAAGAGATCGAACTACGTCACGCGCTTCAGCCGCGCGAAATAGATACCGCCTTGGAACTCGCGCCAATTTGTTCGTTGGAGCGCTCGATCGAGGAGCGGGCTGCTCCTAGAGATGGGTAGCTATTCAAGTAACTAACTAAATAGCGGCTATTCACAAAATAGCCACGGCTATGATATTCGTGAACACGATAACTAGCTATTGGCTACTTTGGCTAGAGGCGCTTCGGTTATCCGACAAGCTACGGCGCAGCGGGTAGCTGCTAGCTGCTACTGAGGACGCTACGTTATACAGCCGGCAGCCGCGCGTAGTTCTCAGCTACGCGCGGCTGCCGACAGCTACCAGCTACTAGCTAGCTGACTAGCTGAATAGCCAAGGCCAACCACAACCAATAGCCATTAGCCAACGGGCAACGGGAAACTACACGCGCGATCGATGCAATCTTCAATCGCATTTCACATCGCCCTTATCTTTTACATATTCACGATATAACAAAAAGGTTAGGTTTATTATTTGTAATATGTACATAATAATTGTATTTTTATCCGTTATCTTAACTAAAATGACCTTCCCTTCACACTTTCTTCAGGCTTAGGACTGACAATGAAACATTAGAGTACAAAATTAAATTATAATGAAATATCATACAGTATAAAATGTTACATCGGCGTATTTCAAAGTTCATTTGATTTTATGTACAAATTTGAAATTTTGTCTATTTACACTTATTTTGTTTAAATTTTTACACACTTAAATGTAATATTATATTATACACTTATTTAGTCATTATTAGTAAGTACCTATTTGTATTTTTGTTTATTTATACACTTTTTTAATGAATATAAAAGTTTATATGATAATGGTTTACGTCCAATTAAAACGTACTTTGTCCATATTGACATTTAAAAACATTAGTTTTTGCACTTTTAATTTACTTGTACTGTTGAATGTTGTATAACATAATTAAATCTGATACTACAGCAGTTTCTTCACTTATAGATATAGATGGCACTTTAAAATATAGATGGATATGATATTTCGATAGTTTTTAATAATTTAATTTAATAATATGTACAACATAGTTATGAGGGAAATTCATTTCTTTTCAAGAAAATATAAAATTAATAAGATAATAAAAACGAAAGTCATTATTTTTTATTTATCTAAATATAAGTTCCGCGGCGAGATTCGAACGTAATTCACAGGGCAGTTGAGCATTGAATTCCTAGCCTAGCTACACTAAAGTGGCACGCTAACGGTATCAACTATCGGTTGGTTAGTGAGTCATTTATCCAAATAGCCAAATAGCTGAATAGCTGGTTATCTAGCTGGCTATTCCACCACAAATAACTGGCTAGCTAGGTTATTGCAATTTTGGTTAGTTACCCATCGCTAGCTGCTCCATCTGGTGTCGGTATTTTACCGCACATCAAAGTATTTTAAGTGTTGGCGCCCGCGCCAGTTGGGACGTTTGTTTTCAATTTCCGTGTGTTCGTTGCGTTCCGAACTTTGGATAACGAAAGTTGCCGTAAATTAATACAATCATATAGTTTAAAAGATCTGCTGTGGAATAGCAAATCTAGTTTTTACCATAATAAAGCGCTTAGAGAAGATGCATAGAACTATGAAAGCCGCAGCTGCTCGCACATGTTCAACGGTCAAACACTGGAACGGTTGCCGCGCGCGCCGGGCGTTTATACACTTCGAACATTTGGAGTGCGTTCCGCGGAGCACACTGGTCGGAGCGGTGATTCATGGCGCGCGCCAGGAGCGCGTAATCGATACGCGGCTTAATAGTGTACTGTGGACACTTCACAAAAAGAGGCATACAGGTTGACAAGGAAGATTATGAAGATATTAGATACTTACCGATAAAATTGCCATTTTCTAATACTGACCAATTTGTATTTTTTCATATCTAACAAATGGTGGATTTGAAAAAATACATCAAATGATTTGGAATTCCAAATTAATGTAATGTTAAAGCTATGACTTTGTTTAAATAATTAAAATTGTGAATCTATACAAATAAATAAAATTGAAGTGTCTGTTTGTATTGTTAAAATAACAGCTTTTTACTAAACGCATAAATATGAAAATATATACGGTACTAATAGCAAAGAACCATATTTAAAATTTGTGTCTGTCTTCTGTTTGTTCCGGCTAATGTCCGAAATGGTTGGACCGATTTTGATGGAACTTTCACTAGCAGATTTTTTACGTGGTAGGGCCATGCTGCAGCTATATTAGTAGTATAGTTGTAGCACGAATGGGTCGGCTCGACCGGGGAAGGACCACGCTCTCACAGAATACCAGCGTAAAATAGCAGCTTAACGCTGCTGTAATTCGTATGGTGAGTGTAGAGAACCGGAGACCCCTTCTACTGACAAAGAGGCATTCCATCTTAGTCCTCACGGGTGACAACGCATCTGCATCTAGAGTCTTTATTGAGGATAGATGTAGATGTCTATGGGTCACAGTAACCACTTACCATCAGGTGGACTGTGTGCTCGTTTGTGACCCTATCCTATAAAAAAAAGATAGCTTATGTCCTAAGGAGTAACTCAGGTTACTTTTATTTTAGAAAAAGAATTAGGGTACCGCGCAGTAAAATGATGAAATCATAGTAAATGGCACGCGAGTCAAGGCGCGGGGGACAGCTAGTTAATTATTAAAACAGACATTACATTTTTTTACATATTATTACAGTTATTTTGACATTACAAATAGACACTTAAATTTTATTTATTTGTATAGATTTTAGTTCTATGAAGTCAGTTTTTACCTTTTTGAGTGTACTCAAGAATATATAGAAGCTTGTTATATTTAAGTCTTCTTATTAAAAAGTTGTCTTAACGGTTACACTAAAAACTTAATTTTTTTTTGAATATAATTTAAAATTGTTTCAGAATTGATGAAGATATCACATCTGAATTAAATTAAATAATTAAAAAAACATACGGTTGACTTGAGCACTCCCTCTTTTTGTGTAGTCAGCTATTAAATTAAAGTGAGAACAATGTCATTAAAAACATTGAATGTAATGCCGTGCAGCCGTCCATTATTTTAAGATTACAAATTGGTTGTGGTATGCAGTTTTTGTATAATGCTCAGTTACTGTTATTAGTATTACCATAAAAGATAATCTTACATCTCAGCCTCGCAGTGATATCTTCATCAAACGAGATACACATATAAAAAAACATACCATTGACTTGAGCACTCCCTCTTTTTTTTGTAATTGGATATTAAATTAAAGTGGGAACAATGTCATTAAAAACACTGAAGGTAGTGCAGTGCAGCCGTCCATTATTTTAAGATTACAAATTGTTTGTGGTATGCAGTTTTAGTATAATGCTCAGTTACTGATAGTAGTATTACCATAAAAGATAATCTTATATCTCTGCCTCGCAGTGACTTACCCGTGAAACCGTGATACTACCCGTAACAGCCTTCCACGGATTACATTCTTATTTTCACTATATGAATTGCATTCTTATATTATATATCTAAATCAAAAGATAGAATTTAAAGTACGTATGAGTGATTGATGAAATATTTCTTCTTTCCTTCTATATTAGTAATAAAAATACCAGATAAAGGGCTTAAGGCCAACATTTTGCAGAACAGTTGATGGCTACGATTGGCAGTTCGATTAAATGATGCTTGTCCACGCCACATACTGCAATCTGACAATTATACTAAATTTCTTAATTATTGTTTTTAATTAAATTTCCATGTTAATTTAACAGTATTTTTGTAATGTATCTAACGATTTTATTAAATACAAAAGTTAATCGGAACGATTTAAAAAAATGGAATGAATATTGTTGCAAAAGAGGTTTTGAAAACTCTCGACGAACTGTTTTAAATCAACGGTTTTTTACTTATTCCTAGGTTATTTTTGATCGAATTCATCATAAAATCACCAATACTCCTATATATACTAGTAGACGGGATCTGCGACCTTAATACATTACGCACTAATTTACAGTTAATTCTTCGTAACTCCTATGGTCGACTTCGAGCGGGTGAGAAGACTAGTTCTTTGTTTTGTAAACCACTAATACATAATACACTACGCCTCGAGTGTTATTTTTGATAGTCATACACTGATTTTGTTTAATGTAACTAAAGAAACGCCATCATTATTTTATGTGTGCACTTTGTCAACGTGATTTAAAGCTTATTTCATGTAACTATGTAACTTTATTTTATTGCCTTAAAATATTATAATAACTGTTGTAAATGAAAATATAAATGCATGGCATATTGACCACGCCTTATCACGATCCTCAGCTGTGATATGGTTTTTGTTCTGAATTACCGGTCTGGTAGAATACATATAAGTAAGTTAGCATGAGGTAATCAGTTCTGCCAAATTAGCATTTAATGGCTAAATTTAGAATACTTCCAAGTGATGTAGCATGAAAAAGTGTTTTTAGCATTTATCTTTTTTCCTGATAAGTGGAAACAGACTGATTGCTGCTCCTGTATCGTCGTTCAAAAATAAAAGTTTCAAGTATATTTTGGTAGGAAAATAGTGTGATTTTATGTATCATTAAATATTAATCACTATTGTCATCGACTGTCTGCTGACTTACGCTGTTGTCGAAATCTCCCAAAAACTTAGCAGTGCAAGGCACCAACATATTGTTAAGATTTTTTTAAATAAACTATCTTTATATGTTAATGGGCTCGCCATTTCCAAAAAACAAAAACAATTGATTTCCTTTTTGAAAAAAAATCTCGTTATCAGGAACATTTTGGTTTCCATTACAATGCCACACTGGGTTAATTCTATCACATAACTGTCATCTAGAAGTAGTGGATAAACTATATGAAGTATTGTTCATTTTTAGTTGATTATATTATAATCTTTAATCAAGCCGATAGGGATGTGTACTACCGAGGCCGTTTATCTCTATCTATCAAGGTGACCAAACTTTTTATTACACATAGGAAAGGTCGTTTTAAAAGATAAGTTATTTGTGTCCAGTTAATACAAAGTCATATATTAAATTTCACTTTATTTAACATTAGACATGTAGGGTTCAATAAAAAAATTCAAGAAAAATTAAACTGAAGGCAGGAATACACATACCTGTACCATGAAAATGCCAGCTACTGTCATGCGTATATGTTAAAGGGCAATTTGACAAGCAGGTAGATTGTATTTTTTACTGCAAATGGAATACTAAAAGGCATATGCATTTATGCGAACGCACGCGATGCGCGCTATGGCCGAGCCTGATAACAGTAGCTAGTAGTCTGCCGCCGCATGTTTTTGTTCTATTAAATAAGCTGCGTATTCCGTGGGAAATATCAATACAATTCTATTGAATTTACTTTAAACTTTCTAACAGTGTAGTTTCTAACTTTGTAACAGTAACAGCCACGCAGCAGCTTTTGCTGTCGCATGGATGGGCCGGCTCGAACCGGGGTAGTACCACGACCTCACAGAATACCAGCGTGAAGTAGAGGTTTACCTCTGCGTTTCGCTTGGTGAGTGCAGGTGGCCGGAGGCCCTTTTTACTGGAAATGAGGCATTCTATCTTAGTCCTCACGGGTGACAACGCATCTGCATTTTGATTCGCAAACGAGGATCGATGTAGATGTCTATGGGCCGCAGCAACCACTTACCATCATGTGGACTGTGTGCTCGTTTGTCACCCTTATCCTATAAAAAAAAAATGCTTCCCATGATTCCCCCGTTGTGAAAACTTAAAGAATGTAATGAAGAGGCAGTCAGTGGATTATAAATAGCGTAATATACTGGCTCGTGTATAGCTTAGGCAAGTTACACACATGCCACGAAGCAATTTGTATAAAATTTTACTTGTCAATGTATCCTGATCCAGTGTGCTATTTTTAGGCATGTAAGGTAATTGTCCAATTTGAAAACATCTTTATTTCTGCTTGTATGTTAGCTAGATAGCTAGCGTATGTGTAGCTTACGAGAGCATGTAAGGACGCACGTCCCCCCGAACGGGTTCCCACCTTGTCGTGGCGGGGGGGGGGGGGGGGGGGCTTAGTAGCCGTGGCTTGGTCATCCGCGGTGAACAAAGAGGATTCCCTTGGCTGGCCCGTGGTGTAGGGCCGGCCCGAAGTGGCCACTCCGAGTGGGCTTGACGAACCCATTTCGGATGTGTGTCGGTGGGTTGCGGTGAGAGGGATGTCCTCTCCTCCTACTTCGGCAGCCGAGGTATGGAGTCGCGGAGGAAGAGGAGTGTTAGTATGACGATGCGCCACTCGCCCTATTCTCCGCGACTGATGGGGCCGCACCGTTGATGCGGTGGTGATGGGGCCGCGGGGGGAGAGGCCACCAGAACACTTGTTTCACAGTTTCCACTAATAGTTCACATGCGCGGATACTTAATACACAAAATAGCACCACTTTTACGTATCAAAGTCCACTTCAAACCATTATTTAAACAATAATACAGGAGCAGCAAAACGACGCCGGTAAAGTTCCCGCCAAAACTCTGTCATATCATTTTGCTACTACCAATCAGGATACAGATTTTTCTTATATCTATGGGACGCAGAAGGTACGGTATAAGGTAAGGTAGGTAAGTGGAGTAAGTTTTGTTCGTGAGATGTCCGTCTGATTCGGGTAGAATCTACTAGTTAGTCTGTGCTCTGTGCTACACTCCATACCACAGAGTACATTATATATAGGGGAGCTCTATACTCTTGATCAAAGAGAATATAATCACTACGTTTACTCTCATAGAGATATATACCTATGGAGAGGGCATATTCCACTATAGAAATAATAGTTATACAAATATCTATAATATCGACACACACTTATCAAAAACAGTTTTGTCTCTTTTTAACAAAGGAGTAGCTGCAATAGAAAAGAGAGACATCTACAGTTTGTAAATTGCTTAATATGGTAATACTTTCGTGTGACGTCATTAGCTTATTCTTGCGTGACTGCGCCGCCATGTTAAGCGTCAAGTTTTGAGGTAGATCTGCTGTTAAACTGTCAAAAAAGCAGTGTAATAGCGTCGTGCACTCTTATCCATGGTGTCGATAGAAAATATTTTACTAAATTAATTTTGTTCAGAAATGAATATATAATATTAATAATAGTTTAAAAATCCTGGATATAATATTTCATCCACCGTTTCATGATCATGCCAGATTTTCGAATTTTAAATGAAAAAATTTAATGTACCTGCAAAAATAATAATATTTTTATTAAAAATCTGAATAAAAAAAATTAATTGTAATATCCAGCAGGACCGAACTTGCTTATATAACTTACCATTTGTGATCAATTATGTGTAGAATGTTCCTACATACCAATTAATAATAAACAAGTATAGATTTTTAAAACAGTTTATTTAATTTTTACTCAACTAATCATTATTATTTTATATTAAAAATATTATTATATGGGATTACAATATGGAATCAATGATCTTCATCCCATCTCCATACATTTGTTTACTGTACAATGTTATTGTACAGTAAACAAAGGTATTTGGTTTACAAGCAAAAATATTCCTTTTCCTACTACTCTGTCAATATTCATTTTTATTGTGTGCGCTATAACTTTTTAACTTTGTTCACATTGATATAAAATAAAACGTGTGTGTTTACTTATGTACGCACGTAAGAAGTTATACTTTTTTAGCGTAACAAAACAAAAATAACTAAAATAAAACACGTTTTATACATTCATATATATTTGAATAACTACCTCGAATATAGTTATCAGTTCTCACAAAAACTTTACTGACAGACAATTACCAACTGAAGTTGTAAAAAATTCACTCTCAATATTTTTCTCAATCGCGCCAAAAGAAGTATAACTTAAAAACTTGAGTAAGCACTTAGCACACTCAGATCATTGTTTAAAACAAGTTGCAAGTTAGCTGCCTGCATACTTAACTCATTGTTTGACTTTGTACCTAACATAAAAAATCTGTAGCAGAGTATGCATTGCGTAAGTGTACATATGCGGTGAAGCAGCTCAAGCGAAATTTAAGGGATAGCAAACCAAAACTAATTTAACAACCCAAAAATATCTATTGCTTCATGTGATTAAAAAATTTGTTTCCTCAACAACAAAAAACAGCGCAATGGATGTTGTTAAACTGTCAAATTGGTATGGTTTGCCATTTTAGGTGTGTTACGCAATTAGGCTATGGATTTAATTTCTATAATTATATGAAATAAGAACAAACTCATATTAGTTAAAATATCGATATCAGCTGCCCATATTGCTGAGTTACAACCCTACAAAAGGCGGCCATTTTATTCGCCAGATTTGTTTAGGCAGTCACGCTAATTCTTTTAGTATGCCCAATCCATATACTTATAAGTCAATGTTTACTCGTGATAAAGAGAGTTTTGGCGGGAACTTTACCGGCGGCGGTTTGCTGCTCCTGTATTATTGTTTAAATAATGGTTTGAAGTGGACTTTGATATGTAAAAGTGGTGCGATTTTGTGTATAAAGTGTCTGCACATGTGAACTATTAGTGGCAACTGTGAAACAAGTGCTCTGATGGTGATGTGATTCTTGAAATAAGGTGACTGTCTGCTTAGTCGCCTTGAGATACCATCGCCAACTGTCAGCTGACTGCTGGCTCAAGTTATTGTCAAAATAATCCAATGGCAGCACAATGTGACGCATCAACATATTGTGAAGCAGTATACTATGAAAATTAATTATTATAATATATTGCAACTTCAGGCTCAGAAAGGCTATATCCCAGAGCCGTAAAGCCAGTTATTTACAAGAAGAGTCTTGATAAAGACTAAAGAGTAATTATTGTGTTCTGTCATTCTGATTCTGTGTTCTCTACTAGCTTGCTACATATATATTTATCTATGCTAAGTAGCATAGAGTGTAGGAGGAGGAGCACTTTCTTGATAAAATTTTTGTTGTGCTTGTGTTGGAAAATCTGCTGATAACAGTTTTCTTTGAGAACAATATATTTTATTAAATATTAGTAAGTACTCATAAAATAATTATCGAGATTAATCAAAGACGTCCTAAATGTTTCGAACTCTGACTATTAACCTTAACAAATGCCGGCATTTCAATAATGCTGATTCATTTATTTATTAGTAAATATAATAGAAGTTTATCTGGAATAGCTCCTCCTCAGTCTAAAACAATACAGCCGGTTAAATTAGTTAATGGTCAGTATCTAACATTCTGAAGGTAGTTTTATGAAGATGTTAAATATTTGCAGACGATTTTTATAACCTATATACTGTACAATAGTTTCTAATGAACGTAGTGATTTATGTACTATTTTGTTGTTGCAAAAAATTCGCGCTAGAGCGCTAGAGTATATATTGTTCTGTCATTTTTATTTTCAGCAATGGAAGACAAAGCTAACTTTTTGTTGCCAAATAATCAACGGTTTGTAGAATTAGATAGCTCGCAAGCATTTAACAATTTGACCAACAACGAAAAGCTTTATGCTCATTATCTGAGTAAAGTAAGTATTTTTATTGTTACATTAAACAAAAGAATTAACAAGCACTGTCAAAAATTAAATTTAGCTGCTGATAAATATAACTTAACAGTTGTTCCTATTAATCTTAATATCTGTGTTATTAGCAAAAAGAACAATTTTATCCATATCTTGCATTGAGGTTATTGATTTATATATAAATATATTGTTAATAATAAAAAAACAGCCATTAGCACCATGGAGCCTAAAAGCAATATTCACTATTGCTTGCATTAAAAGCTTATTATTACATTGGAGCTTACTCTTATGCTTATTAAAGTGTTATTCTCTTAGTAATGTTAAAATTATAACTACACTGGCCTCCAAAAATATCAACCTCACCCATTAATTTTGAGTAACAAAGTTATCTTAAGTATGCATTGACATATTTTATGTTTTTGGTTATGTATTATAAATTAACATCTGAGTACCCACTTGACATTGTTTTAGAGGAGTACAAGGGCTATTGTGGGTATATGTAACATTTTAAGTGTACTGATAAAAATTGTCACTTGTGCATAGAATACAATAGAACATTTATTTGCTTAAAACATGGTACATAAGATGGTCAATGATGTGAAACTGACATGTTTTGCCGTAATTGGCATGCAAAAATTTATGAAATACAACTACAGTGGACCACCGGTAATCCAGCCCCTGTCTAATCCGGCACCCTCTGTAATCCGACATGGTATTTTATTTATTATTACATATTTTTTGATATACTTCGAAAATGTATGATTGAACAGGTTATAACTTGTACGCACTACCACTATTGTGCTCGACGCACAATTGATGAACATTTTCATGCTTCTTAAATTGCTTTATTTTTGATTATTCTAGTATGTACATTTATTTGTACACAATTATTTCCTAAATTAAAGTTATTGCATATTTTTAGTAAGTTCTATAGCATGTCGTGAAGCGACAATTAAAAGAAGAGGAAAACCTAACCTACGATCAGCAAAACAACCAAATAGACCAAGACAATAATATATTTAAGTTTTTAAAAGAGTATTTACAATTTTATATATCAAAAATGGAGTATGAATGTGAGGATGGATGATGTGACTTACAAATTATTTTTTAAAAAAAAAGGTAATAAAAAAAAGATTTATGTCGTAGCTGAGTCCGAAGATCCCAAGCGTGCTCTCAGCGCCTGGAACGAGCACGCACGGCGTAGGTGGGTAGGCGTGGGCGTCTCTAGGGGACGACCTCAGGTGAATGCGGCGATTGCAGGATCGGCGACTTCAGCCCAGACAGGAGCTTGCAGGATCCTCAGCGACTTCAGACAGCGCAGTGGCCTGCAGGATCCGGTGACTGCAGGCGGGACAGAGGTTTGTAGGTTCCGGTGATTTCGGGCGGAACAGAGGTCTGTAGGTTCCGGCGACTCCAGGTAGAGTAGAGACTTGTGGGATCTCGGCGACTTCAGGCAGAGCAACGTTTTGTAGGATCCGGCGACTTCAGGCAGAGCAACGGATCGTAGAGTCCAGTGGCTTCAGGCAGGATAGAGGCTTGCAGGATCCCGGGGCTGAGCGGCCCCGGGATAAGGCCTTTAGAAGATGCTTCCGATACGAGAACTGAAGCAAGACTGTCCTGTATTCTCCAATTGTTTGGCTTTTATACCTTTTTAGAGAGAATGAGAAATTATTTAAATTAAAACGAAATTTATTGTAAATGACCTACAGCCAAAAAGTATTTATGAAGAAAGAACATCATACCAGAGACGAATTTGAATAAAAGTTACCATGACAACTACAAAAACAATGGTTGTCAAATATAAAATTTTTAGTTTTTAGGAATATAATTGGAAAATCTTTACATTTAAGTAAGAAATGAGATATTATTCAAATAGGAAAAACTGATGCACGGCTGCGTGCATGAAGCCTGAAATTGTAGAGTTACAGAGAATACAATAAAAGACCATAAAAGGTAAGACTTCATTGACAGCTATTTTAAAAGTGATAAATAGTGTGAAAATACGAAGTAGAAATGATTTGTGATTGTGTTCTTATGGTTTAAAATCGTTACAGGATCCTATGGAAATAAAGGTGATGTAAAATATCCAGTTTTGAAGTGAATGCAGAAAATCGAAACAGAATGGAAAAATGGATTTAAATTAATGTAAAATGATAAGTAAGTAGCATAACACTACAAGCAATGATGTTAATTTTATAATAAAATGTAAGCTCCCTATTGTGTTGTTTAATTTACTAAATTTGACATACATAATGAAGTATAATTTGTACATCAGAGTACATACATATAACATATAGAATCTTATCATTGGATCTGGAATTTGTCAGATTACAAGGTACTCTTTTATAAAAAATCTCAGACTATCGGACCGGACGGATCTTAGGCAGTAACTCTATAATCCAACAAATTCGATAGTCCGACACTGCCCTGCAAAATATTTGTCAGATTACCGGGGGTCCACTGTAATTACTCTAAGCCAATCTTACATTTTAAAATTACTTAAAAATTATGAACAAACATTCTTTTTGAATTCAATTATTATGTACAATTAAATGTTTATACAGACCCATTCAAATATAAAGAATTCTTGAATTCTTATGCAATACATTTTTCATAAATTATTAGTTGAATTTTTTTACATAATTAATATTAAACATTATATGAGATTAGTTAATCTATTATTTTAATTATTACATTACAGTATAAATTAATTCATAATTTTAGTTGCAATAAAATTATAATTTACAAACCTCAGGCTATTATGCAAATTTTATTCCATTTAACTTAATATATTATTTTACGTTTTAATAAATAAGTAATCAATATGAATTAATTATTGTTTTTAGAAATTAAATATCTATATACATTAATTTCATTTAACTAAATTTTATATTAATAAAATAAATATGACAAATTTATAATTAATTATATATATAGGAATTATGTTATCTCAAAATATTCTGTTACACTATATAAACATTTATCAATCAGCCATGATTTAAATGCCGTTATAATGATACGAGGAGATAACTCCCTGATATCAGAGGGAATTTTGTTATAAATTTTAATAGTCATCATGTAGCAATTTTTTTCAAAAAGTGAGCTTTTACATGATGGTGCTAAAAGGCGATTAGTGTCTGGGGCGTAGCTGTGGATGGATCATTTCAAATTTCTGAATGTGTGGATGATTTCTAACAAAAAGTTTTACTTCTAAGATGTAGAGGCCTGTTTACGTTAATAATTTAAAGTTTTTAAATAATGGTCGGCAAGTATCATTTGGTCCTGCTCCTGAAATAGCTCATACACATTTTTTTGTAAGATAAATGCTTTACTTATATCTGGAGAATTTCCCCATAATATAAGGCCATATCTCTGAACTGATGCAACATAGCTGTAATATGCGGTTAATGCCGTTTTTTCTCCAGCTGTACATCTTAAACGCCTAAGGACATATATACAAATCTGCTCAATTTTGTGCAAATGTACACCTGTGCCTTCCAATTGCAGTTCTGGTCAAGAATAATACCCAAAAATTTGGTATCCTCTGTTTCTTGAAATTCTTGTTCTTGACAAACTATTTTGAGGTTCACTCGAATCAAATTATAATGTGAAAATTGTATACATTTTGATTTTAATACATTGACACGCAGTTTATTTTAGAGTAGCCATTCATTTATATATTTAAGTGTTTCATTGATGGTTTGGTTGTAGCTTATGGCTTTATCACGGTTTGGAATTACTACTGATAAATCATCTGCATATAAAACTGATGGATAATTAATTAATTTGGGTAAATCATTTATATAAATTAAAAAAAACAATGGACCCATGATGTTCCCTTGTGGGAAACCGTATTTATTATAAAAAAGAGGTGATTTCAATGAAATTATTTCATGACATTTATTTATCTTACTGATTTCTATGCATTGCTGATGAGTAGAAAGGTAACTGCTAATCCAGTTCAGAGCATTCCCTCTTATACCGCATCTTATCTTAGAGTATCTCATGATCTACAAGTTCAAAAGCCTTGCTCATATCGAAAAATATAGACACAACTGACACCTTCTTGTCTATGTTTTCTGCTATTATTTTTATTAGAGAATAGACTGCAAGAGTTGTCGATTTATTTTGCCTAAAAGCCGTTTTGCTCTTCAGCTATTACACTATGCTTATTAAAAAAGTCTATAATTCTTTTTATAATTACCTTTTCAAAAATTTTTGAAAGTTTAGGGACGAGAGTTATTGGACGGTAGTTTGTGTGGACTATATTTCTTATGTAAAGGCTTTACTATAGACCACTTTAGAGCTTCCATAAAAACTCCTTGAACAAAAGAAATGTCTACGAGGAAGCTCAAAACAGGTGCAAGTTCTACTATACATGACTTAAACAATAATGTAGGCGGTAAGTCAATACCCACAGATTTGGTGTTATTTAAACATTTAACTATATTAATAATTTCTTGTTCAGAATATGGCAATAAGAATAATACATACATTATTAACGTAACCTTGCAATGGGACTACGATATTATTTTGTTTATTATTAAAATTTAAAAAATTATTAAAGGCTGTAGCAATTTTATAAGGATCATCAATACTCTTATTATTTACCATTATCTTATTAACTTCATTAAATTCTTTCATTCTATCAGTATTATCCTTGATTACATCCCAGGCTGCTTTGCATTTATTTTTAGCGTTTGTAATTATTCTATTATTGTATATTCTCTTTGATTTGTTGACACATTGTCTTAATATTTTAGTGTATTTTTTAAATCTCAGCTTATTTTTCAAGGTTTTGTCTCTATAGTAAAATGACCTGAGTTTTAATTTTTTTTGTACTAGATATTGCTATACCTTTTGTTATTCATTTTGGTTATACGTCATTTTAATAATAAATTAATTAATCCTTTTCTCTGGGAAAAAAAGTTTAATTAATAAGCATATATCTTTGTGAAAATTATTGAATGCTGTATTCAAGTCAGTTTTGTGTCTATATACCTCACTCCAGCTAAGATTAGAAATGCATTCCATGAATTTATTTATATTTTCTTTACTTATTTCTCCAACTTTACATAGAGTGCAAGGTTAGTTCATTTCGGACATTTAACGCGTAATATTCTTGGTTCTGTGCATCGTAGTCACTTAATATTTTAATTATTAGTTGGAGCAGACATATCGTTATTTTACCATAAAATATGAATACCACTGCAGCAGAAGCCGCTCAAGTGGTAGCTCTCGTTCGTGAAGGGCTAAGTCAGCGAAATGTGGCAAGGAGATTAAATTTGAGTCGATCAGCAGTGCGTAGAGTTTATAAACGATACTTAGAGACGGGAGAGTACCGCCGGAGACCAGGGTCTGGAAGAGGACATCTCACAAACCCGACGGATGACCATTTTATTGCCTTGACTTCTTTGCGAAATCGGCATCTTTCTGATGTTAATGTTCAGGGTAGGCTAAAAGAAACTCGTGGAGTGTCTGTTATTGAGAATACGGTGAGAAGAAGACTTTGGGAGCAAAACCCGACACCACACAAGCCAGTGACGAGACTAAAACTCACTGCATGCTCATCAGTAAGCAAGGTTTGAATTTGCTAGGCAACACATGCAATGGAATCTTGATCAATAGCAAACAGTTCTTTTCAGCGATGAAAGCCGAATTACCTTTGTAGGCTCTGATGGACGTCGTAACGTTACGCGAAGACCAGGAGAATGTTATGCTCAGTGTTGCATAAGAGAAACAGTCCGGTTTGGTGGAGGCTCTACAATGTTTTGTAGTGGCATATCTTTAACCGGATGTACTGAGTTGGTTTTCTTTCGCAATCGTGCGGTTAATGCTGAAAGTTACATTACGGACATTTTGCAACCTCATGTGATGCCTTACGCTGGGTATATTGGGGAAAATTTTCAATTCATGCATGATAACGCAAGACCGCACGTCGCTAGAATTGTAACTGGATATCTTCAGGAGATCGGAATTCCAGTTATGCAGTGGCCAGCTAATGGTCCGGACTTAAATCCCATCGAGCATCTCTGGGACCAGATAAAAAGAAAGGTTAGAGCCTAAAATCCAGTTCCCGAGGCGTTGGATCAACTGGAAGCCACCTTAACAGAAGAATGGGAACAGACACCCCAAGAATATATGAAAAAGCTGATCTGTTCCATTAATAGGCGTATGCAGGCGGTGATAAAAGCAAGAGGAGGAAACACCCCATATTAGAGTAAGTAAGGTTTACATTTTTTTAAATGTCAAAAAATGTAAATATCGATCTTCACAGTAAAATCGTAAATTTTGTTAAATGTAATGGTTTCAATGTCTCATTACATTTGTATGTAAAATATCCCGTTTCACGCGCCGTTTTTTAGTTTTTTACAACCCTATAATTGCATTATTACATTATCAAGATAAAAAATATCTATCCATTGTGGTAAAAACCCATAGCACACTTTTTTTCGAAAAAAAACGTAGGTGGGGCGTTTTTTTTGGAGGCCAGTGTAATTTTATACTATACTAGCTCGCCAGGCAGACGTTGTTCTGCCCTTTCAAACGACCCTTCCCATAAAAATCCTTAAATTCGCAATAAAAAAATTTTGATGGTCATTTATCGGAATAAAAACTATCCTATCTCTCAAGTTGGACCAAAATGCACACAGTGTGCAAAATTTCATTGAAATTAGTTCAGTAGTTTAGAAGTCCATCGCGGACAAACAACGTGACACGTAATTTTTATATATAAAGACCATTTTTATAGTAAGTTTTTTGGAGGCCAGTGTTATTTTATACTATACTATTTTTATAGTAAGTTTTTTGGAGGCCAGTGTAATTTTATACTATACTATTTTTATAGTAATTTTTTTTGGAGGCCAGTGTAATTTTATACTATACTATTTTTCTAGTAAGTTTTTTGGAGGCCAGTGTAATTTTATACTATACTATTTTTATAGTAAGTTTTTTGGAGGCCAGTGTAATTTTATACTATACTATTTTTATAGTAAGTTTTTGGAGGCCAGTGTAATTTTGCCTCTATCTTTGCTTTGCTTTTGAATGTAAGTTCGCTTTCAACTGAACGTTTGTAAAATAAGAACAGAATAGAAAAAAATACAAGAATACTATCAGTTTAGATTGCGTAATTCTATCACATCTTCTTTCACTGGACTTAATAAGTGCATGCTCTTCTTTTGCTTTTTATTATTCCAAATATTAAATTCACTAAATGTTAAAAGTCACATAGCTTGAAAAACCAAACACTACATTTGAAGTAGTATTTCAAGTAATAATTTCAGAGTATGGTTTCTTTTAAATTAGTAATGTGTATATGTGTATTTTAAAAGATTTTATATAGCTATATAAACATTTTTTTAACTTTTATACATAATATTTTCGTGTGACAGGCTGCATGGAATGGTGGGCTCATAGTTCTTCTACAAACTAGCCCTGAATCTCCAAAAATTTTCTCACTTCTTCATAGGATATTCCTTGGAGAACCCTTAGATAAACTTAAGGAGTCTGCATTAAAAGCTGGCGTTTCTGAAGATGATTTTAAGGTAAACTCATCTTTTTATTATATTCATACTGCACATTAGTGGTTAAAAAGTATCTTAAGAGCAAAAGTGTTTGCACCTAAGTAAAATGTTGTCTACGAGAGAAGTCTGAATATGCTTTAACTAAACTAGTAAATTTGACTACCCAAGATTGGATTACCACATAACATCAGTTGGGATCATATATATGTATCCGGAAACAACCTCAAACGTGCACGGAGTGAGAGGGGTCATAAAAATCCATATCAGTTCAGTTATTTATGAAAATGAGGAAAATCGACACCTTCAATCACATCATTAGGTATTTTGATCACAAATTTTCAATTTAACAGTAATTTTTTCACTAATGTGGTCTTAAAGAAACATGCTATTAGTTGCAGTCACAATTTAAGCAAAAAAAGGTTGCTAGATTAGTTAAAATTAATGTAGTTTCTTTTAATCGTAGTTGAAATAAGATCACTTAATTTTGATTCTTCATTAAGAAAAAAACATACAGTACTACCCTAGGCAAGTTACTTCTAAAGATTCTAAGAATCTAGGAGAAAAGCCCATTTATCCTAGATTTTAAAATGGTATAATACGTATCACTTTCACCCTTAAAAAATAAAATAAAATAGATTTTCTGAAATAAAACCTATAATCAAAACAGTTCTAGAAAACGTAAATCACTGGTTTTTAATGGCTACAGAGTTTGCAAATCACAATATTGAAGTGTCACAATCACAAGTCCAAAAAAAAGCCAGGTCAGTAAACAAACAAGAATCAAGTCCAATTTCACAAAGCCAAAATCGTTTGTACGGAAACGAGAGCAACACAAATAAAAAGATGCACGGTAAACAAAGGAGTGTAACGTACTGACAAGACAAACCACCGCCATACGTCACCACCTGTTTCAGCCAATCATATCAAAAACATCTCTACCTGTCTCGCTCTAACATAAAATGGCGTCATTATCTGTTTCATTCAAAAACATTTCTGTCACATTTGCACTTGTTGAATTCAATATTTAATAGACGAAATGTATTGTCGTGTGGAACTTTTGATTATAGGTCTTATTTCAGAAAATCAAATTAATTTTATTTTTTAAGGATGAAAGTGATATGTATTATACCATTTTGATCTTGGATAAATGGGCCATCTTTTGAAGTAACTTACCTTGAGAATAGTACAGTATGTTTTTTTTATGAAGAGTCAAAGTTATGTGATCTTATTTTTTCAACTACGACTAAAAGACTATGTTAATTTGAACTAACCTAGCCATAGTATAAAGAGAGGCCAAGTAGGTTATCTGCGGCCTAATCCGCGATATAATTGCCTACTGTCTCAGGGTTGTCACTGTCACCAAATCATTAGTTTAAAACTCGGCCATTGCCAAAGATAATACATCTCTGTATAACTAATTCAGTGATCATTAGTCGATAAAGTTCAACAATGGTTTTCCTAACAAATACAGAAATGTATTAAGATTCAGAGCAGTATAATAAATATATAAAATAATAAAAAAATTGAATAAAGCGACTAAAATATTGTAAAAAAAAAACATCGTATAATAACATAAAATTACTAACGCCTGCTTCTTAGACTGTAATCAATTTTTTGTTCTGTTGTTATTATTCGAACTTTGCTCTATTTATCTGATTCACAATTAGTCAATTACTTATTTTTAATTACGATTTTATAACCGTTAGTAGGTACTTAGTTACTATTCTTCCTTTGTCTGATAGACAACTAATACAACAAAAATAAGTAAGTAGGTATCTAATCGTCAAGTAAAAATTGTATGCTATAATAAGTGACTCGCTTACGTGACGCGCGTACCTCGTGCGGTGTTAGCCTCGACTGGCGCATTGAGAAACACTTCGAGATTGTGTTTAAGTGTGCGTGCGGCGCCTCATAGATACTATGGCGCACACATACAAGCCGCGCGCAGTGCGTTTGTATCAAGATAACGTACTTCCCCTCTCTTTATACTATGACCTAGCAACCTATTTTTTTTTTGCTTGATTTGTGACTGCGATTAATAGCATATTTATTTAAAAAATCATTGTAAATTTGAGAAATTTGTGGTCACAAATACCTAATGATTGATTTTCCATATTTTCATAAATTTGTCAGTTATAACTGGAGTCACTGATATGGATTTTTTTTTATTTTTCCCGGGGCTGGTATGACCCACTTTCGTCCCGTGTCCGTTTGACGCTGAGTTTCGGGACACGTTGTAGTCAAACACTAGTTTAATTACATTTAATTTTTTTTATCTATGAAAAATGTCCCATGGGTGTTGTAAGAGGCGACAGAAGAAAAAAAAAACAGGGATTTTGCAGCAACATGTTCTTAACATCAACTTAGATAATAAAAATTGACACCTGTCTACCAAGAACTAAATATCCCCCCTATAAAGAAATATGCGGGAGGCCGCCTATGGTTAGCAGTGGACTTTTGCTAGGCAGTAATGATTGTGATGATTTAAAAAAAATGTATTAAACGAAAATATCAGCACTCAGTGATAATATAGATAGTGATAGCGATGAGCACAAATATAGGCACACATTGTTCATTTTTGCTATAATTCTATGTAAATTAATATATTTATAAGTAAATAATTTTGGTATGTTCATTGCAGGAAGTCGATGGATGCAGGTGATTCAGGATCGTGCTTTGTGGCATTCTTTGTGGGAGGCCTATGTTCAGCAGTAGACTAGTGAAGGGCTGTAATGATGATGATTCCATTGTAGGCAAAAATGATTTAGTTTGTGGTCATATTATATGTATGGGTATAAGAAGAAATTTTATAAAAATGTGGCATATTCAAATAATTGAGAATGCATTACCCAATTTTAACATTTTAAATTTTAATGATTAGGACAATATCCACAATACACTTACAGTCCACCTGACTAGGTTTATTTGTCACTCCAGTTTTATAAAAAAAGATATTCTGTCTGGCCTTTATTGTTTAAAGTTCACAGAATGTGTCTATGGACTGGAGTCACTTACCATTAGGTGACTAAAAGGTCGTTTGTGATTTGTGATCTTAGTGGTATAACAAAAATATTTTATATTATTTTAAATATTTGCTTTTTAGGCATTTTTAGTCTATTCCGGTGGCTTATTCGCGAATAGCGGGAACTATAAAGGTTTTGGTGATACGAAATTCATTCCAAATCTATCTAAGGAAGCATTTGAACTTATTGTTAAATCATCAAAAGCCTATGAGGATGACAACACTCATATGACGAAGTTATGGCAAAAAGTCCAGAATGCTATTTACAGTCTTGCACCAAGGCTGACTAGTTTAGGTTTGGCTAATAAGGTTGGTTTATTTTTTGTAACTTAAATTTAAATTGTTTTATTTATTTAATAGTTTACTTGTATTATATTTTGTAGATAATAAGTATATAACCTAAGCAGTATAAACCTAAGAAAGAAGTGGTCTCTGCCTACCCCTACGGGAAAGAGGCGTGATTATATGTATGTATGTATGTATAACCTAAGCAACCGAAATTATTTTTTTCTATTTGTAACTCTGATACCTATATACTCGTAGATAAACTTGTAAGCGGACAAGCTCTTTCGTTCCCAGCTTTTTAAAATTGATTAAAGTTGGTTAATGGTGTATTTTTAATGTGTCGAAGTTTAAGGGGCTTCTAAACCTCTCTGCTTATTATGTACGTATTTTGTAAAGTAAAATATAGGCTAAATACAGTGATAATTAGTGTATTTAATAAGTTGTGACGGTATTTGTGACTGATAAATGATTAAAGGTCTATCATACACCCGTCGATTCATATATGAATGTCTTGTACGTAAAATTAAACACCTAGTCAACGCAACAAAGTGGCAAATTGATTTAACTCTCTCAAACATTATCTTAGTTGTGCAAAATCAAATCTATCACGATATTTAAAAAAAATGTATTTCTCTTTCCTTTTTTTTAATATATATATATATAATTCTAATTATCATCTCATCAAAAACATGAGTCTCCTGGAGAAATTAGTATAATCTTCTTAGCGATATATAGATCTAATGATAATGTATGTTGAATATTTTTTAAAATTAAAATTCAATAATTTACAGTTAAGTATCTACTACAAGAATGTACGTGTTTTGCGAACAAGAACTCTAAATCTTTACCGTAAATTGTGCTATGTATTTCGATTACGATATCATCATTGAATAATACGATTATAAGTAATCAGCTTTTTCGTTACATATGTAGTTTATAGAAGGAACCTACCGGCTTTCATTCAAATACGGATTGTGGAAGAGTATAGCTATATCTAGTAGACTAAAGTCAAAAAGGATGATTATGTGGGAAAGTAATTGTGACGATCTTTGGGTTAATCTAGATCAGTGGTTCCCTAACTTATTTCTGAAGCGCCCCCTTGCCACCAAAAAAAAAAAATATAGCCGCGTCCCCTTGTTCAGATTATTTTAGATTACTCAGGTTAGAAAAAAGTAGTTCTGTTCAATAACATCAAATTTTTAATGCTTATAAGTTACATAATATCATACAAAAACTACTTAATTATATAATATTACTTCTTATTTAATCGAATGTAGATGAATAAGCTTGCAAGGTTTTAACGAGGTTTCCGATTCACGGCTTAACCACAGAAATCGCACAACGCAAAGCACTATCGATATTACGAGTAAGTTTCCTCTACTATTTTGGAATAAATTGTGAAATATTTGTCCCAAAACATTGTTTCATCAATTTTTTATACTTCTCAATTGTTAGAAGTATATTAGAATATACGACGTATACATATTAGAATATATTTATACGTGGTAGAGCCATGCTGCAGCTATATTGGTAGTATGGTTGTAGCACGAATGGGTTGGCTCGACCGGGAAAGGACCACGCTCTGACAGAATACCAGCGTAAAATAGCAGTTTAACACTGCTGTGTTTCGTATGGTGAGTGTAGAGAACCGGAGACCCTTTTTACTGGAAAAGAGGCATTCCAACTTAGTCCTCACGGTTGACAACGCAACAACGTCACAGCAACCACTTACCATCAGGTGGACTGTGTGCTTGTTTGTCAACCTATTCCTATAAAAATAAAAGAATATTGTAGCACAGTCTGGCGTCCCCATTATTCTACCCATACCTATATATACCTTCGCCTTGAGCGCATAAAAAAAAGATTTTTATGGTATCTTGCCTTTTCAACACGAAAAACATAAAAATGTATCATATGCAGACAGATTAAAGACATTTAAAGTGGTTTTACTGTCAAAACGCCGGGACATACTGGATTTGCAATTTTTATATAAAATATTCCGAAATAACTTGGAATGCACTTTATTACTACGTAAATTTAATTTTCGTATCCCAAGTAGATATCCTCTTACATTCATTACATCTCTTTCGCCGCCCTTTCGTAGAACTGTACTAGGATTTAAATCCACAATACCCAGACTTTGCAGACTTTTAAATACTTATAATAGTATAGTAGATATTCACCACGACCCTTTTAACGTTTTCGACACAAAAGAACAATGGCATAAAAATAGTTGACTAAAATTATTGCGTCTAGAAATAAGTTATATATAAAATTAGTTTTATTATTTTTCTATGATTTTTCAAATGAAAATGTATTTTAATTAAAGCCACAGAAAAAAAACAAACATTTTTAGGAATATCAAATGACAAATCATTTTACTCTATTCAAGTGTTGCCATTTACTATATTCATACTATTTTCGTATACACTTTGTAAGACTACCAACACAACACACAAACACAAAATATTTTTATATTAAGTTAATATTAGTAATAACTATACTATCAGTAATACTAAAAATAAAAGTGATATTGTTGAAAATAACTCTTACAAAAAACTTCCTACAAAATACATTATCTCAATCATAGTACATACTATGTAACAATTCCATTTAATGTTATGGCAACACTAGCTAAAACAAAATGTCACTGGGTTTTTTTACTTGCTTTACTGCTATGAGTTCTAGCCCTTCTGAGAATGTCACTGTATGCCACAAAGGCCCTGGAGCCATGCCAGAAATATACATTTTTAGTATGCAAATATATAATAGAGATACAATAATCTAAAAACTCTCAATTATGTGGGTAGGTACATTATGTTGAGAATGTATTAAACTAACTTCAACCAACCACAGGACGCATGACATTTTCCAAGTGACATAAGACATAACCTAAAAAGGTTCAAATCTAAATATCTTTTTTTTGACGCCTTCTCAGGACAAAATTCTTTGACATAGTTATTAAGGGACTGACGCTTAACATTTTAAGATATTTTGATATATAGACGCTGCCATTCCTTCTCAACTAAGTATGAAAGTCTGCCATTTTTCTTTATCAAAATAGTAATATATATCTTTGTAGTGACTTTTAGTATTCATTTAATATTTTTTTTAATTTGTATTATATATTTTTAGCATGCACTAAGCATGCCATGTTTATCTATTATCGAATGTGCACTTATAGCTTATACTAATGTCTTAGAATTAAGCATATGTATTAGTTTAAAATTTGTTAGTGAACCAAATAAATAAATAAAAACTTTGAAAGCAAAACATTATCTAAATACATCATTTTATCCATATTGTTATTTCCATTTCTGAGAAACCAAATATAACACATATGTAACATTAATTATTATCTAGGAAAAAGTTTATATAAGCTGTTCCTTTTATTTATTAAATTTGTTTGACTGTTTAGTTTCTGAAATTTATATTCTAAACCATGTTTAATGGGCCGTCATTTTTAGGGGGTGACAACATATTTCTCTTGTAACTGCACTGAAGATGACTCAAACTTAGTCAATGATTGGATGAAAACCAAACGAATCGAAGCATATATCTGTCGGACATTCAAAACCACCGCTGATGATGGCCGTAAGTTCACAAAATACTTTTTATGCTTACTTTCATTACTTTAATCACTCCTCAAATAATTCAGTGTTTGATATGAATCTTTTTAAACTGGTAAGATTCCTTATATGTGTAGTAATGTATAAGCTAATGCAGTAACAGATGTTCCCCATCATTATTTCCTTTCTGTTATATTCTCAACTGTCCAAGTATATACATACAATTCTGACGCATTTGATATGTTTCTGCCATCTGTTGGATGTCACTAGATTTTGTAGCTATTTCACAACTCATTTCCAGGTGGAAAGTAAACTTTAAAAACTTACACTATTACAACACCATTGTCGTATTGATTTGCGCGCGCGCACATACACACGCACGCGCGCACACGCACGCGTATACGCACACACACACACACACACACACACACACACACACACACACACACACACACACACACACACACACACACGCACGCACACGCACGTACGTACGCACACACACACACGCACACACCCCGCATCATATTTTTTTCAACAGCCAAATCAAAACACGGCAGTATCCAAATGGTGGTAATATTATGGGATACTTATACTCATTACTTATAAGAAGCATTTTGGCTTTGTGGATATGCTCAATGAAATCGCGAAATCATCTTTTTAAGAGAGCTATTTATGAATGAGATTAATTATTTCTAAGTGTGATTAATAACCCAAAGTTTTGCAACTGTCGCGGATACTCATACACTAATTAATTCGGATTTTTACGTATTTTGGCTTTTTAGAGTATCACGCATACCTAATTAGGAAATTCTTTAATTATATTTTATTTATTGCAGTACCATTATACACTATACACCTGGCGAGTGTCGAGTCTTCTCCCAAGCCGCCGCTAACGATGGAAAAAGAAAAATATAAGAATGCATATTTCCAAGTGACGCGAGGAGATTACGCCCCTCTATTGAAACTGGCAAATGAGAACCTTGCCAAAGCTATGGAATATGCAGCAAATGATAATGAGAGAAATATGCTTAAACATTACATTAACAGTTTCAAAGAAGGTGACTTGAATGAACATAAAGAGGGCAGCAGGTTTTGGATCAAAGATAAAGGGCCGATTATTGAAACGTAAGTAATGAATAATGAAGCAATGAATACAATGTATACACTATTACAACAAAATTTCAGAAATACAAAGGGTTATTATAATATAAATTAATACAAGGTTGATAATAACCCCTAGGAATGAGGTGGTCCCTTCTAAGCTGTTTCTAAAAATAAATGTAAATAGTTTGTACAACCTTTCATATTGTATAATTTACTTTTTATAAAAAGTCCCGCTGGGTTTCCTGCTGGTTCTTCCCAGGATAGAAGTTTTTTTTTTCGATCCAGTGGTAAAAATTACTTTCAATAAGAATTACATGAGATCTATCAAGTTGTAAAATTGTCTGTTGGTTGTTGTCTACCATTTTTGTTCCTTAACTCTTATAATAGGTTTTATTTAACGACTATTGATTTCCATATTCGTTCAATTCTATTACAGCCTATAAAAGTCCATTGCTGAACATATGCCTCCTTCATAGAGTGCCTCATATGGGGATTTTGCCATAGTAGCCAAGCTTGGCCATCAGGTTGGTTACAAATAAATAAATATTGTAAAGTTAATTTATTTATGTAAAATGTTCCAACTTTTATTCTTTGCATTAAAAATAAAATTATGTATGAACAGGTACCAAGGCTTCATCGAAACATACCGCGATCCAAGCGGACAACGCGGGGAGTTTGAAGGTTTTGTGGCGATGGTTAACAAGGAAATGTCTAAAAAGTTTGGCTCTCTCGTGGATGGGGCGGAGCGCTTCATCAAGCTTTTGCCGTGGGGTCAAGATCTTGAAAAGGATACATTCCTCAGGCCCGACTTTACTAGCTTGGACGTTTTAACTTTTTCTGGCAGCGGTATTCCTGCTGGCATCAACATTCCTAACTGTAAGCATCGTAAACAGTCCTTTTTACTTTGTTCATATGACTTTTTGTGTATTTAAATGTGTTCATTCATTCATTCTTAAGAGTTAATTTCCATAGTTGCAATTACTTTTAGTTGTTCCCTCTGTTGTCTTTTAAGTTGTTGTTTAAATATTGTGTTATGGTTTCTCAGTATGTAAGGTAATCTATAGTTATAATCTAAATGTGTGATTGTTTTACTTCATTTCTTGTTCCATCTCTTATATAACTATACACATTTCACATTAGTAATTTGATTTTGACACTTTTTGTTACAAAAAAATGTATCTGCGCATTTTTGTATATTATATCCACGACAACAATCAGTCCCGATAGCAACTTAACTATTAAACAGTCATTTCTTTTATGTAACAGTGACATTTTACAACTATTGGTAAAAAAGTAAAATGGTCCTTCGATCACCACATAACATCATTGAAGTTTTTATAAATAATAAACCTAGCAAGCTAACAGCATAGCAAAGTGGCGAAGCAATCAGCTTTGTAGCGGTTTCTAACGGTTGCCGTTGAGCAATCAGTTTCAAAATAGGAGGTTCAGATGCCTGGGTGATCAGTAATCGATTGCTGAAAACAGAATTTGAAAATTCGAAACCGTTCTCGAGATAATCGTGGGACAGACGGACAGTATACCGTGAAATCAATAAGTGACTTCGCAAGCTTCGCCACTTAATAATATTAATAAAATATTTTACCTCATATATTTTATTAATATTATCCATTTTATGTCCTTTATATATCCTATTTAGTCCTTGAATTTTGACAGATGATGAGATTCGTCAAAATGAAGGCTTTAAGAATGTTTCCCTTGGCAATGTAATTCCCGCTGCATATAAGGAGTCAGTCATACCATTCCTATCTGAAGAAGACAAGAAATTACTGGAAAAGTACAGGGTTGCTTCTTTTGAGGTGAGTTTTTGTAAGACACTATCACACACTATCAATAGACCTCCAATGGAACGAACGCATCCCTGCGTATTTCAACCACCATATTTCTAGCAAATAAATTATTATTATTAAACATTATTATTATTATCGGGTGGTTCTTCTGGTAGGTACACGAAAACCAATAAACGTTTTTAACATTTATTTGTGACAAAATGCACGCTCAAAATTTTGATAAATGTAGGAACTTTTGAAATAAAATACTTTATTTGGTGAAGGAACAATATAACAATGGCAAAATTACTTAGAGCCAAATTCAATTAAATATATTAAGCTGCAACTGTGACCGATTTTTATGTATTTTGTACAGTTTTTCATGACATGTTTGTATTTTAAACAGGTACAAGTGGGTCTCCATGAGCTTTTAGGCCACGGCAGTGGGAAACTGCTTCGTCAGAACGCCGACGGAACGTTTAACTTCGACAAGGAAAAGGTCAAGAACCCGCTTACCGGTAAGGCAGTTTGGTATATAATTTATTTATACTCTGCATACCACAATTTTGTCGAATTTAAAAAGTCAAAAATTTAGAGCTTATATTATATGTCACACTCCTTGGCATATGCCTCCCATAATTTATGAGCGAGGTTTGCAGAATTTAATTGAACATACTTAATAGTCGAAGCAAATTATTTTTAATCCAAATAATTAAAATTCCACATTCTTAAATAGGAGCTGAGATTATTTGCCTTATTATTTAGTAATTTTTGGGGACTATTTTTAACAATCCCTGCAGATTTTTAAACTGAAACTATCAGAAATGATAAAATGATATATTAATGGATCATAAGGAGGTTTCTAATCAACAAACTTTGTTAAACCTCCTACCAAAAAAATGGCTTTAACTGATTTGGAATATGGTATAAATAAAACTATGTGAATTACAAATGATTTAAATCAAATCACTATTGTTCCATCTCTATCAAAAACCTTCCTATGGCTATATGTTGTTCTATTTCATCTCTTTTACTTTTATACTAGGCCAGGCCTATTTTTTACTGCTTAGTGCCAGTGTTATGATTTAATTTTTCAGGCAAACAAATCGAATCGTGGTATACAGAAGGAGAGACTTATGACAGTAAGTTCACAACACTGGGCTCTGCCTTCGAGGAATGTCGTGCAGAGGCCGTTGGGCTATATTTGTCGTTGGAACCAGAGATACTCAAGTGAGTAATATTGTTTTTTGAATAGAATGTGCGTGAAGCCAAACATTTATTTTTTAAACATTCACATAAAAGCATAAAATGAGACCTTAAACTTTTACATAACAAAATATTGTCTAAATAATATTCTAGATGAAAAGAAATGTATAAAAAAAATCTTTGTTACGTTAGTCTTTTATTTATATTGATGTTTATTTACATTTTATGACATCCATAGGATAAGATGGAATAATGATTTCTCTTATGCCGTCACTATTATGGGGCGTTATGAGTGATTCATGTCTCAGTCGACCTGGTTACAAATCTTATAAAAAAGTGAAGTTTTGTTTTATAGGATAGGATGACAAACAAGCACACTGTCCACCTGAGGGTAAGTGGTTGCAGTAGCCCATAGACGTCTACGTCTATCCTCAATCAAAATGTAGATGCGTTGTCACCCGTGAGGACTAAGATGGAATGCCTCTTTTTCCAGTAGAAAGGATCTCCGGTTGTCTACACTCACCATACGAAACACAGCATTGTTAAGTTGCTGTTTTACGCTGGTATTCTGTGAGAGCGTGGTCCTTCCTCGGTCGAGCCGAGTCATTTGTGCTACAACTATACTACGAATATAACTACAGCATGGCTCTACCATATAAGATATACTTATACTTTTCACTGTCGGCCACAGACCCCTCCTCTCATTTGGAAATGCACAAAAAAACATATTGGGCACCTCGAACGCGAAGCGATAGAGTTTGAGCTTTACTGTCGATTTGACGAGCGTTCGCATTAAATTTGGTATATTATATTTAAACTGCACTAATAGGTGACACAATCTTAGGTAAAATAATTTACATATTTTGTGTAACGTTTCTGTACAGAATATTTGGTTACGAAGGTCAAGAGGCACAAGATGTGACATATGTGAATTGGCTGAGTTTGATGTGGAATGGAGCTGCCAAAGCCACTGAGATGTATCAACCTTCAACGAAGACTTGGTTACAGGTACGCATTGCCTATTATATTATTGCCTACTATTTAGCAACAACTATTATGTATACCGAAGAGATCGCCAATCAACCAGCCTGGCCGGAAAAGGTGGCGGAGGCGTTTTCATCACCGTTTCCATTAAGTACCACTTTAAGAGAATGTTTAACTATGAAAGCACTGGAGAGGATTTGTCGGTATCAGTAAATATATTGACAGATAAAGCGATTTTAATTGGTGCTATTTACATACCACCACCAATAACCGTGTCCTCACTCGAACCTATTATCGACACCTGCAGTGATGTGATTTTATCTCATTCCGGTGATGTGATTGTTTTAGCTGATTTCAACCTCGGATTTATAGACTGAAATAAAGATTCAAGTAGATGTTGTAACTTGACTCCATTAAATTATCAGTGTAGCTTAGGGTACTTATTGATTGACTTTATGTCGTTAAATAATTTGTCTCAATTTAATCATGTTGCAAACCATAACAGTCGTATCTTAGATCTCGTCCTAAGTAACTTAGACAGTATAATAGTCGATAATTGTATTAATCCGCTCTGCAAATTAGATTCACACCATCCAGCTCTGTCGATTGGGTTCAGTTTAAATAAGTGTCACTCTTTACGTAACAAGCAATTTGCAATATATAACTATAGAAAAGCTGATTATTGAATTGTAAAAAGTAAATTAAGTCATATTGATTGGGTCAAAGAACGGTCGGATATGCATGACGTTGACCTCGATGTTTCAAAATTTTATCAACTTATACATGTTATTCTATCAACTGTACCCAGAACTAAACCTCGTAGCCCGAAATATCCACATTGGTTTACAGGAAACCTTATAAAATTAATAGCCGAAAGAAATAGAATTCATTCAAGATACAAGATTGACCGGAATCCTAGAGACAAGATTGACCTTATAAACGCGTAGGGTCATTAATGTTATCTTGCTACAATACATATTTAAAAAACACTGAATATGCTCTCAGTAAAAACCCAAAAAATTCTGGTCATATGTCAAATCATTACGTGGAAGTCTTTCCAACTCTGAGATGTATTTAGACGACAAGGTTGCGCGTGTTAGTGAGGAAATTTGTAATCTTTTTGCGACACGTTTTTCTTCGATTTACTCTCCCCCTGACCATTCAACACAACCGGATCTAGGAGATTGGTATCCATAATTAATTCTAAGCAAAGTTGAAATTACAGAGCGAGGCGTCGAGAAAGTATTAAAATCAATTGACTCTAATAAAAGTGCTGGACCGGACGGCATCCCACCCTACTTTATTAAAAAAAAAACTTATAAATATTTAACTCTCCCACTTAAATTGCTTTTCGATAAATCAATTAAAACTGCAAAATTTCCTGATGAGTGGAAAATTTCCAATTTGATTCCCATCTACAAAAAAGGTGATAAACGCAATATTGAAAACTACCGACCTGTATCTTTAAAGCTTGTTTCCTAAACTTTTAGAAAAAATACTCTGCCCCATTTTGTCTTCTCATTTACCAAAGGTAATTTCTAATTCTCAACATGGTTTTTGCGCAAATAAGTCTACAGTTAGTAACCTACTAGAATACACCTCGAACTTTGCGAGATACGTTGATAAAAATAAAGAGGTTGATGCTATATACACCGATTTTAGTAGCGCGTTCGATAAAGTTAACCACGCCATTCTTTTGTCCAAATTAAATTATTATGGTATTCACGGAAACCTGTTGAAAAGGATAAAATCCTACGTATTTAATCGAATTCAAAGAGTAACAACACAGGGTTTCAAGTCTTTTTCGTTTTATCCAACTTCAGGCGTTCCACAAGGGTCACATATCGGCCCTGTTCTCTTTTTGGTATTTATAAATGACATTTCTGCTCACATTACCTTTAGTAATTACTCAATATTTGCAGATGACTTAAAATTGTATAAGGTTATAGTCTCCAGATGATGTAGTTAAATTACAGACAGATCTCACCTCTATCTCAGATTGGTGCAAAAGTAACAAAATGCTACTAAATCCTAAGAAATGTCTGTCTATAAAAATTACCAGAAAGAGAAACATTATTCGCTCCAGTTATTTTGTAGACGGAGAAAATTAACAGAATCCGAAGTAGTCCGTGACCTTGGCGTAATGATCGATAAAAAATTAAATTTCAACATCCATATTGATAATATTGCATCCAAAGAATGGAAGATGGCAGGAAGATTTGCGGAACCCAATATTTATTCTTACTATATACAAAGCTCTTATTTGTAGTACACTAGAATATGCATCACCTGTTTGGAACCCATTATACCAAATTCACAGTGATCGAATAGAGCGTATCCAGCGCAATTTTACCCGCTACTTAGCCTTTAAAGATCAAACTTGTCCTTACCGTGCTGACTATAATACTAGGCTATCCCACTTCAAATTAGTCTCTCGAAAAAAGACGTCGACTTAGCGGTCTTAAAACACTTTATAAGCTAATTCACGGCCTCCTACTATCACCGGCACTGTTAAATAAAATAAGTATCAGAGTTCCAAGATCTATACCAAGACATCCGATTACCAAAATCTTCTGTTTACCTAACCATAGAACAAAATTAGGTAAACGAGCCACAATAAATAGGTTAATGCAAACGTATAACGACATAACCACCAACGGCGATGTCGACATTTTCCATACGGATAACGTGTCAGAATTTGCTAAATTATGTAATAAGTATTTATAACTCTTTCGCTCTTCTTCAAGTTAAGTTTATCATTAGTTTTATTGTAAGCAAATTACTTGTAAATTTATTAATAATATTGGTCTAGTTAAATAAGTTAACAACTGTCTTATTGTAGCTACACTATTTTTGCGTGTGTTGTATACCTTGCTAATGTTATATACCCTTAAAGGCAAATCATTTTGAATAAAACTAACTGTGTTATACAGGATGGCCCATAAGTCCCTTCAAATGTAAAAAAATAATTGAAAAAAAATAATGACATTATGAAAAAGGTTTTTATTTTGTCATAATCCTTATAAAATGGGAATTATTTTTTGAAAATTACATCATCTAAATGTAATCCGTTACGATCGCGGCACTCCTGTAAGCGACGTTTAAAATTATCCATCACTGCGCGGCAAGTAAGCTCTGTAATGTTTGCCATTTCTCTTTGGATATTTTCTTTCAGGACGTCAATTGTCCGCGGGTTGGTTTCGTACACTTTAGTCTTAAGATAACCCCATAAGAAAAAGTCCATTGGGGTCAGATCTGGACTACGTGGTGGCCAAGGAATATCTCCTCTTCGAGAGATCACTTTATTAGGGAAAAGTTGACGGTCGACCGGCATAGCGACGTTAGAGGTATGGGCAGTTGCTCCATCTTGTTGAAACCAGGTCCGCGTATTGAAGCCTGGAAAATTCTGCAACTCTGGTTTAAAAAAGTCCTGGATCATAGCTACATACCGTTGTGAAGTAACAGTAAGCGCGCGGCCTCTGCCGTCTTCAAAAAAGTAAGGGCCTATAATGCCATGCGCTGACATAGCCGCCCAAACTGTCACTTTAGGGCTTTGTAAGGGCTTTTGATGTTTGCGATTTGGATTTTCGCAACTCCAGTAGCGACAATTTTGCTTATTGACATGGCCGTTGATGTGAAAGTGAGCCTCATCAGAGAATAACACGTTATTAAACGAAGTAAAGCGGTTCAACACTTCATTTGCGAAATTTAGTCTGTGGATAGTGTCAGTATCTTTTAATTCCTGTACTAACTGAATCTTGTACGGGTGAAGATGTAAATCTTTCTTTAAAATTCGCTGTAACGATGTTCTGGGTAAGTTTAATGCACTGGAACGCTTACGAGTAGACTGGGTAGGATTTTCACGAATTGAGTGTCATCGATACACATACATACATACATCGATGTTTTCTTCCGTCCGTGATGTCCTTGGTCGACCTGACCGTTGTTTATCCAACGTAGAACCACTCTCTTCAAACTTAATAACCCAGTTCTTAATAGTTTCAACACTTGGAATGTCTTTAAAGTTGCGTAAATTCTGATATTCTCGAAATTTACGCCGCGCAATGGTAGCCGAATCATTGTTTCGATAAAACTCGCGCACACAAAATGCACGGTCCGCACCGGTGAAACGCTCCATGGCGACTGAATTCCCAGAAACCGTCGGTACTCCCCCCGCACCGCGCGCGCCACTCATGCGCGCCGTTTGTATTTTATTCGAAATTTACATTTCTAACGACTTATGGGCCACCTTGTATTTAACAATGTCTAGTGATAAGCCAATGGTGTATCTGTTAAAAATAAATAAATTACTTATAAAATTTAAGAAAGTAAAAAAGCTAAATTTAAAGACCTTTGTCTTTGAATTTAGCTTTCTTTTTTACTCTTTTAAATGTTATAAGTAATATCAGAATTTTAATGTCGACGTAGGTGATTCTAATTCTAAATATGTATGTAACTCAATTAGTTTTTTTTAATATGCCTTTTTTCGTTACGACAGCAGAATTGACGAAGTTATCGAGTAACATTATACAATAAGAAATAGTCTAATTGAACATCTTTTTTGAAGTCGGGTAAAAGCCATTTATTGTATATTATTAATTGCGGTATATAGTTTTATTATAAATAGCAATTAATAACTATCTCATTTTTAAAGTCCATTAAAATGTACGCCAATACATGGTTCACTGTGTAATGGCGGTGTAAGATTATCCACTACCCCATATTCCGTGGGTGTCGTAAGAAGCGACAGAGGGAAACTGAACCGGGAGATGGGCAGCAGCGTCTTTCCTATAACAGTTGGATAAAAATAAAAACTGCAGTTGCTAAGCCACTTGCCAATCGTGACAACTATTACAAATATGTGTTTCTGTTCAGCAGTGGACTTATTTTGACTAGTGGTACTAATTCAAATTTATTTTAATTTTTGAATACAGGTAATGCGACAGAGTAGAAAAATTGAACTTATTACATTTGCTGCATTTTACCATTAGATATACAAATATTATACAATTAAACCTACATTCATCATCATCATTACAGGACTTACAAGTCCACTGCTGAGCATAGGCCTCCTCTAAGGAATGACATAAAGCACAGTCCTGAGCCACATGCATCCATCGACTTCCTGCATGTCTTACCAGGCTGTCACTCTATCTAGTGGGGAGCCGCCCAACACTTTTTCTACCGGTATGAGGCTGCCACTCGAGAACTTTTCTTCCCCATTAGGTGTATGGCCGGCTTATTGCCATTTCAGCTTATTCTACTGTGGATATCCTCATTTTTAAGTCTATCGCATAGACTATTACACACTACTACTATCAAATAATTTCTTTGTACCATGGAGGACGGAATTAAAGAGATGAAGGACTTCAAGTACCGGTTTTCCACCCGCTTTAAGAAGCTCCGCTGTAATTCCATCCTCGCCCGGGGAGTTGCCGTTTTTAAGGTGCTGGAGAGGCATTCTTATCTCACTCAGACTGACGTCTGGGATATCATCAAAATAGTGTCGGATAAGACTTTCTCTTGGATCGTTACTCACACTTGCTTGTGGCTTCAATGATGACGTGTACAGCTGCCCATAGAACCTCTTCATCTCACTCAAAATTTCAGGTGTCCCGGAAACGATGCTGCCATACTCGGTCTTCAGCTTTGATAGTTGGCTCTATCTGGCAGACAGATCTCTGGCAAATAATTTGGAGCCTTGGTTCCGCTCGATCGCTTCTTCAAAGGAACTATATTGAACTGACTCGGACTGCCTCATTGGTCTAGTGGTTGTAGTAGTGCGACTGCTTATCATGAGGTCCCGGGTTTGAATCCCGGGTCGGGCCAAAAAATCAGTTATTGCGTTTTTCCATCAAGAAATTCTCAGTAGCTGCCCGGAGTCAGGAAGTTGGTGGTGTTTCACCCCCGTGCCTCGGAAAGCACGTAAAGCCGTTGGTCCTGCGCCTGATCTCTCTCCGATCGTGTCGGTTTACCGTCCCATCGGGTTATGAGAGTGAGGGAATAGAGAGTGCACCTGTGATTGCGCATACACTTGGGCACTATAATCCTGGCTAGTCTCCGTTGAGACTGGCCCCCGTGGCCGAAATTCGGTCTGGAGGACATTATTATTATAGGGGTATCTATATAGTTTTCTAATCTGGTTGGGCTGTATAAATATATCATTGTAAATGAAAATGATAAACATACATAAATATCAACAAAATAAAATAAATACATAAATAAATAAAAACCCAACTAGATGGAAGCCCTCGGCAGGGGAGACCAAACGGCCGAGGGTTAGGGAGAAAGGGAAAGAAACCGGCGGACTATGCGGGTGGTATCGAGGAGCACCGCCTTCTGCATTTGAGCTTGGAGCGGTCCGTCACGGAGTCCCAGTCGCCTCAGAAGACCCGAGAGGCTGACTGGGATTAACCCGTTCGCAGAAACGACCACAGGTATAATTTCGGCCGGCAATCCACCCCACATGTCGGTCACCTCGTGAGCCAGGTCCAAATATTTAGTAAGCTTATCTGTTTCGGCTTTCACGAGGTTCTCGTCATAAGGAATGGTAATGTCGACCAAAAAAATCCTTGACTGTGCCCGGTCCATCAGAACAATATCAGGCTTATTCGCTAGAATAGTCCTGTCTGTGATGATAGCCCGGTCCCAGTAGAGCCTGGCGCGGTCATTTTCGAGCAAGGCTTCCGGCAAGTACTTATAATACGGCAGTTTCCGATCCACGAGACCGTATTTCAGAGCGAGCTCCTGGTGTAGAATCCTGGCTACTAAGTTGTGCCTGTGCAAATACTCAGAGTTAGAAAGCGTCGAACAACCGGAGATGACATGCATAAGTGATTCACCGGGATGACGACAAGCTCGACAGACGTCAACGGTGCTATCCTTTAGGATGTATCTCCGATAATTGTTGGTCTTAATAACCTGATCTTGTATCGCACAGACAAAACCCTCGGTTTCCCCAAAGAGGTCACGTAGCCATTGGAGGGAGGCGACTGTGTCCACGAAAGACTCATGTAGAGCCTTGTAGAACCTCCCATGGAGCTCCTTCTCCTTCCATACGGTCTCCCGGTCGGAAATGCTCTATACTGCCGGGTCTTGCCATTGCTCGTTGGCTAAGTATAGAGGGGTAAGTCCTTTATCACAAGAAATAACGTCCCTATAGTATGGATCATCCGCTCTCGTCAGAAAGTAATTACGGAGGCTGCACACTTCGCGATTATGCATGGTAAGCGCGCTTAAAAAGCCGCGCCCACCATGCTTTCGCGGCAAGTACAGCCTCATTACTGACGATCTCGGATGATGCATCCTGTGGGACGTCATCATAGTGCGGACTTTTCTGTACAGAGCGTTCAGTTCGGTCTGAGTCCACCTGAGCACGCCAAAGGTATACATGAGAACAGGCATGATCCAACCGTTATATGCGTGCGTCTTATTCACACCGGACAAAAGGCTGTTAAGCACTTTGGTCAAGCGTGCATAAAACACATCGCAAACTGACTGTTTCATACCCGCCTCATCTACATCGATGTTCTGTGACATACCCAGGTATCGATATGTTTCAGCCTCGGAAAGGGTCCTTATGTTGATGGGCATAGATAAGTCTATGCGCTCAGAGTTAGCAACCCTTCCCCTTTCAACATGGAGGACCGCACACTTATCCGTCCCCAGCTCCATTCTAATAGAATTACTAAAATCACAAATGATGTTTAGCAATTCCATAAGATGAGAGCGACTGGAGGCGAATAGCTTGAGATCATCCATATAGAAAAGGTGGGTCACTTTTGTACCTTCTTTCCGAAGCTGAAATCCCCTCCCGGAACCCTCTAGTAAGGTACTGAGAGGGTTCAGAGAGAGGCAGAACCAGGTTGGATTCAAACAATCGCCCTGGAAGATACCCCTTCTTATCATTATGTGGTTCTCCGCAGCCGTCATCCGCTCGCCTAGATGACAAAGGATCGTACTCCATTGACCCATACACTGCCCGAGGAAGTCTCGAACTGTACAATTGATCTTATACAGCTCAAGGACCCTCTTAAGCCATGTATGAGGCACCGAGTCGAAAGCCTTTTTATAGTCTATCCAGGCGGCGGAGAGGTTCCGACGGTTGCGTTTAACCACCTTGCCAATGACCGCGTCAATGAGGAGTGGTTCCTTGGTTCCACGACCATCGCCCCGACATCCATTTTGAGCGCGCGACATCACCTGATTTGAGTTCAGGTGACGAGTGATTCTCGCGCTCAAAATGGATGTTAGTGTCTTGTATATGGTAGTTAGACACGTTATGGGGCGGTATTTGCTCGGGTCTGTTGAATCCCGGTCTTTAGGAACCAAATGAGTGATCCCAGTAGTGAAGAGGCTCGGGAGCGACTTTTGGTCGAGAGCCTCTTGAAACTGTCGGGCAAGCACAGCGTGACACACCACGAACCCCTTCAGCCAGTAGTGATGCAGCCCGTCGAGCCCCGGACTTTTTCAGTTCGGGGCCCTACGGACCGCCTTAGCTACGTCATCCGGCGTTATAATGACGGGGTCCATGGGCATAACATTCGCACACTGACTCGCCACAAATTCCGTCCAAGGGCCCTCGCTGTGGTTTACGGGCTCTGACCACAGGCCGCGCCAGAATTCGATAGTGTCGGCCTGATTCGGTGCTGGGCTCGTTCCACGTACCATTGGTCGCTCCAATGATTCATAGAGCCTCTTCTGATCACTCTGGAAGAGACGATTCTGGTTGAACCGTGTCAACCTCTCGGTATATCGCCGAATCCGCTTTCCCCAAGCAGCGATTCTCTGCTTCAGGTTGTCTATGCGCTCCGTCAGTTTTTGCGTTATATCCGGCTGGGACAAACTGATGTTTGTCCCAGCAAACGCCATTCTGGCGGTGCGTACAATTCTCGGCCTGTTATTGCCCGACCTGAAGCTTATCAGCCTGCCGATGAGGGCCCTTGCCTTTGCGATACGGTCCTCAATCCTTCTTCTTACTTATTATTATTATTATTATTGAAGTTGCATAAGTCCCGCTGCATTATATTTGGAGATCTGTATGTTCATTTGCCTGTATGCTGTCAGTTGAACGAAAATTACGTGGTAGAGCCATGCTGCAGCTATATTATAGTTGTAGCGTGAATGGGTCGACTCGACCGGACTACACTCTCATAGAATACGAGCTTAAAATAGCAGTTCAATGCTGCGATATTTATGCTGTATAGTGAGTGTAGAAAACCCGAGACCCTTTTTATTGGAAACGAGACACTCCATCATGGTTCTCAGTGGTGGCAGTGCGTCTGCATTTTGATTCTTAATCGAGGATTGATGTAGATGTCTATGCGCCACAGGTTCTGCTTGCTATCGGGTGGACTGTGTGCTTGTTTGTTACGTTTATTCTATAAAAAATAACAATATTTGAATTATAAAACTGTAATGTGTAGGCGCACGCTCGCGCGCGGTTCGTGCTGATGCGGCTGCTGGAGCTGGAGGGCGGCGGGCTGCTGGCGGTCAGCGAGGCGCGCCCCGCGCAGGACCTGCTGCTCACGCTCGACCGACACCGCCTCGCCACCGACGGCAAGCGGATCATAGGTAAACATTTCCTAAGCAATTCTTATGATTTTTTTTTGGCTGTAGTCATTTACTCTTCGTTAAAGGCTGCAGGTGTGAGAGCACAGCAAACTGATATTTGATACTTATAATGTTAATATTGTCCTCCAGACCGAATTTTGGTCACGACTAGCCATCTGCGCAGGACAAGATTACATTGGCCGAGCGAATGTGTAAAAAGAAAGAAATAATCTCCTCCTCTATTATTCCGATGGGACGGTAATTTGATACAAATCAAAGATCAGACGCAGAGCCAACTGCTTCACATGCTGTTTGAGGCATGGAGATGAAACACCGCTAATATCCTGACTCCAGGCTGCTACTGTGAATTTCTTGACAGAATAACTCAATAAGTGATTTTATTAGCTTGAGCCATAATCTGCAGTCGATTTTACGTCCACTAAACGAACATGGCAGTGAAATATAAATTTTAATTACAGTGTAAGAAACATATACAATTCATCTTGAAATTTCTACCTCACTTACTTGTTACTCTAATTTTTTTAAGACCGAAGTAAGTCTAACAGTGGTAGAGCCACGCGACAGCTTTTGCTGTCGCACGGATGGGCCGGCTCGAACCTGGGTGGTACCACGACCTCACAGAATACCAGCGTGAAGTAGAGGTTTACCTCTGCGTTTCGCTTGGTGAGTGCAGGTGGCCGGAGGCCCTTTTTACTGGAAATGAGGCATTCCATCTTAGTCCTCACGGGTGACAACGCATCTGCATTTTGATTCGCAAACGAGGAAAGATGTAGATGTCTATGGGCCGCAGCAACCACTTACCATCAGGTGGACTGTGTGCTCGCTTGTCACCCTTATCCTATAAAAAAAACCTGTATTATTATGTTTTCTGTGATTGATATGACAAACCTACTTACACACAGATGCAAACACAGGTGCACTGTACTCTGCATTGTCATGTCTGAAAACTAACACAGTCTATACTGATGTTCTATAGCCTTCAGCCTGGAACACAGCTGTGCGAGCACTTGTTATTTGGCGGCGGTTATAGGTAAGAGAGTAATACATACTCAAATAAACTCGTAAGAACGAAAGGAGTCTTACCACCTAGTATTGACGTATGAGTCTCATGGCAGTCTATTCTTCATTTTGGGCACCTTCACCGCCACATCTGGGAAATTAATTATGATCTTGAATATATTTGGAAATCGATTATCTAAAAATATGGAGCGGATTGGACCCATTAAATGGAGCTCATTATGTATTTTCATTTCTTATTAAAAAAATATTTTTAGATGCATAATAACAATCTTATCTTTTTGTAAAAGGTTTGTTTTGTTTCCAGGCGAGTTTCTCGTGAAGCTACAGACATTGAAGGCGACCGGTGACTCGTCAGCGGCAGAACAGTTATTTGACCGCTACAGCCGCCTAGACGAGCCCTGGTCACGCTGGAGAGACATCGTCATGCTTCACAAGCAGCCAAGAAACATATTCGTCCAACCCAATACTTCGCTAAAAGGTGTGTGTGTGTGTGTGTTGAAAAATCAACCTTACTTAAGAGGATATACGGGCGGTATTTAATCCATACAAACGTATTTATTTATTTGATTTCATATATCAAAGAATTAAATATTTCCTTGATATATGAAAAAACTGTCATGCGGTACATACAAATTGTATTACAGTCTGAAATTCGTATCTGTCACAGCCATGTTTTGCTTTTTTCCATAAATTATTTTTTAATACAGATGCTCAAAAAGTGGCGTTTTGCAGGGACGAATAGCGTTCGGGATGTGGGCTATTACATACTCGAGCTTTTTCTTTACCTTTTCCGAACTTGTGCGTTCTCTTTCCTAACTGTCAAAATAATGTCTATTAAAAAGAAGAAACCAACCACGAAGTTTTTAATAAAAAAAAAATCATAGAAGTTTTTATGATTCATGCAAATATTTCTAAAAAGAAGCTACTAATTTGTTTCAATATCACATTTAATGATTTGATTCAATGAGTTAGGTTAGGTTTAATTTCATCTCATTAAATTTCATTTTCATTTCATATCAATAAAAAAAATCTTTTTTTTTATAGAAAAAGGATGACAAACGAGCACACAGTCCACCTGATGGTAAGTGGTTGCTGTGACCCATAGACATCTACATCTATCCTCGAAGACGACTCAAAATGCAAATGCGTTGTCACCCGTGAGGACTGAGATGGAATGCCTCTTTTCCAGTAAAATGGGTCTCCGGTTCTCTACCCTCACCATACGAAACACAGCATCATTAAGCTGCTATTTTACGCTGGTATTCTGTGAGAGCGTGGTCCTTCCCCGGTCGAGTCGACCCATTCGTGCTACAACTATACTACTAATATAGCTGTAGCATGGCTCTACCACGTAAAACTGAACTGAACATCTGCCTGGCCAGCTAGTATAATGTTATACATATATTCATTTATATAGCAGTAAATGCAGTGCACTTAGAATCTTGTACTTAAAACATTGGATTTTCAATAACAGTATTATAAGACTCGCACATTAAATGCTGTTTCATAAATTCTGGGTTTTTTCTGTTAACCTAGAATGACGATGGGTAACGAACGTTATGCTGCTCAAACGACTTACTCGTTTTTGACTTCTACCCTCACTTTAATTTTCTACACACTCCTATTTACCAGATACAAATAGATATCCTACCTGAAGATTGCCTCGTTACCAGTAGAATGAGACCCTTTCGACGCGACACAACAGCGACAGCGACAGAACAACCTGGTTCTTCCCAGGACGACCTAACCCGACCCATTCCTGCAGCAATCGTTGCATAGCTTAACACCATGGATATTCTACGTTTTACGTCTGTTATAAACCGCATACTATGGGAGATCATGACATTTTCCTAACATAGTCGATTCTCAAGACAACCACGGAACAAAATAAGCTGATAGATCTTTTACGCAACTACACGGCGCATTTAAAATTACTATAATTGCAGGTCGTCACAAGACAATTGCTGAATATTGGCATCTTTCTCAGACTACCCCGAAGCGCAATCCTGCTCTACCTGTCTTTCTTATATCTCATCTCAACTTCCGCATATCTCATCAGGTTTAAATAATATTAATTCATACTTTAATTGTTTGTGCTCCAGGTGAGGAAGTGGAATTAAAACGTTACCCGGCGAGTGCAGAAGGTATGGTGGCATCGTGGGTCGAGCGCTTCCCAAGTTCTACTATTGACGATGTCCTCGAACAACTCGCCGACACAGATAGCAAGTACTTTGCAGAGCTGGAACCTCTTACTGCCGCTTGATTTTATTATAGTGGGCTATGCGGGCGTTTTTCACTCTTGAATTTATTATTTAGTAAAAATATAAAATAAATTATAATTTTATGTATACATTATATTTGTTTTATTGTAGCTATTCCAATAATTTATTCCCTAAACATATTATTGTCCATAGTCAAATTTAAGTAACGGGGAAGATAAAAACCATGCGGTATCGTGATATACTGCCTGCGAAGCTAGAGGTTATTTTAAAGAAGAGAGGGTTGATGTTGATGTAGTCATGCCTAGTTAGGTAGTAGTAGTGTAGTGCTGTAGTAACTTTATTTAATTACTTTTACTGAAGTAAAATCTTCTTTAGAATCGTTGTGATTTGCTCGAGAGAAACGAGACAAATATACATTTAAAAGATTTAGTCTGCTAGAGAATGAGATAGAATACAGTGTATAGTAAGGGCCAATAGTGCGGACCGCGAACTCAAAAGATTAAGGTTTCGGATCCGCCATTTGACTATTGTCGTGAACCACTCATAACAAGCATTTCATCTTACCAGTAGTGGTTAAAGAGAAATATTAGTAACGTTAATAGCGTTATTAGTATTTTTTTTATGAAATTACAACAAAATAAAATACTTTTGTTTCTTATTATGTCGGTATCCTCTTTGTGCGGTGCTTTGAAGATGGTAATATAAATTTTAACTGTTAAAATAAACAATATAAAAATTTACAAATTTATTAAATAAAATAATCCATTCATAACAATCCACGATTTTATAACTTCAGGCCATCTAGCGTCTATTTTACGTATCATTTTGAGAGTCAATAAATTTTGGTTCGATAAAATGACTACGTATAGAATTAAGTAGATGGCGCTGTTACAAAGCAATTTTACTCGATAGAAAATATTGTGAAGATTTATTATACTAAAAATATATAATTATGCTGCACTTCTGTAAATTGTTTACTGTGAAATATTTTTATTTTATATTTCATTTCATTTAAAGTTTTCACTTCTACCGTGTGTGTCTACTGCTCACGTCTTTTTTAAAATAATTATTTTTTTAAATTTATTTTCAACTATCTTAATGTGGATGGATATAGAATTGTGTATAATTTAGGTTGCGATTGAGTTCCGTTGTGTTGTAGTTAAACTGCGGTGGCCTTGTCACCACGCTTAAAAGACAAACGGACTGATCGACTACTGTAATTATATCAAAGTTAGTACATTGGTTTAACGTTAATTATCTACATTTAAAGGCCAATAAAACTAAATTTACAACACCAAATGGTAAAAATCAGTGTTTTTAAATGGGGAAGAACTGAGCCCTGCCGATTCCACTGTTTTTCTAGTCATCACTCGATGCAAAGCTTCAGTGGAACCTCCATATATCAAAACTAGCAAGAAGACTAAGTTTTGCAACTTATGCTGTAAAAATATAAGCAGTCTCACTAGTGTTGAGACAGCTAGATTAGTTTATTGCAGATATTTTCATTGCATAATGTCTTATGGGATTTTCCTATGGGAAAAGCGGCTGATATAGAAAGTATTTTTGTTTTGCAGCAGAAGACCACAAGGCTATTTACAACCTAAAATCTAAAAGTTTCAGGGAGAAATTTTAAGAAATTGTTAACTTTCAGTATATTTACGAAAATTTTATGTATGTTAGAACAAAAACAAAAGTAGTTTCATTAAAAAAAAAAACGAATAAACAAGCTAGTCATACGTTTCTCGTCAGTAATTCAATTCATACAGCAAAGGCCCAGAAAATAAACAAGGTCTCTCTGTAACGAAGTTTAAATATTATTAAACAAAACTACTAGTAGTAGTAAGTTTAGTAAGGTTTCGCTTCTCATAATCACTTCAACACAATAGAATATGCAGCCGACTTGACGATACTTGTTCAGGAGACGGTAAGTATTGTCTGCAACCTGACCCAAGCAGCTTTACGTATAGTGAAAAAATGGTGCAAAGCATATTGTTACTTAACCGTTCACCCAAATAAAACTGTTTCAACGTTCATGTTCTTCCACAAGTCTTTTCAGCACAAAACTCTTTAATATTCCGAGGTGTAATATTTAGGACACTAAACTCAACTGGAATAAACGCATGATTGAAAAGCGATGGTGTCTGTTGTTCAAAATCATACTGTGGTTGTACAGAATTGTAATGCGAACCATGATCACATGCGATCTGATATGGTGGATCAAAACGAATGAAGCCACTACTATCAAAAAGTTTCAGCGACTCTAAGGTGGGTCCGCCTAAAAAGGGCCGGTTACAAATAAGGTCCATGTTTTCAAACTTATTGGAATTTATACTTAAACGAAAAGGGATATCCCGCTGCCACTCCCCAGTAACTAATTACAAAAGTGCACCGGCATTCATTGCTTTCGCGGTGGCCATTTTTTCAGTGGCTCTGGGTATAGCTTCAGGGGCGGTCGACGTGATTCAATCTATAAAATATTCTGATTCAATTTTGCGTTGTTTTAGTAATAAAACCCGATCGTTGTGTAATAATTCTGCAATAGTAATGTTAAAATACTTTCAGAAGGTGGATTGACGAGGGAAGTTACCAAAATTATTGCTTTTTTATCACGATTTTGTTAGATTTTCTCAGGACATATCTAAGTGCCTTAACAAGGTCGACTTTTAGTCTCAAAATAAGGGCCGGACCTTATTAGGGCCAAGAAGCTTTAAAATAGGCGTGATCAGTTACTTAAATGAATTATATAAATGTAAATAAGCAGTTGGTCTGGCAAGTGGCACTTTTATGCGGTAATAACGAAAGATCATCACGCTAGCCCATAGCTATTGCACAGAAATGCCACATGTCTAGACACCTTTCCTTCCTTGCACTTCAACTAATATTGAAAAAATAATCCAGACGTTTTCGAGTTTTATACTTAGCAACACATTTACCCATTCGTTTTATGTAGTTTTATAAGATTTTATTTACGCAAATCAACAGTAGCTTTTGACATAAGTATTGTTCATACATAATATAAGTATATTGTTTCCAGTAAAGACAAAAATGGAACCTTCGCAAAAAAGAAAACGATGCTCAGGATGGTCTCTAACTGATCTTCAGGATGCTCTAGATGATATGAAAAAACAGCCAAATGTCTAAGCATGCAGCACCTTTAAAATACCATATACTACGACGAACGTTGAAAAATGACATAAAATCTGGAAGCGTGGTGAAGAGGATGAGAAGGATAGCTGTTTTAACCTTTAACTTATATTCATTTCCTAATACTTTATAAGGGCCACGACACTAATTCATATGAATTTCCGTTTCATTATGCGAAAGCCATGAATTTAATAGTAGTTTAAAGCCATTGCTTTATAAAGGTGTGATAATTATGTCATATACATACATATACGCCTAAAATCTTGCAGTTCAATTATGGATCTTATTTAGAGCCCTAGTGTCGTATAGGGACCATAGACAAGCTTTTAAAAAAACTTATTTTGTAAGTACCTCGACCTTGGTACCTTGTTTATGTATAATATTTTCTCTTCAAATATAAACAGTTTATTTGATCATGATGTTTTACAAATTATAAGACTTCCCAAAATTGATTTATAAGGATTTCCAAAAACCCGGCCCTTATTAGATGCAATTACCTTACTCGATTCGCTTTGGGAACGTTCGTTTACTGGTACGTAATCGTAAGTACTATATTAACTGGTTCAGTACGTGTGGCACGCCAGGCATGCCATCGATTATTTTGGTGTGTGGCGTATGACACGCGAGTCGTGTCTTTTTAAAAATTGTTGTAACTCGCTCAAAATACTTTTTGGAAGTTTTATCCAGAACAAAATATTCATTATTTTGCAAGAAAATTTGAAATTTTTAGGGGTCGATAACCTTTTTTAACTTGTACATGGTTCTCTTTTTACTTTGTGGGTTTCACAATTCATTTGTGGAAAAATAGTCTAATAAGTAACAAATAATAGCACTCATTGCGATCGCTCACAAACTCAAGTTGTAAATTAATTTCTGGAAAACAAGTCTCCTGTTAAAAGAAAACAATGCATTTGTCTTATTGTAATATTTTGCTTAAAATGGTTGAACTGCCGTCTTATTACTATCATATGGCCGAATAGACCTACGAAGTACCATGTGCTCTTGTGATATGGTATAAGGTTTATTTTTGCTTGAAACAGTTCGAAACCGTTCATGCATAAACAAAGTTCGCTAATAAATCATTGATTTATATGTTACACTAGATAAGTATAATTGCCGCGCCAAAGCGTTGCCACTTCACATATGGCCACAGCCATATGCCCAGCTAACGTCGGTTCAGTGTTCAATGCGACGCCGACCGAGTTGGGCCGAACGATTCATGACAAAAAATGGGTAAATGCTTAGTGAAAGAATGCGATTCAAGGACACAAAAACATAATTAATCAAGCGGAATTACTTTCCACACGTAAGTTTTATTTATGTTTTCATATTAACGTAAAACACACAAAAAAATGAAATAAAATATCGAAAATTGCAATTTGGGTTCAATGTTGCCACTTTTCTGACTTTGTAATTTTCCCACATTACACTACTAAGACTATATAATTTATGGAATAAGTTAACTTGTTAACCCTGATTTTAAATATTTTGGATATTGTAATAAAAACTATGTTTCAACCTTTATAAAACGGAATTAATTATTTTAGAATATTCTAGAGATCTATAGATCTATTAATAATATTTTATTACCTATTTTATATTAATAATTTTGCAGGGTACTAAAGATGCAGCATACCGTAAGAAGTAGGTGGAAATAATACGATTGCTGAGAAAGGAGACTGGGTGCACTGGGTGCCTTCTAAATCTACTCTGATTAGTTCTAAGCACTTCCGGGATCAAGACAAACTAGGACCAAAAAGCGATGGCGACAGTGTTTATTTAAGCGGATTAGTACTACAGATTAACACCATTTAGTACTATCTTAAAATTTTATTAATAAACACGGTTTTTGTACCTAATGTCAAGAGACCAAATTTAGGAGACAGACTTGCCGATGCTTTCACAATTGATGCATATTTCAAACCCAAAATTGATTTTTTTACTTGATTTATTTTTTGTTTGATTTATCAGTACACTGAAAGATACTTCGAAGAAAATATCTTTGATTTCATTAGTTATACTTCTATTCATCGGATAAGCAAAGATGCATATTAAAATAAAAACAAATAACTGCAGCTTAAAAAAACTCCTTTTTATTCCTTGTTTTTGGGTAAAATTTCATATAGTAGGCAATACCAACCAGTCACTGCATGTTTGTGTGTCTATCTTTATCTAATCTTAGCGACGGTATTGTTTTCGCGACTTGTGTGAGTGAGACAGATAATATATGTTTACTTAAAAAGGTTTAGTGGTTTCAAAGCTACGTTCTCGCAGTTAGATAGTGGCTTCACTTTTTTCGACGCGCGGTAATGTGGTTTGCTCGTCTAGTCTTGTATAACTCAATGGTATACAGCCTACTTTCTATAATAAATGTCAGGCTACATTGCAAACACGTTTCGCCATAGAATTATTACGTATAGAATACTAGTACGCGCACCAAAAGTGAAGCAAGAAAACTAACTCGAAACCGCGTAAGTTGACTCAGCGACGCGTCAGTGTGCAACGTCACGTCTTGCGGAAAAGAGCTCGCGAAAAAATGTAAAAATTACCGTTTGTGTTGTAAAATATTGTCACAACGGTGATGATAAACATAAAAGAAGTTATGGTATTACATTTCACATATAAGTTTATACATTTAATTCACTATAAGTACGTAAAACTAAAAAAATACTTACCTAAGCTCTCATAATACAAATGTTGCTAGTTGTGGGGAAAAAATCACAATTTTCTTTTAAAAATATTTATTTTCTATTTGTGTTTAAAACGTTTAATCGCAACGCTCTGTGTAAAACTCAAATGTTTATATATAGATACCTACTTCTCTAAGTGTTAACATTATAATATTAACAATGGGTGCCTATTTAAAACTAATACGGAGTGATCACCTAATCGCGATTCGTCAACGCCATTTTAACACAACTATTTTATTTTAATTGCTTTTTTTATTGACTAAGGTTACGTTTTAGAGTATAGAATAAAAACTTTTTTATTTACAACATCATGAGATTATTAATAAGAACGCCTTTACTAACCAGATGTCACTTTACACCCAAACATTAACCAGATGCTACGTTAGACCCAAACAGCCTATTTTAACCGACTTCCAAAAAGAAAGGTTATCAATATGTATGTACACTGATTTCTAAGCTTGATCAATTCGTATATACATGCTGAAATTTTAGTGGTTGTTGTCCCGAAGCCAAATTATACTGTCTCGATAGTAGAGTCAATTTATTAAATTAAAAAATATTACAATTAAAAAAAAGGGCAGATTTACAATAGTAATACCTCACAAGCTATTCGGGCGTCCAAACTAGTTTATGTCGTATCACTACGCTTGAGAGTTCATATTATGAACATTTATTAGTGGCCCATCACTGTGTAGGAAGCGCGCGGTAGCACGTGCGATAGACGTAACACTACATTACGTCCAGCGAATTTTTTTTCAGACTTTATTATAGTAATTCGGTATAAGCTAGCCTGCACGCCCGACCTACTTGCGAGATATTGCTATTGGTTTGAGATCGCATTCGAGTTTTGTTTTTCTCGATTGTAAATCTGCCATTTTTACATCCTAATAATTTTATTTTAATAAATCTATTGTACGACTAAGGCAAAATTATTTTACTTCGGGAAAACAACCATTAAAATTTCAGCGCGTGTATTGGATCGATCTGTGTGTATATTATTTTTTATTTATATTTTTTATATTTGTATTATTATCCTTTCTAATAAAAAATCTAAATCGGTTTAGAAATTGTAGAGTTCTGAGGTAAAAAACATTAAAAAATACACGGAAATGATAACCTCCTCCCTTTTCGAAGTCGGTTAAAAATTAAACATTACACGATGTGCTTATTGTATTCGAGCAAATTAATTGTGTTTAATAATATTCTTAAATTTTATTACGTCTGCATTTCTTACCATTAATATATGTATAATAAAGTTATATTAGTAACATCATTATCGTGTTTATTTTATTCCATTTTATATTCTCATAAAATACGTCGTCGTACGTAATACGTAATCTTTATTATATCGATTTTTTTAGATTAATCAAAAAATAGTGATTTGCACAATTTGATTGCAAACGTCAGAAACTGGTATCACTGAATAGCGTGCATGTGTGCGTGTGACGAGCGTAGGCACATTCGACTCGCGCCCACTAACATAATGACTGCATCATTTTAACGCTCGTGTTTTGTACTGGACTGCGTTTCTATGCGTAATAATTCTATGCTGAAATGTTTATATATAGATACCTACTTCTCTAAGTATTAACATAATATTAACAATGGTTGCCTATTTAAAACTAATACGGAGTGATCAGCTGATCGCGATCCGTCGACGCCATTTTAAAGCAACTATTTTATATTAATTTCTTTGTTTATTGACTGAGTCTACGTTTTATAGTATAGAATAAAAACTTTTTTTTACAACATCAAGAGATTATTAATAAGAACGCCTTTACTAACCAGGTGTTACTGTACATTCAAACATTAACCAGATGTCACTTTACACCCAAACATAGTCTATTTTAACCGACTCCCAAAAAGGAGTGGTTATCAATTATGTAGGTATGTACACTGATTTCTAAGACGATTCTAGATCAATTCGTATATACCATAGACTTTGTATCTCAATCTACGGTATATACATGCTGAAATTTTAGTGCTTTTTTCCCGCAGCCAAATTATACTGCCTTGATAGAAGAGTCAATTTATTAAAATATGACAATTAAAAAAGGGCAGATTTACAATAGTAATACCTCACGAGCTAGTCGGGCCTCCAGACTTCAGACTAGTTTATGTCGTATCACTACACTTGAGTGTTCCTGCTCTGAATATTTATTAGTGGCCTTTCACTGTGTAGGCATAGCCACGGCGCCCACCTAAGCTACATGATTTCGACATGGCTTGTAGCATGATTCTGACGATGCTCTGACGTGACCACGAGTGACACTGCTTGCACCAACCTGTGCAACAATAGCATGTCGCAAAGTTCATTTTGGGCCAAAATCTCGCCTGAAGAGGATAAACATGCCCTTGTTTTGCTACAGATTTCAAACATTCAAAGTGCCAGCTGAAGATTTTGAGAACATCCCTAAGGGAAAAAATTTGAAAAGTGGTGGTACTTTCGATTTTATGAAGGAATTAGAATTACATTTCGCATAGATTTGCCCTACAAGTTGCAAGAAGCATCTTGCGAGTTCCTGTTATTGTAATCGTGTCTAGGATAATCATATAAACATGGTTTTTCAAAAACTAAATCAATGAATTTAATATTAAAACTACAAGTTTCGTGTTACGTGCCACTTCAATGCGTCACTAGTAGCAAGCTGAATGGCACGTCAGATCATGCGGCGTCACGCCACGCAAATGGGCGTTACTACATACATTCCCTTTGAATGTTGAGGCGAGTGACAAGTTACGCGTCAAATCACGCGTCAGATCACGTGTTACGTTAGCCGCGGCGCCCACCTAAGCTACATGATTTCGACATGGCTTGTAGCATGATTCTGACGATGCTCTGACGTGACAACGAGTGACACTGCTTGCACCAACCTGTGCAACAATAGCATGTCGCAGAATTTATTTTGAGCCACAATGTCGCCTGAAGAAGATAAATATGCCCTTGCTTTGCTACAGATTTTAAACATTCGAAGTGCCAGCAGAAGATTTTGAGTACATTCCTAAGGGAAATTTTGAAAAGTGGTGGTACTTTCAATTTTATGAAGGAATTAGAATTACATTTCGCATAGATTTGCACTACAAGTTGCAAGAAGCATCTTGCGAGTTCCTGTTATTGTAATCGGGTCTAATATTATCATATAAACATGGTCTTTCATTAACTAAATCAGTGAATTTAATAATAAAAGCTAGGTCGCCTTTCATTTTGCATATACAAGTCACTACAAGTTACGTGTTACGTGCCACTTCAATGCGTCACTAGTAGCAAGCTGAATGGCACGTCAGGTCATGCGGTGTCACGCCACGCAAATGGGCGCTACTACATACAATCCCTTTGAATGTTGAGACGAGTGACAAGTTACGCGTCAAATCACGCGTCAGATCACGTGTTATGTTACGTAGGTGGGCGCCGCGCTTTACGTAGGTGGGCGCCGGGCCATAGGCAGCGCGGTAGCGCGTGCGATAGACGTAACACTGCGTTACGTTTTTTCAGACTTTATTATAGTAATACGGCATAACCTAGCCTGCACGCCTGACCTACTTGCGAGATATTGCTATTGGCTTGAGATCGCGTTCGAGTTTTGTTTTTTTCGATTGTAAATTTGTCATTTTTGCATCCTAATAATTTTTATTTTAATAAATCTATTGTACTACCAAGACAAACTCATTCGACTTCTGGAAAACAACCATTAATATATATAATAATTTCAGCGGTGGATTGGATCAATCTCTGTGTATATATTTTCAAAAAAATCTAAATAAGTTCAGAAATTATAGAATTTTAAGGTAAAAAAATACACCTAAATGAGAACCTCCTCCTTTTTTGAAGTCGGTTAAAATTAAACATTACACGATGTGCTTATTGTATTCGAGCGAATTAATTGTGTTTAATAATATTTTTAAATTTTATTACGTCTGCATTTTTGTACCATTAAAATATGTACAATAAAGTTATATTAGTACCATCATTATCGTGTTTATTTTATTCAATTTTATATTCCATATTTATGATTCTCATAAAATATGTCTTCGTACGTACGTAATCTTTATTATATCGATTATTTAAAATTATAATCAATAAAATAGTGATTTGCACAATTTCATTGCAAACGTCAGAAACTGGTGTCACTGAATGGCGTGTATGCTGCGTGTTATAAAAAAGTACTCTGTGGCTGCGTGTGAATAGCGTAGGCACATTCGACTCGCGCCCACTAACATAATGACCTTGCGTTACTTTAACGCTCGTCAGGGGCGTAGCTACCGCCGTATCAGCCGTATCAATGATACGGGGCCCCCGGGCTACAGGGGCCCCGAACGTGTGTAACAAAAAATTCCAAGGACTTCTACGGGACAGGAAAGGCTATCACTATTATTTATAGAAGCAAAGAATTAAAAAAGAATAAACTGAAACCTCTTCAGCTATGAATGCCGCCGAATCGTCTTGAGCTATGTTAGTATTGTTTGGCTAGGTTAGTTCCTAGAAGTATTAATTGTAAGTAATAACTTATAATCAATATATAATAATTTTAATTCAATTCAAGTGTTTTTGTTACTTTTATGAAATCTATACTCTTCATTTATTTATTTATTTATTCGTATGGCATTCTTACAATCGTTCACAATAAATTAAAATTAAAATCAAAATTATAAAGTTATTCTATCTTTTTAATTGCTGAATCCATGTGATAGCGTCGTATTCGAGATAGAACAAGTCTGTTGGGTAGCCGTGGTACCTTGTGAGTGGGCAGTCTCTAGCTATATGCTCAACATCCTGGACAGCAGCTCCACACTCACACCCCGGTGTTTCCCTTCACCCGCACATGGACATGAAGGCATTGCTTCGCCCGCATCCGGTTCATACCCTATTCAGTTGGCACTATTCCCTTCTTGGGAGCGCAAAACCGGCAGGTTTATGTGTAGGGTTGATGGTAACTTCCATGCTATCAGGGAGTTTTGCGTTCGATTCCTGGAACCACTCAGCAGATGTGTTAAATCCGCCGGACATGAGTTCACATGTGGTCTGGTATGGTGGGTTACGTGACTTCAGACGGTGGGGTGGCGGATCAGTAAACTCCGCGTGAGTTGGCAGGTTGGGATTTCCGTAGATCTTCTGGGACTCTCGTAGTAGTATTTGTTGTCTTCTCAAATGGGGTGGGCTTATATGGCTTATCACGGGGAGCCACTGGAGGGGGGTACATTTTAAGGTTCCAGATATGCATCTCATGGTCTGGTTCAGCTGGGTGTCCACATGCAGCATATGTGCACTATTTAACCATACTGGTGCACAGTACTCTGCTGTTGAGTACACCAAACTGAGACCGCTTGTACGCAGCACATCGGCGCTGGCCCCCCCAAGTGGTGCCCGCTAGCCTCTGCAAGATGTGCGGAGCGTACGTGAGACTCCGATCGCGAGTCACGCCCAGGTATCTCGAAATGGAGTTGTAGTGCAACATGGCTCCAGCAAACTCAACAGTGGGTTCGTATTTTGCCATTTGGTTAGCCAAGTGAAAGGCAGTTACTTCGGTTTTGGCAGTGTTTTGTACTAAAGTATTTGTTTCCTAAAGTATTTGTCTAGTCTGCTTCAGTCCTCGTTAAGGATACCTTCGGATGGTTGGAAGGTTTCGTGTTGGGAAGCTAGTGCTGTGTCATCAACATACATAAATTTACGACTCTGCGTTTCAGGTATATCATGTAAGTAAAGATTGAAGAGCAGCGGCGCCAAAACTGAACCCTGTGGTAATCCATTGTTCAGAGTTTTGGTACGACTTTCACTGTCGCCAAGTAAAACCATGAACTCACGGTTCCTAAGCATGCTATTTAACTGCCCCACCATTTTTCTTTATGGTACCGCTTTCATGAGCTTATAGACCAATCCTTGCCGCCAAACTCGGTCGTATGCCGCTGACAGGTCTATTAAAACAGCAACCGTCTTTAGCTTCTTATGAAACCCTGCTTCAATGTGGGTTGTGAGGGACAACACCTGTCGGTACAGTTGCGGCCACAACGAAAGCCAGCTTGTTCCGCTGGAACCACCTTATCAATGAGAGGCAAAATGCGGTTGCAGATTAGTCTCCCCAGAAGTTTGTAGACACCGCTCAGAAGGGCGATAGGACGATAGCTCTTAGGATCGTCTGCAGGTTTTTGGGGTTTCAGCATAGCAATATTCTTCGATCTATTGAAGTTGCGAGGCAATTTGTAACGTAAAAGGATATCTGAGAACTTTTTCAGCTATTTCCTGCATTTCGGGCCCAGGTGCTTTAGAAACTCATTGTAGACTCCATCGAAACCAGCAGCTTTATTAGGGGGGAATAGTTTCAAGGTGCGATCGGTTTCATCTTGGGAGAATTCTCGTGACAGCTGGTAGTCAATTGGTAGCGACGCCTTGAGCTGTTTAGCGCACTGTTGTGTCGCCCGGGTATCATCTTTCATGCCTTTAACTGGGGACACTTCAACTATGCTGCTTGCAATCGCGTTGGCTAGTGGAGCGATCCGCCACGGGATTTTGTTCCGGTCTTGCCTGCCAACCCATTGAGCATCCTCTAAGCTTTCCTGCTGGAAATCTTAAAATCCATTGACTCTACGGTATCGAGCCACCTATTTTGACGCCCTTCATCGAGAGATTTCAGAAGGTCATCACCTATTTCATAGTTACCCGTGCGCGTGTACTCATCAAATATTTTTCAGCAAGGGATGTACGCCTTGCTGTAGCCTCGGAGAATGCTCTTTTTAGCTGTTGCTATGTTAAGTTTAGTGTATCTCTTGTAGTTTTCGGCACAGGGAGGTATCCATCTGATAACAGCATCCATGTCAGCGCTGAATTTGGACTAGTCTGCTTTGTGGAAGTTCCATCGAGGCAAAGGCACGGAGTTTGTTAAGGGGATCTTAATACCAAACTCCACAAGCACCTATCGGTGCTGGTTGTTCGGGAAGTCTGAGAGAATTCTTCGTGTGATTTGTAATGGGGTTCGATTGATGTCACAGGTAGTAAACGTTAAGTCTGGATTATAATCCCGTTTCCATCTTGCTGACCTGAACGATCCTCTATCCTTGGCATTAAATACCAGGAGTAGGTTGTTGTTCTACGCCCATTGCAGGAAGTGTTCACCATTTGCATAATTTTTGTTATATCGCTAGGTCGGGTGATGACTGTTGAAATCGTCGGCATATAGGCATGGATGTGGGAAAGCGGGGTGATTGGTAGTCCATGAAGAGTTCGGTGGTTTGTATACATTTACAATGGTAAGGTTATTGATCTTTATTGCAGAGGCAAATACATCCGGACCCCAAGGCAAGTCTCCGCACCGACATGTTAAATACCGTCTTTAACATAAGTGGCCATGCCATATTGCGAGTGGTTAATTGAATGAGCAAGGTAGTATCCCGGGATAGCACCACGTTTATATAGATCCTGTTCATCTCTAGCGTTAGTTTCCTGTAAAAGGAGTAACATCTATGTCATTTTCTAATAGAATCTTACTTACTACTTCTCATTTAGCTTGACTAATACTTTCTATATTAAGTTGGCAGGTTTGGGTAATAGGTCCAATATCTCTAGTCCGGTGGCTCTCCGAGGAGAGCTGATCGCATTGAAGCATTTCAAGAGGGTAATTAAATGCTATAATAATTCTTTGAACGACTGTGATAGTGCTGTGAGGTTGCAGAATTATAGCGCAACAGTACAGCAGCCAGTAGTTTGTTGTTCGTTTAGCGCCACCCAGGGACACGTGCAGGGTGCGGGCGGCAATTCCTGCGGACACAAGCAATTTCATCCCCCTACTCTTCATTGGGGCCCCCCAACTAATTTTGATACAGGGCCCATCTAAGGCACGCTACGCCACTGACGTTCGTGTTTTGTTCTTGACTGCGTTTCTATACGTAATAATTCTATGTAATAAATAGTCTTTTGTCAATCCGCCGCCGTATTTTTCCTTTTGAAAACACTTGTTTTGTTATTCTTACTAATTAAGACGTTTTCAGATCGACTTTACTTTTACATTTGTATAATATTAATATTTGTAAATATCAATGAATCATAAACCTTATTTTTTTCAAAATTAAGGTTCTTCATTGTTTGATATTTACAAATGTTATTATTATTAGGTGAAAATTTAATTTAATAAAAACCATACCTATACCTGGTACCTACTTATATAAATGATTTTTTTATAAAACAAAAAATAGTACAAAAGGTTTGAAATCTGTGCATAAAAAAGTCACTTACTCTCAATTTCAAATAAAAGACGTAGAAAAACATGTAGTTACCAACTAAAAACATGTAACCTTCCGCTTGTAACTGATGTTTGATGTCAACTAAACGTGGCGCTTGAGACTTGGCGGGCGGGTTGGCAACCGCAGTTTTTTTATTGTAATTTTGGTTATTATCAGGAAGATGCTGCTGCCCATCTCCCGCCTGTTTCTCTTTGTCGCCTTTTACGACACCCACGGGAGGATATGGGATAGTGGATATTCTTGACCGCCACTACACGGTATTATTATTATTATTATTAATTATTAGCACCCTCAGCTTTTGAAAAATCTAGGACTGACTAAAACTGTACGCAAGCTGTGGCAAGCTTTATACGTGGTAGAGCAATGCTGCAGCTATATTAGTAGTATAGTTGTAGCACGAATGGGGCGGCTCGACCGGGGAGGGACCACGCTCTCACAGAATACCAGCGTAAAATAGCAGCTTAATGCTGCTGTGTTTCGTATGGTGAGTGTAGAGAACCGGAGACCCTTTTTACTGGAAAAGAGGCATTCTATCTTAGTCCTCACGGCTGACAACGCATCTGCATTTTAATTCGCAAACGAAGATAGATGTAGATGTTTATGGGCCACAGCAGCCACTTACCATCAGGTGGACTGTGTGCCCGTTTGTCGCCTTTATCCATAAAAAAAAGCTAGGGAAGCCCTGCCAGCAAAAAATAGTAATTTAACTAAGGTTCTAATGAGACTAAACAAACCACAGATCAGGATAGCAACGAGTGCTTATTACAGGGCACGGTTCTTTTGAAACATTTATTCACTACAGGTGTTACAGTCCTCAAAGCAGGGCATGTATGAGGCAGGAGGAAACGGGAGAATACAGGGCTAAGCATATCTGCATTATGAGGTCACTCCCCGAAGTCATTGGCAATATCAAAAGACTGCTGATGTTCTTTGAGATTTCATGGCTCGAATAATCACAATATACGCGCTTATTATAAGTAGAGTTGCAGAAAATAGCTCGTCGTAAACAATAAACTATCTCATGTCAAATATGAATGCGGCTATCTTTATACATACGTGTAATCACGCCTCTTTCCCGTAGGGGTAGGCAGAGACCACTTCTTTCCACTTGCTACGATCCTTACATGTTTGTTTCGCTTCGTCCACTTTCATTATTCCCTTCATACATGCTCTTCGGTTTAGGGTACTCTTGACCTGGCCTTTTTTCAAGACGTCCCTGATTTGATCTAGAAACGTCAGCCTAGGTCTACCCTTTCCAACACTTCATTCACACTCGCCTTATACACCTTTTTCGTCAAACGTTCTTCATTAGGCCTCCATATATCCAAATTAGCAAGCAGACTAAGTTCTGCAGCCTATGCTGTAAAAAAGATTAGAGGTCTCACTAGTGTCGAGACAGCTAGATTAGTTTATTTTAATTATTTCCATAGCATAATGTCTTATGGGATTTTGCTATGGGGAAATGTGGCTGATTCAGAAACTATTTTTGTTTACAGAAGAGGGCCATTAGAGCTATTTACAATCTAAAACCGAGAGTCTCTTAGAGATAAATTTAAAGAAATTAATATATTAACTTTGGCCTCTCAGTATATTTACGAAAATTTAATGTATGTTCACAAAAACAAAGATAGTTTTAATAAAAAAGTGATATACATTCTGTAAACACTAGGAACAAACACAAGCTAGTGATGCCAGCTTCTCGACTCCACAGTCAGTAATTCATTCTTGGGGCAATGTATACGCTATTACAACAAGGTCCCGGAAAGTGTATAGGTTCTCTCTATTACCAAGTTTAAATGTTTTATTAAGCTGAAACTGTATAAAAAGGGTTATTATAGTATAAATGAATACATTGTTGATAATAACCCCTGGGAATGAGGTGGTCGCTTCCAAGCAGTTTCTAAAATAAATTTTGTAAATAGTTCGTAATCATTTATATTGTAAAATTTATTAAAAAAAAAGTCTCGCTGGATTTCTTGCTGGTTCTTCCCAGGACAGAGGGTTTTTTTCGAACCAGTGGTAAAGTAAAAAATGACTTTCAATAAGAATTACACATGTAATGTATATTGAATAAAAATTATTCTATTCTATTCATTCTCTCGACATGGCCGTCTTTATCCACCACCAACGTATATTAGAATATTTTATTTTAAATAAATAAATAAGTTCTGGCGTAGTTTTTATACTAAACACAATATTTACAATATAAAGAATGTATTAATGACGTACGAGTACGAAATTAAACAATACAGTCTTTGCTCCACTTAATCTTGTAATCAGCGCCACTATGCTCTAGTTTACAGACATCCTATTACTCTGGTGGAAACTCCCTGCCCATCATGCCACTTATCATATCTTTTTCCTTTATTCTCTTTTTCAATCGGGATCGGGACGGAATAACATTCATGGGACAATAATACAAGATACATGTTTTCAACTATATAATTTATTCACATTCAATACAAAACGCGTGTGATAGTAATTTTAATATTTATCTTTAAAATCACAGTATTGCTTAACCATGACACAACAGAAGAAATATTAACAATCACCACACACTAATAAATAGATTCAATCTAATAATAAAATTAATAAATAAATTCGAAATGAAAATAACAGACATGTTTTTTTCTCTAAGTAATTATTGTTGTTTTGTCGACAATTTACAGAACTACTTGTTCATTGATAGGCTAGCGAGGTGATTATGGCAACGAGTGAATACAATTTATAAAATATTTCATAGAAATTATATTCAAATCATATAACACGTTTATTTTTAAAAGACAACAAAATTTTCGTTGGTAATACCTAAAAATTCATAAACATGTCATTCTATAAATACAATTTATGTAATAAGAAAATCTTCAACTAAGCACCATTCTATTCGATTACCGTTACGATGTGACTTAGCGTTGAATACTATATACGGTTATTAAATTATTAAAATTAATTTGACTTAGGGAAGCAGAAAATCAATTATTGGCTACAGTTAAACGTATTTGGGTAAAACATTTGTGCAAACTCACAAAAATCGTGTCACCTTTTTTTTAAATAAAATAATGTCCCTATATCAAATCCAGTCGCTTACGTCGTTTAAAGGCACATAATAATTAATGTACATAAATACTCTAACAAAAACGTTAAATATATGCAAAACATATTTCATTTTTATATGTTTATCTTCAATTCGGTTTAAAAAGCATAATATGCTGTTAGCTGTATATCAATAGATACAATTCTCGCTTATCTTAAGACAAAAAAATCTCACGCAGATTCTTATTCACTTGATGCAATTTTCAGACACTTCATCTAGGTTACAGTTTCCGATAACATATTACGACTTAATTGAGAACTTTTATTTTAAATATTAGTGCTTTGTCATTTAAGACAAAGTTGAATATTTTAGATGCGTTTTAATTTGTGAAATATATCCCTGCTATGTCAAGGATACACATAAGAAATAGATATTTAAGCAGTAAGGAATCGTTTTGGAACATTTCTGAATAGAAAATATGTTGCGGAAGATTCTGAAGATCTACCCTTAAGTCAATAAAATTATGTGTAAGGTTTATTGAAAATGCTAACAATAATCACAAACGATTGATTGATTTAAAAATCGATGAAAATTCAATAGCGTCTCTCAGTCAATTTTCTCAGGGCATTCTGCACTGTCGCTTTCGCCTTTAGATGTGACATTGGATCTGAAATTGTATATTAAACAAGTAATTATTTATGAATATCAGTTAATTCTTTATAGAAGTGTCGAACTTGATATAAATCTCTATGAAGTAATTGTTACAATTTATAGCAAATGTAACCATTGAATAACTAATGCTGTGTAAATTATAATAAATGACAAATAGGCAAATAATATATTTATTTACATCTGGAATTATACATTAATACTTTATTTGTATTGAACTAGCTAATGATATATATTTCTATAATAAATGATATATACATAATAAATACACTTTGTATTATTAGTGCAGAAAATTTATTTGAAAGCATGAAGCGTGCAAAGAGTAAAATCTTTAATTTTGGGAAAGTTATTATTATTATTTATGTGACATGTAAGAATTAATATTATGAAGAATACACACCTTGCCAGTAAGTCCGCAGAATCTGGTTTCCTTGTCACACTGATTGAGATCTTTCTGTTCCTTATTTTGTCCAGAATATTTTCAGGACTCGGTTCCTTTTCACTCTCTTTTAATATAATAGCAGAATTTCGAGTTCTTTTTGGCCTATATGTGGCGTAATTACCAGGAGTAAACAAAGAATTAGTTCTATTGTATCTTTGTGGTTCTCTCAAGTGACTTAGACTGTGGTCTTCGTTACTATCCGAACTGTCTAATAGAGATTTTGTTCTCGAGTACCTGTGACTTCCAAATGTTACAGGCTGATCATAATCTAAGTAACTTCGACCGCTTGAAAACTTTCTGAAATCATTTCGATCCAGGGATCGGTATGTATCAATTTTGTCATTAAGTCCCTCGTATCTATTTTTGGTGCTTGGATGATCAGTTAATAAGGATCTGTAGCGGTCCGTAGATGGTGACAAGTCTGATGCAATGGAAAATCCAGGCGATAAGTCGTACTTAATAGGAGAATTAGGAGAAACGTCAAATTTGGACTCTGTCGGTGGTGAGTGAAGTTTAGCGATGGGGTCGTACTCTGTAGCCCCTGGACCCACTAAACTACTTTTTCGTCGTTGCTTCTTTTCATTAAACCTCGAATAAAAGCTCTTTCTTCGTATTCTTTCGACTATATCTTCTTTTTCAGGACTAATGGAATCTCTGTTTCGCGTAGTATTAAGTACGGAGGTCTTTGGTAGTGTACTATCAGATATCTTATCCGGTACCTTAATATCTGCGCTGTGTTCGGATTTAATATCGGAATTAGAATAAATTGATCGGCTTCTTGAGCGACTACGAGAATGTGTCTCGTTTGTTTCAGCTTTAGTATTACTACTATGTCCATTTTTGTCAAAAATATCTCTCTTTTCAATATCTTTATCACCTGAAGAGACATCCATAACTTGCGGTTCTATCACAGGATTTGTAGGAACTATTTTTTTAACTCTTGGCAATCTGGAGAAGTCTAATTTCAGCGTATTTCTTGTATTTTTAGGTTCACTTTCTTTTTTAACTACCAGCTGCTCATCATTTTCTAACGAACTAACGGAAATGCTGTCACTTGTTGCTTTATTATTCTTATTCTTACGCCCTAAACCATTAAGAAGTAATGAAGTCGGTCTTTTAGGTTTTTCTTTATCACTATCTAAATTTGTATCGGTCTGAGAATCATGTTTATTAATTTTACTAACATTTATTATGTTTTCGTTAAGAGATTTTTCGGCAACAGATTTCAAATTCTTTTCTTTCGGTTCAAATTTCTTGAACAGACCTAAAACCTTGGAAACAGTTGTTTTATTTTGGTTAATAACGTTTTTATTTTCTAAAGCAGCAACATCTGTTAAAGTTACCGCTCTTTTAATAAGGTTCGACTCGGTGGGAGGGTCTGTTGTTATAGGAACAGACTGTTCTCGCTGCATTCTACTTAACTTCGATTCCTTTTTCGAATCATTTGAGCCAATACTGCCATGAGATGCTTTTTCAGGAGAATTAGACTTTGATGACGCTAATCTCTCTAATTTATGACCAATAGACTGTAAAACAGATTTCTTTTTTACTATAGTCAATTCTTTAGAACTATCATCCATACTTTTCTGTTTCACTTTTTTTACAACTTTCTTTTTCTCCGTTGAATTATTAACATCAGTTGATTCCTGGTTATCAATGAAATCAGACTTTGATTTTGAAGAAACTTTTTTAACTATTTTCTTTTTAACTGTTTTTTTATTGCTCGTCTCACTGTCCACTTTTTTAGTTTCTGTTATTTTACTAGCACTGTTTCCTACTGAAGATTCATTTTTCTTAGCATTTTCTACAACCGTGCCATTTCCAATATGAACAGTATTGTCTTCTTTATTTTGAAGCTCTTCATCCTCTTTTATTACTTTATATTTTTTTAATACAAGAGTTGGGGTAACGTCTGAACCAAGTTCAATTTCTTGTTCGGGTGATTGTTTTTTAATTGTGTCTGGTTTTGATATTGATTTCTTCTTCGGCAGTGTAATGCTAAAACTTACTTCCACATCACTTTTACTATCTTGATTAATATTTTCTTCTTTCGGCATTGAGGAGTTTTTTAATTCATCCTTTTTTCCGTTTCGGTTTAAGTACATTTTTTCAGGTGACGGGCTACTAGTAGGATAACTCTTTGGTCGCATTAATTTCGACTCTCGTGGTAACTTCTTTTCCTCCTCTTCACGATTTTTTACTGCACAATTTTCTCCTAGTATAACTTTATTTGATTCTTCCATCGTGTTTAAGTTTTTTACAGGATAGCTTTTTGGTCTTGACCTTTTGCATTCTTTATCTTTCAACTTGTTATCATTAAGACATTTATGATTTTTGACTTCAGTATCATTTACGTTTGATGTTTTATTTGAATCTACCACTGTCAATGAAGTGTCTAAATTAGTTTCCTTAATATTATCTAAAATTGGAAAGAAAGGCGTTGTAGATCTACTTCGTTCTTTGCTTAATATGTTACTTACTGGTGAAAGGCATTTACGAAGATAAGCAGATTCATCGTTGTGTAATGAAATCGAGTCATTTACGTCTACTGAGCTTTTAGGCGAATCCAGTGACTTATTTTTCTTTTCTCTAATTTCTTTAAGGATTTTTTGAGTTTCCAATTCTTTTTCTTTCTTGTGTTTAGCATAAATGTTTTCATCTGGAGGAGTATCAAAAAAGTCTGATCTAAGGAATCTTGACAAGCGTTTTCTGGGTTGATCACCTGCCAATCTCATTGAATGACGTCTAAAACCCAGACCGGATGTATTACCTAGTGAAGATGATCCATATGCCGCTATATAGCTAGGTTCTGATAATATACTATTACAGTCAGAAGAATAAGATTCGTCTAAAGATAAATGTCGTTCGGGAATTAAATATTTACTAAGTAATGGACGGTCCGGAGTGTTACGCATATTACTTCCTCGAGATTGATTTGATTCATTTCCAAGGCATTTAGATGAAAAGTCGTAGCCCACAGAATCGGTAATAGATGACGGAGATACAGAATCAATAGACGTTGCTGAATTTCGTTTAACACGGGGTAGTGTGCAAAATTGTGAGACGTGCGTCGAAGGTAATTCAATAACTTCATCTTTATCGACAATTCTCTTCGCTTCGGTCACATTTATACACAAGGGTTTGTCTATTTCTTCTTTGTTAATATCCATAGGTGTACTAGTTTTGTCGGGATCTATTTTGTCTGGAGGATTTTCTATAACAACGTCATCGTCGACGGATTTTACTGAGCGACTACGTGAATAGTGATTTCGCTTAACATCTTCGGGGACCGTTATATTTTCTTGAATTTGACTGTTAGCGTTTTTAGTAACGGAGGCTTCGTCGTTGTTTTGAACGTTCTTCATGTGATCGGGTTTTGGAGTGAGATCGCGCGGGTGATGTTCGTCGCCGGTGTCGGGCGTGAGTTCATCGGTGTACTTGGAGGAGGCGGAGCGGCTGCGGGCGGCGGCGGGGTGTGCGGGGTGTGCGGGGTGCGCGGGGTCCGCGGCGGGAGGCGCGGGGGGCGCGGCGTGCAGCGACAGCGTGCGGCGCAGCGAGCGCGCGGCGGCGGGCGGCAGGTGCGCCAGCAGTTGCTGCTGCAGGCGCCGCGACAGCGCCGGCGTCAGCCCCGACAGCGCCCGCATCTCCCTCTCCGAAAACTCGATCGAACTCAAATCCAAATCCGACAGATCTAAACCGCGCTCGGTATCCGTTTTCTGTGCCTTTGACGTTTGGTTCTTCTTGCCGGTTTTCTTACAACTACCTGCAACGGAACCCAAAAGGACACACGATTTCGATCATGCATTACGGTCGCACGATATGATATATTTACAGTGATTTTCTGTTACTGAATCGATTCTGCTATTTAAAATTCAAAAATGACTAACTGTGATAGTTTTGAGTAGATATATACACTTCGTAATAAATCAATGTTTTGTATATCGTATTCGTAAATAATTCACGATTAGACAAAAAACAATGCAATAGGTTAAAAGTTAATTATAGAGTCTAAAGAGTACTAATTCATTTTAGGTCAAAAGAAAAGCTCACATATGCAAACAAAACACAAAATTATGCATTAAAATGTTGCTTTATGATCAAATTTAATTTACCAGAATGCAAATTAAACTGCATCAGCGTTCTGTAGACCGCGTTATAAAGGCATCTCTATTCTGGTAAACAGCCGTAGCGCGGTGCGTAACACAAAACACATAAATGAAGAAATAAATATGGTTTAGTACCTATTCTTGTGTGGCGTTTGTGGCGGGTTTGTGGTTGGCGCTGTTGCCGCTGTGATGTGAAGATTTGGTCGGAGCATGCAGTGTAACGCGCAACCCAACTGCAACCACACCAACACAACCTCACTACCGCTGCTCAGCCTTCCCCCTCCACGCTTCCGGTCTGGCTGCAGGTAAGTTGTCCCCAGAGCCCGCGCCCCATATGTGCTCATATCACATATGCAATACGATTCTTAACACTTACAAGTGTCCCCCCTGACGTACGTACAATTATGAATACAAGTGCTACCACCATCCACTATCTACACATTTATGCCCTCACTTTGCAAACAAATTAACTGTCGGTCTGTAAATAGTACATACAGTCCAAATTACAAAAAAAAATTATGATTTTTAAAAACAGAAATTTCTATTGAACAACAATACTTCATTGCCCAGGACAATATAACACATGAAATGCCTTTCTTTTCCAATTCATGCAATTTTGATATAATAAAAAAAAACTAGAATAATGGAGAGCAACGCAACATTTTCCTGCTAATGTTAGGTGATAGGAGAAATTGAACACCTGCACAAAGAATGCATTTTAAAACAGTACAACACTACGATGCAGAAAAAAAAGTTAAATTATTAATATTGTTAATAAAAATCTTTAAAAAGTACTAACACGTGACATAAATTATAGACTATACTATGTTAAAACAACCGATAGTCTATTAAATATGTTTGGAATGTTAGAAAAGAACAAACCGTAGGTGACAGTGGAAAACGTCACTAATATCAATGCGCTTTATATATATTCACGGCGGAATAAGTTTTGTATGGTAGGGCATGGATTGATAGATTGATAGTTAATTCATTTGTTTAGTGGAAGCCAGCGGTCTGGTGAGTGTCGAAGGCCGTGCTCGGCACTAACTACTGCAGTGTCGTGAATACAATGACGATTTGCCATGCTTTATGTAGATTTCTTTACATTTTAATTCCATTTATGTATTTTTATGTAGAAAGGATTTATTTAGATTGTTATTATTTTGAACTTGAGGCAGCTACATTTTAAAAAATAAATCATGCGAGCTATTATATTTAATTGTAACATTTTAAAAACGTCACCGTTTATTTAAATATTTTTCTTAGGTGTATACGAGTACACTATGTAGTATGTTATCAGCAGCAGGTAAAACAACAGTAGCAAAGCGTTTAAACTTTACAAGATCACCACTGTAAAGATACGATTAGAAAGTTGACCTAGAAAGCCTACTACTTTTATGATATCTCAAGATTTTCTAATATAACTTTATACTAATGAAAATAGGCGTTGGATAATCGATACATCTTTTACGCTATATTAATAAATTGATGCATTTATCTATGTTAACAACTCATGTGAAGAAGAACGTATAACCTCATCTCTGCATATGGTTTTAGTAAAAATTGATTTCTGGATTCTTCTTGGATTACATTCTTTTATTTTTACACAATTATTTTTATTTTTATTATTATTCACTGAGTAATATAATATAATAAGAAATAATGAAATAGAATAATGAATTAAGAACAATAAGGCAAAAATACAGTTTTATTGTGATAAAAATAGATTGTCTTAAATAGTTTTCATATTTTAATTCTTAGAAAGCTGTTCACAGTAATACAATTATAGCAGTTTTGCCCGTTGATAATTTTGTCGAAGTATTTTTCTGGTAAATACTTTTAGTTACTTTTATTAAATTGACTAAGAAAATTGAAGCTTTCGTTTATTGTAGGTGTTCAATTACATCTTTTGTTGTAAGATAGGTGAAGGTCACTACTAGTAGGGCTACTAAAATGCTATATTAAATTTTGTTTTAACATTGTGATTCATTTGGCTCTGAAAAATCTGAAAGATGGTATTCAAAATCGTTCAATAACATCGTCAACAGTTCGCTGACGTATGATATTCTAGTGAACTAAATCTCAATCACCCTGTGTGAACCAGTTACATGTCTTGCTAATAAAATGGCCCTAAACATTACTCATCCAAATGCTTTCATATTGAATTAACTTTAAATGCAATAAGCTCAACTAAAATGTCGTGTTATGCAACGTAAACCTCGAGCTCGAATCTCAAGTTACAAGTGGCTCATACATAGCGAGCGAGTCTGTAATTATTCGCAATATTAAACGATACCGGCAGACGAGAGAATATGAGAGACGTAAAAAATAACAACAGCGAGGGACGACACCTTTATTGTAAGCAGTGTGCTAAGAAGTCATACTTCGACTTCATCTGATGAAGATCTGATAAAAATCTGATCTAAATGGCAGTAAGCACTAAAACCATTAGAAGACATAGAGCGGCTGGAATAGCGGCATACCTGTCTGCCAGAGGACCTTTATATATCACATGTCATCAAGTAGCTCGGTCCAATTTTGCTCGTTCTCACCTAAATTGGAATGACGGAAGTATTGTTAAGACCCAGAGAATGATACCCTAACTGTGTTTCTTTCTTTTTCTTTATTTCTTTCTTTCTTTTTAAAAAACGTTACCCTCACACTAGGATTTTCTCCTGTGTCGTGGAGGCAGTTTACCAACATAAATTGCACGAGTACAAACATCCAGCCCCGGAACAATTATTTGTAGGCCATAAAATTCTTGTTCCGTGCGGGATTCGAACACGCGGCCCCCAGCGCAACAACTCATTGCTAAGCCACTGCACCACGGAGCCGTCGTAACATTGTTAGAAGAAAGCCTATGGTGGAGGCGGCCATCAGTAATGGTTTGAGAAGACATATGTATCAGATAAACACGTACTAGACGCAGCGTAGCGGTGCAAAATCAGGCCGTCTGTCAAGCTCTTGAGACTTGCACTGAACGTAACATTTCGCGCTATTTCTTTTAGTTTGACATTACTATTACCTACTAGTGGGTTCAGAATACCAAAAAGAAACTAATTTGTTCTCTGAACTGTTTAATGAAAACTAATTAAGAATATGGCAAATAGGTTTATTTTTAAAAAGTTATTTTAAAAATATTGATTTTATTACTCCATAGAATATATTGTATTTACGTGCGATATTACATACACAAAGCCAGTATACAATCTCGTCGTCCAAAATAGCTAAGCTTCTTCGACTTAATAATCGCAGTTGGCGTGTGTCAATTGCTCGTAGTCTCTTCCCGGAGCAGGGTTGACTATCGCGTTCCCGAAATAATAAATTTTCGATTGCCGGCGTATCCTTACAATTATACCCAACGAGAGAAATGTCAAACATTCTAGGGCTAATCCGGTTTATTCAAACATTCCCCACTTTCAACAGGAAAGTACTAGAACATTCGCGATTAACAATATATCTATAGGAGAAAATACTTTATATGTATAGACATAAGGTTGCGTTTAAATAAAACAAATTTTACGGATTTTATCGCGTATATTAACTTATTTTACATTCCCGACGTTTCAAGCACTTTACAGCACCCATGGTCACGGGGGGGGGGGGGGGGGACTGAGGTGTAAGATGTCCCAATGTCATAGTTAACCACGGCTACCTCCAGATTAAAAATTATTAATTTTTGATCCGATCTACGCAGTATGAACTTACAGTATCATGAAGTCTTGCAGTTGTATGCTTGGGTTGGGATTTAATTTTATTAATTATGGGATCCCAAGCAGATGGTAGCACCCAGCCATCTTCTCTATTGAAATTAGGATGTTTCTTGATTTCAATAGCCTCGCGAATCATCCTTGGAAGGAATCGGTGTTCTTTAGCGAGGATTCGTGGTCTATCAAATCTAATGTAATCCTCTGCAAGATGCAGGAGTGTACAAGCTTGATTGTGAATGTGGTCTCTCTTATATAGGATAAACTAAAAGATCTATAAAAACCCGTGTTAAAGAACACATAGCTGATGTGAAGAATAGACGCTCCGGGAAGTGCAGTCTGTAAACACGTACAGGATCGCCCCAGTCACTACATTAGATACCGATAGATTTAAACGGTGATTCTCACCACCATCCTTCACAGTTAGCTACCGTGGGCTCCAACACATCAAGCAAGTTTTGCACGACAATAAGCTTCGGGTCCCGCGCCTACGTCACAGTGAACGAGTGAAGCCGGCCACAGTGGAGCGAGTGCCTGCTGTACTGCCATCTGCTTGGGATCCCATAATTAATAAAATTAAATCCCAACCCAAGCATACAACTGCAAGACTTCATGATACTGTAAGTTCATACTGCGTAGATAGGATCAAAAATTAATAATTTTTAATCTGGAGGTAGCCGTGGTTAACTATGACATTGGGACATCTTACACCTCAGTCCCCCCCCCCCCCCCCCCGTGACCATGGGTGCTGTAAATTGCTTGAAACGTCGGGAATGTAAAATAAGTTAATATACGCGATAAAATCCGTAAAATTAGTTTTATTTAAATGTGTAGTGTTCGCGTAAATATAAGAAATCATTATAAGGTTGCGTCTTGCTTGCAGCAATCAATATTAGCGTTATCTATTCTTACGTCCACACATTTTATTAACTTCACACACAACATTGAACCTTATCTTCGGAAATATTCTAGGGCTACGTGGTGCAAAACGCAACTGGCTATCGTAACAACATTTTAAAATTATTTGTGATATTTCGGTATATTCGATCGCTACTATTAAATTTAATACCGATATTTCAGAGAATTAAAGTGAAACAAAAATGTACATTATATTTGTTTTTATTATCTAAATACATTGTAATAAAATTAACTGTCGGCATTTTATTTTTACCTTAAGCGATAAGCCCGTTGTTCTACCACGCAGTGTTGGGTTGACTAATATAAGTAAACGTGTAACGTCAAAGTGCAATTTCGATTGGGTGCGCGATGATAAGTATATGCCATCAAAAACATAACTTGTAAAAAAGCCAAGTCTCGCAACTCAGTCCTTCTACCGTAAAAAGTTGTGAGATCCATGTAATACCAAGTCGGTTAATTTATTCAGTCCATAGATTGATACATAGATTGACATGGCAATCGCATGAAAACACAATATATCTCACAAGTAATACATTTTATATTGAATTAGATTGTTTAGTGCGATTGCCAAGTCAATCTATGTATCAATCTATGGACTGAATAAATTAACCGACTTGGTATTACATGGATCTCACAACTTTTTACGGTAGAAGGACTGAGTTGCGAGACTTGGCTTTTTTACAAGTTATGTTTTTGATGGCATCTCATTTCTTTTTGTAGATAGTTATATCTAGGTAACTATTTACAACTATTATTCCATTATACATGAATATAGGTACAGATTCATTCACTGCAAATGTAACTTTGTAATACTATATGTTTATATGGGATTACAAAGTTATTTATGCAGTTGGTGTAACTCGAAAACTGGACCGAAATTGTAAAATATTTTAATTTTTCCTTAATTAATATATTAAACAATAATTGTATTCCAAATTTGAAGTTTCTATGTCTGCTAGAAGTGCCTTAGAATTTTGATGATCGGTCAGTCAGTGAGTGACAAAATTAAGAAACTTTGACTAGTCATAATTCTTAAACTACTGGTTCAAATTTAATGAAATTTGAAATATACCGAGTTTATACAATGCCTACTTGGCTAGTAAAAATTCAGGTTTCTAGTTTTATCCATAATGAAGTTATAGGGTTTCGGAAATGGTCTGAACTGCTTCGAGAAAAGGATGGTACGGTCGTGCCGCTTTTTTGCTCGACTTGGCGGGGGCACTGCCGTGCCCCCAGATAAAATAGCGGCTTACGTCAAAATAAAGGAGTGCAACGTCTGTACGCCTAGTAATTTAATTAATTCTGTTATAGGAGGCACGTACGGAGCTACACATCGTTGAAACCGATGCTTTTTACCCCATAAATTGGAGATAACTTTCTTTCTATGCATGATAATGCTCAGCCCCATACTGGAGCGATAGTTTCGAAACATCTCATTATTCACACGACAATAGGTTGAAATCGAAGTTTTGGAGTGGTCAGACCGCACGCTAGATCTAAACCCGATAGAGTATGTTGGTAATGAACTAAGAAGACAAGTTAAACAAAGCAATCTAGTACCAGCTAACATTAAAGACCTTAAAAGTAAGTGAAATATAACCACAAAATTTAATTGGTGAATTAATAAAAAGTATGCTCAACAAAATGCAAGCAGTTTTAACATCAAAAATAATTTTCACTTAATAGTGAGTGTGCCAAAAACATTAGAAAAAAATGATGCAATTTAAACAAATTTAAATTTTCTGTATGAAAGTTCGACAGTGATAATTTTCCTTAAAACTGTTTTTCTTTTCCAATTTTGGCTCTTTTTTCAATTTATTTTAGTTTTGTTATTTTACTAATTAATTAACAATAAATAAACACGATATATATACGATAGCTATTTTTATGTATATTATTATTAGTTCTTTTTTCTCTCTTCATATTATATCCATTAGTGTATTTTTAAATATATATTACAATATATTTATTTCAGTTATTGAATAAAACAATTTCAGATATTTTTTTAAATGTTTAGTTTAAAACAACGTTTAATAGTTTACTGTAACTATGTGAGATACTTATATATTTATTAAAGTTTTTGTTTAATGAAATGCTCTAATTAAAATGTAATTTTCAAGTAACTACGATAATGTTGTTTAAAGTGTATGAATGTACGCAATTCTCAACATTTGCGTTTTAAGCGGCAGTCGTGCGAATGCGTGAGAGCGTGCGATACTAGCGACGTTTTCCCGTGCGACACGGCTCAAGTGGCTCAAATTACGCAAGTGGCGCAAGCGGCGCAAGCTTACTCACCTCGCGGCATCGGCTGCCGGCTCTTGTTGAACATCGACTCGAAGTCAGAGTGTAAGTCGCGCGAACCCCAACCTTCTCGCCTGCGCAATAGAGTACAATTTACTGTAGCGAATACTGCTAATTAATTATGCAGTTTTATTTATTCATACATTAATTTATTAATTTATTGCAGCTCATCAAAAGTCCACGGCTGAACATAAGTCACCCCATCGATTGATTCATATGGGAAGTGTTTGACGTCTATAAAGGTCATTTGGGCAAAAACATTAAAATGTATGCTAAAAATTTAGTGCTAATTTAGTGCTGCAAAATTAAATTTCACGCCAAAATAGATTGATCAATAATTAGAAAACTGCTAGCTTTTAATTAAAAGCTATATATAATGTGTTCTATGTCTTAAAACGATAACCGCTTAATACAGCACCAAATAGAAGCATCAATAATTTTGTGGTCATTTAGTGTTGCCGATATACGCAAAAAATTGTAAAAATATAATTTTTTTTAATAACATAATCTGCTACTTTGACATATATTGCAGAGTATGTAATGGAAAAATTGATATTATAATAAATTAGTGTTTAATTAGTGCTGCAAGCGCATTGCGAAAAAGTGCTAATTTTTTTTTATATAATATCGGAAACTGCTCCTTTGACAGGTTCAGCAAAAAGTACGTGATCTAAAATTGACATCCAGGTAGATTATCACCTAGTGATATAGGATCATAATTCAGTGCTCATTTAGTAATTTTATTAGTACATACTCTGCTAAATATGTCAAAGTAGCAGCTTACAGTATTAAAAAACAAATCATTTCCCAAATCTCGTACTAACGTAGCACTGGATTATTATCATAAATCTGCTAAAAATGTCCAAATATCAGTTTTCGGTATATGAAAAACAATTAACGCTTTCCTTTCGCATAAGTTTGCAGCACTAATTAAGCATTAATTTATATTTAATTATAATATCTTATGTCACTAGATGATAACCCACTTTGATGTGAATTTTTCCATTACATACTCTTCAAAAGATATCAAAATAGCAGTTTATGATATTAAAAAATATATATTTTCATAATTTTTTTGCGTATATCGACAGCACTAAATGAGCACTAAATTATTGATGCTTTTATTTGGTGCTGTATTAAGCGGTTATCGTTTTAGGAGGTAGAACACTGCTAGCTTAATTAAAAGCTAGCAGTTTTATAATTTTTGATCAAGCTATTTTGGCGTGAAATTTAATTTTGCAGCACTTAATTAGTACTAAATTTTTAGCAAAAATATTAGTGATATTGCCCAAATGACCATTCCAGCTTTAAAGACATAAGTATTTGCCATAGTTTCCACGCTTGGTAGACGAGTTAGCAACCGCAGTTTTTTATTATTGCTATTGAATTGTTGTCAGTAAGATGCTGCTGCCGATCCCTGTTTAATTTTACCTCTGCCACCTCTTACGACACTATGGAATGATTTTTTTTTATAAATAACTTTACCCCCACACTAGGATTTTCTTCTGTATCGTGGAGGCAGTTTACAAACATAAATTGCACAAGCACAAACATCCAGACCCGGAACAATTATTTGTAGGCCATACAAATACTTGTTCCGTGCGGGATTCGAACCCGCAGCCCCAAGCGCTGGAACTCATTGCTAAGCCACTGCGCCACGGAGCCGTAAAATGGAGTAGTATTTCTATATAAATTAAAAACAACGTGTTTAAATAACTAGGTGCTATGATTTATTTTGCCTAATAAACAGTTATGGTAAATAACAATGTATTCCCGATTTTTGCTGCTGAGCATCAGTGCACATAATATTGTTGTTTTAATTTGAAGGGCCTTTTAGATCTCAGTGACGAGGCATTCGTTGCAGGGTGTGCATGAACTGAAGTGGTCACTGACTTTAAGGCAAGTAAATTGGGTGCTACTAATTACGGGTTATATACAAAAAAAAATATCGACAATTCGTTCAATTTCCCAACTTCTAATATCACAAAAAACTATAATTAATAATTATATTTGTTAAAAAATTATAATTCCTTGAAAATTTATCTGATTATAATATATAATTAATATTTATACACAAACTCACGTCTCAGACACACTTCGTTTACTTTCCATAAATTTGTGAGTGCTGCATGTAAATAAATAAAAATGAATCGCATTTTCAACGATGTGGATGACAACGCTTGGTTAGATAATTTAATATTATGAATATAATGGAAAATCATTTTGAATACTTACATCAGATGTCTCCTTGGTAAGTGAGGGCTGCATGCGAAAAATTAAAGTATTTATCATTAGTTGGAATCATAGACATAGAGAATGGACTGTGCGTCCCGTATTCAGTTATGCAGTGAATACAGACCGAAAAGTGCGAGAGAGACAAAGCGAATGTGCGGCCAGTAGTAGTCTCTTTCTAGAATTCTGATTCGTCCACATCTCTGGCTTGCAGAACGTGGACCAATCAGGCTTGCAGGAAAGAGACAGATATTGGCCGCACAGTCGCTCTGTCTCTTTCTAGAAAATGACCACCTTTGTGACGCTAACGCTCAGTCCATTCTCTTTGTCTGTGGTTGGAATGAACAAAACCAGTATGAAACAATTTACATGCAAACATTTTGACAAATATTCAATATGGTAATGGGTACTTTGTAACTTGAGGGAATAAATAACTAACATAGTGAGATTAGCAAGAAGAAATAAATAAAATATCTCGTTTTATTTGCATTTTAATGTCTATAGAATTAAAATTATTTAATAAAAATAAAGTTAATTGCATAATAAGTAACTAAGTTGAATTTATATTTGTAACTGGTTCATATGCAACTGCACTGTTTAAAACATCAAAGCTTTTTACCATATTATAACATAATTATATATCTGATAAATAGTTGAATGAAAGTGAACTCTTGTGAACAAACAAATATTTACTAAAACTGAAAAATGTCTACTCTGTGCGACTGTTTGACCATAAACTATTATGTGTTTGACATTGGCAATGAGAACGTAAGCAATGAATGTTTTACTTGTATTTTATTTCATTGAGTGTATTTTGTAACACATATTATATAAAAATTTTAGCTTCCTCCAAAAAAACTTAAACTATACCTAATTTAACACTTCTCCGTGCGCGCAATATGGTTACAAAGAGGGTGTTTACAAAGTTTTTCCTTCACGTATTAATATATAAGATAACAAAATATGGAGTAAGTATATCAGTTCAATATTTAAGAATATTAACGAATACTGTAATCTTTAATATTTGATGTATGAATTAGTGTTAGTTAAGTTTAAAATTTGTTTATTGTCAACATCGCTGATTAATTATAGGGTGATGATGTTTGGACTTTGCTTCTAAATTCTAAAGCAAGTACAAATTTAAGGCTTTTATAGCATTATGTAAAGTGACGGAAGCCACACGTTCTAAGTTTACACAATCTGTACCTATTGAAGAACGGAGACTGCAGGTTGTTAAAAAGTGAGTGCGGGTGTTGCGAAAAGCCGGGACCATCGTTGCCGTTCAGACGCTGGGTTAACGCACGCACCTGAAATAGAGTAAAATAGAATAAGCATAGGATTATTTTTTATTCAATGTATATTACAAGTAATTCTTATTGAAAGTAATTTTTAATATAAAACGCAATTGTAATGTAGTGGCAAATATAATGCATGTTTTGGGCGGGCGGTATAAAATAATCTCTCATCCTATAATATATATATATATATACACTAGCTGACCAGGCAGACGTTGTTCTGCCCTTTAGGACGGCCATTTGCTTTCCTAAAAAAACTTCTGAGATTAGCAATAAAAAAAACTGAGGGTCACTTATCGGAATAAAAACTATCCTATCTTTCAAGTTGGACCAAACTGCACACAGTGTGCAAAATTTCATTGAAATCAGTTCAGTAGTTTAATAGTTCATCGCGAACAAACAATGTGACACGTAATTTTTGTACATATATATACTAGCTGGCCAGGCAGACGTTGTTCTGCCCTTTCCGACGCTCCTTCCTATAAAAAAAATCATTAAATTCGCAATAAAAAATATTAAATGTCACTTATCGGGATAAAAAGTATCCTATCTCTCAAGTTGGACCAAACTGCACACAGTGTGCAAAATTTCTTTGTAATCAGTTCTGTAGTTTAGGAGTTCATCGCGGACAAACAATGTGACACGTAATTTTTATATAGAAAGATATATATCAGTGTAAGAATACCCAGTACCCCATATCGTCCCGTGGGCGTCGTAATAGGCGACAGAGGCAAACAAACCAGGAGATGGGCAACGTCTTCCTGATAACAACCCAAAATTATAAAAAACTGCGGTTGCCCACCTGCCTGCCAAGCGCGCTAACTATGACAAAATTCTCCTATGAGGCAATCTATGGGGAGGCCTACGTTCAGCAGTGGACTTTCATAGGCTGTAATGGTAATGCTATATAAAAATAAAAGGGGAGTTGGTTGAGCAAATGGATGAGTTTGTGTATTTGGAAATATTTTAGCAGGGATGGTAAATATGATAAGGATATAGAACGACAAGTGCACGCAGGAAATAGAGTAAATGGGGCTCTACACTCTATTGTGGGGAATCAGAAAAGCGCTTAAGGCAATCCATAACGCTGTGTTAGTCTCTACCTTAATGTATGGTAGTGAAAGTTGGGTGTGGCAGAAGCAGCACGAGAGTAGAATAAATGCTGTAGGAATGCGTTCTTTAAGGAGTATGTTTGGGCTGAATCTGAAGAATGACAGTGTGAGAAATTGTGTGATAACAGAAAAGAGTGGCTTGCAAGATGATGTTATGAACAGGATTAACAAATGAATGCTTCAGTGGTTTGGTCGTGTAGAAAGAATGCACGATCAAAGAGTAACAAAGCAAATTTATGTTGCAGAAGTGAACGGAAGAGTCAGGAAGGACGTCCTGGACTCCTAGACGAAAGTTTATCGACCGAATCGGCGGTAATTGAAAATGGTCCAGATAAAGAGTACCCTTAACCGACGAGCATGTATGCGTAGGGTATATGATGTGTCAGGATCGTGCCAAATGGAAGTTCGTAGTCTCTGCCTACTCCTTTGGGTGACAGGTGTGAGCGTTTATGTATGTATGTATATGTATATGTTATAAGTAATATATTATTATGTTAGATTGTGTAACTATTTGCTTTCTATGCAGCTCTACCCTCAGCTTAACCAAAGGTTAATTGTTGAACTGTGAATACCATTTTAGAATCAAGTTCGCCATTTGAACAAAATATTTTTGTGCAATAAAGAATTTTCCATGTTTAATACATGACATAACATACCCAGACCGGCGATGGGGTCAGCGTCAAAGTTGCTAAACGTATCGTAATGCAATTAATAATATTCCTGCGTGTGCTTTTGCGCGATTTAAAATATACAGCGAAACCTACCTACTGTGGAAGAGGTTCACGTTCAGCAGTGGACTGGCTGACGTTACGGCTTGAAAAATTAAGGATCTGAAGGAACTTTGGTACAAATCCTTTCCTGAATTTCAAAGTAAAATTACTTTTGCCATGTTTTTATGTTATATTTATTTTCATAAATAAATTACTAGGGACCATAATTTACTAAATCTGCTAAAAACAAATGTAACGAATATAAAAAAATAAAGAGAGAGAACCACAATGCTTCTTGTAATGTACGTAAAAACGGTTTGTTTAGTTTTAGAGGAGAATCCTTAAAAGGCTTTAGAATTCTTAAAATTTCTTGCAGCCCGAATGTCCTTAAGATTATAATACGATAGTGGTACTGTTCAGTGAATACCGTTTATTATGTTATCAACATTAATATCAATAACAATATTCATTGAAATTTAAGTTTAAGCATCTCACACTAACTACAAAAAGTAGTTTATGAAGACTGTGACGCCGCTGCGACCAAAGAGTATAGTAATATATAAGGAAGAAGAGAGCCCTCTTGCGAGTAAAACTGGTGCTCCTTGGAAAAAACGGCACCTGATGATTGTTACGCTAACTATAATATTCACATGTGTGTGTGTATATACCAATTCACTCACATTAGAGCACTCTGTGAATGTGTGCGTGTGTATATGTATAATGCTCTTTGCCTACCCTCACATTCAATATTCTATATATTTTAAACTTATATTACTATTTCCATTCCAATTTCCAATTTTTTTTTCTACGAATGTAGAATGTAATTTTGAAATTGAAATAGTAATAAATGAATATAATAGGTACATATTGGAATTTTTAAAAATTTAATAACACAAACCTTTAGAGTAAGATTAAAGTTAACAATTAGCTATGCATTTCTACATGAGTAGAAAATTGGAATGGCACACGGTTAATAGTTTTACAGACATAAAACAATTATTTTCATAGAGATTTAAATATATTATTAACAGTTATTAGATACACAGAAATAAACTTGGGCACTCAATTTTAGATGATTATGGAAGTATCTTAGAACACACCGTTTTCAGCAACCCATTATTATTCGCAAAACGTTTTCATTAAGTAAAACGACTCTAATAAATCACCATAAACTAAATATTTACTGGCTAGTCAGTAGTAACACCACACTTATGTAATTATTCTACGAAATACGAAATAAACTAATACGACATCAAACTTTTGAATTTGGCTTAAAAAAGTGAAACAAAACGAACTCCATTCAATTTGAAAATGATTTGAAACATTCCCGTTTAAAATAATATCTAATTAATAAAAAATGAACTTTGAAACTTTTTCATTTTTTAATTTCATAAGAATATGTAATAATTTAGGTTATTTTTTTCGCAACAGCCACAGATACAGATACATTTATATTTTTGGCTACAGAGCTTGTAGTACAGACTAATCATTTCAATCGAACATAAAAATAATCGGAACGTGTAATTTATACTTTATAAATCATGGATTAAATAACTTTTATTTGTTATGCATATTACAAAATATATAGTTTATAATTTATAAGATAAGTAAAAATAATTTTAATATGCAGGTGACAAATATATTAAAGCCATCTAGTGAGTATTAAACTAACTAAACTGAGGAAATTATGACCCATATCATACACTTGATGGCGTTACTTTCTATGGCCAAATGCCTTACTATGGAACTGTACGCCCCCTAGCTGCGACTAAGGGAATTCTTAGGTGACAAAGACTTCATTAAACTCGAGACCGTCAACAAACTACGTTTTGTAATAGTCGCACATGTGCTACTTATAGTTTATTAACTTCTTCATTTTGGAAAAGAAATAAGGATAACATAAAAAAAGAACAACTAACTTATAAAGTTAAACATTTTTTTTCATATAAATAATGACCCATGAATGAATGCTTACCCATTGTAACAGGGAGCAAACATAAGAAAACTTACCCTGTGCAAGAGCGTGGAGAACAAATTCTCTGCGGTGAGAAGGTGGAAGCCCTCATCTTCTTCGTCTTCTTCCCCCGAGCTTACGGACTCTGCGCGGGCTGCTCGGCTCGACCTTCATAAAATTTGCAAAGCATAAGAACAAGCATTGTCAAAGAATTTAATTCTTGCGATGTTCTTATTTACAGGTGAAAACAATCCATCACCTAATTTCATATCATGGGTATCATAGGAAACTAAGGAAAATGCCTAAAAGGTCTTGTGGTCTTTAACAATAAATATAATATAATAATAACATTCACTGTTTAACATATTCTATTAGGGATACCCGATCCAAATCGATTTTCTGGAAGATCGATTTATGGCCATATGATCTGCCGATTTTTGAATCGATTCAAGGGAATGTGATCTTCACCCAGATCGATTCGTATGTCTATAAGATCGTATGAAAAAATCGTATCAACTAAAATATAAACCAAACAGTAACGTCCTAACGTATGAACTGATGTATTGCCGGGGAGGGGATAGAATAACTAAAACAAAGTTCTTACTTTGTTTTAATTACTATCTTACTTAATACCTACACATTAAATTAGAGTAGATTCGAGTTACATCTAAGACGGTAGTGTATGAAATATGAAGGTAAGTATGATAATATTTTGTTTATTTTATTATCGGATACCTATGTTAGTGTTATATGATATTTCATTCTTTGTATTATTGCGATACGAAAAGTTGAACTGTTCTGTGAGCGTAAACATTACTTTAAAATATTTTTTTAATATGGTCACGCCAACCAATTCAAACACCTGGGCTTTCTTTTAATTAAATGTGACATGGGTAGACAATGTAAAATGTGTAAAAAGGTGGTTAGTAGAAATACTGCTAATTTAAAAAATCATTTCAATAGTCATTACATAGGCACTTATTCTGAGCTAAGCAAAAGTGAAGAAAGTTCAACTACAGCAATTGCCGAAATTGTATCTATCTTCACATAAATAAATAAAATTGAAGTGTCTGTTTGTAACGTCAAAATAACAGCTTTTCACTGAATACATATCAAAGTATATACGGTACTAATAACAAAAAATACATTTAAAACAAATTCTGTTCGTATGTCGGTTCGTCTGTCTGTCTGTTTATTCCGGCTAATCTCAGAAACGGATGGGATGATTTTGACGGGAATTTCACTGGCAGATAACCCATGTTACAGGGAATAACTTAAGCTACTTTTATTTAAAAAAAATTAAATGTAGATAGCTGGAATTCATAATGTAAAACCTGTTTTATACTTTTCAAAAATAATTATTTGGAAAAACTCACTGGATACCGTAACAGACATCGTTAAAATAAATAATTATGTATGAATACTGTGCTTTTCTTTATTTTTATAAAATTACGATACGATTTTCCGAGATCGAATAAGATCGATTAAATGCAATATGATTAAATCATGAATCGATTCACGAGGTTACGATCCATTACGATCCAGAAGATCGATTCAAAACAAAAAATCGGGCATCCCTATATTGTATATAAAATGTTAGATATAAAATATTCAAACGGACGACTTTTGTGAGGTCTGGTATTGCGATTACGAATCCGCCTTACGTTTTGATTACAGTAACACTTTCTAGTTAAGAAAAATATCCACGTCCTGTAGTGAACAGAACTACAGTAATGTACGGATTAATGGGGAAGAAGTTGGGTTGTTATTATATAAATAACCAGCGATCCATCAAGGCTTCACAAGGGTGATTTATGGATCTCGACACCAGCGCCACCTACGGGGTCCAATTAAAGCTAAGAATCATACAAAAATTATAACTTTAGGTGGATATGAATTACAAACACACCTACATCAGAATTTTATAAATATATATGTTAGATAACATACTACAGGCATAACATAACAGGCATATGATATTTTTTTAGAAAAGTGCCTTTGACTTTATTTTCTATAATGGAACAACAGATTGAAACAGAGAATTGTCACCAGGGCGATTGTTACGTAACTGATAAAGATAAGTTATAGCCCTTGTAGTAGCAATTCAAACTGATATTGCTACTATAACTGAAAAAAACCATTTCCAGATCTTTCTCTATCTTTGTTTCATAATTATTTTTAGTATTTGAACAAATATGTCAGTTTAATTGCAATTAGCTGGTGAAATTTTTCTGTATCAATTAATAATTCATTACTTGTATTTTTTGTAAATATTCTAAAATCACTAATATATAAAAGCACCAAATTAATTAATAAAATTATTAAATAAAATGAAGTAATTCAAACATACAAAAATAGCAAAAGAATATTTATTAATTAGTACTACCGAAATATCATACCACAGTAATATCTATATTTACCTCAGCCTATGCATATGAGTGTCGTCTTCTTCTTCAGATTCACCTCCACTGACAAGACTGCTGTAACATAAATAAAATATCATTTTTGGGAGATGAAGCGATTAAGTCAACAATAGGGAATAGGTGTTCTGCAAAAGCGTCGTCAAGACAAAAATATTTTTACAAATTATGTATTGATTATAACGGGTGTTTGTGAAACGCTCCCGAAAACGAAGGCAGATGATAGATAGTAGGTACTACACCTTAGCACATGGGTCACAAATAAATTTGATACCGAGGGAAAAAAATCATCTTTTCACAACGTTTTATTAACTTTATTCACGCTCCATCATGTTAGTACAGCTAAATGAAACGATAATTTCATTAAAAAAATCATGAAAATACTTAAACTAAAAACCAGCAGTGAAACTTAAAAATAACATCAGCTGACAATAGGGTCAATATCCTCGCGAGCGCCGAACTCTTATAGGTCCCGTCACGTAAAAACGCTGGCCTTGAACCTGGGCACTGAGTGATTTATCGACCAATTTGGTGTTACGAAGTTTCATTTTTCATTTCTATTTTCTTATACAAAATCAAACATAACGATGAAATAGTGTTTATAATTGTGTGAGTACTGAGTACCCAATTAGGTACGTTTATTAATTTCAATATATTTTTGTAGTAAAGAACTGCTTGTTGCGTCAGGGTACAATTGATTGTGTAATTGTATTAAAGATGACAACCATAACTCTTAAATTCCATATGAAGACTAGTCGTAGGGATAAAACTTATAAATAATAAACGTTGCCGATGTCTTAACATACATAACGCTTTACCGGTGTGTGGAAGGTTCCAGTGCTTCAAGGACTTTACATTGTGAGCATTTGTTTTAGCGTGTTTGATTAATAATTTTAGTTTTTGAGACAGTTCCGTGTTGACTATCAAAGAGACAGTTCAATTGTTTTGTTTATTAAATTATTGTCGTTATTAGTTGTTATTTATTACTTAATGATATTACTCTTGTTGTTACGTTTTAAGTTTCTTGTTTTGTTTTTATAATGCATAACGCGTACGTTTATAGTGCTCGTGAATACGGCAACATGTTAAAGTGCCTTGGAGAAGCTCGCGGGAATGTTTCGCATGCATTGCGAATTTACCCGACCGCTCGACATCCGCTCGCTAACTCTTGTCTGATAACAGTAGCATTTCAGCGAGTGTTGGAAAATCGGCCTATTGCTCTGGTAGCAGCAGGAGGTGGAATTCAAGTGGCTGTTCACTCAGAAGAGTGCATTTTAGATGTCGTTCGCCGGAATCCGAACCTAGGTACACGAAGTGTCAGCGTCGGCATGGAATAAGTGTGTCATACTGTACAGTTCACAAAGTGTTAAAGTGTAACCGAATGCGCCCATACAAAGTGTACAAAGTGCAAGCTTTAATTCCCGGCGATCACGACCGCCGGCGAGTTTTCTGCCGTTGGTTATTAGACCAGCAAAAACGAGTGCCTGGTTTCATTGAGCACGTCACCACGGAGGATTTCGAGCGGTAAGCTGTTTCATACCTAATTTTTTTATGTAACTTAGTACTGAACTGATCTGAACATAACTGAATACATCGAATAATAAACATAATTATTCGATGAATAAAAACGCATGACTCTAACCTTGGTTACATTTCATTTAAGTATTTTTTTCATTAACGGGGAATCGAACCAGTTAATTGGGTTATTTAACCTGTGAATACGAATTAAAGTGGCTACGTGGAGACAAGTACAGTGGCAAAATAGTAGGTTAAGTAGATAAGTTAGGTATTTAGACAAGTGTTGTGAATTATTAGGTATTGCGATATGGCCCACTAAGCTAGTGGGCGCGCGCCCACATCTAGTGGCACTAGCTGCGGGCCGCACGAATTCAGCGTTCGCGCGTACATTGACCCCTAGTCAGCTGATTGTAATTCAGTAATTCCACTGCTGGTTTTATGTTTAAGTATTTGCATGATTTTTTTTATGAAATTATCGTTTCATTTAGCTGTACTAACACGATAGAGAATGAATAAAGCTAATAAAACGTTGTGAAAAGATGATTTTTTTTTCATCAGGATCGATTTATATTACACCTATCATCAAAGGTATAGTTGGTACTTTTTTTTATAGGATAAGGGTGACAAACGAGCACACAGTCCACCTGATGGTAAGTGGTTGCTGCGGCCCATAGACATCTACATCTATCCTCTATTACAAATCAAAATGTAGATGCGTTGTCACCCGTGAGGACTAAGATGGAATGCCTCATTTCCAATAAAAAGGGCCTCCGGCCACCTACACTCACCAAGCGAAACGCAGAGGTAAACCTCTACTTCACGCTGGTTTTCTGTGAAGTCGTGGTACCACCCCGGTTCGAGCCGGCCCATCCGTGCGACAGCAAAAGCTGCCGCGTGGCTCTACCACTGTTAACTGTGTTGTCTATCTTCGTTTTCGGGAGCGTTTCAAAAATACTGTATATGATAGGCACCACAAAAGAGTAGCATCTACCACTTGTAGGGCTTCTTTTCTGTCAAATGACACCTAGAACATTTGACTTAGTGTCCACCCTCTTATTTATTTCTACCGCCAAGCAACAGTTCATTCACTGCTGTACTCCGATTTGAAGCGCGAGGGAGCCAGTATAATTGCAGGCTCTGAGGCACTATCTTAATTTCCAAAAGTGACAACGCATCTGTAGTCCCCATTCCATCAATTTATTGCAATAGCAATTTAGGTCGATTGTTAGTTTGTTTCCATTATATAAAAAGATGATTTTCACTGCACCATCCATACTAAAATAAAATTAAGTTACTTATTTTTTGTAAACTCAAGCTACGATTGTATTGACTTGACAGTTTTTGGGTTCGATTATGATTCACATTTCTAGTTAGATAGGTTAGGTAGATTCTTTCTTTCTTAGAGAATTCTTTAAACTTCGTATATCTCAAGACCTGTTCATTTTCGACCACACATATGGGGTGGGGTGAGTCAAATTTGTAGCATTTTGACTTCCCTATCACGGCCTGGCAGGAAGTTGTCGAGTTCTGAGTAAGCCTGTATAGAAGCGTGTATAGTGCGTGAGACCTGATGCGGCGCGGCTTGTGGGCGCGCGCGAGGCTAGGCGCGAGGCCTGGCGCCAGGCTGGCGGGCGCGCGGCGCTCGGGCTCGAGGCTGCGCTGGCGCGGCGTCACGTAGCCCTTGCCCTCCACGGCGATCGGGATGATGAACTCGCGCGCCGACTTCTTGATCGGCTCGCCTCCGCTGCTGCTCGTCTCGCTCGTCGGAGATTCCGCAGACGCTAGCCGTCTGCGGGTTAACGACCAATCTACATCATGTTTTGTTTTAAGCGCTCTCATCAAAGGATACATAAGTCACTAAGAACTCACTACATATTGATTACATACATTCTATCTTATCGATGATGATGATGACGTTGATAATTTAAATACGTATCAAGGTTGTCATAATCCATCGACCTCTCCGATGATGTTAAATATTTAAAAAGAAGTGTTTAAGTACAATTAGTTTAACCACGTGATTTATAATACTAATAAATATGCGCATCAATAGTAACTTTACTAAGTAGGTAGAATTAACAAAAATGTATTTTTTTAATGTTTCATTAAATTTGGAAAATACATAATATGTAAAAAATATATTTTTAAAATAAAATAATAATAAATAATGTGGTGCAAAGCAAAATCATTTTTTAATAAAATCATTTTTTTAAATTATTAAGTTTTAATCTACCGTCCTAGATTTTAAAAAGCTACTAAAGCATTTATCAACACAACTTTAGGGAGGCAACAGGTCCTTATCATATATTTACAATACACGCCAAAAATTAGAAAATTGAACACATGCGAACACGGTGTTGAGTGTCAATGTGGTCAAATGTGTAAATTTTAACTAAGCAAGTTTAATTGTTAGATACGGATCTCATAATATAGAAATCGACGTAGTGCTGGAAGTAATGTAGCAAACATTGGTTCATACCTAAGCGGTGTGTGCGTGCGCGGTGCGGGTGCTACGGGTGCCGGGGTGGCGGGCGAGGCGGGCGAGGCAGGGGCAGCGGGGGAGGCAGGGGCGGGGCTCGGCCGCTGCGCCGCATCCTCCGCCGCCATGTGGATGGGGATGATGCGCTCCACCGACACACCCCTAAACAATAAAATAACACATCAATAATTAACAACCTGTCAAACTCGAATAAGCCACGCAGGCCGTTATTTTTAACGTGGAACTCGGTGCAGTAGAGGCGTGCGTGCGTGCGTACCTGTGCCGGTGGTCGTCGACGCGGTGCTGCGCCTCGATGCGGTAGAGGCGTGCGTGCGAGCGTACCTGTGCCGGTGGTCGTCGACGCGGTGCTGCGCCTCGGTGCGGTAGAGGCGTGCGTGCGTGCGTACCTGTGCCGGTGGTCGTCGACGCGGTGCTGCGCCTCGGTGCGGTAGAGGCGTGCGTGCGTGCGTACCTGTGCCGGTGGTCGTCGACGCGGTGCTGCGCCTCGATGCGGTAGAGGCGTGCGTGCGAGCGTACCTGTGCCGGTGGTCGTCGACGCGGTGCTGCGCCTCGGTGCGGTAGAGGCGTGCGTGCATGCGTACCTGTGCCGGTGGTCGTCGACGCGGTGCTGCGCCTCGGTGCGGTAGAGGCGTGCGTGCGTGCGTACCTGTGCCGGTGGTCGTCGACGCGGTGCTGCGCCTCGGTGCGGTAGAGGCGTGCGTGCATGCGTACCTGTGCCGGTGGTCGTCGACGCGGTGCTGCGCCTCGATGCGGTAGAGGCGTGCGTGCGAGCGTACCTGTGCCGGTGGTCGTCGACGCGGTGCTGCGCCTCGGTGCGGTAGAGGCGTGCGTGCGTGCGTACCTGTGCCGGTGGTCGTCGACGCGGTGCTGCGCCTCGGTGCGGTAGAGGCGTGCGTGCGTGCGTACCTGTGCCGGTGGTCGTCGACGCGGTGCTGCGCCTCGGTGCGGTAGAGGCGTGCGTGCGTGCGTACCTGTGCCGGTGGTCGTCGACGCGGTGCTGCGCCTCGGTGCGGTAGAGGCGTGCGTGCGTGCGTACCTGTGCCGGTGGTCGTCGACGCGGTGCTGCGCCTCGGTGCGGTAGAGGCGTGCGTGCATGCGTACCTGTGCCGGTGGTCGTCGACGCGGTGCTGCGCCTCGGTGCGGTAGAGGCGTGCGTGCGTGCGTACCTGTGCCGGTGGTCGTCGACGCGGTGCTGCGCCTCGGTGCGGTAGAGGCGCGACGCAGGCGGCGCGGAGGGCGGCGCGGCGGGCGGAGTCCCAGGCGGAGTCGACAGCGACGTCACGCCCGCCGACGAAGACCGCCCGTACGGCATCGGCGGCTTGCCTATACCAATAACGCTCATTTACTTTTCTAATCCGTATTAAAAATAAGTGCAATTCAAAGAATCAATCAATTCAAATAATTGCAAATAAGCACATTCAAGTAATATGGTAATACGAACTAGAACTGATACCAATACTTGTTTGTTTGTAACGTGTGTTAAGATTCCACGGGCTCTAACTTAACTTCTCTGTGCAAGGCGTTTGTTACAACGTGACACATTTGAGGGAAAACAAGCCTGATAAATATTCCTTCAGACACACAGAACTAAAATAAAATAAAAAATATATATCACCATTATTGGCCCCTGGTGCCATTGTTCTATCTGGAAATAGGATTTCCGTCTCGCTCACACTTCTCCATTTCACTCAAACTTTAAAATTTACGGCCTTGAGAAAAGCTTTGGTTACACTAGAATCATTTACGTAATGAAAATTTGTTCAATACTGAGTTAGCAAAAAATTATTTAGCAAGTGCCATACCATTTTGGAATCCTTATCAAATGCGCCAACTTTTAAAGTTACTTGCCAAACCAGCGCTTTGAATACTTAGTTGGGCTAAAAGTGACATTTTCTTCCAAGTAGAAGCAGCTGGCTTTAAATTTTTGGCAACAACTTACAGAAGCATTATTTAGGATTATATATACCGGGTGTTAGTGAAACGCTCCCGAAAACGAAGACAGACGACAGCACTAAGGATACCTTTGATGGTGGGTCACAAAGAAATTCGATCCCGAGGAAAAAAATTATCTTTTCACAACGTTTTATTAACTTTATTCACGCTCCATCATGTTCGTACAGCTAAATGGAACGATAATTTCATTAAAAAAAAATCATGAAAATACTTAAACATAAAACCAGCAGTGAAACTTAAAATAAAATCAGCTTACAATAGTATCAATATTCTCGCGGACGCCGAACTCTTATCTAGCTCGGTGCGAAACAATACCCACTCACTCTACCCTTCCCTTTCACACACGCGCTACCGCCGCCCGGTCGGCTCGTGTCACCTCGCGCTGTGGAATTTACACATGTCAGCTTTGCCAACACGTGGGGAATTCCCAAAATTGCGGGGAATTTAAAGTTGGTTGGGGATTTTATGGGGATTGGTATTTTTGCGGGGAAAATACGGGGATTTTGAAATTCGATAGCCAGGGCCAATTCAGAACCTTTTCTCAAGAAATCTAAATACTTATCTTAACATTTTGTTAGGTTACTTATGAATATCGAATGACTCCCTTTTTTAATTATCTTCATTGCACCACATTTAGTTTTCGGATTTTTTTCGGCAACTTTTGTGTATCATTTAACGATTTTCATTTCTTTATTTATTAATTTTAAAGAAAAAAAATGATAGTTAAAAAGTAAATTAAAGATTCATTTCTTAAAATAAAATTGAGGGAATTTGTGGGGAATCTTTTGAGGTTTTGTCCTTAAATTGGGGAATTTGACAAATGGGTGTTGGCAACGCTGGCATGTTGCACCGAAATTTATTTTGCCGGCGACATAAGAATTAGAGGCGGCAATCACAATAAAACTTGCAAGTAATTGTTAATAATTTTGACGTACCTCTTTTTAACACGTTCACTGTCCGGTTTCTAAACACAATAGTAAGACAATAGCAGTGACCTACATGTAGTGCACGGGACAGCGAAAGGGTTAAATTCAAAGTATTGGTCGGATTAATTACGGAAAGTCAATTAAAATAAAGTAAAAGTTTAAAATTATTTTTTTATTTTTATTCTGTTAGATTAATTAACTGTCGATCATATACTCTATTCCGATTACGAAGTCCCGTTTGACAGATGTCAATAATCAAGCACTAGTAAAGTACCGCTATAGTCGATACTTGACGATATTGATCTTCGATTACTATAACGAACAAATTAAAATCGTATTGACAGAAAAAGGATTAGCATCAAATTAAAATTTATAAAACTGTTTTTTAATTTTAATTAGATAATATTACATGATATTTTTATCAAGATGGAACATATTCATCATCACTAGCCGAAATCGATATTTCATGGTCGGTGTCGTCGTCATCACCCTCATCATCGTCTGTAGAATCCCCTGTATTTATTATAATTTGGTTATCTATGACGGTATCGATATGTATGTCTCTGTCCCAATCAGCGAAAATCAATTTTTTTGTTCGTAAAACCACACTTTCCCAATTAGCGGCAGTAACACTATCACAAGCTTCTTGCAACAATGACAGCATTTTGTTTGCAGTAAACGGTGGGCTGGTATTTTTACGAGCCGCATAACCTAAAATAAAGGTTTGCGTGTTAATATAGCAACAGATAAAATGTTAAAATAGGTAAAAATAAATTATAAAAAAGATTTGTTTAAATTCTTGCCTATAATTTGAGCCCAAATCAATTCTATGGCATTGTATTGACAATGGTAGGGTGGAAGGCGCATTACATTGTGTCCGGCTTCGTTAGCCATTTCGTCCAATACGTATTTTAGTCTAGCTGGCTTATTTATAGCAACCAAATGCAGCAGCTCAACTTTTAACATGGACATGTCAGCAACAATATTATTGTCATTCAGCTATTTCACAATATCGGTTTTTTTGCTGTTAGAAGTTGGAGGCTTACTTATTTGTACTGAATGATACGGTGCATTATCCATAATGATCGTCGATGGCTCATTCAAGTTGGTCAATAAGGTACAAAACCATTCCTTAAATTTAACAAAATTCATCTCTTCGTGGTATCCCACAGTTTTCTTAGATTTAAACGCCAAGAGGCAGATCGGAACAAATCCCTTCATGGAACCCGCATGACAAATAATTAAGCGTTCGCCTTTGCCACTAGGTACTTTTGTGAAGGAATGAGGAGTGTCGTCTGTCCATATCTTGCCAACTGTATGATTAGCGTTTAGCCACGTCTTATCTAGTCTAGAAATATAACATTATTCCAAACGGCAATGGACTTTGCTGATCTTAGAAAATTAAATCTGTAGTCTAAAGCTATATCTCTACGTTCCATCAAAATCCGCCTTTTATCACATTTCTTATAAGAAAAGCCAACATTTTTTAAAACCGTCCAGAAAGAAGTTCTACTGCCGTGAAACAGTCCAGATTCTCGTAAAGTATTTGACAATTTATCGAGAGTCGGCAATTCGTTCCTACTATAGTAGCCATAGATATGGTTTCTAATGGCGTCGTTATCGAAATTGTCGATATGTATAACTATCGATCTTCTTACTTTTTTCTTAAGTGGCGATTTTAATTTGTTATCTTCCATTTAATCTTTAACATGTTTTTTCTTACTTATTCGGGAAACAGTTTTTCGACTAATACCAAGAGCTGCACTTACTCGGTTAGTCACTTATGAAAGTGGCAACAAAGGACCACCATTCTAATACTCTCTTTCAAAGTAATCTTGTAGGCGTACTACAAACTCTCGCGCTTGACTGCGCATCACTGTTCTTTTAGTGGTCTCACTATGGCCGGATAGTGTTTATAAATACAAAGAAAACCAAATCAAATAACAGTCAAAACTTAATAACAACGAAAGAATTATCAAACAGTTATAACTACAATAACAAGAACGAAATAAAAACACAACACAAAATCAACTAAACTGAACACGCGTATCGTATACAAGGCTTCAGCACTCGTACTGAAGAGACAAACAAAATGGCGGTCATGATCACGAGGTGGACGCAGTGTTGACAGATTTTCACTCGCGAAAAGAATCTGTCTATAATCGATTTTATACGATTCTTTTAGTCACGTCACTATGTAAAAAATTAAAAATAAAACTATAGAACGTAAACGCAACACTGCAGTAAAATATTATCTTTTAATTTTTTTTATTATTTTGAGCACGATGTCTGAAAACAATATGTTGATTGTGTGTGTGAATTAATTGTATAATGATTTAGATTGATTGTGTATTTTTAAATGATGATTTACGACCATGAACAAAAATGAATATTATTTCAAATTATGCGAAACGTGAAGAGTTACGTTCTAAGAAATGTCTAAAAGGGACTTCGTAATTGGAATAGAGTATAATTGCAATTGATATTAACTATTAATTTATTCAGTACCATTTCATTTCTATTTTCTTATACAAAATCAAAGATAACGATGAAATAGTGTTTATAATTGTGTGAGTACTGAGTACCCAATTAGGTACGTTAATTAATTTCAATATAATTTTTTATGTAAAGTACTGCTTGTTGTGTCAAGGTACAATTGACTGTATAATTGTATTAAAAATGACAACCATAACTTCTGAATTCCATATGAAGACTAATCGTAGGAATAACTAAACTTATAAATAAAATAAACGTTGGCAATGTCGTAACGGTTTACCGGTCTGTGGAAACGCTCAAAGTGCTTTAAGAACGTTATGAATGCCTCGTGCGGATTTGTTTTGGCGGGATTGACTATTAATTTTAGTTTTTGAAGCAGTTCCGTGTTGACTATCACGTGCGCGCGAGTGGCACTTAAATCATTTTGTTTATTACATTCTTGTTGTTATTACTTGTTGTTATGTTTTGTTTTTCTTGTTTTGTTTTAATAATGCCTAACGCGTAGGTACGTTTATAGTGCTCGTGAATACGGCAACATGTTAATGAGCCTTGGATAATCTCATAAGGCCACGTAGGATTTAGATCAATATGCTGTTTCATAGCTTGCTTTTTTAAATAACTTAGTACTGAACTCATCAGAATAGGTACATAACTGAATACATCAAAATAATAAACATACCTACACGATGGATAAAAAAGTATGACTCTAATCTTGTTAACATTTCATTTAAGTAATTTTTTATTAGCGGGGAATCGAACCAGGTATTTAGTTTATTTAACATGTGAATAAAGTGGCTAGGTGGAGACAAGCACAGTGGCAAAATAGTACGTTAAGTAGATAAGTTAGGTATTTAGACAAGTCTTGTAAATTATTAGGTATTGTGGTAATATCGCTAGCTGCGGGCCGCGCAAATTCGACGTCCGCGCGTACATTGACCCCTAGTCAGATGATTATAATTCCACTGCTGGTTTTGTGTTAAGTATTTTAATGATTTTTTTAACGAAATGATCGTTTCATTTAGTTGTACTAACATGATGGAGCGTGAATAACATTAATAAAACGTTGTGAAAAGATGATTTTTTTCTCGGAATGGAATTTGTTTGTGACCGATCATCAAAGGTATCCTTGGTACTATCGTCTGTCTTCGTTTACGGGAGCGTTTCACTAACAACCTGCATATAAGAAAAAAATTAAAAAAAGATTTGTAGTAACGGGAGTTAAAAGACTCACATAATGTAGATTTTCTCAAATTCTTTGAATGTCTGTTATTTTTAAAATAATATCATAACTAAAAATTTCTTTTCCTGATAACTATCATGACTTGGCCGTTTTCAGATTAAAGTTGTTTTCTGGGACATACTGTATATCTTTGATTTTTGTTTTCTTTTATCATATACTGATTGCACTTAAAATCACATAATCTTCTTGATCATTCTCCGTTCGTAGCATGATTTTTAAATATTATAAAAAAATATATATAAATAAGCAAATAATAATGTAAAGATTTTCAGATCAAGTATATAGATTTGTCAGTGGTACTCTATACTTTTGATAGTGTTGCCAAGTAGGGTTTTTGAAAGTCCTTATTATTTTCAAATGTAGACACATTTTATCGACAGACTATGATAACACATTAAATTCCAAATATGCAAAAATATATGATTTTTTTTAAAATTATACTCGTTATAATTAACAATACAAACATCTAAGTACCAAATTTGATATTCTATAATTTAACCGAAACATGGCCGCAAGCGCGGTGAAATGTTGCCAAGAGTGAAAATTGATAAATATATTTAAACACCATGTCTATTATCGATAATACAGGCAACTTGAGTGCAAAAAGTCACTTCTTGATCTTTTCTTGTTTTTCATGCAGTTTACACAGAACCTCAGTGCACACGAACACATATATGATTGGGATTTAATTTAGCCCATAAACGTCCAACGGTACTGGTAGTCTTGATGTCTGTTCTAGTACGTAGTACATATTACTTCAACGGTTGCAGGTTTAGAAGAAGTGCCCAGCCTCTTCATACGTAGCGTACCCTAGACAATTTTGCCAGTTTCTCTATTGTATATAGGCTACAATATATCCTTTTGCCACGGTAGTAAATCTTTGTCATTAAATTCGCCATCGATACACTAAATATAAAATGATGATGAATCAATCATGTCTACTCAATACTGCGGTAAGCCTAAATAATTAGTAGTTAATTAGTAATAAGCAAGCCATATGACTACATAGTCCATGCTAATCATGGGATTTTTTAGAGTAAGCCAACAACGAATTCGGGCTATGTGACTACCACTAGACGGAGCGACAATCTGATTCAAGCAATTAAGGACCTTGTTTTGTATGTTCAACAATGTGTTGACGATGACGATGATGGCAAATGTAGTAAACTTTATTCATCAATGCTTTATTTTAAAGTGAGAAATAGAATAAGATCGTTTTAGAGAAAAACACTGTATATTTGTTTATGTATTTTGTGAGGTTTCTGTACGAAAAATACCACATTTGCCCCATTGTAAAATAACTACTAAAATACATTTATTATTTTTGAAACTTTTGTGATAAAGGAGTACGAGTTCATTTGTTTGGAACCCGTCCCTATAATGATTATTATAGGGTTCATTGAGTGTATAGATTTATTTTTACACAGCTATTCGCTTGGAGAAAAAATATATTTACGTTTAAAGATTGGTTATCTTAGTTGTGTTAGTTAATATCTTCTTTTTTCATGTTTGTTTTGAATTGCAAGAAAAGATCGATCTATATTTTTTCAGATATCTAAATCATTCTTAATAGTTGTGCCAGTTTCTAAATAATTTTTGATATTTTGAAAAACAAACAGAATATTAGAATTTGATATTTTAGTAAGCAACCATCACAACTATCACAACAGATGAATGAATATCAGTTAAATACTATTAAGATGGAAAGAGTGTCAGTGACAATATGTTCTGTAACATTTATTCAAATGAAATAAAATGAAAATGAAATGAAAAAGAAATTTGAGGACGTAACCTTTTCTTCTAGTTCATTATACGCTCAGGGATATTTTAATAAAAATATTGAATTAGATCGATACATGAAGTTTAGTGTGAATTACTTGCATACCAGTGCGAATGGCAGATGAAATAATATCGCGTGCTGCACGCCTGCGACTTTCCTCACCCGCTTTCTCCTCTACCAGCTTAGCCATTGAGTTCTGGAGACTTCTGCAAATAAAATAAAAATTGAATTCCCTACAAATTTTCATAATAATTATTATGCAATTGCATACTGACAAACAGTTCAAAATATTTATTTTTGAAAATAGAGATATACATATTTAACAAAAAGGATAGGTGGCGAAGAATGCATCACCCCATTTCGTCACATGCATGTCGCGTAAGAGGTGACTTTGGAAAATGGTTGGAGAATCTTATGGATTTCAATAAACTTATGGATTCTGGTATAGTTTCATTTACGTATGACGTAAAATAGCCACACCAATGACGGGCAGCGGAAAAAGAATTTAGCAAATGAAAAAAAAAAACAAGATTTCAAAGAATACAAATTTTAAAGGTAAATAATCGTCACACTTGGCAGGCGGTTTGTCAAACACACTAATAGACTAGGAGATGGTGACAGAAAATATTCTCCCATTTTTTATAACATTTTTTTCTGTTGAACTATGGATGTAAATACGCATGCTATTTTCGTCATAAACTTAAAATAATATTTTTTTATAGAATACAAAATTGCATGTAAATTAAAAACCCGGAAATGTGTCGCATATTTTATGAAACTTTCATTATTATTAAAAATATGATGGTGTTATTTAATACGCATGCCATTTTCGATATATACTTAAAATAATATGTTTTTATGAAATACAAAACGGCATGCAAATAAAAAACGCAGAAATGTTTATTAAATTTTTGCAACTTTTGTTATTATTTATAATATATATGTGCAACATGCATGCCATTTGTATTTCAGAATTATTTGGTCATAAAATTAATATTAATCTTTATAAGAAGTAGTTTGAAATCACGGAAAAGTTGTATTGAATTTTCAAAATATTTTCCTAATATTTTCCACCCTTGGTTATACGAAGAGTGCATGCCACTTTTCGTAGAGTACTATTTTTTTACAACGGCATGCAATTTGTAAACACGGAAATGTTCTATTTTTTTCATTTCTGCGTAACCTTTTGAGCCCCGTCGGCCGTTGCGAATTGCATGCCATCAATTATTATAGCTTAAATTTGTTCCAAACATTATATTACAAAAGCATGCAATATAATGTCACGGAAAAATACTAAAATGCTTTACACAAAGAGAAGCCATTTTCATCTTTCATATTTTAGGGTTAGTTAACAATTATTAAAAAGGCATGCAGGAGAAAATAGAATATTTTCTGTCACCATCTCCTAGTCTATAACAGACTATGCCTTTTAACACTACTCCCTGTTGATCTCGTAATTATGTTTAGGCATACAACGAGATTGTAATTCCACTATCTTTCGAAAGCCAGTGTTCTTAGCCTTTCTATTCTCGTGCTCAAGCAAAAAATGATTTTAGCGGCACTTATGGGATGAGATGGAATGGTATTCTCTAGCTGCGTGATGGTCGTGTAAGGAGAAAATGATATAAAATTTCTTTTGAAATTTCGTGTCATTAGTCATTTTTTTAAATATTCTACCGTTCAAAATGTGTTAAATTTAATGATATCTATTTGCCGAATGCGCCACGACACATTTGATAGTAATGAACTATAATATTATGTGATTTTTTTATAAATGTAAATCTCTTCTTTAATATGTTTAATAAGCTAATAATTTACCTTCTAGCATCTTGTAGAAGGACAGATGGATCGACCTGAGTGGTGTTATGCATCGGCTCACTCTCCGTTTTCTTTACGCCGCTGCGATTTATTTCTCTCGCTTCTTCAATTGGAGTCTGAAAAACATATAAAATTTAGTCTCAATTTTTTTTCAATAGAATGTCACATAAACATGGTCCTATGTCATCTGCATCTATTGACTTCCTGCATGTTTTACCAGTCCATCACTCCATCTAGTAGGAGGCCGCCCTACAACCTTGCGGTACGAGGCTGCCATTCGAACCTTCCTCATCGAAACTCTCGATTCTCAAAGCAATATGACCGACCTGATGCCACTTCAGTTTACTGATCCATTGGGCTATGTCGGTTACTGTCGTTCTACTTTGGATATCTTCATTAGGAATAACATACTGGTTTTACACTCTTGTTTTTGACTCTAAAACAGCGCGTCTACGTTCATGTCTACGTGCACAGATGTACTGTTTTCGAGACTCCGAAGGAAAATCGATCCATAGTACCACAGTTTACAGACATTAAAGTTGAGAAATGAATGTACTTGTGCAGAGCAATGGTGGAGGCACTGCGGGGCAGAGGGCCGGCTCGAACTTGTGGTGGCGCACTTCACAGAGTCTAATAGACAATACGCGCCAATCCCGCATGTCGCTAGCGTGTTTTATAGTAGGTACTTATTTAACAAATTTTAGGTACCGTTTTCGACGGCCATGCTTGTTTCCATTGTTTTTTCATTGATAAATTTTTTTATCCGAATGCGAATACAATACATAATTAAATTTAGCAATCGAAAACTAAAAACACATATAAAAAAATGTCACGGAAATATTTGGCAGTGGAATACTACTAAATGTGTTTTTCTTGTAGTAATTAATAAAAAATCTTGTTCAATAAAAGTAAAGTAAAAGTAAAGTTGCAGCCTATTTACGTTCCACTGCTGGGCACAGGACTCCTCTCATTTCTGAGAGGGTTTTAGGACTAAGAAGTGTCCGCCGCACTGCCCTAATGCGTGTTGCCGAACTTCACATGTCTTCGAAATATTTTTTTTCTTATTTCTCAGACATGCAGGTTCCCTCACGTTTTCCTTCACCGCAGAGCACGTGGTAAATCAGTACTTAAAATTGCAATTAACAATTTCATTGGTGCCGGAGGGATCGAACCCGGGTTGCTCGAGTACTGTGAAGCTTACAGCGAGCGCTAACCATCTGAGCTACCACGGCTATCTATGTACATAATGTTACGAAATGATACTGCGTATAATATATCCAAAATAATTTTATTTCCAATTTCGTGACAACCTCTAGCATACACGCTGGCCGCGTCAATACCTACGCGGGCGGCATCGCCGGACATCAAAGACGTTTCACAACTGTTAGGTCTTAAAACTTTGGTAGTATTTAAACGGAGAGTTGTCGCCTTACTTGAAGAACAAGACCACCGTACTTCTGCTTCTCGTCTCGAGATTAGCTTCGTCATGGAGGACGGAATTAAATATACCTACGATGTCTTTCAATTATTTTAACTGGCATTTTCCTTTAATAATATTTTTTTACAATTACCTGTGAGGGTTCAATTCCAATCTGTTGCAGTCTAACGGTGCCGTTGTCCGAAGATTTTCCCGATAACTCTCTGTCTTCACTTTGAGCCTTTGGCTTTGCAATCTTTGATACAACTGGAACAAGAATAGTAAGGGTAATAGCCGTGCTTTCCGGATTGTTGATTACAGGCTACGTCACAAGTGTGGGTTGGCATTTCCCGTAGCTGATTCTTACTACACCCTTGAGACAAGGTGGGGTAAAAATTATATTACGCCACCTCCATACAGTGAGATGTTTTTTGAAAGCACTGTGGCAGGCATCAACCCGTATTAAAAGTAACATTTATTTATGTAATAACATTGAAAAAAGAATTTATATTTTGTTATAGAATGAGGATTACAAACGAGCACACCTGATGGTAAGTGGATGCTATGACCCATTAACAACTACATCGTTCCTCGGACATTGCCTTGCCGACCCTGAGGACGATGGATTACGCTTTAAGCGTTTCGTACACACAAGCGGATTGCGGTGGCGGCCAGTTGTATTCGCTTATGATATAAGTGAGTCTGCAAACCCAATGTGCGGCCATGTCGCAATGCGAGCGGCTGGCCGCAACCGCATGCCTCGCCCCCTCCGCCTGTTAGCGAACGTGCGGCCTCTATCGGTGGCTCGTGGCCGCAGCGCGGTCACTTGTTAATTTTTACAACAGCCCGCGTATACCGCGTGAAAAATGACACTATACTCAACTAAATTTCAGAAATAGGTATCTTTTGACGTTTCTCATAAACCATGCCACAATAACTTTGTACAAGCGTACTCACAAGATTTAAAATAACCTTTTACATAAATCCCTATATATGTATGAAGTAATATATATTTCATTACCACATGTATAGTTCTTTAACACTAATTTAAGTTCGAATCTTTCAAATAAAAGCAAAATATAAAAATTTTTACCAGAGTCAACTTGTTTGCCTAACGTTGTTTCAATGATATGTTGATATGTATCTTGCCGTATTGTTTGAATAATTAAATTAATTGTTATGCGAATAATCGACAAAAATATTCAAATAATCGAATCTGTAATTTTTTTTAATTTAATATTTGTTTATTTAAATTTTTACCGCAAATCGCTTGTGTGTGTCAGATGCTTTAGAAATACAGCAGAATGAAGCTACTACTTTAAGCTGATATTCTGTGAGGAATGATCCTTCCATGGTCGAGCTGACCCATTCGTGCTGCATCTATAATATTATACGTACTGTTGCGCGCCACTATTAATGTCTTGTATATGGCAACACTAGTTCCCATTAGCGCCCTCTAGTGTCGAGTAACAGAACTAGGAGAGTCAAGATCCTTCTAGAAATTTCGGGACCGATATGTACTCGAATATTCTAGATGTCATTACAGAAGAAGGTTCTGGAAACTATCTGAGGCCCTATATAAGGCCGGCATAGACCACAACCGAGTCAGTATTGAATTGGCGATACAAGAGAATACTTCGAAGCGAAACAACTGTGAACTTAAGTGATCAGTAGTACAATAGTGTTTTATTATTAGTGTGGTTTTAGATTGTAATTAGTGTTGTGTAATTAACGTGTCAATTTTTGTAATTCAAGCGGCAGTTTTTAATTGTCTCGAACCCCAAGCTCGTAACAGTACCATTACCACATAGATTCGTACGTTCGGCTGGCATGATACAGGAGAAAATCCTCGTTGACAGGTTTTTTTTATTTAATAAATAATAAAACGGAACTAACCTGGTTTGGAGACATTTCGTTTGATTTCCGGTGCTGCAGTCAACGATGCTCGTCTCTCGAATTGTTCCTTGAAACTACCTACATGACCACCTGAACGGAAAAAAAGCATATATCATTAACAATAAATAATTTTAGTTAAATCTGGTGTACGCATTAAATATTAATATTTTTTTTCTTCTTCCTCAAGAGCAGTGGTAGCTTATAATCGCACGCAATAGTTCATAGTATTAAAAAAAATTGTTATGTAAAATGTAAATAGCACGCTTTTTTCTGTCCTCAAATCTTCTCAGAGATGAGTGAGGTAAGTGCCCAGTAGTGGGACGTATGAAGTATTTGCTCTATCTTAGTTCTTCATCGTGATATACAAGACCCAATGCTGGCTTTAACCCTAGTCTATGGACCGATATTTGTGTTACTTGGCAGGCTGTAGTTAATCACAGTACTAAATGCATAATAGTACTTAAGACTCCTCAACAGTGATATGAATTTTTGGATCAAGCATGTTTTTCAGATATATTTATTCCGCCACGACACAAAATAATGACTTTCAAGACGTTCGTAGATGTTATAAATTAATATTTAGCCTGGCGTCGACTACAGCAGAAATGCGTCGACTCGAAGCAAGTCGCATTTATTCCTAGTGCGTCCATCTCTGAAGTATCGAATCCGAATTGTTCATTTTTAATCAAAATGCTTTGTGGCATTCCTTGGGGGAGGCCTATGTTCAGCAGTGGACTTGTGAAGGGCTGTAATGAGAATCAAAATAGATAATTTTTGCGTCATGGAGAGCTTGTCCATGACGCAAATCGTGATAATGTGGATCTTCATGATTAAACAATTCTGGATATTGTTGGAGCAGTCATATCAATAGTTCTTCATTCATTTTTATTTAAACAAAAAGATTCTTACGAAAACGAAATAAAATTAATAAAAATACGTTGGCGCGCATATGCTTCTCCGCGTCGTCTGAGGCGCGCCGACTTGAATCGAATCGCACCGCTGAAGAAATTCGCCTGTCTAGAAATTCGCGTGATCGACTCAATTCGGCGTGCAGCGGCTCGTCGCTAATGGACGCAGTTTCATAGTACATATATAGGAGGCGACTTTCTGTGATTAGATTCGACTCGGCTCGGCGAGCCTAGTGAACGCTTAGCCTCATGGAGAATTTATAAAGAATGAGAAATTCATAGGTGGCGTCCTAAGATAATCTAACATCCCTTATCCAGTCGGAAGAAGTATTTTTTTGTGAAAAACCAGAAAGATTTTATGGCCTCTTGAAAATTGTAGTATAACCATAACTTATATACCAAATGTAATAAGCTCAGACCTAGCAGAGAGCGGCGTCCAAGGTGTAAGATATAATATTATGATACTCCAATCGCCAAGCCATTCGTTAAACGTAGGCGTTATAGCACAAATCCACCCTACTAATGGAAAGGCCCGTGTCCAGCACTGGACTATAACAGGATGTTAAGAAGAAGAAAAGAAAGAAGATTTGTGCCGTACCGATTGATAGTTTTTTCGGTTTAGCCGGGGCAGGCGTCGTGGCGGCGGCCGCTTGTTGCGTCAAAGACAGCGAAGTCAATTTATCTGTAGTTGTGGCCACTGAAGCTGGTTTCGGTTCTTCTATCTATAAATGACGAAATAATTTACATTTTTTTTATTAATATTAACTTTTTTTTTTAATATTAAATTTAATTTTATGAACGAATAAAATACAATAGGTATAAACATTTTAATAATTAGTTGTATAAATAAATTAGTTCAAGATTGAAAAACCAGTCCTAAGTAAATCACAATAGTTTTACTTAGCGTATGATTAAAAGATAAGAGTATGTATTAGTTAGTTAGTTAGACTAAGAGTAATACTATAGAATCCAGCCTTTTTAACCGTCTTCAAAAAAGGAGGAGGTACTCAATTCGACTGTATTTTTTATGTGTGTTACCTCAGAACTTTTTTCTAAGTGAACCGATTTTGATGATTCTTTTTTACTTGAAAGCTGGTGCTTTCGTTATGTGGTCCCATTTAAATGTGATCAAGATCTGACCAATAGTTTTTAAGTTATAATTAATAATGGGTATTTAATTAATTGACTTTGACTACATGGACGATGTTCTCGTTTTATTTATATTGAAGTCGATTGTACAATTTTTTTTATTTTAACACTTGTTTTGTTAAGTTCAATATCACCAACTACTTAAATAGGCTGCGATAGTTCAAAGGACATAAAAGAATTTAATTTTGAAAAACCATGGTACCTATGAGGAATATAGAAAAGGAAAAACGAATATGTACAAAGTCCAGTTAACTTTACACTAGAATATCTTGATTAGAATGTTTTATGTAATTTCATATTATTTCTAATTCTCTACCTTCATTCTCTTTTTTCTTTGGAACAAAAAAAACTACGAAGTTTCTATACGTGGTAGAGCCATGCTGCAGCTATATTTAGTATAGTTGTAGCACGAATAGGTCGGCTCGACCGGAGAAGGACCACGCTCTCACAGAATACCAGCGTCAAATAGCAGCTTAACACTGCTGTGTTTCGTATGTTGAGTGTAAAGAACCGGAGACTCTTTTTACTGGAAACGAGGCATTCCATCTTAGTCCTCCCGGATGGCAACGCATCTGAATTTTGATTCGCAAAAGAGAATAAATGTAGATGTCTATGGGCCACAGCAACCACTTACCATCAATCAGGTGGACTGTGTGCTCGTCTGTCACCCTATACTATAAAAAAAGTTGGGGCTACCTTCACATCATCCTGCTTCTCTGGTGATTCCTTCTCTTCTCCTTTAGGTGGAGTGATCTTTTTCTTGATTGTAACACGGGGTTTAGTCACGTCATTAGCTTCTTCTTTGGGCATTTGCTTAGAAATATCAACAGTAGCATCTTTGGCTAGTTCGACTGGTGCAGGGGCTATGGTGATAGTTGCTGATGATTTCAAGGAGGGTTGAAGCTGTAAAATGTTAAAAGAATTGATTATAAAAAGCCTTCCTTTTTAATAGCTGTGTGTATTTCAGATTTTGCCGACTGGCGTAAGACAATCACTACCACATATCATCCCGTGGGTAACATACTCTATTCTGAACATCGAAATATAACGGGACTCTAGTCTGATCCAAAAATCCTTTTAGAATAAGTGAGATTCCTTGTCGCACAGCGGAACTTATAGTCTGATATTTTAAATGTGATATACGATTTGATTTTTTTTAAACACACACTACTTTGTAGGATTTTCTCCTGTATCGTGGTGGCATTTCACATAAATAAGAGGGAAACTAAAATATATGATGGTCGGCAGCATCTCTCTGATAATTTTTCAAAATCATATATAAATTGCGGTCGCCAATCCACCTGTCAAGCGTGGCAACTGTGGCAAATGTATATTTAGCTTTTGGACTTTGATCGGCTGTAAATAATATGATGACGATAATATTTCGATTACCTAAACATATTTTGACATAATACCATGATTTAATGAAAACATGTTCAGTGACTCGAAATATACCAATAACTAAAGAAATTACTAACAATTAACATTAAAATTAAATAATACCTGTACTAAAAATACTATTTTTGAAATACTTTTGAACAGTGGTAGAGCCACGCGGCAGCAGATGGGCCGGCTCAAACCGGGGTGGTACCACGACCTCAGAAAACCAGCGTGAAGTAGAGGTTTACTTTTGCGTTTCGCTTGGTGAGTGCAGGTGGCCGGAGGCCCTTTTTACTGGAAATGAGGCATTCCATCTTAGTCCTCACGGGTGAAAACGCATCACACATTTTGATTTAAAATAGAGGATAGATGTAGATGCCTATGGGCCGCAGCAACCACTAATCATCAGGTGGACTGTGTGCTCGTTTGTCACCCTTATCCTATAAAAAAAAAACTTTATTACTCCATTTTAAGAAATTATACATTATGTATATAATAATTAAAATGTAAAACAATATATAACATTTGAAGCAAACATCTATACATTTGTACGAGGGTGGATTGAAAAGTACTCGGCCTAACCAAGAAAATAAACACATACTAAATCAGTTATATTTTTATTTTTCTACATAATCACCATCAAGTTCAATACACTTTTGCCACCTCCCCTTCCAAGCATTTAGACCGTTGAAAAAAAAATGATTCTTCCTTAGAGTCAAAATATGCGTCTACAGCTGCTTTGACCTCGTCGTTTGTCGAAAATCTTTGACCTCCCAAGTGCTTTTTTAGGTTAGGGAACAGAAAGAAGTCTGATGGTGCCAGATCAGGTGAATACGGCGGATGCGGTAACAGTTCAAAGCCACAGTTGTGAATTTCAACCATTGACTGTACTGACGTGTGAACACGGGCGTTATCTTGATGAAACAGGACTTTTCTTCTGAGCATTCCTCGACGTTTTTCTTTTATTTCCTCTCGTAAATGACGTAGTAAGGTGCAGTAGTAATCAGAGTTTATAGTCTGACCCCTTTCAAGATAATCAATCATAATCACACCTTTCGAGTCCCAGAATACTGAAGCCATCACCTTATTTGCCGACAAAATCGACTAAGCCTTTTTAGGGGGTGGTGAACCAGGTCTTCTCCACTGTTTTGATTGTTGTTTTGTTTCCGGTGTACAGTAATGAACCCATGTTTCGTCTATAGTAACAAAACGATTCAAAAAATCATCTGCATCGGCTTCAAATAACTCCAAACAGTCGCGTGAAATAGTCAATCGCGTCCTTTTTTGTTCAACTGAAAGCAGTCGCGGAACCCACCTCGCAGACACCTTGTGGAAACCCAACTCGTTGACAATGATGTTTTGAGTTCATTCATAAGAGATGCCTATAATCTCGGCTATCTCTCTCATTTTTAATCTGCGGTCTCCCATTATTAAATCAAGTACTTTTTTAATATTTTCGTCAGTAGTTGACGTCGAAGGCCTTCCAGAGCGGGGTTCATCTTTCACACTTTCTCTACCACGCTTAAATTCTGCTATCCATTTTTTGACGGATGAATATGACAGAGCACAATCGCCTAATGTACTGACCATGTCATCATGGATGGCTTTTGATGATAGCCCCTTCTTATGGAGGTACTTAATGACGGCACGCTGCTCGATTTGCTCCATTCGCGGAAATTATGTCCGATTACTTTGTTAATAAATTTATAAAATCACAACTAATTATCGCACACGTTTCGAACTTCACACAATGAACTAGTCTGAACTGAACTAAATAATGTGGGTAGATTTGATTTTTAGAATTGAATGGATCTGTGTTAGGCCGAGTACTTTTCAATCCACACTCGTATATTAAGAAGATTTGTTATGAATTATCGGTCTATTAAGACCGATAATTCATAACAAAGACTGTAACACAGCTATGATTCCCGCGAGCGTGCCCCACTGCCGCGGCCGGGGTGGGTAGCTGGTACGGTAAATATGCCGCGTGATTGTATTTTCATTTACGACAATTACTGTTTTTGGCAAATACGAAATTAAGTTACAGGCTTATCTGAAATAAACTCTAAATCACGTTGACAAAGCGCGCACATAAATAATGACAGCGTTTTCTTAATAAGGTAAAAAAATCAGTGTTAGATTGTTGAAAACAACGTTCGCGGTTTACAAAACAAGGAACTGTAATATAATAACTATAGTCTTCTCGGCCGCTAAAGGAATTACGGAGAATTTACCGTAACTTAGTGCGCAATATATCAGTACCGTAGTGTCCGTCTAGTAGTGTAGATAGAAGTAATTGATTTGAAGGTAATAATATAGAAGTAATCGTACTTGTTCAGCTGGCAGCGGTTCTTCAGCAGGCGGCGAGTCCGGGGCAGGCTCTTCGGGGAGCGCGGTTGCCAGCTGAGCGACGCTTGCGCAACTGTTGGATACAAACATGTAGGCCTTCATATACGGGGATATTCACAAACTACGCGGCTACGATGCAAATCATACTCCACTTACTATAGTCGTTAGTCTATTAAATCACGTTGACAAAGTGTGCGCATAAATAATGAAAGCGTTTTCTTCATTAGGTAAAGGATTGTGGTCAAGCACTGGCTTATAATAGGTTAAAAAAAAATAGTCATTCCTCAGAAGCTAATAACCCTATTCAATAATAAAAGTAATTATCTATATAAATACACATTAAGTTAAAAAATTATATCTTCAATGAGAAACAAAAACATAAAAGAACATCATGTTCTGAAATGGTAGCATAGGAAATATATAAATTCATCATCATCATCATCATTACAGCCTTTCATAAGTCCACTGCTGAACATAGGCCTCCCCCAAGCAATGCCACAAAGCACGGTCCTGAGCCAACTGCATCCATCGACTTCCTGCATGTCTTACCAGGTTGTCGCTCCATCTAGTGGGAGTCGCCCTAAACTTCGCCTACCGGTACGAGGCTGCCACTCGAGAACCTTTCTTCCCATCGGTTGTCGGTTCTTTGATACCCCCCAATGATATAAAAATTACAGAGCGCTAATTTTCAGGCTTCTTTATTTACGTTTATACATATAAATAATTTGGTAGCGAATGTCCATTACAGTAGATACCTAAGTAATTTCGTTTGTCACAACAATTTTATATTAAAAAAAAATACGTACAAACTAGAATCATTTGTAAATACCCTCACATGAGGAAAGATTTAAAGTAACGTACTTATGTAGGCTATACTCATCCCATAGCTGGTCAAGTATTGATTTATATTAAACTAGTACTAAACGATCTCAATAGAACGGGAAGATACCGCTGCGCTGCACTAGTGCGTTTCTACGGACCTTACCTCTTAGAAACACGATTACAGATATGCAGTTTTTGAAGTGAAACTTCTTTAGTATCGTTGTGATTTGAAACGCATTGAAACGAAAAAGTGACACTAAAAAGAAACAAACATAGTACATCCATATTATTTAGCCTGTGAGAGAATGAGATAGAATCTATACTTAATATAATAAAGCGGAACAGGTTATTTGGTTGTTTAAACACGCTAATCTCTGGAACTAGTAGTCTGATTTGATAAATTCTAGCTAGATTTTGTACATGATAGCTAGATTTATGAGGAATATTGTAGGCTATCTAGCATTAGGCTGCGTTTCCACCAGAGATGTGCGAGGATGCGTAGCGAGGGATGTGTTTGTTACGATCCAATAGAATCACTTCATTTACCCAGCCTTGTTCAGCCCAGCTCTGGTGTAAACGGCTCAGCGGGGCGAGGTTTTTGTACATACAAAACAAGGGAAGAATGTGTGCGAAGGATGTATTCGAGGACTCGGTGCGAGATATGTGTTATCTACTACGCCACACATCCTCGCACCGCTTAGCGGCCTAACACATCTCTGGTGAAAACGCTCATACCATTCCACAGCCTCGCTACGCATCCTCGCACCGCCAGCTACCTCAGACATCTCTGGTGGAAACGCAGCCTTAGGCTTTGGCTTTACTCTCAGCTACAGCCTTAAATATTGATTTTTTGTTAAGCAAGTCGGAAAAAAGCGCACCTGAAGCACCTGCTTTATCCGCGTGCGCTGATGTAATGGTTAGTGATACGTAAATATATTTTGGCTTTATAAAAATATAGAGATCTTACCTCCACCTAAAAAAAGGCCGCGTACCATAGGTCTATTTCTTACACATAAAACCATACATTTTGTGACAAAAAATATTGATATTTAAAAAGTGATTTATAAGCGTCAATATTAGGTATGGCATATTAATCCTTCCGTACGAAAGTTATTTCATCATCATGACAATTTTATAAAGATAAACTTTGCTCTTTATAGCATGTTATTTGGACGCATAGTTTAAGAGATAATGAAAAATTAAAATAATTCGACACTCACACACACTATCTTATTTTATGCCGCACTTGTAGTTGAATATAGTATGTGCCATATCGATTGAGAAAAACGGACAATGACCTCAGATATGAGCCGAGTGTCAAAAGGCGTAACTTACAAAATCTCAATTTAGATGTGATAACAATATTTAAATATTGATATTATTCCCACTTCTAGGTCAGCACATATGTTTTGTTTTTTTGTTTCTTAAATAATATTGTCTGTGGTTCCTATAAACATAGTAAAATCTTACGGTACATCGCGAAAAATGTGTTATATTTTATATTTCAATTTATGGTAAGTAACGCAGCAATTCATTTAATAACAGTTTCATATTAAAAAAATATTTGAAGCAATATAATCACCATATTGAGCTTTTGCAAATTCATCCCTTTAAAATAAACAAAACGCGCGTTACGTCAGTTCGTTCTAAAAGAAACGTGACAATGGCAGCCAGAGATGCGTCACCTTTTTTGGGCCGGTCCGCCATTTTGTTTTCATTCGTGTTCGGATAGCGCTTGCGTGTGTACGTCTCGGGTAATTCATAGCATTCATTGCATTGTTTTAGTTGAGTTTTTACTGTTAAATTTGTTATATCGTTAAGTTTTTGTTTTTTGAATCTGTTATATTAGTTTTACTGTGACGGTCGTTACTAAATCGACATGAGTTCAGGAGAATTTGGTGAAGGACCCGGTCCTTCAACATCAAGTGGAAAGAGACGTCGCCGACCCATAATAAACGTAGCAGGTACGTACAAATAGGTACAAATGCGACGACGTAGCCTTTCTATTTCTTAAAGCGCTCTTTTTATGTGACCATGTGGTATTTATTTTCTAAAACAATATGTATTTATGTGATGTAGTACTATGGTAGTATATTTTTGTCATTTATTTACAGGCCCATCTTCTGGAGCACCTTTAACGTCACCAGTAAAAAAGAGAAAACCTACCACTTTGTCGGTCGGGGAACAAGAGATTATCATTAATGTATACAAATATGTCAAAAACACCTGGCCCGAAGACGTGTATCCTTCAAACGTTAATATGGTAGAAAAGGTTTCGGAGATCTCAGGAGTCAGCAAGAGCACTATATATCGCGTATTAAGCGTGTATAGAGATTCCCATAAAATACCAGAAAAGGGAATAATTAATAAAAGAAAAAAGTCTGTAATTGACAAGTTGGACGATTTTGATAAATCGGCTATAAGAGCGAAAGTGCATCAGTTCTTTCTTGCAGGAGAATTACCGACTTTAGACAAAATTTTGCTCAGTATAAATCAAGATGACCAGTTGCCAAACTTGAGCAAAACTTCCCTGCGACGTGTGTTGCGCCATTTAAAATTCAAATATATAAAGAGAAACAGAAAAAGTGGTCTAATAGATCGCCCAGAGATAGTTCTGTGGCGTACCAGATATTTGAGAGAAATACAAATATTAAGAAACGAGGGACGTAACATTTTTTACCTTGACGAAACATGGATTAACGCAGGTCATACTATGGGAAAGGTATGGGAAGACACCACAATTGAATCTTCTCGTCAATCACGGTTAGAAGGCTACTCTACTGGCGCGAAAGCCCCTTCGGGTAAAGGAAAGCGATTAATAGTTGTACACGTTGGCAATGAAAATGGCTTTTTGGAGGGATGTGATTGGGTATTTGAATCATCATCTACTGGTGACTACCATGAGAGTATGGACGCTCTCCATTTCGAGGACTGGTTTAGAAAAGTAATAGAAAAACTGCAAAGCGGCGATGTCATAGTTATGGATAACGCTAGTTACCACTCCAGACGTTTAGAAAAAACCCCAACAATGTCTTGGCGGAAACAAAATATGCAGGAATGGCTAGAATCTAAACAGATCGCATACGTGCCCTCGGACACAAAGACCCACTTAATGGAAAAAATAAAGGCAGTTAAAGATAACTATCGAAGTTACGTCACCGACGAGATGGCAAAAGAAAAAAGCATCACAGTGGTAAGGTTACCTCCTTATCACTGTGAGCTTAACCCCATTGAACTTGTGTGGGCAGATGTGAAAGGGTACGTTGCACGAAAAAATACAACTTTCAAGTTAAAAGATGTTAAAAATTTACTTAAAGATGGTTTAACTCAAATCACGCCAGATAAATGGAAAAACTGTGTTCAGCATGTCCTTAAGGTTGAACAAAAAATGCGTGGCATGGATGATAGAATTGACCAAACTGCAGATCGCTTTATAATTAATGTTACAGATAGTTCATCAAGTGAAGATACGAGTGATGATTGCACCGAATAAAAATAAAGTTCTTATATAATATTAAAAATAAAGTTTTATCTTTTGCATAAGTACGTACTTATTCGATGTCGTTATCACTCGAATCTTTATATGTGTTATAAATTAATGTTTTTTGTTGTTAAATGAATAAAGTACTTTATAACAATAGATGATTTTTCTTCTACAGCGATCTTTCACATAACTTTTTAATAATAGTTAATAAATATATATTATATCAATCATTATAAAAAAATCATTATAAATAAAGAAAGTACTACATATAAAATGTGCCTATATATTGAAGGTTTGTAACCCCTGGTTAAACGACCGAAAGGTCATTGTCCGTTTTTCTCAATCGATTTGGCACATACTATAGTACATTTCATTACGAGTGCGGACAGCCTGTCATTGCAAAGAGTTCCGACAAATGTCTACCCGAGCCGAGGCGCAGCCGAAGGTGAGGGTTGACAGTCGGAACAAGTTGCAATGACGGTTCCGCACGTGTACTGAACAACTATTTTTAATACAGTTGCGAAAAAATGAAGCAATTTAATAAAGAACTACTTTTTTAAACCATATTTCAATTTATTACAATTGTGCCCAGAAATCCCTGTCGTCTCCTTTATTTAATTTACTTTGTTAGATGGCGGAATAACCATTTCGTTTATTAGAGATGTAAAATATCCAGACCTGCAAGGGGTCTAGTAATTCAATCGCATCTTTCACAAAGTTGGCCACAGAAACGTTAGACTGGACTAAGACTTTTAAATACCTCGCAACTTTCTCCTTCTTCCTCTGCAACCCGCTGGCAGACATCGCGAGCTCCAACTTGCGCTTGTTTTCGCCCGCAGTCACTATTGTGCGAGTTGGCGATGGTTTTATTGCATCTTCTCCACCCTCTAAAAATATAAAATGTCTGTTGGCATCATCATAATCACAAATGTCCAAAAACGTATTTTTTGATAACCAAATTAAACAACTATATTCTAAGATATCGCAATATTCTTTCATTAATTAAAACATAGGGAGGCTAAATTCAGTTAACATAAAGTATGAATGATATAGCAGTAAATCAAGTTTACGTGTAAATTAAGTTACGGGCGCGGGTGCGGGCACAGTCTCGGGCGGGTACTTAGCACAGTAATTATGCCACACAGTCGTATTTTCATTTGCGATATTTACTGTTATTAGGCAAATAAAAATTAAATTACAATCTTATTTTAGATATATAAACTTCAAATTACGTTGAAAACGAATGCACATAAATAAAACAGCGTTTATTTCGTCACGTAAAACAAAATCAGTGTTAGATTGTCGAAAACAACATTTGCGATTTTCAAAAAAAAAAAGACAACTAGCCTTCTCGCTCGCTCGCATATGACTGAAGGAGTTGCGGACAATTGACCGTAGCTTAGTGTGCATTGTATTAAGTTCGCAGAGCCCGTCTATATAGCAGTATATATAGAAGTCTTTGAAAATCGTGTACAAAGATGTGAGTGTTCAATACCTGTCCAGTTAAATAAGTGAAGTTTAAATTGCCAGTCAAATTAGTTTATTAGAACGATGTTAGAATTTGGCGGATGGGGGCTAGGCGAGAAAAAATGTAAGATTTTTCGTCACGACCCCTTCTGACGTAGTGTAGACGTAGTGCCTTGACGGCTATAAGGAAGCAAGATGGAATAATATCCATCTCCCTCGTACTTTATCTTATCTTGCCATGAAAGGAATATTATTTTAAATGACGCTTCTTTTTAATAGACTCTAGTAAATCATTTATTTGTTAATCAATAATATAGTACGTTTATCAATAATAGATTATTATATACCGAGTGACGATAAAGTTATCACATTAAATGAAAAGACGTATTCTATATATATATTTCTTTAAACATACACAACTAAAAAAATATATAACAATTAATATTTTAGTCGCCGCAGCATTTTTTCGTTTTAATATTAAATAACGTCATGTAAATGCACACAGCTATCACCTGATGAATACTAGAAGGTCAAAGACCCATGGCGTTCGAAGGCGAATATAGGTAGCTATTTAAACGTTGCCAATTGAAAATACTACTAAAGAAAAAGTCAAGCAAAAATGTACTTACGGCTAACAATTTAAGGCATAACATTATGCGCGAAATTAAAAAACAAAGGGACCGCACGATGCGGGTGTGTCAAAACAAATTCAAGCGAAAATTAACTTAAAATAAAGAAGTTAAGGCATAATTCTCTGTTCACGCAAAAGCGTTAGTGTCAGGCATCGACGTTAGATGGCACTCGGCTCGGTCGATACGGAATGACGTTCGTGCGTGTTGAACGTCCGAGCTTGCTGAAAGGTGGGAGTCGAGAGCGAAAGATTAGAAGTTTTCTTCGCGTCGAAAGAGAAGGCAGTCCGTTTGTTTGGGAGCTCTTAGATCTAATTTTATGTTAGGCGCGTATAGTAAATATACCACTGGGAATGGTAGCGCGTGTTGAGAGTTTACCCGGGACTTTAGGTTTAACGCAGAATCTGTATAAGTGGATTCGACTGTATTAGTTACTAGTGCGGTAGTTAATATTCTAGAAATAACGGTGACCTTTGACCCGTACGTTCTGTGTTCATTTTCGCGAGTCAATCGTAACAAAGGAAGAAAGTGACTGCGGAAGGCGACCTTAGCTTGGAGAGGAGCTGAGGGCCGAACTGCTGCAGGGGGAACGGTCAAATAAGGTCAATAACACTACCAGCCACACCCTATTTGGGTGACATCACTGACCCTTACTTTCTAGCACAATACATCCACACGAGACCTGACCGAATCCTGAGGGACCAGTCGCCTTGAATAGAGGTAAGTAAGCTCTGTTCAATAATTGTAACGCTCCCCCCGGATTGTTTAGTGTAATTAGACTTTTAACCCGTGGCGTGAGGACGCCCGACCAGCCTCTGCCCGTAGCTTCTTCGTCTATGGGCCGCGAAGGAGTCTACTCCTGGGATGGGCAGCTGTTGGCCGTAACATTTGGTAGCAGAACGCGGTGCTGGGATCGATTCCCGGTCGATCCACCGACCAATGTATTTGATAAAAATTAAATAATTTTGGTGGCAGGGAGCGTTGGGTTGATTGGTTTAATTTTGTGTCTACAATCACGCTCGTCCGTAATACGTAAAAATATTTTTTTTTATTATATACGTAATAATAAAATTCCTTTCTTTGTTAGCTTGCTTTGTTGTTTGCGGGTAAATTTGAAAAACCACGCCCGGTTCGCGCGCAAGCGGGAGATTGCGTCATGTAGGTAGATGGTTATTTTTACGTAATCAGTTAATTATCGTTGTCGGATGGTTGTAGTGTATTACTTATCGAAGGGTCGATTTCCGAGCAAGGTATTTTTTGTTGATGTGTATCTTCGTTATGTATCTTTCGTATTGTAATTTGTATTTGAACTAAAGAGTGGTAATTTGTATTTACGTAATTTGAATTTAACTTGATTTGATCGCACTAGTATTTGTTATTGTTAATTTGATTTGCCTTTTCTTTTGTACTAACTTGTGTTTGATTTAATAAATAGCGGTTCTTATTTGTGTAATTTCTATTCAACTCGATTTGATAGGAACTGCATTGGTTAGCTGTTAATTTTTTTGTATTTTTTATTTGTTATTTTTGTAATTGTGCTCGAGCGGCGTCGTAATTTGTATTTAGTAGTGATGTCCTCGCCCAAGATGCTAATCCGTTGCCTGCGGACTGAGTTACGCTGGGCCACCAGCGCCCATGCTTTGATAGGTCGACCGGATAGGGTCCATAATTTGATGAAGCGGTTCGAGCAGGTCGATGCTCGAAGGGCTGCAGTGGAGGAGGCTTACGCTGAGCTCGAGGATTCGGATGTGGAAAAGGGAGTCCTGGACTCCTGCTTCGCAGACTACGAGCAGTTCTTGTGGCTCACGGACGAGTTGATCGAGGCTGAAGGCAGGTATGCCGAAGAGGCGCGTGAAGCTCGGACAAGTGGCGTGCCCGAGTCCGTTCGGAAGCAGCCTCAGCCGGAGCTGTTGGGACGACTCCCAACTCTGGACTTGCCAAAGTTCTCCGGGGTCCTTTCCGAGTGGCTGACCTTCGTTGGTCTTTTCGACGGCCTAGTGGACGCCCGGAGTGACTTGACTCCGAGCCAGAAGATGGCGTACCTCTTGGCCTCACTGGAGGGGGAGGCCCTGGGCGTTGTCAGCCATTTGAGCTTGTCGGACGACGCCTACCAGACTGCTCGGGACCTCCTAGCCAGAAGATACGCCAACGTCCGGCGAATTGCGGACGAACATGTTAAGCAGCTTCTGAGCCTCCCGCTGCTGAGTGACCGGGCCAGACTACGTCCGGACCTGTTGGATCCAGTCTTGGTGGCCTGTAATATGTTGAGGCGGCTGGATTTACCAGTGGGCGAATGGGCCTTCTTGTTGCTCCGCATCGTGCTGTCCCGTCTACCTCTCGACCTTCAAATGCATTTTGAGGAGAGGTACGGCGGGGACGAGGCCTCCTATATTCCGCCCTTCTATGACCTGCTGCGGTTTTTGGAGGAGCAGTGCCGGCAGATCGAGCACGCGGCGGGCACCGTCGACGACTTACGAGCCGTGCCCAGTGAGAGGCGAAATCCGCCGGGCAAGTCGTCGTCAACCCCCCCCTGCTCCTATTGTCGAGCATCTGATCACCGGGTAACGTCTTGCCCAAAATTATTGAGTGGGCCGGTTCCGGCGAGGCGAACTATCGTCAAGGAGCGCCGCTGGTGCTACTCCTGTTTGGAAGGGCACCTTCGGCGAGACTGTCCGCACCAGCGGCTCTGTCTGCATTGCCGGGGCAATCACCATGCCGTACTGTGCCTGGGTGCAAACGGCGTCTCCTTTCGGGGCGCTGCCAGGCCCTCGACCCCCACGGGCGGGGGCGCTCCGCCACTCCCTCTGACGGGCGACGCTCGGCGCCCGCCGGCTAGCCACCAGGCCCCTAGGTTTGAAAGGGGTCCCTCCCCCGACCAGTCGGGGGGTAATTCCCCCAGGGGCGGGGGTGTCATCACCCCCCCTCAGCGTGCGAAGAGGAACTTCACGGCCACTCATCGGTCCGCTGGACCCTTCCCACTCCCGTTAGCTGAGTGGCCGTGACTGGTGTACCACTGTACCCCATTTGATGGAGGCGGCCCTAGCTAGCTGCCGCCTTAGCTCCCACCATGGCTGCCTCTACTGAGCCTTAAGCCGTCAACAGTCCACTTGTCAAGCTGTTCTGTTGCCGACGGCCTCAGTGAGGGCGTACAACCCGAGTGGCGACCGTTAGCGGTTGCGCTCTGTCAGTATCGGGTTCACGCGGTGTGGCCTCCACTTGGTGGTGGGAAGATTAGGGCCCCCTGGAGCGTTGAATCACGCTCTCAAGGGGTATTAGATTTGGTTTGGTCGAGCACTTAGCTAAAAATTCTTTAAATTTAAATTAAAATGCTTTGAGTTTTCCGCGAAATTCATATTGTAGCGGTTGTGATTAAAAGAATTGAATTTAAAATACTCCTTTAAATGCTGCTGCATATGTTTTGTAAATACATTTGATCACTGCGTTTGTTGTTGCACGGAAAATGGAGATTAAATTGTGTGCCCTTTTTGAATGCTTGTGCGTATGCTTGTAATTGTATTTGATTGTCGCGCCTGTGCTGAAGGGAAGTTTGAATTCATTTGAAATTTGAATGGCGCTCTATTTTGAAAATTATGTATATGTTTGTGATAGTGTTTAATCATTTTGCTTTGTGATAAGGAAGATTGAAATTAGATAACCCTGTGGTTACCGAAGGAAATAGGAGTCAATTCTCTTTTGGTTTAGATTTTGTTGGCACTGTCTAAGATATTTATTTGAAATAAGAGATAGGGCTGTCCCTTACGTTTATTGTTTTGTTTACTTTGCCAAGTTGACCTATGGGCATCGGTGATTACTTGTTTTAATTAATTCTGTAATTGAACATTGATGCTTTTGAAAAATTAGTTGAAATATGAGCATAGGATCACCTGCTAGGGACCATCTGTGCGTTTCGTTCAGCTCTCCACAGACGACGTTCATGGGGAATTTGGGGGTGCTCTCTGCACTGAAGCTTGAAGGTCCCTCTGGGCCGCTTCGTGTCGCGTCGCTGTTTGCAGACCTGATCCGGTCGAATTACGGAACTAATCATAGGAGCGCAGATAGGTGTTTGAAGGAGGTCGTCTGACTTCTGTCTAGGAATAGGACTTATTTATGTGCTGCGATGTCCAGGAAGGGCATCCAGTTCAACTCTCCGGCTAGCCCACGTTGGGGCTGCAATTTTGGGGCGTTGGTTAGTGTTGCAAGATCTGATTGGGTGCGTAAGGTGGCCTAGTTTGGTTGTAGATTCGATCTTGCAACTTGCCGTCGCGACCCTGTCCCGCTGACCGGTTTGCTCGCGGACCTAAATCCTTATGTCCGGGACGGGGGTTTGTTCACGCAAAAGCGTTAGTGTCAGGCATCGACGTTAGATGGCACTCGGCTCGGTCGATACGGAATGACGTTCGTGCGTGTTGAACGTCCGAGCTTGCTGAAAGGTGGGAGTCGAGAGCGAAAGATTAGAAGTCTTCTTCGCGTCGAAAGAGAAGGCAGTCCGTTTGTTTGAGAGCTCTTAGATCTAATTTTATGTTAGGCGCGTATAGTAAATATACCACTGGGAATGGTAGCGCGTGTTGAGAGTTTACCCGGGACTTTAGGTTTAACGCAGAATCTGTATAAGTGGATTCGACTGTATTAGTTACTAGTGCGGTAGTTAATATTCTAGAAATAACGGTGACTTTTGACCCGTACGTTCTGTGTTCATTTTCGCGAGTCAATCGTAACAAAGGAAGAAAGTGACTGCGGAAGGCGACCTTAGCTTGGAGAGGAGCTGAGGGCCGAACTGCTGCAGGGGGAACGGTCAAATAAGGTCAATAACACTACCAGCCACACCCAAATACACATCACTGACCCTTACTTTCTAGCACAATACATCCACACGAGACCTGACCGAATCCTGAGGGACCAGTCGCCTTGAATAGAGGTAAGTAAGCTCTGTTCAATAATTGTAACGCTCCCCCCGGATTGTTTAGTGTAATTAGACTTTTAACCCGTGGCGTGAGGACGCCCGACCAGCCTCTGCCCGTAGCTTCTTCGTCTATGGGCCGCGAAGGAGTCTACTCCTGGGATGGGCAGCTGTTGGCCGTAACATTCTCTATGCGCGAAGTGACAAGAAATGGGACGGAGTGTCAAAATTCATATTTACGTCTGGCGCGTGCGACTGATAGTCCGACGCCGGCGTCCTTGGGGATCGTTCATGAGTCGCTTGACCTAATTTTCGTTTTTAAGTTTTAACACGTCCTTTAAGTTTTAATTGTTGTTTTTTTTTAGTTTTGTGGACATTTTAATAAGTTTCTTAATTTGTTTGTGATAGAACACGTTAATAATACGCTAGAGTAGATATTTAATAACTTAGTGATGTGACAGCCCGTGCGCAATTGCACGCTTTTATTTTTTTAACGTCTTAACTTATTTTAAATTTTAAGATGCTTTGCATCACAATTTCACGTCGTCAGAATACACCGACATGATGTTTTTTTTTTCAAAATTTGATTTGTTTTGATTATTAAACTTGAGTGATTTCAAGATTAAAGTGATTATTTGGATAAAAACATTACCATGAAATTTATGATTCGTTGATAACATCGGATTTGCATAAAGCGCGCCTAATTATCTATATATGGTCAACTGTAGGTATTATAATTACCTATGTCGATGTCACGTGAGCACTGAGCGCTGTTGCCAGTTTTACAGGTCGCTTCAGGTCAGTAAACTTATATTATCAAGGATGATTTATTTCTTGTCAATTTTTTACGCTATTTATTTTGTTTGAAAAATGATTTTTTTATTTTCTTTTATTATTGTTTATTTTATTATTATAACAGGCAATATATCAACTTGTATTAACTGCTGTGCTATTTAACGTGATAACCTAGGCGCCACCCAGTATATTATATTAATAATAGATATTTCCATTAGAGGCGTTAGTAGCCTAATGGCAGAGCGCGGACCGCGAACTTAAAGGTCTTGGGTTCATTCTACTACTGTCCTGAACTTCTAACATAAGCATTTTAAGCTTACTAGAAGTGGTTTAAGGGAATATTAATAATGTTTAATAGCATGACTAGTATTGAAAAAAAAATACTACGAAAGGAACTTCGTTCCAACCGAGTGTTCCACGACACTCACTTAACTTTTTTTAATGTCATAAATGTTAACAAAAGTCACAAGCTGTTAGTTTTCTAATTCGTGTTTTCTTACCAGCGACCAGCTCTAGAATTCTCTTCTCCGCAGAGTTGCTTGGCTCGACAGGCATAGATGTTGAGCTCGTTAGGTCTGTGCAACTTTCTTCTGGTCCCAGTTCATTCTGACAATAAAATAAAATTTTAACGTTCATGTATTTTTTTTTATTATTATATCACTAACTACTGTAGGCGACATCGAGGAAATCTGAGGAAAGTGGCACTTACAGAGGAGTGCAGCGTCAATTGTCTATAATTCAGATTGTCTATGTGTGGACAAGGCAACATAAATTGAGATGAAAAGTTGATCTACTTGGTGCAAAAATATGAATATTTGTAGCCAAAAACTACAGTGACAAATTTGAAAAATATTAGACAGTGAAAAGTTTGTAGAATAAAATTTATTCGAAATTAGCGAGAATTCTCGAGCATTCTCACTACTTCGCTTGCTATCTCGGGTCGGGCATCGTAACAAAATTGACAATTCTCTCCCTCCGGCAGCAACTGAAGTAGAACTAATCGGTCTCATTATCTGATTTAGGTCTGGTATTTTACGAATTTAATGTCTTTGTTGTCTAAGACGTACCGGAAACAGAGAAAAGAGTCGAGTCGAAACACTAGCGTGCAGTGTACTCCCGCCGTTATTTGTGTGAATTTGATTATGCAATAACGCCCTGGGCGTTGCTGTTGTTGCATGTTCGACTTTGCACTGGGCGCCTTCCTTGTATTGACCTGTAATACTACCTGTAGTACTATTTGTATTTGACCTAAATCGTGCAAAACAGCTCGTGCGATCTGTTGGCAACGTGCGACTCAAGGAAGCCGCAGCCAGGAGGCCGCACTCACCTCGGCCGGCACCACGACGGAGTTGCCGTGCGCGGGCGCGGCGGGCGCTAGCGACAGCAGCAGGTCGAGCCGCACCGGCGTCTCCGCGGCCAGCGCCTCGCCAGCCGCAGCGTGCCGCAGCGGGCCGCAGCGGGCCGCACTCACCTCGGCCGGCACCACGACGGAGTTGCCGTGCGCGGGCGCGGCGGGCGCCAGCGACAGCAGCAGGTCGAGCCGCACCGGCGTCTCCGCGGCCAGCGCCTCGCCAGCCGCAGCGTGCCGCAGCGGGCCGCAGCGGGCCGCACTCACCTCGGCCGGCACCACGACGGAGTTGCCGTGCGCGGGCGCGGCGGGCGCCAGCGACAGCAGCAGGTCGAGCCGCACCGGCGTCTCCGCGGCCAGCGCCTCGCCAGCCGCAGCGTGCCGCAGCGGGCCGCAGCGGGCCGCACTCACCTCGGCCGGCACCACGACGGAGTTGCCGTGCGCGGGCGCGGCGGGCGCTAGCGACAGCAGCAGGTCGAGCCGCACCGGCGTCTCCGCGGCCAGCGCCTCGCCAGCCGCAGCGTGCCGCAGCGGGCCGCAGCGGGCCGCACTCACCTCGGCCGGCACCACGACGGAGTTGCCGTGCGCGGGCGCGGCGGGCGCCAGCGACAGCAGCAGGTCGAGCCGCACCGGCGTCTCCGCGGCCAGCGCCTCGCCAGCCGCAGCGTGCCGCAGCGGGCCGCACTCACCTCGGCCGGCACCACGACGGAGTTGCCGTGCGCGGGCGCGGCGGGCGCCAGCGACAGCAGCAGGTCGAGCCGCACCGGCGTCTCCGCGGCCAGCGCCTCGCCAGCCGCAGCGTGCCGCAGCGGGCCGCAGCGGGCCGCACTCACCTCGGCCGGCACCACGACGGAGTTGCCGTGCGCGGGCGCGGCGGGCGCCAGCGACAGCAGCAGGTCGAGCCGCACCGGCGTCTCCGCGGCCAGCGCCTCGCCAGCCGCAGCGTGCCGCAGCGGGCCGCAGCGGGCCGCACTCACCTCGGCCGGCACCACGACGGAGTTGCCGTGCGCGGGCGCGGCGGGCGCCAGCGACAGCAGCAGGTCGAGCCGCACCGGCGTCTCCGCGGCCAGCGCCTCGCCAGCCGCAGCGTGCCGCAGCGGGCCGCAGCGGGCCGCACTCACCTCGGCCGGCACCACGACGGAGTTGCCGTGCGCGGGCGCGGCGGGCGCCAGCGACAGCAGCAGGTCGAGCCGCACCGGCGTCTCCGCGGCCAGCGCCTCGCCAGCCGCAGCGTGCCGCAGCGGGCCGCAGCGGGCCGCACTCACCTCGGCCGGCACCACGACGGAGTTGCCGTGCGCGGGCGCGGCGGGCGCCAGCGACAGCAGCAGGTCGAGCCGCACCGGCGTCTCCGCGGCCAGCGCCTCGCCAGCCGCAGCGGGCCGCAGCGGGCCGCACTCACCTCGGCCGGCACCACGACGGAGTTGCCGTGCGCGGGCGCGGCGGGCGCCAGCGACAGCAGCAGGTCGAGCCGCACCGGCGTCTCCGCGGCCAGCGCCTCGCCAGCCGCAGCGTGCCGCAGCGGGCCGCAGCGGGCCGCACTCACCTCGGCCGGCACCACGACGGAGTTGCCGTGCGCGGGCGCGGCGGGCGCCAGCGACAGCAGCAGGTCGAGCCGCACCGGCGTCTCCGCGGCCAGCGCCTCGCCAGCCGCAGCGTGCCGCAGCGGGCCGCAGCGGGCCGCACTCACCTCGGCCGGCACCACGACGGAGTTGCCGTGCGCGGGCGCGGCGGGCGCCAGCGACAGCAGCAGGTCGAGCCGCACCGGCGTCTCCGCGGCCAGCGCCTCGCCAGCCGCAGCGTGCCGCAGCGGGCCGCAGCGGGCCGCACTCACCTCGGCCGGCACCACGACGGAGTTGCCGTGCGCGGGCGCGGCGGGCGCCAGCGACAGCAGCAGGTCGAGCCGCACCGGCGTCTCCGCGGCCAGCGCCTCGCCAGCCGCAGCGTGCCGCAGCGGGCCGCAGCGGGCCGCACTCACCTCGGCCGGCACCACGACGGAGTTGCCGTGCGCGGGCGCGGCGGGCGCCAGCGACAGCAGCAGGTCGAGCCGCACCGGCGTCTCCGCGGCCAGCGCCTCGCCAGCCGCAGCGTGCCGCAGCGGGCCGCAGCGGGCCGCACTCACCTCGGCCGGCACCACGACGGAGTTGCCGTGCGCGGGCGCGGCGGGCGCCAGCGACAGCAGCAGGTCGAGCCGCACCGGCGTCTCCGCGGCCAGCGCCTCGCCAGCCGCAGCGTGCCGCAGCGGGCCGCAGCGTGCCGCAGCGGGCCGCAGCGGGCCGCACTCACCTCGGCCGGCACCACGACGGAGTTGCCGTGCGCGGGCGCGGCGGGCGCCAGCGACAGCAGCAGGTCGAGCCGCACCGGCGTCTCCGCGGCCAGCGCCTCGCCAGCCGCAGCGTGCCGCAGCGGGCCGCAGCGGGCCGCACTCACCTCGGCCGGCACCACGACGGAGTTGCCGTGCGCGGGCGCGGCGGGCGCCAGCGACAGCAGCAGGTCGAGCCGCACCGGCGTCTCCGCGGCCAGCGCCTCGCCAGCCGCAGCGTGCCGCAGCGGGCCGCAGCGGGCCGCACTCACCTCGGCCGGCACCACGACGGAGTTGCCGTGCGCGGGCGCGGCGGCCGCCAGCGACAGCAGCAGGTCGAGCCGCACCGGCGTCTCCGCGGCCAGCGCCTCGCCAGCCGCAGCGTGCCGCAGCGGGCCGCAGCGGGCCGCACTCACCTCGGCCGGCACCACGACGGAGTTGCCGTGCGCGGGCGCGGCGGGCGCCAGCGACAGCAGCAGGTCGAGCCGCACCGGCGTCTCCGCGGCCAGCGCCTCGCCAGCCGCAGCGTGCCGCAGCGGGCCGCAGCGGGCCGCACTCACCTCGGCCGGCACCACGACGGAGTTGCCGTGCGCGGGCGCGGCGGGCGCCAGCGACAGCAGCAGGTCGAGCCGCACCGGCGTCTCCGCGGCCAGCGTCTCGCCAGCCGCAGCGTGCCGCAGCGGGCCGCAGCGGGCCGCACTCACCTCGGCCGGCACCACGACGGAGTTGCCGTGCGCGGGCGCGGCGGGCGCCAGCGACAGCAGCAGGTCGAGCCGCACCGGCGTCTCCGCGGCCAGCGCCTCGCCAGCCGCAGCGTGCCGCAGCGGGCCGCAGCGGGCCGCACTCACCTCGGCCGGCACCACGACGGAGTTGCCGTGCGCGGGCGCGGCGGGCGCCAGCGACAGCAGCAGGTCGAGCCGCACCGGCGTCTCCGCGGCCAGCGTCTCGCCAGCCGCAGCGTGCCGCAGCGGGCCGCAGCGGGCCGCACTCACCTCGGCCGGCACCACGACGGAGTTGCCGTGCGCGGGCGCGGCGGGCGCCAGCGACAGCAGCAGGTCGAGCCGCACCGGCGTCTCCGCGGCCAGCGCCTCGCCAGCCGCAGCGTGCCGCAGCGGGCCGCAGCGGGCCGCACTCACCTCGGCCGGCACCACGACGGAGTTGCCGTGCGCGGGCGCGGCGGGCGCCAGCGACAGCAGCAGGTCGAGCCGCACCGGCGTCTCCGCGGCCAGCGTCTCGCCAGCCGCAGCGTGCCGCAGCGGGCCGCAGCGGGCCGCACTCACCTCGGCCGGCACCACGACGGAGTTGCCGTGCGCGGGCGCGGCGGGCGCCAGCGACAGCAGCAGGTCGAGCCGCACCGGCGTCTCCGCGGCCAGCGCCTCGCCAGCCGCAGCGTGCCGCAGCGGGCCGCAGCGGGCCGCACTCACCTCGGCCGGCACCACGACGGAGTTGCCGTGCGCGGGCGCGGCGGGCGCCAGCGACAGCAGCAGGTCGAGCCGCACCGGCGTCTCCGCGGCCAGCGCCTCCGCCACCTCCAGGCACGATGTCGAGCATCCCGCGTTCACCCAACTGCAAAATACACACCATATAATATTAAAGTGCAGTGCGTGTCCGAATAAAATATGACTAATGTTCTAATCGGATTTTCCAATTGTATAATATTTATACCCAGCACTACCAACGTACTAGAGTCAATTTTTTGTTCATTTTTAATATTGTTTTTATTTTTAATTTAATGTTTTTTTTCCTATTTATTGGCCTGCACGGTTTGTGCGTCAGCCATGTTTCCATGTTTTCCATTTTTCAGTGTATAATTATTAACCTTCGTAGTACAAATGTATAATTATATGTTGTTGATGCGACACATTGTGAAGTCCTCGGGAGATTTTGACGGCAACTTGAGCCAGCAAACAGTTGGCAATGGTATCTCAAGGCGCCTAAGCAGACAACCTTATATTGAGAATCACATCACCATTAGAAAATCGCACTACCTTTACATATCAAAGTCCACTTCAAACCATTATTTAAACAATAATACAGGAGCAGCATACCGCCGCCGGTCAAGTTCCCGCCAAAACTCCAATTTAATGTTAATTGAATAAGAAAATTCTAACCTGGAATGGCGTGGCATTGGCATCTCACAAGATCAGAACTGTCACGGGCCGATAAATGAACAAATATGTTAAAATATTATGAACTTTAAAAGATTGCACCTGTGCCTATTATAATATCAAACCAAGAAAGAAAAAAAAACAGAACAATACATTTCAAGTGACGCCGAAACCGAAAGTAAGCAATACATGATTTTTTTTTGATTTCTTCGTTACTATAAATGTATGGTAGTGTTCAGTCTATCTTTTTTTGATGATCTGAGATTACAATAGACACAGGTGCAGCCCTTGCAGTAATTTGGGGATAGAATATTTTTACCTGTATATGTATTAAATATATAAAATATATTTGTATAACTATAACACAACAGTAATTAGTAGCCATTTTTAGTAAGAAAATAAAACAAGGAAACATCAGCATGCATTGCTTCATGACAGTGAACGTAGATGTGGCTATGACATTAAATGTAAATGTCATATTGTATTACTTACGTATGATCACAGATGTAGGCGATGTCCGCGCGCTTCAACGGGTCTACTGTGAGCATGTCTCTAATCAATGGCGACGCAGCTGAAAATAACAAATAAGAATTTGATCGTGTGACCCTGTGCAGCTTAAACTTAAAATAATGGCTGGATTTTGCATTGGAGATGACATTGATTTACATTAATACCACTTGTTTTTATTTTATACGATTTTAGAACTTGATATTATATAACATTTTGATAAAACACTCAACAATTCTTACAGTTTCAATTTTAGTTGAATATATATAATAGTCAATACAGATTTGGAAATATTCTAAGACTGATTTTTAGATAACATGATTAATTCTAATCTAATTTTAGTGTGAGACTATGGGTTTAATTTAATTTTCTTTTGATAAAAAGGTGATATATGCTGACGTTTAAAACGTTACGTACTAGATGGATTCTTAGGTTCGTAGTAATCGCCGTTGCTGATTTGTCGGACTAGACGCTTGAAGTTAGAGCCGTCGAACGGCATAGCTCCGTAGACTAGAGTGTACAGCAGCACCCCCAACGACCAACAATCCACCTGATGGAAACAAAGCGATTAAAAACTATTTCTGTGCATTTGCCCTCTCTTGGTTTTAATATAATTGACAAACTCAAGAAGTCGTTATCAATGGTAAAGGTTGTTCCGGATCGGTAATATCAATGGGCGTTCCTCAGGGCTCGATTCTTGGCCCATAATCTTAATCTATATTAATGAGTGAAATACCTTATCTTGTACGGGACAATCACGATATAGTATTATTTGCTGATGATACCTCTTTAATTTTCAAACTCAAACTACAGTCAATAAATATTAGTAGTAGTACATTGGTTTAACGCCAACAATTTGCTTTTAAACGGCAATAAGACAAAAAAATGTAATAAATTTACAATACCCAATGTTATACATTCAAATACGAATGTGTTGTAAAATGGGAACGAGATGAGTCTTTTCGATATCACTGTTTTTCTTGGTGTTACTAATGACGCGAAGCTTCAATGGGACTCCCATATATCTAAATTAGCAGGCAGACTTAGTTCTGCAGCATATGCTGTAAGAAAGATTAGAAGTCTCATCAATGTTGAGACAGCTAGATTAGTTTATTTTAGTTACTTTCATAGCGTGATTTCTTATGGAATTTTGCTATGGGGTAATGCGACTAACATTGAAGCCATATTTGTTTTGCAAAGAGAGCCGTATGGGCGATTAATAACTTAAATTGTAAAGAGTCCCATAGCGAAAAATTTTAACAAATAAACATATTAACTTTTTAACGATTTAGAAACAATATTTGTATGATTTATAAATTAGTTGTTATGAACTAAGTGTTTATCTATGTGCAATTTAAGCGTTATATGAAACGCCCCCACAAATCAGTTACGTGGGGTAGTTTTATTACGGTTTATTTTAATTATGACAAAGGTCAATGACCAAAATCAGAATCGCTTTATAATAAAAGATATAGCCACAAAAATACTCATAAATTATAAAATATTTTTTTAACTTTTCTTAGTTTCACTTGATCGAAATCGTATGTGAGTTTAATATTTTGTTTCTAATTAGTTATTTATTCGATTTTATTGCATTATTTTTTAAATGGCGTACTGTAGAGAAAGCTGTGTTGCCAATTTTAAGAACATCCCCATAATTCGCCTTAACTGATAGTGTAAGGGCAGATGCTGAGTTTTAAAAATAATTTCTACTGTGACATTTTCCGCGTTATTAATATTTTAACTTTTAATAAACATAATTAAAATAATATTACTTCATCATCATCATTACAGCTCTTCACATGCCCACTGCTGAACATAAGCCTCCCCCAAGGAATGCCATAAAGCACGGTCCCGAGCCACCTGCATCCATTGACTTCCTGCATGTCTTACCAGGTCGTCACTCCATCTAGTGGGGGGACACTACACTTCACCTGCCGGTACGAGGCTGCCACTCGAGACCTTTTTGCCCCATCGGTTGTCGGTTCTTCGAGTTATATGGCCGGCCCATTGCCACTTCAGCATACTAATTCTTTGGGCTACGTCAGTTACTCTGGTTCTACTGCGGATATCCTCATTTTTAAGTCTATCACGCAGAGAAACGCAGTAGCTTGAAAACGTCTTTCAATGCAGCGGTGAAGAGTTTCGGGGATATTACGTCACCCTATCTTACACCTCTCTGCAGTTGGATAGGTATTATACTCTGGTTTTATACTCAGTTAGCCAACGTAACCCTACTATACAAGCACTTCAGCACTGATTGAATTGATTGAATTCGATATACCGACGGTCCACTTGGCACTGCTGAAGGGACCGCAGCACCGCCCAAATTTCGACTGAATCAAAGGCTTTCTTATAATACACATACGCAAGACAAAGTGGCACATTGTACTCTTCGGTCTTCTGTAAAATTTTGCCGAAGAGTGTGTATGTGGCCTATGGTGCTAAAGCCTTTTCGGAAACCGGTTTGTTTGGGAGGCTGGAAGTCGTCAAGTCTGCGTGCGAGACAAATCGTAATGATTCTCGAAAACAGCACGTAGACGCGGCTCAGACGGGAAGTTAGTCTGTAGTTCTTCAAGAGAGCCTTGTCGCCTTTCTTGAAGAACAACACCACCGCATTTCTGCTCCACGACTCCGGAGTGAGTAGTGCCACCATGGAGGACGGAATTAAAGATAAATTAAATATTACTAACTAATTAAAAATCTTTCTTTAGTTGGCAAATCACTTATGGTCAGGGTGATTTAGATTAACTGTTGGTAACACTACCACGGGCAAATGAAAGGGGAACTGTCAAAAGTGTCACTGTCAAGTCAAACAAAGCAACGTGTCGGCGCTATTTCATTCCTATAATCAAGCATTATTATTTTCTACTCCCTATGCCTACAAACCACCTACATTTAGTATGATCTACCTACCATTGTAATATTATTTACTTGGGATCATACATTGGTTTGTTGGAACTATTTTCTGTTGTCTTATGTGAATTCAAATCATGTTGTTCTAAGGACTTCTTTTTTTGGTAGAAGGTTTGTTACAAAACTAACCTTAAAACTTAACAGAAAATCAAAGAACTCCAAAACCCCCATAAAATAAATAGATAATTTTTATTTCCTTGGAAAGTAGGACTTTTTCTTTCTTTTATATCTAATTTATGGTATCATACAAAAATGTTTTAGGCGCAACGGCGGTCCATAAAAATGCAATCTCCTTTGTTTTTTGGATAAAAGTACTGTTAAGGATTTTATTGTGTTTAATTTAACTTATTTATACTTACTTTAATTATTTTTTCTTAATTAAGCTAAAATATTGTGCTATGCTAAATTTTTTTGGAAAATCACACAGGAATTAAAGACGATATAATATTACATACAGACTTTATCTTTTTGACATATTATATCGTCTTCCATTCCACCCCCCTCCCCCGCATTTTTGCTATGTATTATTAAAGGAGAGGCAGTGCCGCTCTACTAACAATATATTTACAAAACATTTTTTATTTTGACGTTTCTGTGTCTTCGTATACATATTTGCTTTTTCAAATACGCCATCAGGTTTTTAAGAGTTGGCCAAACTCAGCACGTTGGGCGTGAGATTTGGGGTCCAGCATTTTGGATTGAACGTTTGTTAATCGCCAGAAACTCGCCAGATAACAACAAAAGCATTTTAGGAAAAATATTATATAAAGTTAGCTCTATCATATAAATATAAAAGAGTTGAAACATGGCAACTTAGAAGGCCGGCGGTTTTGCGAACGCAATGTCAAACGCCGTCAACTTTTAATGATCCTATGTATAACCTAATCCTGTTTCTTAAATCCTATATTTTTCAGAATTTTTCAGAATTTTTTTATTATTATTTAAAATTTAAGGTCTACAGTATAATGTCATGGTAAAACTTGTTTGGTCAAAGCGTAAATAGATTGTTATTTTTTATATAATCGAAGTGAAAAATTAAAGAAAGAAGTGAAAGTTGTAGTCGACTAGAAAGTAAGTGGCCACTGCAGCCCATGGACATCTGTGTCCAAATTGAAATAAAGAAGTTCTCTGAGGACTAAGATGGAACGCCTCAGCCTATAACTATACAGGCTCTCAATACCCTTCATACCACAACCCAGCAGTGCAGAAATAGTTAAGAAGGTGGCAACTACCCAGACCCAGAAAAGGAGTCGTAACACCCAAGCGTGTAATTAATTACCTCAGGCCCGATATATGGTGTCCCTTTGACAATTTCGGGTGATGCGTAGAGCGGCGAGCCACAAAACGTAGAGAGTAATGAAGTCTCTTTAAAAACGTTTGACAGGCCGAAGTCTGCAATCTGTAAAATGATAAACGTACATGTTAATTATTTATCTTTTTTTATAGGATAAGGGTGACAAGCGAGCACACAGTCCACCTGATGGTAAGTGGTTGCTGTGGCCCATAGACATCTACATCTATCCTCGTATGCGAATCGGAGTGCAGATGCGTTGTGAGCCATAAGGACTAAGATGGAATGCCTCTTTTCCAGTAAAAACGAAGATTCATTAAAGATTTATTTTTCTTACGTTCTGTACTTATATTTGTTAAAACTTATATTAATATGCCATTATTATAGGAAAACTATACGGGGTGGCGATTAGGTTATCACATTAAATAACACAGCGGTATATACAGTTCATATATGTCGATTATAATAATAAAATAAACAATTCTACCACAATTAAAAAAATGCATTTTTTTTTCAAACAAAATAAATAGCAGTAAAAATTGACACGAAATAAATCAACCTTGATAATATTAGTTTACTGGCCAGAAATTACATGTAAAAGCGGCAAAAGGTGTAATTTTAATACACATACTATGATATAAACTATTTATTTAAAACCGAAGGTAAGACATAGACAATAATATAGAAATCATTATAGATTATTGAGAGATATCCAAAATTATGAAAACCATGCGTAAGATCTAATCGTTAGTTTATAAACTGTAATGATTGGAGTTGAAATTTTAATTTCTTCTTTATGTTTTCCAAGATCCCCAAGAGTTAATTAAGAATTAAATTTAACTTAAAGTAATAGATTTTACTCTTTTGATTTCAAATGTGATATATAAATTGTAAAAAAACTAACCTTAGCACTACCAGTGTCGTCCAGTAAGACATTTTCTAATTTTAAATCTCTATGGCAGATCTTGTGTATGTGACAGTAGTAAACAGCTGTCGCGATCTGTCGGAATAACCTGAAGCAATATGGGAATATCAGACAAATAATTTATAGGAAGGGCAATAACTTTAAAGAACATTTCATAAACATTATAATATTCAAAATCTTCGTTATTTCTATACTATTAAAACGAAAAAGTTATGTCACATTAATTCAAAGACAAAGTCATAAACTTTTTATTTCATTTAACCTTGTTTAAAAGTCTCATGAACGTAAAAATCTACACCGGTTCGTAAAAAAATAATTTCTTAGAGAGTTCAACAACAATAAACAGTTCGGGACTAATCGTCATAATGAAGTCAATATAATTTTTGTCAAACCTGGGCTGTTCGGGGTCCACTTTCCGTGGCGCTTTCTTAACTCCTAACGGGACTGTTGATCATGTGGACGTCATTATTCGACCCGAGGGTGAATGAATCCCAAGTCGAGCCAAAAACTGAGATATGAGTAAGGCCAAAATCTGTATCGATGTACAGTCGCAGTCAATAATAAGACTTATTTGGAGTTGACTGAAATGCAGACTATAACTTTCCGTTCACAATGTGACATTTTAAAGGAATTTACATGTATTAAACGGTTCAAACTAATAACGGCTTTACCTTCTAGCTTCTTCTTCTTCTAATACTTTCTTTTGACTGAGGTAGTCGTACAATTCTCCTCCAGAACAGTACTCCATCACAAGTATCATCTTCTCGCTATTTTCAAATACTGAAACATAAAAATAACTAAACTAAATATCGTTATAATCGTTAATCGGGGAGTTAACAAAGTTTAGACGTTATTTAAATAAGTTTTTATTTATCAACACAAAGTGTGCTAAGGGCCGTCATACATCGTAACAACTTAAAACCTCATTCGGTCTAGTTGTAGAAATGTGGGAAATATTATTCTATAGCTTATAGATTAATTATACTTTACTTAAACCAAATGACCACGTCATCTTTTACTAGGTGATAAAAGGTTACTTCCTTTCCTTCTCCTTCTGACTGCGAGTCCGTCTGGGTTGGAATCACACTTTTACGTATATTTGCCACAAAAAGCAATAGGTGCACTGCTGCGTTTTAGTCTGAAACTGTTCACTTCACAAGAGAGCCATTCCGTCATTCCGTCTTAGTTCTCAGAGGTGACAATGCATCTGCAGCCTTCTTTAAAGGAAGTTAGTTGCAGGTGTCCACGGGCTGCAGGATCCACTTACCGTCAGCTGGAGTGTAAGTTTGTTATTCGTTTGTCACTTCAATTTTATATAAAAAATCGTATTCTACTTTCATTCAATATTGTAAAAAAATCATAGATACGTGACACAAAACGAATTACAAAACTTCGTCTCACTTTGAGTCGAATTGAGTTGAGACGCTACAGGTGTTGACGACTATAAATTAATAGCAACACAAGTAGTTTGTAAATTTGTTTTTACCGACTGGGAATTTTATATAATTGTGTTTGCTATAAAAACTTTGGCACTGAAGATTATTATATATTCAAGGTAAATAAGTTCACGGAATTGAGGCCAATAACTATATTCAAACTTCATGTATTCGAACTTATTTTTCCTGAACCTTATATTCATTTGGATCCTTATACGTTATCGGCTTGGATACATGTCGGATAATTAATATAATATGGTGTCGAAAAATATATGCATCCTTTTATTTAAAAACTAAACAGAAATTGCGCTCTTGACTTCAACATCAGGTAAAAAGGTTCACGGAATGGAGACTATACCTATATTCAAACTTATTTTTCCTTAACGATATATTCTTGTACATTTTCAGATCTGTTAATACATATTATGCCGTCGAAATAAATTATTCAAACTTTTTTTTTAAAATAGAAATCGTGCTTATAACCTCAACATTACTGAGATTTTCTTTCAATGTTTTATTTTTTCGTTTATGAAATAAATAATTATTAACATAATAATTAAATTGAAATTATATTAATTTGGGCTCGTAGTGTGTGTGTTCCAAAATTTTAAAGCACCTCCTTTGTACGTAGCAACAGGCGCAACAACGCCGCCCTTTGCAAAGGACATTAAAAGTAGCACTTCAATTTTTCTTGGCTTTTTCCTTGAGCGTATGCAAATTTTTAAAACTTTCTTTCAATTATTCCAGCGAATTTCCTGTTATGCCTAGGCACACATCGCGATAACGCAAATATTCAATTTATGCCTCTTTCCACTTGACCGTATTCAACGAACAGCGGCCTATCGAAGAGACGTGTCAACTCTGTGTATCTTCTACCGCATATATCACCGGAAGTGCTGAGAGGAATTGTTCGGATAAATTCCAATTGCTGAATTCCACCATCGTACACTGCTACACAACTCGATATTCCATTCTCATCACCTCGATGCTGGCGGTCCACTACCGTGAAAATTACGCTGATTTTCTAACCCGCACGACAACACTGGAATTAACTGTTGCCAGCGGTTTTTCTGGACCGATATGACTTAGGGAATTTCAAAAAAAGAGCTTACTTCTTTTTAAAAGGCCGGTAACGCACCTGTATTTTCCCTGATGTTCCAGACGTTCATGGACGACGGAGATCATTTACCATCAGGTGAACCGTATGCTTATTTGCCTCCTCTTCTATAAAAAAGTTGTTCTAAGGTCCTAAGACTTCTACTAAATCATATTTTTTGACGTGATCGAAGTGTGTGCACCTTACCTTCTATTGCTTAATTAACAATAATTCAAACAGTACAAAAATATTATTTTGTTAAATTTGATCTTCTTTAGTCAGCTTCATTAGTACAGGTATAAATATATATACAAATAAATAAAATTGAAGTGTCTGTTTATAATGTCAAAATAACAGCTTTTTATTAATTGCATAATATGAAAGTATATTATACGGTACTTACAATAAAAAAAACAATTCTTAAAATTTTTGTCTGTCTGCTTGTACCGGTTAATCTGCGAAATGGCTGGATCGATTTTTACCGAACTTTCACAGACTATCTGTCTGTGAAAGTATAAGCATTATTAACTTAAACTAATTTTATTTTAGAAAAAGAATTAGGTTTCCGTGCAAAAAAATTAAAAGCTATGAAATACAACCGTAATGAATTCCACGCGAACGAAGCTAGTAATGTTATATATTATAACTTTTTAAACGCGCTAAACTTTATTATTTTTGTAGACAGATCGCACATACATGTCGTTCCATAGGGCATAGGGTGGCCGTACAATTATAGCTTTTACCGCCAGTATGGAATTTAATCCTTCATTTTAGCAACATCGCCCGACGGTATAATTATTATTAGAAGACTAAAAGGAGCAAGCGACGACATAATTTAATATGACCGCGTGAAACGTTCATGTAATACACGAGATTTGGATTTGTAACAAGTGGATATAGGCGTATAATTAATGATTATTATAATTATTTAAGTCCATCACATAATATCTACTGGTAAACACAGGCATCTCCTAAGGAAGGAATGACTATAAATAATGATGCAATTGTTATGAAATTCAGTATTTATTCTATTAACGAGTGTCTTAATCAGTATAGGTATAAAAGTCCCCCCCCCCCTCCTCTGGAACTTGATGGGGTGCCAATGAACTTATTGAATCGTACTCTCTACAATTCATTTATGCTCCCTCAATTCACACTCACAATTTGCTATGTTTAAGACGAAGAAGGATCTATATTCATGAAGTAATATATTTACTATTTCGACTGGCTCACCTTCGTAAATATGGACGATGTTGGGATGCCTCACAGAGGACATGATCTGTACCTCGCGGCGGATGCGAATGAGATCGGCTTCCGATTCGATTTTGCATTTTTTGATGGTCTTGATCGCGACCTCTTGTCCAGTCTTCTTGTTTATACCCAGCTGCACTTTGCCATATGTGCCTTGTCCTAATTTTCTAACTATGTCAAATCTATAACAAAAAGAGAAGAATAATGTAGAAAATTTATCATATCTAAATGTAGGGAACATTATATACGTTGTAGTGTCATGATGCAACGTATTATGTTTCCAAAACGGATGGCTCGGCTCGACCGGCATAGGATAACACCGCATCTGCAATTTGGTTTTTAACTGAGAATAGATGAAGGTTACATCTATGAGGTACGGCATTCATTTACCATCACGTGAACTGTGTGTTCGTTTGTCACCTTTAATTCTATATAATACTTTATTAGACAAAAATAGTACACATGTCCCGATTGAGCCTCAGTTCCTAAACTTGGAATAATAATATCTACTTCATTTTATTGAACCATCTTTAAATTGTTCAAATTAGTTGAAATAAAACTAATTTGAACAATACTAAAATAAAAATTTGTTATTAGTGTACAATCTAGTTTTTTTCTTAATTTGTGCTTGCGTTATTCTAGGTCAACGGGAAGCACCCTATGCGTTTTGATAGGTTTGCAAGTATCAAAATATATAAATGGCCGTATCTTTTGATTGCGTTGACTTAGAAGCTTGAATATTTTTTACCTTCAAGAGATGGTCTCTTATCGGAATTTAAATTTAATAGTAATTTCACCTTGATGGATGGCCTGTATTCATCAGGTGGTAATTCCTAAGAAAAAGCGTCTTATCAGACGGACAAACGGACGGACAACAAAGTGATCCTAGATAGTTTAGTTTAGTTTTTTTCTTTTGAGGTTCGATAGTATTCATAGCAAATGTATTCTATAAAAAATGCACATTTTTAATTTTATTTCGAGATATGATTTTAGTTAAGTTGATTATATAGAATTTTTTACCAAAATATCAAACCCTATCTGCTCATGGTGATTCAATCAATGCTGAATGTTGACTGAACATGGAAAACTAGTCTAGATGATATAATAATAAATATATTATGTTATGAATAAATGATTTGTGAAAACTGCGCATTGGAACAAAAAATGGTGTTTACAACGTGGAAATGCAAGGGAAACACGGAAAGCATAAAGCAATTAAAATATTTCATACTTCATGCACTCTTTTAATTTTAAAACAAATCGCACTTTGTAATAAAAAGCTGTTCGCATAGTAATTAAACCGGTTACAATTTACATTTGACAGTAGAAAAAATGACAAGAAAACTGTAGCGAAGTAACAAAATAAATTCGCCGCCATTGTTACACCAATAAGGTCTAAGACACGACAGTAAATAAATAGGCGGAGGTTTGCTTGTAACGCAGATTAACGAGTACTTAGCACGCAACTCTCACTACAAAGCAGCTGTGATAATTTGATGTCAATGCTACACGCTAAACTGGTAGTGTTAGACCATTTGCCAATGTAAACACTACTGTCCGTATACCGATTGCGTTATGCTTGACATTTTGTTTAGCGTCCTGATGCTAAAGGGTGCATGCAAATAACTGTATTACATATTCATTCATTACAGCTTTCACTGCTTCAACAGTCCACTGCTGAACAACGGCTTTCCTTGTCACGTTTGGCAGGCGGGATGGCAACCGCAGTTTTTTTTATTGCGGTTGTCATGAGGAAGACGGCTAGTGGTCGTATGCGCGACCGTTGATCGTGAGGTGAATCTCGGGTCAAGTCAAAAATTGCTGTTAGGTTTTTCTGTCAAAAGATTATCTGTAACAGCCCGGAATCAGGAAGTTGGCACTGTTTCACCCCAGTGCCTCGGAAAGCACGTGAAGCCATTGGACAAGGACCTCCTGCGCCTGATCTCTTTCCCGTCGTGTTATATTTATCTCCCATCGTACTATGAAAGTTAGGGAATAGCAAGTGCACCTGTGTTTGCGCACTCACTAGTGCACCATAATCCCGTCCTGCGCAGATGGCTAATCTCCGTTCAGACTGTGACCGTAATTCGGTCTGGACGACATTAATAAGGTACGAATAATTACATTCTTAGAAAACTGACCGTGCATCTTTAGTGGGTAGGATATCTGATGTCTGAATCGTGCCTCCGGAGCTGTTTTTGTGTCTAATACTGCAGCTGATCCTCTCTCAGATCTAATCGCATAAGTTATATCGTTATTAAGTTATACTCGTCCACAACTTTAATTTTCGACCCCACGCTTTTAAACAATAAAATGATTTTTTATGTTAATCACTATTTTCTTATTTTAAACTTATTGAAAATTATTTTCTACTTTTTGTTCGGTTATCTACAAAAGTGTGTTATTTTAGTTTTTTTAAACTATTATTTATTTTCATATATAGACCTGTAATCCATACTCCCTCCCTTTCAGGTTTAGGCCCTTTTGTTAAGGCTGGCAAAATGAGCACACATTATACCGATTACAAATGCAATTGCGTTGTCACTCCTGTGGATTAAATGGAATACCTCGTTACCAGGAGAATGAGTCTCTTACAGCATTTCCGCGGTTGAGCCAACATATTTGTGCTGCAGCCTTAAAGCAGCAGCAGCGGCGCTCCACCTCATGCCATTGTGCTCTATCAAAACTAAAAAGCTAATTACCATTGAGACTGAAACTATGCGCATATCGAAGTCTCGCTGAACTATCTTATGCGCCAGAATTTAAATAGGAAAAGCTAGAGATAATAAACAGATACCAACATGTGATCTACACTCGTGTTATGTGCCAAGATATAGCATTCATTTCCTGTTAGTTTGTCTGCACTTCATAATTATTGTCGTTGGAAAATGATATATATGTGTGTTGCATTCATAACGAGGCCTAAATTCTATAGAATTTCAAAAACACATCATTTTCTTAATTTAACGTACCTATAGACATTTTAGAATATTGATTGATACTCATTAATACTCGGTCCACGAAATCAATTTTTTAATACATGAAATTGTTATAAATATTCAAAGATAAGATACATATATTATAGTCCCATCTAGTATCACCCGACTTTTCTTATATTAAATGGAAACTAAATAATAATTGATATTCCAATTTCTTTAATAGTTTTAATCAAGCTAAAACCTAAGAGAAAGAAAAAATTAACAAGTAGAATGGCTATTTATTTCTTTATGTACAACGTTTTCAAAGTCCTACACATCGTTTTTGTATTCTAGTAACAGAAAGCTCGTATACTACGAGCGTGTGACGTCATGGGCAACCTTAACGCTTGTGGGTTTCCAAGGTACCAATTCTTAAAACTCGGCCATGAGTGGGTTGCTAACGCGTTTATAATCGAGTAACTAAAAATGATTGTATCTAAAAGGCATGGCATCCGATAGATGGCGGTATAACTAACTCTTTAAGCCAGGCGTAAAATATCTACGACGGGGAGCAGTGTCAAATGTGCGGGACGCCTGTAACTGCGATCGCTAATCCGCCTGGCAGACGTGGTGATTAGGGCAAATTTTGCCTACAACAGGATAGGGACAAGTCCAGCGGTGGACATTTAAGGGCTTATGATAAATAAGATGTCACCATCTAAGCGTGAAAATGCCTGTGGTCAGGGTTCTAAAATGTAATGACATAATACTCGTGTTATGTGTGAAGGAGATTACGATATTTTTTCTTCACGTATTCTTCAAACCCTGAAACTGTACAACTAGATCGTTTGCCAATGATCATCTCCGATGTTACAAGCCTTCCTTTACATTGTATAACTTGTATCTTATTTTACAATTGTGCAGTCTTTTGGAGGCCCTTGAAGATAGGCAATAGCAAATATAATACATATTAACTTTTCAATTAAAATACATAGGTGTCAGCTTTATTGGGTGATTAGTAAAAACATATTTTAAAACTAAGTTAAAGACGTTAAGAAATTCTTCCAGCACCTCCAGCGCAAATAAACAAGGAAAATGAAATCGAGATTAAGCGACAGGCGTACTCGTAATGTGAAGAGCAAGTATTGAGTATATTAAAGATAACGTTGGCTTTAACCCAAAATAGATTTATTAGGGGCTAGCACCTACGATAAATAAGCGAGAAGTTCCGTGCAATTAAATCATATTTTGCATGTCAGATGAGAGCGTCAGCTGCCTTTTCTTATTAAATAAAATTATAAGTATCTTACAACATTATCTTCCAAGTTAATTTTTAAAATATGATAGGTATGATCATTCGAACATAATTCTTAGCAAGGAGTGCTTGGTGTTACTCATAAAAATCGATGTCAATTTAAGATATGCTTAAAGTGAGTTTCTCTCTTTTTAAAAAATGGCAGATATAGAAATAATTAATACTTAATTTAAGAAAGCTATAATCAACGATTAAAAGTACGGCCAATACTCTCTAACTAGAGCAACTTAAGCATACGGACAACAAACTTTGCCTAGTTGTGTTCAGGGAACGACGAGTGATTTGGCCGAAGCCGCTTTTTCGGAAACAACAAATAAACCACAAATATTTGTAAGTTGTTGTTCTTTTTACAGCAAAAGAGTGGAATAATTTGACAGCATCTGTCTTTCCATTCCATTTCGCATTCATCCGATTATAATAAGTGTCTTCAAGGCTTTTCTTGAGATAAGTCTATGCGCTTCCTAGTCGCCCCCCTTGATGGATACTTTAGTTCCGGACCTGCTAGAAAGGGTGTTAAGTACGCTCTTTCCCTCATCCACATCCCTCAGATCACGCACTGTCGTTATTTGAGTGGCAGGATGAGGTGGGGGTGACCGAGCAGTTGCTGCACCGAGCCGTTATCCCCTTGAGAGTCCGGAACACTGCACTAGGGTCCAAGGGAATCCAGGGTCGGGCTTTAGTGGTGAATCTTGCTTCCCTTGGGGACAGGCTTAGGCAACTATATATCGGCTGTCTGCGGAGTACCAAGTACCCCACAGCCTGAAAAATGCAAGGTTGCTCCTCTTAAAGAAGGAAGGCTAGGCTGCCGATTCTCATTCTGCGTACCGTCCCATATGAATGTTGAACGACGATAGGGAAATTGTTTGAAAGGATAGTTGCCACTTGGCTGAACGGACATCTGTCGGTTCCGACTTGGCTTGGCCAGTTCGGATTCCGAACAGTGGCGTAGCTATGTAACCAAGGGCCCCGGGGCAAAAATGAAATTAGGGCCCTATTTGAACTAAATACTTTAAAGGTGCAAAACTACTTCATCATTAGCTCCTTGTCGCCCACTACAAAGCTACTTACTACTAAGTATTATGTATAACGCATAAATAATAAACCTAGCAAGCTAACAGCATTGCAAAGTGGCGAAGCAATCAGCTTTGTAGCGGTTTCTAACGGTTGCCGTTGAGCAATCAGTTTCAAAATAGGAGGTTCAGATGCCTGGGTGATCAGTAATCGATTGCTGAAAACAGAATTTGAAAATTCGAAACCGTTCTCGAGATAATCGTGGGACAGACGGACAGACGGACGGACAGACGGACAGACATCGTGAAATCGAAAGTGACTTCGCAAGCTTCGCCACTTAATAACGAAGTCGATTACAGTTAATAATATAGGCAGACAACATAACAGTGGAAGAGCCACACGGCAGCTTTTGCTGTCGCACGGGTGGGCAAGACTAGATGGAGTGACGACCTGGTAAGACATGAAATGAAGAGCTGTAATGAATGAATGTAATGAATGGGTGGACCTGCTCGCACCGAGGAGGTACCACGACCTTACAGAATACAGATAACCAGCGTGAAATAGAAGTTTACTTTGTGTGGTAAGTGCAGGTGATCGGACCTACCTAACCCCTAACCCCTCTCCCCCTTAACATGGTAGTATAATTAAATAAACATCCCAGGAGGGTACCAGCAACTCTGGTATTGGAGAATCCCTGGCTGAGCATCCCCGCCGAAACTACCCTACTCTACTTCTTAGCACGGGTGCTCAGGCTGCCTCGCGTATCCTCGGGAGGGGGGAGTGAAATTTAGCTCAAAACTAATACTGCTCGTGGCAAGAAGAGCAATAAAACAGAGGTGACCCCTGCCACGCTATCTGCCATCCTCACGTCTACCGGTGACTATAGGTAATGCCGACACAGACCAACTCATCGACCACGTCTAAATCGTTGCAGACTCCGCGCTACAACAGGTCCCATCTGCAGAGATCGTAATCCTTGGTGATTTTAACGGCCACCACGCTGAATAGCTTGATTCATGTTTAACCAATTATGCGGGAAGATCTGTTTATGACTTTGCCTTGGTATTTGGTCCGACAGAAATGGTTAATTCGCGTCCTTTTTGGCTCATTGAACTGATCCGGATCACCACCCACACTCCCATCGCGGCTGCGTTCTGTAGTTCACCGCCGTGTTTGGCATTATAGGTCGGCCGATTGGGACAGGATGCGGTAATTTTTTGCATTCTATCCTTGAGGACAGGGACGGGTATGCTTCCCGCCGGATAATCCCTACGTGATTCTGTCGCTGATGTGGTACCTACTCTAGGGAATGGAACTCTTTATTCTATCACCTGTGGTGTCTGGTTTGGTCGCTTCTGTAAAATTACATCGCGCTATAACAGGAGTGCTTCACCAGCGCTTTGAAAAAGAAGTATAATTTCGCCTTCAGGTCGGAACGATACGATTTACACAGCGCTCGGTGCGCATAGCACTACTCTCCCTAGACGTCAAGTCGAATGGGCCTGATGTAGTTCCTCCCATTGTAAAAAAACTTTAGTGCACCAAATCCCTAAAAAATAACCGAAAAGTCGAAAATAATGAAAATCATTGTGAACTGCCAGCTCATGAGGTTGAAGATCAACAACTGAAAAGTGACCGCCAGTACGATTTCCTTCGGGGTTGCTCAGCTGGTGATCTTCTAGTTTACCTGACTTATAAATCGGCGGAGGCGGAGAGTGAGGCCATAGCTGTTGTTTTGTACATAGCGAAGTTCTTCGATCGTGTTTGGCACAAAGCACTTCTTTCGAAACTCCCTTTCTCTAGGCTTCCCGAGAATATGTGCAAATGGATCTGCTGTTTCCTTGCAGATTGGAGCAACAAAGTCGTAGTAGAAGGTGCATGCTCCATTTGCAAGCCTATTTTATGCTGGTGTTCGAGAAGGCTACGTGCTATTACCTACGCTGTTTCTTCTGCTTATCAATAATATATTGCAAGCTAGTAACGTGCACTGGTGATGCTTTATAAACCGGCTGTGCCTATATTTCTCCGGATAACGTCGCCGAGTAAGTAACAAACGTGTTTGAAGTCGATTCTTTGCCATATAAGGTTTTGGATTCGGGCAACTAAATCTAATTAAGTTAAATGCCCAAAAGGTACAAGTTTGCGCGTTTACCACTAAAAAGAACCACTTTATCGTAACTCCTCAATTTCAGGGCACTCCCCTTGTTACCTCAGCCAGTATCGGAATCTTCGGCGCTGACATATCGAATAACGTGCAGTTTCGTGGTCACTTGGAAGGAAAGACTGAATTGGCCTCTAAAAAGCTTGGCTTGCTATGCAGAGCGGAACAGTATTTTATGCCGGCACACTGCTTGCAACTTTACAAGGCCAGGTTCGGCCTAACATGAAATATTGTTCTCATTCCTAGGCCTGAGCTTCCTAGTACCAGCTCTCTCCACTTGACCGCATTCAGCGCAGAGCGACTCGAATCGTCGACGACTGACAAAGACGAAAGACGAGACGAAGAGATGTTGCATCTCTTTGCATTTTCTAACGCATTTACTACAGGAAGTGTTCAGAGGATTTGTTCGGATTAATTTCAGTCACAAAATATCATCAATGCATTTCAAAAATCCACATCATCGGGATGTTTGGCGGTCCACTACTGTCCGATTAACTAGGAGTTTTCTTCCTTGTACGATTTCTTTGTGGAATCGCTTACCACCCGAGATATTTCCGGACCGTTCCCGTACTCCTTTTTAAAAACCAAAACTCTCTTACAATTCCCCTGGTGTTGTATTTGTTAATAGACGTTAGTCAACACTTGCCATCAGGTGAGCCGCCTACTCGTTTGTTCCCTTCTTCTATACAAAAGAGACAATAAAACGAAGTAGACAATTATCTTTAACAATGTTATATTTATGTTCTGGAAGTGCGAGTAATTTTTATGATTTCTGTTCGAACCATTTGCGGCCAGGAGCCAAAAAGTTAAAACTCGAAAATTCTTTATACAACTAGGATAGTACATAATTTTTCGAACGTCGTCCTTGGAGGCCGAGGGGCCCCTTTACCTTGGGGGCCCCGGGGCACTGCCCCGCCTAGCCCCTGGGTAGCTACGCCACTGATTCCGAACTCATAGAACTCATTCCGTTTCACCATAGATGCCATTATGCGCGTCCGCTCCCTGTCGGAACAGCAGGCTGCTACTGTGGAACCTCGCCAATGATGCGATTCTACGAGTCGACCTTCCCGCTGGCGTAGATATCATTTGCTATGCCGACGATAAGGAGGAAGGCCAAGGAGCTCGCCGAGCTTGGAGCGGAAATCGTCGTCTCCAAAATCCACGAATTGGTATTAGAAATAGGACTACACAAGATTGAGGCCCTATGGTTCCATAAGTTACGACGCGGCAGGGAACCACCCGATACGTGCATCCGCGTGGCTAGGTCTGAAGTCCGAGTGGGACGGTATATGAAGTACGTAGGCCTCCACCTGGACACTCGCTGGGGCTTCGATAAACACTTCGAGCGCCTAATCGGTGCTATGCATAGACTGCATGCAATCTAGAGGGACGATACGTTACGTACGTACGCTTTTTACGGGGCACCTGTATGAGTGAAAAGGCTGGCCATCCGACGCTATAGATCTAAAATCTACAGTGTACAGCGGAGGATGGCCATACGGATCGTGCGGGGATACCGTACAATTTCGTTTGAGGCGGCTACAATCCTGGCTCGCTTTCCACCTTTGGACATTCTAGTGGGCATGGACGCGAGTGGTGAGAGTGAGGTAGATTAGGCGTTGAGGAGGTTAAGCGGCAGGAATGACTTATCGCATTCGAAATGTACCGCGCTTTTCTCTGTGAATAGTGTTATGCGCGCAAACGCGTTGTTGAAGCAATCCTGCCGCACTTCGAAGCCTGGATGTATAGACAGGCAGGATGATTTTTAACAGTGGTAGAGTCACGCGGCAGCTTTTGCTGTCGCACGGATGGGCCGGCTCGAACCGGGGTGGTACCACGACCTCACAGAAAACCAGCGTGAAGTAGAGATTTACCTCTGCGTTTCGCTTGGTGAGTGCAGGTGGCCGGAGGCCCTTTTTACTGGAAATGAGGCATTCCATCTTAGTCCTCACGGGTGACAACGCATCTACATTTTGATTTGTAATAGAGGATAGATGTAGATGTCTACGGGCCGCAGCAACCACTTACCATCAGGTGGACTGTGTGCTCGTTTGTCACCCTTATCCTATAAAAAAAAAGACACACCTACAAACTTACACAGATAATTACTGGGCATGGGTGCTTCGGTTATTTTTTTATATCTGTGTAAGATGGGACGCGATGCGACGGCGCACTGCATCCACTGCGGTGGGCGGGACCAGGACTCCACGTCCCATACACATCCCACGTCTAGCGTGGGAACGGGAGCGGACGATCCTGGTGAATCCGAATCGGACGAAACCTCTCTGTTGTAATAAAAATCAACTTTCTAAAGTGATAAAAATGTGAAGATACACACACGCGTACCTTTGTTTGAGACGTAGTCGATGATCGTGTAGCCGCACGTCGCCGGTGTTCTCGATTCCGTCCATAATGTTGGCAGTACGCTTGGATTCGCCTACCACCATTTTGTCTGAAACAAATGCATATCAACATTAGTAAATAATTTGAGATTATATTGAATAACCAAATATACTGTTAATATTTTATTTACGTCACATTAAACGACTCCGAAATTAAATTAATAACCTGCTGTGGTAGGTAAGACTGCAATGATTAAGCTCAAGTTTTTTATTTGTTTTCAAACATTAAGTGGGTCCAACATCATGCCCGGCTTTGGCCTTATAAGGCGGGTGCTTACTTGCCTGCCGCAGGGGCAATCTAGGGTGTAGGAGTGGGAATGACCCTTAATTGTGATGTGTGTAGGCAAGCAGGGACAATTTCTAAGTCGGCCCTGCGGCAGGACGGCAGGGGCTCAAGACATTCCTTGCTCCCTAGATCGACCCTGCCGCTGTCACGTGTGTAGGTGCAATCGGGGCAATTTAAATCAGTTCGTTGCGACTTTCGTGCGGAGCACACGTGTGAGTACAAGTCACAATGGATACAATAAAAAATGTGAAATTTTGACACTGGTGATAGAAGTGTATAAAGAGCGGCTTCTTAACCCAGTATCTCCTTTTAGTCTTTTTTTGCGGTAGCACCGCAGAAAGAACGTTATTTCAACGTTGTAGCTTACAAGTAACATAACTGGGATTTGTTACCGAGTATGTATCCACCTAACTTATATACTACTAGGCCAGTATGAGAAAGAAAATATTCCAATAGTATTAGAATTGCTGGAATATAAATGAAATGCCATTAACTGAATAATTAAATAATAGTACAAAGGAGAACGGTCACGCCCCATAGAAAAAAAAACCCAGACCCGATAGAAACGAGACATATCTCAGTTTTTTCGTTATTTTTTATATAGTTAAGTTATATTTTTTTTTTATTCGAATTCAATGGCTAACACCAAAATATTGCCTTATGTTTTTGTTCAGGCGTTACTCTAAAAAATACAAAATGCCTATTTATCTACAAAATTCGTAAATGCATGTAACTAAATGATGATACAATAGCTATGGGATGTATCTAGGTGACCTGGAGATGCAGCTGGATTATATGATTTTTGAACTTCTAGTACAAGAATCTACTTGGATTCATTAAAATCGTCGTATTCGATGATTTAATTAAATTACGATGAAATAAGGTTAAATATAGAGTAATTTCTTTTTTATTTTATTGAAATATGTACGAAATAGTATATATCTATGGCCGGCGCAGTTCTTCGCATTCTGTGTTGAGATCTGTATGTTTTTGTTTTCAAGATTACATTTTTTCGTCGGTTTTTGGCTTTCTCTTTACCGGACTTGATTTTTGCATTGTAAGTGGTTATTTAACATGGCTGACAATTAGGGTGGGCTAGACATCGAGATTACTTTGACCACCCCGCCCTGGGTATGGATTATGTTTTAAGGGACATAGAAATTAAATAAAACTTTATTTCGACATATTTTTCTTTTTGTTATAGATCATGAAACCCCAATGATAGGTACCTAAATCTCGGATGCGAAATGAATATGACGATTTTAATGAATCCAAGTAGATTCTTGTACTAGAAGTTTAAAAATTATATAAACCAGCTGCATCTCCAGATCATCTAGATACATCCCATAACTATTGTATCGTCATTTAGTTATATACATTTACGAGTTTTGTAGATAAATAGGCATTTTGTATTTTTTTTGAGTAACGCCTGAACAAAAACATAAGGCAACATTTTGGTGTTAGCCATTGATTTCGAATATAAAAAATATATAACTTAACTGTATAAAAAATAACAAAAAAACTAAGATATGTCTCGTTTCTGTCGGCTCTGGGTCACAGATGACCGTTCTATTTTTAGTAATTAAATTTATTAAAACTCATCACTAGAAAACTATCCTGGCTAGGATTCATACAACTGTAATTTCTAATTTGTTTATGTTGTATTTTAACCTATGAGTAACTTTTACCTGATGATTGAAAAATCTGCCCTATGTAGATTTAGACAGATTGATATTATTTAGGCGATTGTAAATTAATGGAATTTTAAGTGCTGATTTACTCCGTGATCAGTGAGGAAGAAAAACATCGTGTAAAAACTTGCATGTACGGGGAATAAGTTAAATAAAAAAAAAATTAAAAACCCCCCGAAACAATACGAGCGGATGATCTACAAACGGCTGAACAGATTTACTTGAAACATAACTATGAACACTCTCGATTAAAATATCTTACAAACTAAAAAACCTTAATCAGAATTGGTTCATCCATTCAGGAGCTATGATGCCACAGACAGACACACAGATATACTGAATGATACACACCACAAACTTATTACATCCCTCTGTTTCTGTCGGGGGTTAAAAATATTTTGTGAAGTCCGTTAACACAGTGAAACTGAAACTACACGGCAGATAAATTGCTCCAAAACCCTCTCAGAAATGCGGAGGCCTGTACACAGCAATGAGACTTTGTATTAAACAATGTAAAATTAAGCGGGAAGGCGTCGGAGACAATAATAGTTTGGATAATCCAAAAGTACACGCCTCATGAGCGTTTTATTGTTTAAAAATAAATATATTTTACGTGTGTATCAGTCTGATAACAACAATCTGAAAGCAATAGGCATCATCCTGAGGATAAATGGAAACTTAGTCAGAAATATTTATTTCATTTCGTTGCGTATATTTTCTGAAACGTGAAGACAAACAAGTGCACAGACTAACCGACAGCCCTACAAATAATTTTTAACTACATTTTTTTGTAAATATAACAACAAATAAATAAAAAACGCTGAATTAATAATTTAATATATCTAGTTTCCATTTTTTTTATTGATTAGTGTCTAAATTGGGACATACTAAAAATTTTATATTGCAAAATCGCCACATAGCGGCATGTCGAGAGTAGAGCACTCCCACACGCTCAAACTTTGTGAGGCGTGCAATTAATATCAATTTTTTTTTCTTAAATTTTTTTGGGATTTTTGTCTAAATGACCCATCATACCTTATACTAATTACTGCTAACGCTATAACAAATAAAAATGTATAATTGAGAGTACTAGTTAAATTATTAACCTAAACAGAAAATATCAATTTTATTGTTTAAAGGTTAAAAATACTAACATATCTACACATTTCTTTTTCAAAAAGCAGTGGTACATTAAACGAGAGAGTGAGTTTCAATAAGTATTATTTATAATCTATATTGAATAAAAGTTTTTGTATCTGTTTCTGTTACACATACTTATTTTATTCTTGTCATCATTATGATCATCAGCTTGTAAACCATATCAAATAGTCATGTCTAGGAGTAGCTAATAACATAACCGTTCATGGCTCTCTGACTCATTATAGAGAACTCATATTCTTGGCCTGGCAGGAGGATTGGTAATTACAAATCCAGATTGATGTATTTATTTGAAGTCGCCATTTTAGATCATACATGAAGGACCATGCCTGTTTTATTTGTAGAGCATTTCCATTTGTCGATTTTAATATATACCCTCACGAGATGATATAGATGGTGTGATGGATTCTCTTACGCCGCCAAGCTGTAGTACGTACTGGAGTTTGATTTATGTGTACGATTACCTAAAACTATCTTAATTCAATACGATTTTTACATTTTGATTTCAACATTATAGCAGTCTGCTTGATATTGAAATAAGTTAAAATAAAAACGTTGCAAGGTCACAGCTACAAACTTATAACTAGCGACCTGCCCCGTCTTCGCATAAATAGGATCTATTATTGTGGCGTTATTAAGATTTAAAATAATCACAGTTATATCGATTTATCTTTTTCTTTAATCTGCAAGTTTTTCGGATAAAATATAGATCCCTCTTGTGCATTGTGCTCAATCTGTTGGTAAAGTTTCATCGCAATCGGCGATTAGTAGACCGACAGACAGACAAAAAAGATGACCAATAAATAAACCCCTAAGCTTAACAGAAACCAGTTATTTCAATATTACAGACAGACACTAACATTTTATTTATAGGTATAGATAAATAGTTATCGATTTGGGCTCCGAATTGAGGGGAATCTTTCCGGCTCCGAACTTTTGTACCATTAATCTTAGCATAATATTTAGGATAGTAAGGGTGTCGAAACATCTGGTTTGATCATTTATTTTATAGGTTGCTTACGCCGCTATAGTGTACACTCAACAGAGACACGATGATTTATTGTAGCTTTCTTGAGCTGAATGTTAATTAGATAAGGCAGATAGGGTAGCAAAGAATGTATTATTTTCTTTCCTATTTCAGTATTCAGAACGGCTGTACACTAAGGTGTTTGGTTCAATTTTATTTGATTTTACTTTAATCTAAACATTAAAAATGTATCACAATCTTTATTGACTAGCGATTGAGTAAATGATATGATATGCTCGTTGTCATTGGCTTATTAAATGGCGAAGCTTGCGAAGTCACTTATTGATTTCACGATGTCTGTCCATCTGTCCCACGATTATCTCGAGAACGGTTTCGTATTTTCAAATTCTGTTTTCAGTAATCGATTGCTGATCACCCAGGCATCTGAACCTCCTATTTTGAAACTGATTGCTCAACGGCAACCGTTAGAAACCGCTACAAAGCTGACGGCTTCGCTACTTTGCTATGCTGTTAGCTTGCTAGGTTTATTATATATTTCGATATTAGTATAATAACTTCAAATTTCTCGCATTCGCGTTAATTTGCGATGAAATAAACCACTGTCCTACACATTCTACACACGAACATAATATGTCCGATATTATAACACATCAAGCCTGGTTACCCTTGGTCGAGGTGTCAGTATTGGGCGCCATCAGCTTGTAACGCCTACTTGCCAGTTCGTGCACGTACATTACTTTATGGGTCTACTGCTTTCCAAATTGACCAAGTGAGAATGTGATCCGCAATTGTTATGAACATTTAAAAAGTCCCGCTGGGTTTCTTGGTGGTTCTTCCCAGGACAGAGGTATTTTCCGAACCAGTGGTAAATAAAAAATGACTTTCAATAAGTATTATGTAATAAACCTAGCAAGCTAACAGCATAGCAAAGTGGCGAAGCAATCAGCTTTGTAGCGGTTTCTAACGGTTGCCGTTGAGCAATCAGTTTCAAAATAGGAGGTTCAGATGCCTGGGTGATCAGTAATCGATTGCTGAAAACAGAATTTGAAAATTCGAAACGGTTCTCGAGATAATCGTGGGACAGACGGACAGACCGACAGACGGACGGACAGACGGACGGACGGACAGACGGACAGACGGACAGACATCGTGAAATCAATAAGTGACTTCGCAAGCTTCGCCACTTAATAATCAATATTGAATAAAATATCATTCTATTCTATTCGGCACAAGTGCCTAAAAGAAGTAATTTTGTAACATTTAAAAATAAAAGAAGAATATAAACAGCTTTGCAATTATGTTAACTGAGACCTAAGAATGTATTATTTAATACATATGTATATTATGAAGATTTAGCATATTACATTGTTATTCTTACAAGATTATTTATGATTTTGATCAAAAATTTTAACTACCGCAAAGTATGGCAAATATCTCTCTTATGAGGAAATCTATGATGGAGGCCTATGTTCACCAGTGGATTTTAAATTTAATTGGCTGTAACCGTAACGGAAACGGTATAGTACCTATACGTATGTTTTGCACAACTTTACCATATATATACAAGCATTTGATAAAAAATATGAAACATCAAACAACTTTATTATAATCCGATACAATGTCTTTATCTTACATATTTTTATAAAATATTAATATTGTCAATAGATACTTCGGAATCATATTAGCATATGTTTTCTCATATCAATAACCTCACGGAGTATCATAAATCCACCTACAGATTCGCTCCATTGACGAAAATATACGACCGCGCTTACGCTTGCCGCAATTCGACCGATGATGCAAACTTCTCGTTTTCCTTAGAAATACTGGTATGTGTTGTTAAAATATGATGAATCAGTAATATAAGGCAGTAACAGAAAATAAAACCCAACAAATGAAAACTCCGCATTTTATTATCGATGGTTATATAAAGGTGATTCTGAATTGCGAACTACGTGCGAGTAGAAAGAATTCCAGCGTAGCCACATCACTTCATACTGCTGGCTACTGTGAATGTGACCGACTCCAAGTCTTTGCTACTGAATCCTTGTCTGCTTTATGACACAACCAATACATCGAGCATATACTGTATAGGTATAGGCAATAGGTTGGGATTATAGAGAGGTATTCAAACTTTTTGCGTCGAGCGCCAACAGACACTCATGAAATTTTTGATAGACCGCATTTTAAAATTATTATTCATTCATTCGTTACATTACAACCTAGCTAAGTCCACTGTTGAACATAGGCTTGTCCATAGATTACCTCAAAAGGGGGACATATTTCCCATAGTTGTAATGTTTGTCAGGCGGGTTTGCTAACCGCAGTTTTTTTACTTTCTAGCTGTTATTAATAAGTTCCTGCTGCCCATTTCCCGGATTGTTTCTAATGAAATATTTTATGGCACCCGTAGGGGGTTGACAGCTTATGCATGCCCGTGTGTCAGCCGACCCCGTGAGTTCTGTGAATTTGGAACCCGAATTAAAAAAATTAAAAAATAATAATTGATACATATTCTACAAACAACGCAGGTGATTGTAATAACCTTCATTCGTTTGTTGTCCTGAAAAATTTTCTGAAAATCACTAAAGGTTGTTACATTTTCATGAAATATGATAATTTTTGTAAAATCTTGATTACCAATGGATTAAGATTCGTCTGTAGATGATTGTAATACAAAAAGATTTTTATTGTAGATTTTTTATTCTAAAAAGAGTTATTGAAAAAAATTGTAAAGATAATAAAAATTGATACATATTCTAAAAACAATGCAGGTGATTGTAATAATCTTCATTCGTTTGTAGTCCGGAAAAATCTTCTGAAAATCACTAAAAGTTGTACATTTTCATGAAATATGATAATTTTTGAAAAATCTTGATTACCAATGGGTTAAGAATCGTTTGTAGATGATTGTAATACTAAAAAAAATTTATTACCGGACCTGAATCTTGAAATATATTATTATTAAAAAAAAATCTATCACCCGAATAAACTACAAACAACACAGATGATTGTAATACCGTTTATTTGTTTGTGGTCCTAAAAAGTCTCTTCCGAACTCTTCTGCGAATATCTAGTATCAGTACCATCTTGGTAAATAGTAGAGAGAATAAGTGCTTGCTTAAAATATTAATAACTCGAGAAACCTAAATTCGACACTGGGCGGTATACCGGAAAACATGCTCAGGATATCTGCATATCGTAGAAATATCTAATATATTTTAATCATTGTTGTAATAGATTTTGTACCCTTTCGTGTTTATTTGTCGACTGGCGTTAGCAGTATTATTAAGGGATATAATATAATGTGTGAAATAAGGAAAAACACTCCTAAAACATACGTTGGAATAAGCGGAAGGAATGAATGTGTCAACACCGACTGACTGCTTGCAAGCGTAGTCACCGCCTCATTTTGAATGCACAAACCTATAGTAAATACCTTAGTTAAATATAAACTAACGATAACAAATGATATTTATAAATTATGAAATACTCGTATATATACACATCAAAAAAGTTTGTGATCACTAGCAAAAGCTGATATATTTTTAAAATTTAACTTTATCAAGAAAAAGTGTTTACGATATATCTTTTCTAAATAGAAATACACTGTTTGAAATTTAAAATTAAAACAACACACTAACAACACAACAACAAAATATAAGTGATTCAATCCTAATGTAATTGTAACAGGACGGAAGGAAAAATATTGTTTAACCAAACCTAAACAACAATTTATTTAATACAATATAACTCCTTCCGTGGCTCGAACACATGCGGAGATCCTCCTGGACATGCTAACGATCAAGTTATCCAGCATTTCTTGCGGTAACCTGTCCCATTCTTGAATAGCAGCTTCCCTGATCTCTGGCACTGTCTGGGGAGGTGGCTGATGGTTTCAAACAGCTTGCTTAAGAGCATTTATAAGAGCATATTGGGTTTAAGCCAGGCGAGCGAGCAGGCCAGTCTAACCTTGTGATGTCGTATTCTCGGAGAGCAGCATTGACTCGTTGAGCTCGATGTTCGGGCGCATTATCATCGACCAATACGAATTGGTGCCCATGGTTTACTCGGAATGGTCTGATAATACCATTAATAACGATTGTTTTGTACCTATCAGCCGTCATGGAGCCTCGATACGGGATCAAAGGCCTTCTAGCTCCAATCATAATTCCATCCCAAAAGGACACTGATCTCTCGCCTTGCTGAACGGTTCCAGTGGTAGTTCTTTGCCTTTCTTTGAGTGTCCAGGTCTTCTCCAGACACGGATACCTCGGTTATCTGGATGAGAACCAACTGATTCGCGATGCGTCAACGAAGAGACCCTCTGTGCTCGTAGTCCAGCCTGGTGTAAGCAATTCCGAATGGTCTAAGTGATAACTTGAAGTACAGAGACGGCCCGCACTTCTGCTTTTATTATAGTGGCGTTGATTGTTGGAACACGAGCTGCTAGCAATCTGATACAGCAGTCAGAAAAGTTGGGCGACCGTTGCGGGGTCAGTTACCGAAATTATCTATGCCGTGGATTAACTCTGCAACATGATCACGACACAGGATTGGGATACAACAACTCTGCGTGCTATTTCTCTCGTGGCATGTCCTTATTCCCTCAAAGTTACAATTCTTGCTCTTAAAACTTCTGATAATCCTCTTGAATTTTTTTTAATCAAAACTTTCCTCGAAAAAATATTAAAAATCCGTTAAGACACGTCAGATTTCTTAATGAGCGTAAGCTTGGATTGAATTTCTTTTTATATGGAATAACAATTGAATTTGTTTTATTGCTTTATATTCTAATTCTATATTTTTAAATAAAGAATCTAAACAGAAGAAGAAATTATATTGTATACCGTAACCGTAACTAACAAAAAAGATTTCGATTTTTCAAACAGATCGCAAACTTTTTTAATGTGTATACTCTCAGTTAGAAAATATAAGAGACTGAGACTGAGAGACTGTTATAAAAATATTATAACTAGGGATCCGGCCCGGCTTTGCAAGGGTCGTTTCTGGATCTCGACAACAGAGCCACCTACCGGGTCCAATTGAGAATCTAAACCATCCAAGAGATTCTCGAATAGGTATACGAAAAATTCCATCAAAATCGGTCGAGCTATTTTCGAGTTTTTGCGAGTTTAACGGACAGCAATTGATTTTCATACTATAGAGATTTAAACAAGAATCTGTTATTTCACTGATTAAAGTAATATAAAGTCACTGTGACCCATTTCAATTCTCGTCTGACCTCAATAGTGTATACTTTACGTCTGTACGTAACGAAATTAGCTAATATGTTCAGAAATCTTTTCACACTCTTTTCAATGACCTAAAAACTAAGTACCTACTCGTTTAAATTTCTATAAACAACACTTTATGGGATGCTTCAATCTACGCTTCAAGGTACAAGATCTTCCGAATTGTAATTCTTTGAACAAGTAATTATAACTACTTCGTAGCAATTTGTTTGCAAAAAAATTACATATAACTTTCGTTCTTTAGATCTTTTCGATCTGAATTGAAAACTTGCTACCTACGTACTTACCAATCAATCAAATCAGTGGTTATAAGTTACTAGGGCTCAACCTAGATTGCCTAGATCAGTGAAACTATCTTTTATTGTAACGTATTATTTGTTTGTTGTTAAAAACCGGATGAAAAACTTAGGGACCCTTTTGTATAAATATGATAAGCTGTCGGAGCTAATATGTTTTTATTTTTCTTTAAATCTTTTTAATTGCTACCTTTATTTCGCGTAGCCAACAGTTTTTATTTATGAAATAATGGTGGACAGCGGCACGTGTATGTGCGAAACGTTTAAAACCTATTAATACAGTTGTGTTCCATTCCTATCAGACGCGTGACTCATAGGGAAGGATCTCTACTGATGATTTGGGATGAGAGTAAAAAAAATAGTTGAATGATCTTTTTTTTATATTATACAGTACGCGATAATGTATCTTCGAAAGTTTCGCCCGAATCCACTCCGGTCGAAATTTTCGAACTTCATTTAGGCCGCTAAAATAGTATCAAAACGTTATTAATACATACAATAATAATGTGACCTTTTTAAAAAAATACAATTACAAATAGTAGTAAAGCAGGTTACTTCAGAAATACAGAATATCGCCCCTGATCGAATCCATCCATCGTGTTTTTTGAGGGCGGTGCTAAAAGAGTGTTAGTTGAATGAGACTTGAGTTAACGTTTATGATCTAAGTCAAAGCAAATGTTGATGCATTACCATAACGGGAGGTTACTGCTTCTATACTAGAACAATTAAAGGAATCCATCAAAGAAAAAAACAGAGGAAAATTGGCAAAAGTGGTATATTACATCAGTAATTCACCGATACTGTTTTGAACAACTGCATATATACTCTATAGCCCAGTCTAGACTTGGCCCCCGGTGACTTTTATTTATATCCAGAAAAGAAAGCGCACGTGAAAAAAATATTGACGATGGTGAAGTCAAGTTGGCCTGTTTTGACGGCAAAGACAATTCATTTTTTTTTGACGTTACAAATATGTTCAATCGAAATATGTGAGGTTTAATGGGAAAATACGTTGAAAATAAAAATAATTTAATGTTTATTTCAAGCAGCATATTCTTGATATGCAATCTAAGGGAGAGTCTATTGTTTAGCAGTGAACTTTTAAGGGCGGTAATGAATAAAAAATGTTTTTTAATTTCTCAAATTGAGATCATAAAGTTAATATTGTCGTGGCAATGTGCAATGGCATAGGAATTTTATCATCGTATTTCGAAACTTTCTTTTAACTTTATGAACATTAAAAAGTTAAAATTAAAAATGTATTTTTAAAAATGATCACTATATGTACTTTTAATAAAATTACTAATAAAGATTCCGTATTATTTTTACTCAGTGACTTTTATCACTGTGTACGTGCTTCGCCTTTGACGCATTCACCTAAATCGTTTAATGAATGATCGCGAATAAACCAACTATATTTTGGGGAAAGAAGTCAATGTAATTATAAAAATGATACGTAGGTCACTCAATAAGTTTTGAGATGCTCGAAATTTAAAAATGGAACGCACCCGTGTTATATGTTTCTAAAAAGCAAATTTATTTAAAAATAGAACTCCATAAGCCAATTGCTCAATATAAAAAAAAACAAAGTTCTATTAATTTTCCGGCAACGCTTCCCGCGCTTTTCATTTAAAACGATGGATCTTAACAATTAAGTTTACAACGGTTACAATCAGCTTTAGGGGACTCACCTCCATCACGTGCAACAATTTTTAGGTGGTTTGCTGAATTCAAAAGGGGTAAAATTAATCTTAGAGATGACTAAAGAACCGTGCAAACAGCAGTAACGGCAGAAAATGTATGGACTACTGAAATGTTGGCGCGAGAAGACCCACGAATCACATATACAGACATCGAAAAGATTGTGGGGTATCGAGAAGATTGTAGTTCGAGGAGCATTCCTACCATCCTACATCAACATCTTGGAGTGAGGAAGCTTTGTTGTCGATGATCCCTTGTTTGCTCTCTGAAAGCGAAAAATAGACTCGTGTGGATTGGTGCCATGAAATGCGTCTACGTTTTGAAAACGGGGCATCTAGGCGTGTTTCAGAAATCGTTACTGGCGACGAGACATGGATCTATCAATATGATCCGGAAAATAAAAGGCAAACATCGGTATGGGTCTACTCAGAATGACAGTTACCGACAAAACTGCAAAGACCTCGCAACGTCGGCAAAAAATGGTGGCTAGTTTTTTTTCGCGGAGCGGACATTTGGCGACGTCAATGGAAAATTGTAGGTCAGTCAACTCTGAATGGTATACTACAGTTGCATTACCGAAAGCTTTTCAAGGTGTGCGGGAGAGAAAACTAAAGACCGGGCTTCGGGGAATCATGCTGCATCATGATAACGCCTCGTCACATACCTCCCTTAGACCAAAAGCATTTATTGAGGAAGCTGGTGTTAAAACTCTAAGTCATCCACCCTACAGCCCTGACTTAGCTGCTTGTGATTTCTTTTTGTTCCCAAGAGTCAAAGAAAAAATAAAAGGCAAGTTTTTTTCAAGCGCCGAAGAAGCCGTGGCTGCCTACGAAGAAGCAATTTCCGACCTGTCAGATCAAGACTAACAAAAGTGTTTTCCGGGTTGGTTTAGGTGAATGGAACATTGTATAGACCATGATAGAGAATATTTTGAAAAGATGTAAAATAAATATTAATAGTATCTAGAATACTTTTTGTATATCTCAAAACTTATTAGTAGAGCCACGCGGCAGCTTTTGCTGTCGCACGGATGGGCCGGCTCGAACCGGGGTGGTACCACGACCTCACAGAAAACCAGCGTGAAGTAGGGATTTACCTCTGCGTTTCGCTTGGTGAGTGCAGGTGGCCGGAGGCCCTTGTTACTGGAAATGAGGCATTCCATCTTAGTCCTCACGGGTGACAACGCATCTACATTTTGATTTGTAATAGAGGATAGATGTAGATGTCTATGCGCCGCAGCAAACACTTACCATCAGGTGGACTGTGTGCTCGTTTGTCACCCTTTTCCTATAAAAAAAAAGACCTACGTAATGATAAAATAATGTTGTAGTCATCTCTTTATAATTTTAACAGATGTTTTTTTCCGTTTTTTAAAATTGTCTGCCTGCTTATTATTTAATTTATAAATAATTATAATTGTTTATTTATGTTGTTTACATACTCATATTTAACTGCTAACTTTAGCTACTCTAAGTTTCATACCGCCTAAACTGTCTTATAACCTATTTATGCTTAACTACTTGATTTGCTTGTTTTCTTTTCTTAACAAAAATATGATAAGTATAGTACATATAGTAATCATATTACCTTTCCAAGTAACTTAAAAATTTGTACTATTTGCCTTATTTTGGCCGAATAGCATTTGGTATCTGGTATGCTAATAATGTTCTTATTAAGTGGCGAAGCTTGCGAAGTCACTTATTGATTTCACGATGACTGTCCGTCTGTCCGTCTGTCCGTCTGTCCGTCCGTCTGTCCGTCTGTCCGTCTGTCCGTCTGTCCCACGATTATCTCGAGAACGGTTTCGAATTTTCAAATTCTGTTTTCAGCAATCGATTACTGATCACCCAGGCATCTGAACCTCCTATTTTGAAACTGATTGCTCAACGGCAACCGTTAGAAACCGCTACAAAGCTGATTGCTTCGCCACTTTGCTATGCTGTTAGCTTGCTAGGTTTATTATTTGTAAATATGAGAGTGGGGTGCGGATTCAACATTATTACAAAATAATTTTGTATATAATGCCGACACGGAAATGCACGAGTGGGCTTGCGGCTGTATTACTGTACATGCACCGATTTTATATGAGTGTGTGAGTAAGAAATCTTTTTTTATAAGTTCATTTAATTTCCGATAATAATGATTACACATTCTCTCCCTTATCACTAAAGATTACCTTGACAAAGGTTAACTAACAGCCCAACTTGACAGATGAAATTCATATTTGGAGATTCATGTAACATAATAAAAAATTAATAAAAATAATTTAATATAGTATAATTTATAGTCTGAAACCATAAACTGAGATATTTATATTTCAGCAGATTTTTTGCACTTACTTTTTTGTAGCTCCGCTTTTGTAGAGTCGCCTGTCTCTTAAAGTTTAAAAATATGTCATAAGCCAGCATTAAACGACATTTTGCACAAACACAACCAGCCTTTTTACGGTGGGAGACAGCAATTGATCCTTGAGAAAAGTTGCATAAATTTAGTCACAAACACAAATACTATATAATTATAAAATAGAAAGTAGTCCTTCTTTATCGAGCTTTAAATTGATTCTATATCTTTGTTATAACTCAAGTTTTAAAAAAGTAAAGCAAATATTAGGTACTAAAGCCTGTGTCGTAGCGTGGGAACGGCGACTTCATCAAATTGATTGGCGATGGGCAACAGCCAATTAATAATGTTACGCGGATTTTTGTGTTCTTTTTAGTAAATGGTGTAAACTTCAAACTTTAAGGCGTTACTAATTGTGGAATAATACAGAATGAGATTCAAAAAACGAAACGTGTTAAATTGTATTAAAAGGTCAAACATATTAAAACATTTGTCAAATATAATTACTGTCATTTGTAACGACAACTATTTACAATAATTTAAAATATTTAATACACCATAACGTCATAATATGTGACCTTTGATTATAATTATAATATAATCAGAGTATGTGACAATTATGTTATTAAACTTAAATAAAAAGAACCCCGAAACAAAACGAGCTAATGATCTTCAAACGGCTGAACAGATTTTCTTGAAACATAACTATGAACACTCTCGATTAAGATACCTTATAAACTAAAAAACCTAATCAAAGTGGGTTCATCCGTTCAGGAGCTACGATACCACAGACAGCCACACAGATACACACTACAAACATATTATAACACCTCTCTGTTTTCGTCGGGGGTTAAAAATAGAGATGTTACGGAGGTTCGATTCTGATTCCGAAAGTTCGGAACTTCCGATTCATTTTGCACCTTCGATTCCGATTTCGGTTCCGTTAAATTTTAATCGGAGGTCGATGCACAGTGGTGGCGGCGGCCACGATCAGCGTGTACAAACAATTTTATAATTGTCGCTTCGGGAACCTCCCTCCCCCCGTGCCTTCTGTTGATTACTCTTTAACTTGATGTTTTGTTTCGTATTTGGCAATTGGCATGTTGTGCGTTCGCGCCAATGATGTATAAATATAATACGTCATTGGTTCGCGCTTCATTTTTACTCAGAGTTTTTGGTTAGTTTTAGTAGTGTTTTATTTCCGTGTAATACATTTATTTGAATTGGACAATGATATGTAATGTAATGGTTCCGATATAACCACTTCCGTAACATCCTTAGTTAAAAACAAGTAAACGTAGAACTGAGTTTAATGATAAAACTCATTCGTTAATGTTCACTGATTTATAAATGACCGTTCGTTTGCATTTTGCCGCGTCTGTAATATGCCGAAACGATTTCACAAATAGTACGCATGGCGTAAAATGCTACTGTAAATTATTTCAGTTGTTACACATTTATTCAAGGTTAAATGCGTTTAAGGACTGGTTTTTATAAAAATACATTAGTAAAAGTAAATTTCTCCTATTAGTACTATTCAATCAAAGCTTAAAACTCTTACGTTTTTTCACAATAAAATTTTAGTCCACGTGGCCATTGACGCATTTACAATCTACCGGCCGGCATTTTGCACGCTCGATTATTTATAAATGGACGTCACCGCTTGTAAACGGGCATGTTATACAATAACTTTCTTAGAGCACATATATAACATATTTTTGGCCAGCGCTACATTTGATGCTCATCAGACCACGTTTGTCGTAAGAGTAATATTGCCGTTATTGAATAATTCTGGTCTGGTCAAGTTAAAAAAAAATTAAAACTACAGAAGTCCATTACAGTTTTCAGGGTATTATTACTAACTGCTTACATAACCATAATGGTATAAATAATCAAGTATTTATTTGCCCACTAGCGTAGATTGGCGTTGATCGCCGACAACTTCGAACAAGTGCGATTAGGACTTGCAGTATTGATGATTATAATGATTATAATTCTGTAAATACATACTCGTTACGCTCGCGAATCATATTTTGTAAAACATACAACCTGACACTGACCTGCAAATTGCAAAAAACGTAAGAAAATTTGAATTTCGAGGGCCACCCTGGAGCTTTCACCTTAAAAAGAGATAAAAAATGTTCTCTTCACGTATTAAAATATTAAGATTTGAATTCCATTAGCGTAAACTACCATATTTTGTTTTAAAAAAGCAAAGCTTTGTACACGACCGGAGACAAGAACAATTTCAACTTACTGTAAATTTTCATTTTATGACTTTGTTCTGAAATATTAATCATTCTTTAAAGTGACTTTCATGGCACTTACTAAAGGTATTGGGTCTTAAAATTCCAGCCCAGTTTGCCAACGCATAATGACATCATGTTAAAACAATGGTCTTATATTTTATCAAGATACAAACAAAGAAGACCAATACCACAAATGAGCAAATATATCCTTCGCGATGTGCTAAAAAATTGAGTGCGTATTTTAATCAGTTTTTTTTTAAATACATCCTACAAGACATAAAATTTTATGAAGCAAAAATGAAACAGAAAAACCATGCTAAGACGCCCGTGTGGAATTTATTACGATTAGATTTAGTTGGCCACACATGACTCTAAAGAAAAACACCACTTTGAAGCTAAATATTTCGCAAACGGACCCCAGATGTTGTTACATACCCCCAGTGTTTTTGGAAGACCTATCTAACGATACCCCACACGATGGAATAGACGGGTAAAAAAAAGTCATCCCCCATTTACCTGTATGAGAGATACCCAAAATAAAAATGTTTTTTAGATTTTATTTCACAGTTTTGTAGGCGTAATTAATATCTGTAACAATGCTAAATTACATATTTGTGGCACCTAAGGTCTCTAAGTAAAACCGCGGCCGGACGGACGGACGGACATGGCGAAACTATAAGGGATCCTAGTTAACCCTAAAAACGAAACAAAATAATTTCTACCCAATAACTAGTCATCTATAAAAATTAGTCCGCTTTGTATAGTTTACAATGCGTAGAACTAAAAACCTCCTCGTTTTTTTGAAGACGGTTAAAAATTATCCCTGATAGTTTTCTTAATGAAATTATTTTATAGCATGGATGATGGTCAAAAGTCGTGTGTAAAGTGTATCGTGGTTGTAAATCACGAGTTTTTATTTTCTACTTATAACAAAAAAGTCTCTGTCTGTTTGTCTGTTTGTTTGTTCCGGCTAATCTCTAAAATGGCTGAACCGATATTGATGGGACTTTCACTGCCACATAGCTGATGTTATGAGAAGTAACTTAGGCTACTTTTATTATAGAAAAAAGTAGGGTTCCGCGCAAAAATAATTAAAACCCACGAAATCCAATCGTTATAAATTCTACGTGGATGAAGCCGCGGGGAATAGCTAGTAGCTGAATATAATATATGCGTACAAGTTATTATTTATGTATCGTAATTCGAAACACAACTATATTTTATGAGTTTAATTAGAGAATGTACCTAAGCTGTAGTCGCCTAACTGGCTCACTAATAATAGTCCGACAAAATAAAAGCAGAGGTTGAGACAGTTGTTCACTGCCGCCCACTGACTGCTTTCGTCACAACTAAATAATATCGATACAGTGAAACAAGATGCAAGTGTCATTGAATATCGAATATTTGAGTCGCTAATACCTTGGTTTTCTGTTGGATTTCAATGTAGGCGAAATGCGTGATCTATTTATACTATTTTACGTATTTGCTATTTGGTATTTTGTATGCTAAAGTTGACATCATATTTTAGAACACTGCTTTAACTGTATTTTATTTAATATATTAAAGAATATTTATCTTTTACGATATACCTTATTAGAATTACCTAGAAAAATAACGACATCTTAAAGTAACGTTCTATATTATAATACTTATAGGTAATATTTTGCAGTTTCGATGTTTAACAGATTGGTAATTTAATTCCAAATAAAACTTATTTATTTGGAGTTAAAATACAAAAGTGTTAAATATATCACGAGCAACTACTGGATCGATATCGAATAAGCTGATGACGCCTACGCTCGTATTGTTTCGAACTATATACAGCATTTTATTGAGTTATAATATTGTAATTAATAGAATCAGGCGTGACTTTGCGAAAATCCTTTATAATGGGGTTGGCATGGTGGTGCTGGGGATGGTAATGTTGGGATTGACGAAGGGTGGGAGGTCCCCTTAAAACTTGGCAGGACACATCATTTTCTTTGCTTACGCGGAATTGAGGAAATTATTTTATAACAACCCCATTATTATATTGTTATTAAATTGCATGTACCTACTCTCGGCGAACATTCAAGGCGCAAATATTTTACAATTAAGGTACAAATATAGGTACATATAAACTTGCGAGTTCACATTTGATTTCCTATAGATATATAGTTTTTATGTATAGTACATACCATAGTAAATTGAAAGAATATTTACTTTGATCTACCAAAAACTATATGGTTGTTTATATTGTTTTAGGATAAAACAATTTATAATTGCCAAAATATGGTATTGATATATTAATAAAAATGATATTAAGTACTTCTTTGCGGATAGTTTTTGTATTAGGGAGAACTAATAGGAGAATTTGAGGTTATTAATAGAATTAATATTCTTTCGTTAACTCAAGTTGCGTATCAGGAAAATGTCAGCATCCATTGTGTTATAAACTAATAAGGAAAAAGATATATTTTACCGGCAGCATATAAATAATGATTACCCGTGTAAAAATGTATAATATAAAAACATTACGTATGTATGTTTGTGATACACGGATTTATACAAATTACTTACTTGTAAGTATCTTACATGATAAGAATGGAACTGTCAAAATTACTGCTAGTTTCATTTGCTAATAACCCATAACATGCAAAAAGGAAGGTCGGCAGGTTGCATTAGGATGTGCACATAGACATCGTGATAGCACTGCGAGGGTGCTTGAGGTAATAGGAGCTACCCACGGGACATGCTAATAATTACGCAAAGCGATGGAGGAGCCTCGGTTGCGTCCCGAACGGAGACCCCGGGACCCTTTGTATACGCTGATGTTGACTACCATGGGGTTTTAGCCGGTAGAAGTCCGACATAACCTTTTCTTTGGCCCCACAGTGTACGGTATCGATAAGGATTTCCCCACGAAAAAAAAGGATGTGCACATAATCAAACTAAAAATTACGTTTTTTTTATAAATGATTAAAGATCATACTCGGTGGCAATCCATGGAGGAATTCTATGTTCAGCAGTAGACTTGTGTTGTTTTGACAAAAGATATTTGACATTGAATGCGAAACAACTGCAAATCTAATTCGACAGAGGCAAAGCTTCTATGGAGCTGTCAATTTTTTTCTATGATTTTTTTACATAATAATAATGTCCTCCAGACCGAATTTCGGCCACGGCAGCCAGTCTCAACGCAGACTAGCCATCGGCGCAGGACAGGATTATAGTGCCCAAGTGTATGCACAATCACAGGTGCACTCTCTATTCCCTCACTCTCATAGCCCGATGGGACGGTAAACCGACACGACCGGAGAGAGATCAGGCGCAGGACCAACGGCTTTACGTGCTTTCCGAGGCACGGAGGTGAAACACCGCCAACTACCCGACTCCGGGCAGCTACGGAGAATTTCTTGATGGAAAAACTCAATGACTGACTTTTGGCCCGACCCGGGATTCGAACCCGGGACCTCATGATCAGCAGTCGCACTACTACAACCACTAGACCAACGAGGCAGTCAGATTTTTTTACATATATTGGTAGGGTTAGTACAGGAGGAAAACTAAATAAACAAAACGTTTATCAGCATTTACATAGATACTTAAGATATAATATTTTTCTATTAACTACGTATTTTAAATGTTTTACTTTTACAATTATTGTTCTTCAACAATTAGTTGTTGGGTTTTAATTAAATGGTAAATTCTAATTTTAATGTAAAGTTTTTTTAAATAATCTATTGGAAAGCACTCGTATTTCTCAATATTTACAACGTTTCTTTCGACGTCAAAATATAAGATTCAGCGCGGTTGTATTTGTGTGTTGAAGTTTCATACAACCGCGCTGTGATAGATACACTACTACAAGCTTGAGGCACGTGTGTGCGTGAGTACTGGCGGCTCGTCACGTACAGAGAGATACTGCTTGAAACTGGCTCGGCCAGTGCTCAAACTCAGGGTTATGTAAAAAATAATAAGTTTTTTTTTTTTTTATAGGATGAGGGTGACAAACGAGCACAGTCCACCTGATGGTAAGTGGTTGCTGCGGCCCATAGACATCTATATCTATCCTCGTTTAGCGAATCAAAATGCAGATGCGTTGTCACCCGTGAGGACTAAGATGGAATGCCTCATTTCCAGTAAAAAAGGGCCTCCGGCCACCTGCACTCACCAAGCGAAACGCAGAGGTAAACCTCTACTTCACGCTGGTATTCTGTGAGGTCGTGGTACCACCCCGGTTCGAACCGGCCCATCCGTGCGACAGCAAAAGCTGCCGCGTGGCTCTATTAGTGTCAAATTTTGTTTTTTAAAGAATAATTCGTATCAAATGGAATATAAAAAAGTGTAAATATGGTTTACGTGGATTTCAATCTTATCGAGGTTGCCTGCCGCAATAGATACCGCTGATTGTGTAAATAAAATTAATAATTTGATTAATTTCTTAAACTCAAGTACACTGCGATCTCCTAATAAATATAAAAGAGCTTTTTGATACGATAGTTATCAAATTGAGTTTTTAGAAGTAAGGCTTACATTTTTCAGGAAACTAAAATCAATAAGAAGTGATGGACAGAAAGACGTTACAAATAGCATGAATTTAATTCACAGATTTCAAGTTTTTTTATAGGAGTGAGGGCAAACGAGCATGCGGCTCACCTGATGGTAAGTGACTACTGCCGCCCATGAACAACTGCAACACCAGGGGAACCAGGGTTATTGCAGATGCGTTGCTGGCCTTTAAAATCTTTAATAAAACTTCATGAAGAATGAAATCAGAAGAAATTAAATTAATTAATATTTACGAGACGTCTCAATAAAGATTGTCTCCTAAATTTCTTTGGAAAACTCAGACAGGCGGGTGGTAATTACCAGGAACCAGCATGTCGTCTAGTTAGTATTGCTTTTAATAAGATGTTTATAACCAATAGCTTTGAACTCTGCCTCGAATTTCTGTGACCAAAACAAACGGAAATTTTCAGGGTTTGTTTTCTTTCATGGGCTGTTACGATGTTTAACTCGGAAACTATATATTTAATTGGTTATAATATACGGAACCCTAATGGAACGAGTGCTTTGCATTTTTTATTGTTTAACACGCATCACTACGCATTTGGAATAACTATATTTCTTTTCGTTGGCATCATTAAAATAAAATATTCAATTTTCTATGAATGTTATTGGAAATGCATAATCCTTATCATGAAAGCTTTACGTAACAAGCGTTTGTAACTACTACGTAAAGCGGTTGCTATTTCTGTTTAATTCAATTAGTTATTAAACAAGGTCCCAATGTAACAATGGTGGAGATGAGAAGCCCTATAAGCGTATAAACGCATAAAAACTTACATAATCCCTATATTGCATAAGAACAACTTAGAACACTAACATATTAAAATCAAAATCAAAGTAATTATATAAGGAGATAAGTAAAACAAATCTGTGATACATAAATGTGCAACATACATATAAACGTAGATGGTCTGGGTTCTAGTCAACCTCGATTGTATTATTAGTGCATAGTACTTAAATATAACTCATTTTAGAAAGAAATCCCACATTATTATACATTAAACCCGTAGGTACGATATAAATGTTTAGCTGTTTAAACGCTTTGTTTTTGAGCAGGTATAAATGATTGGTACACGAACAGATGGGTATAATTATCACATTTTATAACATAAACTTTATTAAATGAATAGGAATTGAACTTAAAATGATTACAAATACGTGAAATACTGCAAATTATAACCTCACTTTTAGAGTGGTAGTAGTAGTAGAGATTGACACTATTGATAGCATATTATCGAAATGTCCCTAACTGGCAAATCAACTTCGTAATATTCTTTAATTTTTAGGGTTCCGTAAATATTCTCTTATTTTTTTAATAGAATTAGTGACAAACGAGCACACAATCGACCTGACGGTAAGTGGACGCTGTGACCCATAGACATCTACATATATCTTCGATTAAGAATCAAAATGCAGATGCGTTGTCATCCCTGACAACTACGATGGAATGCCTCGTTTCCAGTAAAACGGGTCCCCAGCTCTCTACACTCACTGCAAACACAGCAGCATTGAGCCGATATTTGACGCTGGTAAACTGTGAGAGCCGACTCATCCGTGTTACAACCATAACATTTTGACGGATCCGTGGCGCAGTGGCTTAGCAATGAGTTGTTGCGTTGGGGGCCGCGGGTTTGAATCCCGCACGGAACAAGTATTTGTATGGCCTACAAATAATTGTTCCGGGTCTGGATGTTTGTCCTCGTGCAATTTATGTTTGTAAACTGCCTCCACAACACAGGAGAAAATCCTAGTGTGGGGGTAACGTTTCTTTAAAAAACAAATAAAAAAATAAATAAAACAAATAAGAATCTGTAATTTTTTTTAATTTTGCTTTACATTTTTTAATTTATTATTTTTAGAGATACATATTTATAATTTCTGTGAATCGCACTGTGGCGAAATTACTAGTAAGTTGAAAAGATGCTGGCTTGTACAATGGGAGTATTGAATAATTGAGAACCATTTGAAAAGGAACTGGCTTCCGCTACAAAAATTGACACATGCAAAATAATAATTTAGAGACATCAATGCAAAGACACATTTAAAATTTTAATTTATTTTAATAATTTATTTTACATTGTAAATTAAAATTTAATTTTACTTATGTGAATATAGAAACCTATTGAAATACGAAAGTGTCTTCTCATGATTTTTTATCGACTTCGATCGTACAAAAACTAAGTTGCTGTATAATATACGTTATAAAAGATGGACAGAATTAATTTATAAAAGTCCTTGGCTTTGACCTATACAAACCTTAATTTAGCTAGGATTTGTTGACAAAAACTATAGAGCCTAAAAATCATCTGCTTCGTTCGAAACCTTACGCTCATGAGAAAGGATTGAATTCAATGTCAAAATTACAAGCTGAATTGCAAATAATACACACTAACTCATACTGTGTGTTGCACAACTGACTGGCAAATGATAACTAAAACAGTATAATGTAATCACTTCTATTTAATATTCTTTGTATGTGTAAATAATAAGGTTATGTCAATGTAATCAAATAGATTTTGTTTCATTTATATCTCACAGACTACCATGGTAAAATATTAGCCTAATACTGCTATGTTTCGTACGGTGAGTGTAGTGAATTGGAGACGCTTTTTATTGGAAGCGAGGCATCTTTTCAGAGGTGACAACGCATTTGCATTTTGATTATTAATCGAGGATAGATGTAGATATCCACGGGCCACGGAATTCACCTATCATCAGATGGACTGTGTGCTCGTTTGTCATACCTCTCCTATAAAAAAAAAACACATTTTGGATACAATTTCGGAGTGTACCCCTTTCCACCACTGGACACTCTTTACCCTTTTGTCGTCGATATTCCACGCATTTGAACTAAACGATTAACTCGTCGTTCGTAATGCGTACAGCAAAGGAGTGGAATAGTTTGCCAGCACGTCCTCGAATCCGATTACAATGCAAGAGTGAATATAAGCTAAGTCAGCTTATATTCACTCTTCTAATGCTAATCAGCTTTACCATTTTCCGCAACATCACCTCTTATCTTCAGGTAGTAAAGCACTGACTTATAATAATTAAAAAATGTTATGCACGACAGTACATATGACTACGCGTCGAAGATTTACGGTATAAACCCGGATTTCCGTTGGAACTCGGGACTGATTGTACGACAATGCCTCCGTAAGCAAAGTAATACGTCAAGAAAAATATGCTACAAGCGTTTAAATAACACGGAATAGTGGGGCCGGAGTCGCGGCGCCTCTATAAATATCGTCACATACCCTCTCCCCCCATTCCTACACATCTCTTCCGTCCAACCGCTCCGCGCACGCGATCGCAATAATATAAAGACACAAAGTATAAATCTGCAAATGAAATCCCCTGACGTCACATGTTAATATATATTGCCACGTCCTGTTTAACTATCGCAACTTCGGTTTCTCCAAACCTGAGCAATCGATGATTAACGTTTTACGTATCCCGTTGAATATTTACACTTTTTTAACTTATCTATAAGTTGAATATGACTATTTGATGTTTTATCAAATAATAAACACAATTTCATGTGCGATGGAAAGGGCTATGCTCGGACTTTCTCTGCGGGATAGAAGTCTCTTCACGTGATAGAGCCATGATGCAGCTATATTATGATTCTAGAACGAATGGGTCCGCTCGACCAGGGAAGGACCAAGCTCTTACTGCTATTTTTCGCTGGTCTTAATGTTAATGTGTTTCGTACGACGAATGTAGAGTGACCCAGGACACGAGGCATCATCTTAGTCCTCAGTGGTTACAACGCATCAGTATTTTAATTGCCAATCGAAGATAGATGTAGATGTCTATGAGCATGAACATCCAATTGACATCAGGTGTAGTGTACGAGTTTTTCACTCTTATATATAGCAATCCGTAACGATGATATCCACAGAAGAACAAGAGTAACTGACATAGCCCAACGGATCAGTAAACTTAAGTGGCAATGGGTCGCCCATAATGCTCGAAGAACCGACAACCGATGGTAAAGAAAGGTTCTCCAATGGTAGCCTAGTACTGGAAAACGCAGTGTTGGATGACCTCCCACTAGATGGAATGACGACCTGATGAAACACGCAGGTGGTTTATGGATGCAAGGTGACTCAGAACCGTACTTTTTGGAAATCTATAGGCGAGGCCCATGTTCACCAGTTGCCTTGTGGAGGGCTGTAGTGAGTTCGTAAAACACAATTTTTATAAAGCGAAGTAATGATCAGTTTATTATTATACGCCTTTAGATAAATACTGATTTAAAATAGTGCCGTGTAATAGCAGCGCAAGAGAATCCACTACTCCAAGTCATTCGGTGGGTTTCATAAAAACGACAGAGGAGAACCGAAACGGGAGATGGCCAGTTGCATTTTCCTAATAAAAACTTAATAGAAATTAATGAATTAAGTAACGAATGTTTTAAGCAATAGTGGTCATTTTTTTTTTGTAAAACTTAAGGAGCAAACGAACTTACAGTTCACGTCATAGTAAATTACTGTAATCCATGGAACATCCAACTTCAAACAAAGAAGGCTACTTAGTTACTTGTTTTAACTATTTCAAGTCAAAGCTTAACTACAATCCTACTTTTTTTTTTTTTTTTTTTTTATGGGATAAGGGTGACAAACGAGCACACAGTCCACCTGATGGTAAGTGGTTACTGCGGCCCATAGACATCTACATCTATCCTCTATTACAAATCAAAATGTAGATGCGTTGTCACCCGTGAGGACTAAGATGGAATGCCTCATTTCCAGTAAAAAGGGCCTCCGGCCACCTGCACTCACCAAGCGAAACGCAGAGGTAAAACTCTACTTCACGCTGGTTTTCTGTGAGGTCGTGGTACCACCCCGGTTCGAGCCGGCCCATCCGTGCGACAGCAAAAGCTGCCGCGTGGCTCTAGCCAGTGGTGATGTAGCCTAAGATGGTGAAGCGCGCTGACTTATCAAAAGCCTATTAACTTTTGTCTTGAAGACACCCACATTGTAATCGGATCGAAAGACAGATGCTGGCAACTTATTTCACTCCTTCGCTGTACGCATGACGAACGATATAAAGTTAAGTTACTTCTGAGAATTAAGATGGGATACACTAGCTTTCTATAACCATAGACCGGCAAGAACTGCTATTTGGCAGCAAAAATAATAATACCAATATCAACCAATAACCAATAAGATCACAATAAGAGTACAATTACATCTTCGTCTCCATTAGCCCGTAGTCAGTCCACTGGTGGCCTTTTACATAGTAGGATAATATTAAAACCCCCTCACTTTACAAACAGATTGTCGCAGCACTTGACGACTTTGATAGTAATCACAATAGATACAGAACCGAAAACCGATAAATAACAATTTGTAACTAGGTTTTAAGTTTTAAGCCAGTGTACTATTCCAAGATCTAAGACAACACAAAGGGAAACAGAATTACGCTCCAGTTCAATCCCGTACAATTTTTCGAGATAAAAAGTAGTCTACGTTATTCTCCGGCACATACATTATACCTGCAAAAATCATGTCGATTCGTTGCCACGTAACACCTTAAAGAAACAAATCAACTAACATACATAGAAAAGAACGTAAGTAGAATCAGTAGTATATTTTTTGTATGGCGATGTTATAAACGAGTTTTTTTTATAGGATAGGGTGTCCATACACCCACACAAATGAGCACACAGTGCACCTGATGGTAAGTGGTTACTATGACCCATAGATATCTACATCTATCCTCAATAAAGACTCAAAATGCAGATGCGTTGTCACCCGTGAGGACTAAGATGGAATGCCTCGTTTCCAGTAAAAAGGGTCTCCGGTTCTTTACACTCACCATACGAAACACAGCAGTGTCAAGCTGCTATTTTACGCTGGTATTCTGTGAGAGCGTGGTCCTTCCTCGGTCGAGCCGACCCATTCATACTACAACTATACTACTAATATATCTGCAGCATGGCTCTACCACGTACACCACGAGTTGAATTATAGGTAATTTTATGAGAGCATACAAGTGCAATCGGAAAAACGCAGGTAATTCCAGATGCCCCAAGCTTTATCCATATGAACGAAATCATCATGAGGCCAGGGTTTGTTTTTAACGATCTAACACTGAGCCAATCGTGTCCGTATCCCGGAAGCACGACCCGAATAGTGTGCGACAACGTACTCCTTGTTACGAATGTGTGTACCCATTTAAATTTTATTATAGTAAATGACTATTTCATTGTACCTCTTTTCTCATTAAAAACTGTTATTTTCACTTACATGAGACCCTAAGATTTAAATAATACAAAAGATCGTACAAGTACATCGAACGTAAGGTACCTACCTACTTACGTCGTTGTTACACACAAGTATACTATGTTCGTTATGTTTTAATAATACTACACAAAATAATATTAATACAACAATAATTTTGAGTTGCATAATACATTCTTAAGTAATGACTATTTCACATCAGATGATAGGTTGTTGAAAATTGTATATCTCTTTTGTTATTAAAAAACTTGGAATATGCCACAAAAAAATAAACATTATTTTTTTAAAGAAGCAAAGAAACTAAGCGAACATTGATCTCACTTTTGTAAATGTTGTGTTGCGTCAAACAAACAATAGGCTTGGATATGCGTCAACAATTTTACACTGTTTTTGATTCCTGTTTCTGTATGAAAATGTGGTATTAATGAAATTAGAACCTATTTATTAGACTGGTCAATTTTATACCAATTATCACGACCGGTAAATCATTGAGCGTCATCAGAGCGCTAGGTAGAAGCGACGAGCGAGAGATGCCACGAGTGATCGCGCTATTTCTGTCCTCAAAGCAGTTGAATAACCTCCAATCAACTATTCGCACTTAGTTCGCCTACGATACCCACTGACACGTACTAAGCTACACAAGCAACTGTAACGGATTCCTAGATCTTCTTAGGTAGTAACCATTTTCCAACATCTTTAAGCGTACAACGTAGATAGTAATAAAACATAAATTAAATATTTCATTTAGTCAATTTCACATAAATCTTTTCTTTTTTTGCATAACTAACATTACTAAAAAATGTGAGGTAGTGTGAAGTTCATTTAGATCTTGATTTAAAATTGCAAAGGAAGAATGATTCTATTTTTTCGATTCGATTCTTTGCCCTATTATGAGCGTAGGACGTGAGCACTTAATGTTGTTGAGACCCCATGGGAGAAAATGTCCATGATATTTAAAATAGGTTAACTGTACTTAGCACGAACCATCGACTTTACAACGGCAAGCTCTAACCTCGTATAGAATTGAAAGACACATATATTATTACAATACATGGTTTTCTATGTGTATTGATTACTGATATTACCTACATACTATGTTTTAAATTAAAACATTTGAATAAAATAATTACCAAATAAAGGTCTTTACCTATTAAATTGCCGTTTTCTATTAAATAACTTAACGTAATTTTTTATATTTGTTATTTTTATTAATCAAATAACAAATGCAATCGATGCAACTTTGCCAACACAGGTGCAGTTTATTGGTGCCCTTCTTGAAAAAAAATCAGGTGCTGAACCAGGATCTAACCAACTTGTTGAGCGCTTGGGATTCTCAGACCGAATCCATTTTTCGTCGCAGGTAACAATGCGGTTCAAAATTCCTTCGTTTGTGTGCCTGTACGGTTTCCGTACAATTACTTTACCACTTGAAACAACCCAAATTGGTGAACTGCTCTTCGCCATTGCTTCTTCATGAGAAGACATGGCCACATACTGCACTCTCAATATTGTCAAGTCTTTCCTCAACTGAATCTTACGTTTTTAGAAGTTTAGATAACTTTTGATGAGCAAAAATTTCAATTTCGAAATAGCGGTAAAGAAGACTTTTAAATAGTTGATCGATTCGTGTGCAGCACAGACTTCTAAAGTAAACCATAAAAAGGAAAAAAAATGTGTTGAGTGGCAAATATTTTGATTAAGTTTTTATTTTATGAAAATTTTTAAATCAAATTTCGATGCAAAACGAAAATTTCATATAAAATGCTAAATGTTTTTACTAAAAAAAAGTTAATCAAAGTTTAGAACATAAACAGTCGAGCCATTGTAGCAGAATCGCTACGTGTTATTAGTATAAATACCGGGTTTTATTGCAATTAGATTAATTAAGAATTAGTCTTTGAATTATCGTCAACCAAACAAGTCAATCGGGAAGAAATTGTGAAATATGGAGAAAATCGAGTTCGCGCGATGCGCGGAAAATCAGTTCAGACTATACTGGAAGAGATGTCATCCGTTTACGGAGACTCTTGTCCACGTAAAACTATAGTTTACAAGTGGCATACCCTTTTTAAATAAGGCAGAGAGTCACTTGAAGACGACCCACGGCTAGGAAGGCCGATCGAGGTGACCACTTCGGAAATTATTCAAAAAGTCGAAAAATTTATATTAGAAGATGCCCGCCTAAAGAAAAAACAGCTCGCAGAAATGGTTGGAGATCAGATACAACATTTTCAAAATTCTTCATGACCATCTTGGCATGACTAAAGTCAGCGTAAGAAAGTAAGCGCGTGGAGTGTTCTCGTGCATTTTTGGACCTCTGTATGGAAGACAAAGATGGAGTGTTAGCTCGAATTGTTACTGGTGACGAAACTTGGGTTCCCCATTATGAACCTAAGTCCAAACAGGACTCTAAGCAGTGCCACAAAAAAGGCACACCACAACCCAAGAAATTTAAGGTGGAACAATCGGCTGGGAAAATAATGACGACAGTCTTTTAGGACTCAGAAGGAATCCTATTGATTAATTATAAAGATAAAGGTGTCTCCATAACCGGAAATTACTACGCTTCAACCCTAGAACAATTGAAGGAAGCCTTAAGTAGAAAAGAAGGGGAAAATTGACTAAAGGAATCCTTTTTCTGCACGACAAGGCACCTGTTCACAAGTGTCATGTTGCGATGGCTGCCCTGCAGAAGGTGGGCTTCGAAATTTTGCCACACCCACCCTATAGTCCTGACCTGGCCCCCAGTGATTATTATCTATTTCCAAACTTAAAAAAAGAACTTCATGGGAAAAAGTTTTTAAGTGATGAAGAAGTGAAGGAAGCAGTTTCGGCGTATTTTTTAGACAAAGTCAAATATTTTTTTTTAGGGTATACATAAGTTAATTTAAAGATACGAGAAATGTATTAGGGTAGCAGGTGAATATATTCAAAAGGAAAAATAAATTCGGATTTTTATTTCCACTCCTTACCACCCATTTCGCGAACTTAAAAACGCACCCTCGTATATTGCCAACCCATTGCCACTTCAGCTTACTAATCCGATGGGCTGTTGTTTACTTTGGCCCTATTACGGATATACTCATTTTCTATCGCCTTCAAAAAGGAGACGGTACTCAGTTCGACTGTATGTTTACCTCATAACTTTTTTCATCAAGGTCAGACCAATAATTTTCGAGTTATTCTTAATAATTTATATTGAAGTCGGTTGTACAAAATTTTTAGTTATTAAGTTTATCACGAAAAGAAACCCCGAGCATAGCCCTCTCCATTGCTCGCTGAGCTCGGCCAGCTGTAAAGGACTACGTCTCAGATCCATAGATCATCACTGGCAACACGTACTGGTTGTACAATCTCGTTTTCAAGTTTTAAAGTATACCTGACAAAAATATGTGCCGTAATCTTAATAAGAACGCTGCTGACAGTTGAATCCGTCGATTGACCTCTCGGTCGAAATTGGACTTACCTAGTCGGAACTATTTGTTCTAAGTAAACGTACTCGTGGACAACTTCGAGCATAGTGCTCTCAACAACTACCGGTATATGTGTGACATGGACGTTACACATGACCTTTATTCTGTCCATGTTCACCTTAAGACCTATCCGTTGGAAGACACTATTGAGGTCATTGAGCATAGTGCTTAGGTTCTCCAGCTATTCTGCCATAACGACTATATCGTCGGCAAATCGAAGGTGAGTGTTGTACCCGTCATTGATGTTAATATTGTGTCCTTTACATTCCAGTAGCTTAAAAACGTCTTCTAATGCAGCGGTGAAAAGTTTCGAGGATATAACGTGACGCTGTCTTACAGCTCTATGCAGTTGGATATGTTTCGTCCTCAGGTTCCGTACTTGAATGGCCATCGTAGTCCTACTAAGCAAACACTTCAGCACTTCAATATACCGACAGTCATCTTGGCACCGCTGAAGGGACTCACGGGAAGTTAAGGGGTAGTGGATATTCTTACACCGCCACTACACGGCTATTATATCAAGCATTATATCAACATAACTTCAGGCAACGGACTGACAACATAAAGATTGACTTAATTTACCAAGTAGCAGTTCCATATTTTTGTCATAAAACTTTATAATTTGGCAAAGTCTAGAAGTTGGAACTAATAGATGTGTCAAAAATAGAACATAATTCCACGCTGCTGATTCAAACGTTTTGACCTAATCTATATTTATGTAACACATAAGTGAGTGTTACTCGCAAATGTATTTTTAAAGTGGTTGACAATAAGACATTTGTATCTAAAACCCTAATTCGTTTTGCTTGAAAATTAATGCGTTTAATTATCTTCATACATTAGAGTTATTAAGTAAGTAAAATTTAAATAGTTAAAATAACAAATGAGAAGTTTGTGTTAGGTTATAAAGCGGCGGTAAAATTTTCAATCGTTGTAATAGCTTTATGTAATTTAGAAGTAAATTTCTAACAAAATAGAAATATAAGGCATTGTACGCAATCAGTAGTATCAACAATTTGGCGACAGGCAACTTTGAATTGGAAGCTAGCCAGCACAACAGCAACAAGGACAAATATTTACAACAATTAATTTTTCCTAACCTGCTGTCATTGAACGATCGCGGTCGAATATTCTTAATAATTCCTTTTTTTACATAAGTGAGGGTGACAAATCATCACAAAGCCCACATGACCGTAAAAGATTAGTGATCGGTAAATGCTGTAGCCCACAGATAAGTACATCTTCCAGTTAATTATGTCCTTCACGTTACACCAGTGTGCGATTGTGACGGGGGACATGTTACGACATGGTTTTTATTTTATAGGAGAGGGGCAAACGAGCATGCGGCTCACCTGATGGTAAGTGACTACCGCCGCCCATGAACAACTGCAACACCAGGGGAACCATGGGAATTGCAGATGCGTTGCCGGCCTTTTAAAAAGGAGTAGGTCGAACTGTATTTGCTAGTACTGAATGTATAGTGCAGTACCCTGTTTTATTGGTGAGCAAGAGAGCAAGTTGAAGATGCGCTCTCACATTTTTATTATTTTTAACAATTAAGGTTAAACTTATCCTTTCTGAGATCAGAAGTGGGATCTTCTGTTATATTTCCGACATGTTCATTATTTGGCGGATAAATATTAAAATTCAAGTTATTATTAGTATGTAATTTAAGTAATTGATTATTTGCTGCTTGTTGAAATGACAAGGTAGCTAACAGCCAAAAGGCGCGATTCCACCAGTGTATGACGAAAATGTTTTTTCGGTGGACTTAAAGTAAATATTTACAAAATGCTGCCGCCAGATTGCAAAACTGCGAACTAAACGTAGTGTCATTAATATAATCTCTATTGGGGTGTGTACTACACTGCTACATTCGTGGAAGCGGCGGAGTCGAGTCAGCGCACACGTACTCCCTGTTAACCCTGTTCACGCGCTCAGTCTTCACTTCGGGTCACACCGAACAACGCGGTTTAGCTCTTCCTTTGCTTTTCAGCAGACTACACAACATGACAAAAGCTGTAGCATAAAGCAATGCGTTTTCCTGCCCGTACATATTGACGATTAAAAGCAAAGCGCTCCCGAGGTGAACATGTTCGTTTACAAAATGTGCTGTACTGTACCCTTACAAAAGTTACGCACAACTTTACCAGTAGGAAGAGAGACCAACTCACCTGCAGTTCAAAACGTGCACTGTTGGAGTTCTGCACAAAATGTTTGTGAACAAAAATGTGCTGTGTAGTGTGTACAATTTTGGTTGAGTCGTGCCGTTAAGACTAACAAAGATATGTGACAGAAATATGAGGCCATAATATTTCACGATATTATCGCATGTGCTTGTCGTTCTTATTAAAATAGTTAATAGTGTAAACTTAACCAAGAGCAAGTGCGAGTGGAAGACGTTGTTCAATTAATATTTAAAAAATTTCGTAAGCGTAATATTAAAAAATATATATTTTATATGGCAAAATCCACGTTGCGTTTATGGCTGCAACACGAATGAGTCCAACACGCTAGCACAGAATACCAGTGTAAAATAGCAGCATTAAACAGCTGCGTTTCGTATGTTAAGTGATCAGAACCGGAAACTTCTTACTTTATAGTAACGGGTACTCCATTTTAATCCTCAGGGGTGACAAAGCATCTGCATTTTGAGTCTTAATTAGGAATAGATGTAGGTGTCTATACTCTATAGGCCACAACATCCACTTGCCAGGTGGACTGTGTGCTCGTTTATTAACACTATTCAAACAGGCGGGTGAGAAAATCAAAACGGGCTGAATCCTTGTTCGCACTTAACCACTTTTCAAACGATTTAATTGTTGTTAATTCTTTTATTTTTATCTTATTACTGCTTCACATTTTTATAGTATAAGGGTGACAAACCAGCAGTCTACCTGATGGTAAGTGGATGCCGTGGTCCATAGTCATATCTACATCTACCTTAAATCTAAAATCAAAGTGATGATGTATTCTCATTCCTGAGACTACCATAAAATGTCTTGTTATAACCAGTAAAAAAGGGTCCCCGGTTCTCCATTCACCATACAAACACATTAAGCTGCTATTTTTTTACTTATTATCGCCAGTGCTTGACGACAATCCCACCTGGTGGTATGGTGATGGAGCTTTAGATGGTAAATCGCACTGTCTTAGCGTAATAAAGGCCTATTCACTCTTGCCTTGAAGAGGCCCATATTGTATTCGGACGGAAAGGCAGACGCCGGCAAATTCATTTACGCTTGTAATTCTGTGAGAGTGCGGTTCTTATCCGGTCGAGCCGATCTATTTCTGCTACAATACAATACATCCAATAAATTGTAGCTTTTGCTTTGTTGTTGGTCAAAATAAATGGATTTGGCTTTTAGACATTTCATGAAAATTGTTTATTATCAAAATTTGTTAAATAAACAACAACGGAGAGTTTATTCAATTATTCGCATCTTTTCGGTCTTTATCGACTGAAGCGAACGATTTGGCAGCAATAATTCGGAACAAAAGCAATTTGCGCACACAGAGGAGTGTGCGATTTGGCATAGTCAGTTTGTATGAAGGAGTACAGAAGCTAAAATTTTATGATTTCTTATGTTTACGTAAATACTACATTTAAATAAAACTAGTTTTACGGATCGCATAGATTAACTTATTTTAACAGACTTTAAAAAGTAAAAAAAATACTGTCGAATTGACTACCTCCTACTCAATTCGACTGTATTTTTTAATTTTTTTTATGTGTTACCTCATAACTTTTTTCTGGATGAACCGACTTAGATGATACTTTTTTTATTTCAAAGCTGGTGCTTCTCATGTGGTCACAAATATTTGATCAAGGTCTGACCTGTAATTTATGACAAATCCTTAATAAATTATTTTGAATGAAGTTGTACAAAATGTTTAATTTTTCCACTTGTACGATATTGATACCTTTAATTATACTAGCTGTTCCCGCGATTTCGCCCGTGTGCTATAACATCAGCTACCTGCCAGTGAAAGTCCCGTCAAAATCGGTCCAGACGTTACGGAGATTATACCGGAACAAACAGACAGACAGACAGGTAGACAAAAACTTAAATTTTTGTTGTAAGTATGGTATATACTTTCATTTGCATTTAGTAAAACGCTGTTATGTTGAAATTACAAACAGACACTTAAATTTTATTTATTTGTGTAGGTCCCGATGATTCGAGCATTTTACAGCACCCACGATCACAGGCGGTACTGAGGTGTTCGACGTCTAAATGTCATAGTTAACCACGGCTATCTCCCGACTAAAATTATAAATTTTTAGTCCGATCTACGTAGGTCCGATCCGATAGGTCCGAAATACGTAGATACGATAGAATCCGTAAAAACTAGTTTTATTTAAAAGTTAAAATTTATAAATATTATGATGTGTTACAATCAAATTAAATAAAAAATTAATTGTTTCCCTTCATATTGCCAATATCACACAAAAAATAGTCTGTGGTTAAACAGTCGCATGAAGTAAAGATTGTCGCCAACGAATTTTTAAAACGTTGCCAAAGAATAATTACTGACAGATTCACTGGATAAGCTGAGGATTTTGTGTGATTTTAAATGTTTCTTTTTTAATGGTGTGTCAAGACGTTTATTTTATTTATTTTTTTATATTTTTTTTTTATAGGAAAAGGGTGACAAACGAGCACACAGTCCACCTGATGGTAAGTGGTTGCTGCGGCCCATAGACATCTACATCTATCCTCTATTACAAATCAAAATGTAGATGCGTTGTCACCCGTGAGGACTAAGATGGAATACCTCATTTCCAGTAAAAAGGGCCTCCGGCCACCTGCACTCACCAAGCGAAACGCAGAGGTAAATCTCTACTTCACGCTGGTTTTCTGTGAGGTCGTGGTACCACCCCGGTTCGAGCCGGCCCATCCGTGCGACAGCAAAGGCTGCCGCGTGGCTCTACCACTGTAAAGGGTGTATATAGGATAGGGTGACAAACGAGCACACAGTCCACCTGATGGTAAGTGGTTGCTGTGGCCCATAGACATCTACATTTATCCTCGTTTGCGAATCAAAATGCAGATGCGTTGTCACTCGTGAGGACTAAGATGGAATGCCTCTTTTCCAGTAAAAAGGGTCTCCGGTTCTCTACACTCACCATACGAAACACAGCAGCGTGAAGCCGCTATTTGACGCTGGTATTCTGTGAGAGCGTGGTCCTTCCCCGGTCAAGCCGACCCATTCGTGCTACAACTATACTACTAATATAGCTGCAGCATGGCTCTATCACGTATAAAATAAATAATATACTGTGTATTAGATATCTGTGTTTTATACGAGGGTGGATTGAAAAGTACTCGGCCTAACCAAGAAAATAAACACATACTAAATCAGTTATATTTTTATTTTTCTACATAATCATCATCAAGTTCAATACACTTTTGCCACCTCCCCTTCCAAGCAATTAGACCGTTGAAAAAAAATGATTCTTCCTTAGAGTCAAAATATGCGTTTACAGCTGCTTTGACCTCGTCGTTTGTCGAAAATCTTTGACCTCCCAAGTGCTTTTTTGGTTAGGGAACAGAAAGAAGTCTGATGGTGCCAGATCAGGTGAATACGGCGGATGCGGTAACAGTTCAAAGCCACAGTTGTGAATTTCAGCCATTGACTGCACTGACGTGTGAACACGGGCATTATCTTGATGAAACAGGACTTTTCTTCTGAGCATTCCTCGACGTTTTTCTTTTATTTCCTCTCGTAAACGACGTAGTAAGGTGCAGTAGTAATCAGAGTTTATAGTCTGACCCCTTTCAAGATAATCAATCATAATCACACCTTTCGAGTCCCAGAATACTGAAGCCATCACCTTATTTGCCGACAAAATCGACTTAGCCTTTTTAGGGGGTGGTGAACCAGGTCTTCTCCACTGTTTTGATTGTTGTTTTGTTTCCGGTGTACAGTAATGAACCCATGTTTCGTCTATAGTAACAAAACGATTCAAAAAATCATCTGCATCGGCTTCAAATAACTCCAAACAGTCGCGTGAAATAGTCAATCGCGTCCTTTTTTGTTCAACTGAAAGCAGTCGCGGAACCCACCTCGCAGACACCTTGTGGAAACCCAACTCGTTGACAATGATGTTTTGAGTTCGTTCATAAGAGATGCCTATAATCTCGGCTATCTCTCTAATTTTTAATCTGCGGTCTCCCATTATTAAATCAAGTACTTTTTTAATATTTTCGTCAGTAGTTGACGTCGAAGGCCTTCCAGAGCGGGGTTCATCTTTCACACTCTCTCTACCACGCTTAAATTCTGCTATCCATTTTTTAACGGATGCATATGACAGAGCACAATCACCTAATGTACTGACCATGTCATCATGGATGGCTTTTGACGATAGCCCCTTCTTATGGAGGTACTTAATGACGGCACGCTGCTCGATTTGCTCCATTCGCGGAAATTATGTCCGATTACTTTGTTAATAAATTTATAAAATCACAACTAATTATCGCACACGTTTCGAACTTCACACAATGAACTAGTCTGAACTGAACTAAATAATGTGGGTAGATTTGATTTTTAGAATTGAATGGATCTGTGTTAGGCCGAGTACTTTTTAATCCACCCTCGTATATTAAATAGCTTTATTCAGAGATTAGCTGGAACAAACAGACAGACAAAAATTTTAAAAATTATGTTTATGTTCTAAGTATATACTGTACTTTCATATGCGTTTAATAAAAAGCCGTTATTTTGACATTATAAACAGACACTTCAATGTTACTTATTTGTGTGTATTAGATGTGCAGTTGAAAGTGATATACGGCTTGAATAATACATTTTATTGCACCTGTTGTAAAAGGAAAAAATTCATAGGTATTTCAGGAAATGAACGCAAACGCACGTTAACTACGTATCATTACACGCTTGCAGCTGACGTAATAGATCACAATAAAAAAATACATTAACTATAGAGGTCCATACTCTTTGACAAAAGTAGCTAAAAAAAACGTTCAATATATTTATTTTTTGAATTATCTAATAATTGAATTTCGACCACTAGTTAAATTAAATACATATGTTTTATTTGTAAAAAAATTATCAGCATCACTAAAATTTGAGAAATATTTTACAAAAATAAAAACTATGTTCACCACTAAGATCTTCCTGCACAATATAAATTTATTTTCATATTCTTTAAAACTATGACGTTAAATGCTAGTGTTTTCTAATTACTTAATAAACAATACCACGTTGCCGGTAAATAATAAAATACAGGAAATTAATTCATACCTTGTCTTTATCGGATATAAATCTGATCTGTATTGTGGTCGATAGCCTTCAATTTGCTCGAGTATTGATTACGTTACAATTGTTTACTCATTTGAATAAACCACGAAATATAAAATGCCATTCCTGACTATAAGAGTTAAGATCGGGTCAGAAATAGTGACTTAACTTTGCTCGTAAATACTTATGGACTTTTTTGTTGTGACTCCCATCTATCTAAAAAGTAAAGTTACAGTCTATATATATTATATACGTTCTACAGTTGGGCACATGCCTTCTCACTTCCAAGAGGGTTTTAAGGGCAAGGAAGTGTCCGCCGCGCTGCCCCAATGAGTGTTTTTTTTTTATAGAATAAGGATGACGAACGAGCACACAGTCCACCTGATGGTAAGTGGTTGCTGTGGCCCATAGATATCTACATCAATCTTCGATTACGAATCAAAATGCAGATGCGCTGTCACCCGTGAGGACTCGGACGGAATGCCTCGTTTCCAGTAAAAAGGGTCTCCGGTTCTCTACACAGCAGTGTTAAGCTGCTACTTCAAGCTGGTATTCTGTGAGAGCGTGGTCGTTTCCCGGTCGTGCCGACCCATTTATTCATGCTACAACTATACTACTAATCTAGCTGCAGCATGGCTCTACTACGTAAAAAAAAATGTTGGCGACCTTCACATGTCTTCGAAATATTTTTTTTCTCAGACATGCAGGTTTCCTCACGATGTTTTCCTTAGCCGCGGAGTACGTCGTAAATCAGCACTTAAAATTGCAACTAACAATTTCATGGTGCCGGTGGGGATCGAACCCTGGTTGTTCGCGCACTGTGAAATTTTTAGCGAGCGCTAAGTTCCTGAACTACCACGACTCGTATGTACCTTCAGCTATGCTTACAACAGAAATATAACCAAAGTATTATTTATTGTTACTAATCTAACATCATAAGCGAAAAACACAGGTCACACAAAATATGTCCAAAAATCGTATAAACATTTATTAGTAGTTTAGAGGACGCTGACACCAAGTCGATACAGACTTCATATTTGTACTGTAAAACTAACCCTACTTCTAATCTAGAAAGATCAAAATCGATATTTTGTTATTGCGATTTTAGAAATCAGTGACCCCGCCTAATACGTGACAAGCGAATAAAGTCATGACTAAAAAAAGTAGTTGCGAACACTTGGGCCGGTATTCTGAGACGAATCTTCAGTTGAGGCTCAAACTTCATTGTGTACGAGAATTGTGAACCAGACTCAAATTTTGACATTTTGAAGTTTAGCTTTAAACATCACGTTAAGGATCTAAATACCGGCCTTTTTCATTTTGGTTAAAAAAGTAATTCACTATTCTATATAACAGTAGTTTAAAGTTTGAAATTTCATAATTAATAAAATCAGGCGTTACTTTACGTGAATCTTTAATCAACGATGTCAAAAAAAAATAGCTAAGATCAAAGATAAATTAAAATTATGTCTTACCTAATTTGAAGAACACCTCCCGCTCTCCCTCAATTGCGTGCACTATCTCCGTCACCACTAATCCCAGCACTAGGAAAGACACCATCGTCGATAATACGATACGTGTTTCGCTTCTAAACGAGGCATCCTCAGGTGAAGCAGACTCTATGGTGGCTGACCGCTAAGTTAGCAGTCAGCCACTGCAGTGTGTGTGCCAGCACCTACACTCCCAAAACCCTAGTGTAGCGGTTTTCGGAGTGTTGGTACTGGGATTAGTGGCAACGGGGATAGTGCACGCAATTGACGGAGGGCGGGAGGTGCTTTTCAAATTATGTAGGTAAGACACAACATATTATTTTATTACGTGAATCTTAACTAAGTAATTTATTTTTTGACATCGTTAAAGTTTCCAAGTTTATTTTACGTATATTTTGTAGAACCTTATTTTTCTCTTAATACGTCTTTAATTTTTTTTTTCAGAAAAAAATTATTATATTAATGCGTAGATCGTAACAATAACTAATAATTTTAATCTGGAGGCAGCCGTGGTTAACTATGACATTGGCACGTCTAACACCTCAGTCACCATGACCATGGGTGCTGTAAAGTGCTCGAAACGTCGGGAATAACATACGCGATAAAATTCGTAAAAACTAGTTTCAATTGAAATGTGTATAGTTCGCATAAATATAAGAAATCATTATTTTAGGTGTTAGTTTAATACATAATATTTGCCGTGTGATGGCGGCGTAAAAGCGTAGAATGGAAGTGCGGTGGTGGTGTTCTGCAAGAAAAGCGACTAGGCTCTATTGAAGAACTACCGACCGATATTTTTTATAGGATAAGGGTGACAAACGAGCACACAGTCCACCTGATGGTAAGTGGTTGCTGCGGCCCATGGACTTCTACATCTATCCTCTATCAAAAATCAAAATGCAGATGCGTTGTCACCCGTGAGGACTGAAACAAACAGAAACTTTTTTATTCAATATATAGATTATAAATAATACTTATTGAAAGTCACTCTTTTGTATAATTACCACTGGTTCGAAAAAAAACCTCTGTCCTGGGAAGAACCAGCAAGAAACCCAGCGGGACTTTTTTTTAAATAATAGCTTACAATCATGTATGTTACACAAATTAACAACACAACAAATTAGAAATAGCTTGGTAGCGATCACCTCATTTCCAGGGGATATTATCATATATAAATTCTTTAATACTATAATAACCCTTTTTATACAAACTTAGTTTAATAAAGTTTTTGAACTTTGAGCAGGTCAAATTTTGTATATTTTCTGGAATTTTGTTGTAAAAGCGTATACATCGCCCCAAGAATGAATTACTGACTCGAAGGAGTCGAGTAACTGGTACTACTAGCTTGTGTCTGTTCCTAGTATTTACAAAATGAATATCACTTATTTTTTAAAACTACTTTTATTTTTGTGTACGTACATTACATTTTCATAAATGTATTGAGAGGCCAAAGTTAATATATTAATTTCCTTAAATTTTTGTCGCAGCGACTCTTTAGGCTTTAAATCATAAATTGCTCTTATGGCCCTCTTCTATAAAACTAATATAATTTCAGTGTCAGCTGCGTGTCCCCATAGCAAAATACCATACGACATTATGCTATGGAAATAGCTAAAGTAAACTAGTCTGGCTGTTTCAACACTAGTTAGGCTTCTAATCTTTTTTACGGCATATGCTGCAGAACTAAGCCTGCTTGCTAGTTTTGATATATGGGGGCTCCATTGAAGCTTCGCGTCTAGTGTGATTCCAAGAAAAATGGTGGTATCTACAAGACTCAGTTTCTCCCCATTTAAAATTACAATAGTATTTAATTGTTTGACATTTGGAGTCATAAATTTCATACATTTCGTTTTAGTGCCATTTAAATGCAAATTATTAACATTGAACCAATTTACTAATTTAGATATAGCATTATTTACTTCGTCATATTTTAGCAAATGTCGATTTAATTTGAAAATTAAAGAACTGTCATCTGCAAATAATACTATATCATGGTTATCTCCTACTATGTAAGGTAAGTCATTAATGTATACAAGAAACAGAAAGGGGCCGAGAATTAAGCCTTGAGGCACGCCCATCTGTACCATCGACCCGGAAGAACTCATACTGTTAATGACAACTTTTTGCGTTCTCTTACTTAAAAATGAAATAATTAATTTAAGAGCATCACTTCTTACACCGTAGTGTTGAAGTTTCCTGATTAATGTTTCATGGTGAACACAATCGAAGGCTTTGGATAGGTCACAAAAGACTAAGATGGAATGCCTATTTCCAGTAAAAAGGGTCTCCGGTTCTCTACACTCACCATACGAAACACAGCAGAGTTAAGCTGCTATTTACTTATTTTACGTTGGTATTCTGTGAGAGCGTGGTCCTTCCCCGGTCGAGCCGACCCATTCGTGCTACAACTATATTACTAATATAGCTGCAGCGTGGCTCTACCAGGTAAAGCCATGATGCACCATGATTTTCTTTAAGAACCGTGTCAAGAGTCATTACGAATACCTCACACGCAGGTTCGACGACTTATAGCCTCCCGAAAAAGCCGGTTTCTAAAAAGGTTTTAGTACAATAGACTACACACCATACTCTTCGACAAATCGTACAGAAGACCCAGGGGTAAAACCTACCACTAGGTCATAGAATAGAATAGAATGATTTTTTATTCAATATTGATTATTACATAATACTTATTGACCGTCATTTTTTATTTACCACTGGTTCGGAAAATACCTCTATCCTGGGAAGAACCAGCAAAAAACCCAGCGGAACATTTTTTTTCAAACATATTTCACTTAACATATGTTAATTGTGGACTAGGTATAAGAAAGTCTTTGATTCTGCCGAGGGCGGTGCCATATATTTGTAAATAATGGCTACGATGGCTATCCGAGTACATACGAAAGCTATGTAGCTGCATCTGTGCAGTTGGACCAGAGTAACCGATATCGCCCAACGGATCAGTAAGTGGGAGTGACAATTGGCCGGACATAATAATAATCGAAGAAACGACAACCGATAAGGAAAAACGATTCTCGACTGGCAGCCTCGTGCCGGTAAGCGGAGTAGAGCGGTTCCCCAATACATGAGTGTCACGTATTGGGCACCTGGGTACCTGGCACGAGATTCAGTAAGTCGATGAATGCAGGGCTCTCATGACTATGATATGTGGCATTACAGTGCATTACAGATAAAGAATGGGATTAGAAATGGCGGCTCAATGAGCCCGTACCACCAACATGTACAGTACTAATAACGAAAACCTGCTAATAACGTCATATTATTCAGTTAATTAGAAAATTTATATTAATGGGAAAATATTTGAAAACAATTTTATATTTAAGTAGCGATCCGCTGTGGCTTCGCCTGGGTAGGATATATTAATGTAGCGTTTTTTTATACTTAAGGTAATCTTTAAAGACCATTTATTTTATCTTATCAATCTCTAAATTTTGCGGATAAAATTTAGTCTTATTCACTCCTGGTATTACTCTCTATTTGTTTGTGAAGTTTTATTGTAACTGGTTCAGCCATTCTGAAAATTAGGTCGGACAGACAGACCAACGAAAATTTTAAAAATTGTTACTATGTCTCAATATCATGTAAATTTTAATACAAAAATATAAACAAACAAAATCAACAATAATTATGAAGAAAACACTCAGAAAGCGTCCTAGTTCACAAATTAGCAAAAGCGGATGATTTTTTTTGTAGTTTATGGCATTTTGTTATCATTGATTCTAATGATAAGTTGGGCTGAAGTTATAGAACGTTCGAAAAACGTATAACGCAACGTATTTTTTTGCAGTCTTTACCGGCGGGTGTGAGTATAGATAGCAACAGTGTACGAGCGAGAGGTGAATAGAGGCGACACCATTTTCAATTCCATTCTTTAACAGCACAGGTGATACTTGTGGGAGACTTATGTTCTGTAGTAGACTTGTGAAGGGCTAAGGAATGATGATGATGATGGTTTATGTCTAATCCTACCATAAAACTGACGCCATTTTGTAATGTTATTGTCGTCGGTAGGGATGTCGATTCTTTCCGAAAAAGGTCGATTTTTAAATCGATTCAAATCGTAAGCTGATGTATCGATTCACAAAAAATCGATTTCCAAACAAATATCTTTATTTTTTTTTATGTTTGTATTTATAATGTAAACATAATTCCATTTTATGAAAAACAAGAAAAATACCATAATAAATGATCTCTTATTGAAATTTGTTTTATTTTAACAGTACCAATTAGGGCAGATAGCAAATAAAATAGATTAGGTTCAACTTATGTCAAAGAACTGAATTGATTGACCCCGATTCACCTGGTACGAGTCTGTCCTACCCCTAGAGTGGTTTTAAAGAGCCGGAGGCGCGTAGGGGGAGCAGCCTCCACCTGCTGTAACAAATCGTAGGCATCGGAAGCGAGGAGGGATGCGTGCGATTTGTTAAGCTAAGGCGAGAGGCTGCTCTTCCCGCAGCGCCGGAGACGTAGCAGTCTCAAAATAGATACAGAAAGTCCCCCTATATTTTATGATGAAGGGGATTTTTTCTCATAAAATGGATTTTAGAAATCGATTTTTTGGGAATCGATACATGAGCTTACAATTTGAATCTATTTAAAAAAATCTAACTTTTTCGGAAAGAATCGACATCCCTACTGACAATAACAATAAAAAATGGCGTCAGTTTTATTGTAGGATTAGACATAAACAATGCAAGAATAATTAATTTTCAATAACTTTTTGCTCAAAAATTACGCGCTGCCGCATGTTGTAACTTTGTGTGTGTGCTTATAATAGTGTAACTTTTCTGTAAAAATATGTATCAACCCCCAACTCGAAGGGAGTCAATGGAAAGTTGTACCCATACACATGAAAGTATGTCAAAGATATGGGGTCAACACCAATTTATCTGAAACCTAAAATCAACAATTGTTTTTGATATATACCAAGTTTTAACATATTCATAAGTTCATCATGAATGAAATGAATTAATTAGATAATTTGGAAATTTCCCTCATCTGAAAGTGAGGGGACCAAGTTTTTACAGGGCATGATTTACATCTTCTATTATCATTATTATCAGTCTTTATTAAGTCAACAAAGACTATTTTAAGAATGCCTCAACTGGCATGCATTATTTAAAAGATATGGCCATAATCACATCACTAGACAGGTGGATTAATGAGCACTGAGTTAATCCTTGCACTAGTAACTGCCAATCAGCAGCCTCAAATTGAACTCAGCATTGTAGCAAAAGTTGGCATATTCTTCCTAACAACCCTATGTATGTATTACAGGAGCATACATTTTTCTGCCGACTTCAAAAAGGAGACGGTACTCAATTTGACAGTATGTTTTTTCCATGTGTGTTACCTCATAACTTTTTACTGGTGAACCAATTTCAATGATTCTTTTTTTATTTGAAAGCTGGTACTTCACATGTGGTCCCATATGAATTTGATTAAGGTCTGACCAATAGTTTTTGAGTTATTCTTAATAATTTATATTGCAGTCAGTTGTACAAAATTTTGAATTTTAAATTATATACAAAAATAATTGGTGCTTCTAATGTTACCACATAAACTTTTTAAACATCAACTGCCATAATCCTTAAGACTATGATTATCTTAGTCTTATTTTTTGCACTCCACAAGAGTTGGACTAATATCAGAAAGGTTATTACATATTTCCTGATACATTCTTTCTACTACTTCTTTTTATGACCAAAATTTCATAAATAGTAGAACATACCTACTCGCTTTGAGCTTAAGGTATGCAATTAAATTAAAAAATTGGGCTGACCAATAAGGTATAAACTGAAAATACGATTCTAATATTCACCTTCAATTGCAACTATCATAAAAAAAGATTGACAATGCATTACTCACTGTTACACCTCACCTCACAACTCTGTAAATCAGTTTTGGCTGTATACATACTTGTGAGACAGTCTGTATCTTTTTAACCTTATTGTCTCATATAATTTAAGCAAAGGAAGAAGTTAAATAAAAAATAGTATTGTACAATTATTTAGTTTCATACTTTCTTCAACTTTTGGATGAATCTGTAAATAAAAATAAAACTGAACCAGATCAACTTGACCCAGTCATCTATCTATGTCACAACAGTGATGTTTATAAATTTAGGAAGCTACTGAGAAAAACTGTAGACCTAGTTCTAATTTTAATTTTAGAACGGTAAAACCAAACAACCAACTGCGAGATTATAGTCCTTTTTTTAATTGAATTTTTTTTTTTTTTTTTTTTTTTTTTTTTTATAGTAGAGGGGGCAAACGAGCATGCGGCTCACCTGATGGTAAGTGACTACCGCCGCCCATGAACAACTGCAACACCAGGGAGGGAATTGCAGATGCGTTGCCGGCCTTTTAAAAAGGAGTACGCTCTTTTCTTGAAGGTCCCTAAGTCGTATCGGTCCGGAAAAATCGCTGATGGTAATCGATTCCACAAGGAAGTCGTGCGAGGAAGAAAACATCTTCTAAATCGCACAGTGGTGGACCGCCAATCATCCAGATGGTGTGGATGGTATCGGGAGTTCTGCCGCGATGTGCGTTCGTGAAATTTGGCGGCTGGGATTAATCCGAACAATTCCTCAGAGCACTCCCCATGGTAGATGCGAAAGAAAATGCAAAGAGATGCAACATCTCTTCGCAGCGCCAATGAGTCGAGCCGATCGGAAAGAACTCGGTCGTCGACGATTCGAGCCGCTCTGCGCTGGATGCGGTCAAGTGGAAGGAGCTGGCACTGGGGAGCCCCTGCCCAGAGATGGGAACAGTATTCCATGTGAGGCCGAACCTGCGCCTTGTAAAGTTGCAGGCGGTGTGCCGGCATGAAATACTGTCCCGCTCTGCTGAGCACGCCAAGCTTTTTAGAGGCCAATTTGGCCTTCTCTTCCAAATGACCACGAAACTGCACGTCACTCGATATGTCGACGCCGAGGATTCCGATACTGGCTGAGGCAACCAGGGGAGTGCCTTGAAACTGAGGAGATACGACAAAGGGGTTCTTTTTAGCGGTAAACGCGCAAACTTGTGTCTTCTGAGGATTAAACTGGACTAGATTTAGTCGCCCCCAGTTCGAGACTTTGTCCAGCAAAGACTCGACTTCAGACACAAGTTTGTTCCGGTACTCGGAGACGTTTTCCCGAGAAATATTAGCACGGCCGGTGTATAGAGCATCACCAGTGCTGTCATCCGCATAGCAATGAATGTTACCAGTTAGCAACATATCATTGATATGCAGAAGAAACAGCGTTGGTGATAGCACACAGCCTTGTGGAACACCAGCGTTAATAGGCTTGTAGTCAGAACATGCACCGTCTACAACAACCTTGATGCTCCGATCTGCAAGGAAGCTGGTGATCCAATTGCACAATTTCTCGGGAAGCCCATAGGAAGGGAGCTTCGAAAGAAGCGCTTTGTGCCAAACCCGATCGAAGGCCTTCGCAATGTCCAGACTAACGGCCAACGCCTCCCCCTTGGACTCTACTGCCTCCGCCCATCTATGGGTCAGGTAGACCAGAAGATCACCAGCTGATCGACCCCCACGAAAACCGTATTGGCGGTCACTAATCAGCTGGTGATCCTCAAGGTACCGGATGAGCTGGCAGTTGATAATGGTTTCCATTATTTTGGAGAACAAGGAGGTGATCGCGATAGGCCTATAGTTGGACGGGTCTGAGCGGTCGCCTTTTTTAGGGATCGGGTGGACAAAAGCTGTCTTCCATGAATTCGGGACTACGCCTTGGGAGTAGGAGTACCGAAAAAGACGCGTTAGGACCGGTGCCAACTCCGGAGCACACGTCCTCAGCACAATTGGGGGGATTCCGTCAGGCCCACTCGACTTCTGGATGTCCAGGGAGAGAAGTGCTTTGCGAACCGAGCGCTGTGAGAACAGCACATCCGGCATAGAGCACTCACACCGCGGGATGGTCGGCGGTGTTTTCCCCCCGTCATCAAGAGTCGAGTTGGACGCAAAAAGGGAGCCTAAAAGGTCGGCTTTGTCTTTTGCGTCATGGGCCAGTGAGTCGTCCTCCCTGTGCAGAGATGGTAGTGATGGCTTACAGAAATTCCCTTGGACAGCCTTGGCGAGAGACCAGAATGCACGGGTTCCCGAAGGAAGGCGAACTAGTTTCTCGCCAATTCTGCCTATGTGCTCTGACTTTGCCTTGGCAATAACTCTTTTGAAGGACCTGGAGGCGAAGTTATACTTCTTTTTAAGTGTGCTGGTGTTTACATCCCGAGTCGCCGAAGCCGCAGCCCAGGCTTGATAACACTCCTGCTTACTGCGTAATGCAGTTTTACAGGAGCGACCAAACCAAGGCTGAGATCTGCCTCCGATGGGTACCACAGATGATGGAATAAATAGTTCCATTCCCTGTAGCACCACATCAGTGACAGAGTCAGCAACAGCGCTGGGATCATCCGGCGAGAAGCAAACCCGCCCCCATGGGTAGGATGCAAAGAAAGACCGCATTCCGTCCCAATCCGCCGACCTGTAATGCCAAACACGGCGGCAACCTGCAGAACGCAACCGCGAAGGGATCGTGAGTGGCACCATACTCCGGATCAAACAGTGGTCCGAAGAGCCGAGAGGGGCATCGACGGAAACCTGATATCCGTCCGGATGAGAGGTCAGCAGAAGGTCCAACAGGGAAGGTGTATGATCGTCCACATCTGGAATCCGCGTAGGCGAAGTAACCAGTTGTGTCAGACCATATGCCAAGGCAAAGTCATAAACAGATCTCCCCGCATGATCGGTTAAACGTGAACCGAGCCATTCGGCATGGTGGGCGTTAAAATCGCCAAGGATCACGATCTCTGCGGATGGGACCTGTTGTAGCAAGGAATCTGTAGCCATTTGGACGTGGTCGATGAGTCGGTCTGTTTCGGCATTACCGCTATGGGACCTATAGAGGCACCCGTAGACGCGCGGATGGTCGTCGCTGTCTACGCGTAGCCAAAGGATGGACAGGTCCGAACCTTCAAGACTGCCGAGGCGTCGAGAACAGATGTCCTCTCTGACATACACGCAAACTCCAGCCCGAGGCACAAAGGAGTGCTCCAATTTGTACCCAGGGTAGGAGAGATACGAAATATCAGCCGGAGAGGAAACCTGCGTCTCGGTCAGGAAGAGCAAGGCCGGCTTCGCCGTCTCGAGATGGTAGTGGACGGCGTTTAGGTTAGAGTTAAGTCCCCTGATGTTGCAGAAATTCACGGATAGCGTGGCAGGGGTCGCCTTGGTATTGTTGCTCTGTTTACCCCGAGCAGTTATGTTTTTGAGCGGAATTTTGCCCCCCCCAGAATACGCGGGGCAGCCTGAGCACCCACGCTCAGGATTGGAATAACATGGTCGTGGATGCTCAGCGAGGGATTCTCCAGGGGTACTGGTACCCTCCTGGGGTAGTCTATTGTGTAATTCCGCTACCATGTTGATGGGGGGGGGGGGGGATTGGGCCTCCGGCCACCTGCACTCACCAGACGAAACGCAGAAGCAGAGCTTCTACTTCACGCCGGTATTCTGTGAGGTCGTGGTACTAACCCGGCTCGAGCCGGCCCATACGTGCAACAGCAAAAACTGCTGCATGGCTCTACCACAATAGAACAAGTATTTTTTCACATTTTTCATTAATTATTATTTAAGTAACTTAATTTATTAATTAAAGATTTCTGTAGCATGTAGTGGAAGTGTAAGAGAATACAGTACCCAATATCATGCTGTGGGTGTGGTAAGAGCAAACAAAGGGAACTTGACCAGAAGATGGATAACAGCATCTTTTTGATTACGAACTCAATAATAATAAACTGCTTGTCAAAAATAGTTAGACAACCAAAGTGTAGCAACTATGGAACTATAAGATAAGCTATGGGGAGGTTTATGTCCAACAGTGGACTTTTCATAAGCTGTAATAAATGAATGATGTATGAAAAATAATCTTCACTTTTAGAAAAGACATTACGAAAACTATGAGCTGTAAGTCTCATATCAAGTAAAAAAAGGATTTTTTACTTCATCTAAACTGTCAGTATGTATATATATATATCTGAATAATTTGTAAGAATAAATTTCAAAATTTTTATTGCTACAATTAGATTTCAATGAGATTTTACAGTGAGAGCACAATAAGAACTAGTTTGAAAAGGGTGGAAAAGGGCGTGAAAAAAGTTTATTAAACTAGGTAAGTATATAAAATCGTAGTTGCAAATCATATAAAAGTAAAATGTTCATTGATTATTTTTGTGTATTTGGCGTATCCGAAAGAGAATAAGCGCGCGATGAATCATCATGCTAAATGTTTACAGCAGTTGGTACATAATGCCTGCACTGATGTCATGTAAGCTTGCACGAAGCACCCAATAACTCAGGCGCCCATGACTATAATACAATGCCAAAAAGCACGTTCTATATTTTATATATTTCCACGCATAAAATCACGAACCGTTGACAGGAAAAAGAAACCATACCTACGTATCGAAATCGAACGAATTCTTATGTAATGTCCCCATAAAATAAACAAGCATATTTGGATAGCAACGTTTCGATTTCGGGGATATGAAAGGAAAGTAAAGCTATATAATATTTTGTGCGTAGGAGGAGTTAAAATACCTTTATTTTGTGTTATCCAATATCCAGAAGAAAGTTGAAGTCCTATTTACACACGAGAACACTGTCATTCATACAAAATAACACAATATCACAAAGCAGCACTACACAAATATTCACTTATAATTAATAAATTATGTGAAAATATCACATAATGGTTCATTTTCACAATAAATCCATTGGACAGCAGTCGGCAATCGCTGCCATCTTTTTTGTCAAATGTCTGTAAACTAAATATAGCGCTCCAAACGAACTCTAGTGTTATTTTTAGAGAATAAGCGTAGTCGGTGCTTGAACGCCATCTGTAGCACTTTTTAGAAAGCAATAAAACATTAAGAGATGTCGCTTTGCAACATTTATTTTATACTTTTAATTTATTAAAACCTCCTCCAGGGTGGACCGCGAAATTCAAATTTTCTTGCGTTTTTTGGAATTTGCACGTCAGGGTTAGGTTGTATATTTAACAAAATATGATTCGCGACCGTAGCGATTATGTGTTTACAGAATTATTATCATTAAAATCACCAATACAACCCTGTAAGTTCATATTAGCCCTTTGAATGAGTTTTTCTGGAAATAGCCTGCCTACCTGCAAATTCCAAAAAACGCAAGAAAATTTGAATTTCGCGGGCCACCCTGGAGCTTCCACCTTAATAAGGAATCTACATTATACATTATTATATTATATACTCTATAGTAAAATATAATAATATCAAGATAAAATTTAAAGGAAGTAATGTTAGTGAAATATACAAGGGGTAAAAGTCCTAAATATTATTTTCTTTACAAGTCATTTAAATTATCCGACTGTTAATATTTATTTAGGTACTATTTCACTATCACTCTTGCGTTTACGATTGCTAAACCAGTTTTTCCTAGGCTAAGTTAGTTTTTCTTGAGCCTGATAGGCAGAATGAACTAGATGTCCACGGCTTTGACTGGTGACGGGAGGGCTATTCTCTCAGCTTTTTCTCGTCTCGTCCTTCCCTCTATAGCCAAGGTTGGCCTAGTAATTGCGCTACTCGCCCTATCGTCCGCCGCCGGAAGGTCCCTAATGTATGTGTACTGTGTATTCAGGGCCCGATTTACCCACAGGCTAACCAGGCTGGAGCCTAGGACACAAGGTTCGACGGGACGTTGAGCTTGCCTTTGCATTTGCAAGCAAATATCTTACTTGTTGCTTTTTCTTTCTTTTTGGTACAAAATACAAAACAAATAAATAGATTGTAAAAATAAGACTTTGAATTATTTCGTAGGTACATTTCATCTTTCGTTGACTGATTGTATGTGATTTGAAGATTTTAAACTTCTCAAGCTCTCTTCTCAAACTCTAATTTTATTAAGGCGCTTTGACTAGGCTGTCCAAGAGAACTTCTATAAGCCATCTATTCCATTCCCGTACAGGGAGAAGGACTCAAAGGCCCATGCCGCAAAGAAAAAACTCGATCGATCTTTTAGATTATCTTTTTGAGTCAAACTCGACTTCCGATGACTAAGGGTACACATTGCCCACCTTCCCGTGGTGTGATTGCTCCATGCTGGATGTGTGGTTTACACAGCGCTCAGTGCAAAGCACTTCTCTCCCTGGACGTCAACAAGTCGAGTGGGCCTGATGGAGTCCCGTTGTGCTGAAGACGGGTGCTCTAGAGTTAGCACCGGTTCTAACGCGTCTTTTTCCGTACTCCGACTCCGTAGGCGTAATCTTGAACAAATGGAAGACAGCTTTAGTGCACCCGAACTCTAAAAGTGCGACCGTTCAGACCCGTCGAACTACAAACTTATCACCATCGCCTTCTTGTTCTCCAAAATAATGGAAACAGAAACTTTTTTATTCCATATTATAGATTATAAATAATACTTATTGAAAGTCCCTCTTTTGTTTAATTACCACTGGTTCGAAAAAAACCTCCGTCCTGGGAAAAACCAGCAAGGAACCCAGCGGGACTTTTTTTTTAAATAACAGCTTACAATCATGTGTGTTGTGTAATACACAATTAACAACCCAACAAATTAGAAATGGCTTGGTAACGATCACCTCATTCCCAGGGTTTATTATCGTCCATAAATTCCTTAATATTATAATAACCCTTTTTATACAAACTTTGTTCAATAAAGTTTTTGAACTTTGAGCAGGTCAAATTTTGTATATTTTCTGGGATTTTGTAGTAAAAGCGTATATGTCGCAGGCTTACTGTATAATTCGCCGTATTACATTATGGCCAGGCGTTTTACAAAACAGAACCGTTTCGGAATATTCCGTTTCGTTCATGAAAACACAATGTATCTCACAAGTAACACATATTATATTAAATAAGATTGTTTAGTGCGATTGCCAAGTCAATCTATGTATTTAAAACATAAAATATTTTTAATATTGACATGGTCACTATAAGATGTTGGTAGCTTAGCTAATTACGTAATAACTTGAGACAGAAGGACCTTTAAGTAGGGACTGAATAAATTAACCGACTTGGTATCACATGGATCTCACAACTTTTTACGGTAAAACTGAGTTGCGAGACTTGTTTCTTTTACAAGTTATGTTTTTGATTTTTTTTTATAGGATAAGTGTGACAAACGAGCACACAGTCCACCTGATGGTAAGTGGTTGCTGCGGCCCATAGACATCTACATCTATCCTCGTTTGCGAATCAAAATGCAGATGCGTTGTCACCCGTGAGGACTAAGATGGAATGCCTCATTTCCAGTAAAAAGGGCCTCGGGCCACCTGCACTCACCAAGCGAAACGCAGAGGTAAACCTCTACTTCACGCTGGTATTCTGTGAGATCGTGGTACCACCCCGGTTCGAGCCAGCCCATCCGTGCGACAGCAAAAGCTGCCGCGTGGCTCTACCACTGTTGGCATTATTATTTACTTAGCCACCGTTTACAGATTTATTATTAGAAAATAATGGTTCACGGTTTATAGATAAGGTTTATGTTTATGAAATTAAATGGTTTTTTATTTTTATATTTGACTTGATTGAATGAAAGTTAAATTCCGGTTTACGAATTATGACGTATTAAAAAAAACTACTGACTAGATCTCGTTCAAACCAACTTTCGTTGGAATTTTACATGGTAATGTACACCATATATTTTTTTAGTATTATTGTTCTCTTATTTTTGAAGTTACAGGGGGGGGGGGACACACACATTTTACCACTTTGAAAGTGTCTCTCGCGCAAACTATTCAGTTTAGAAAAAAATGATATTAGAAACCTTAATATAATTTTTGAAGACCTATCCATACGTATGGGTTTGCTAAAAAAAATAATGAGTTTCAGTTGTATGAGTAAACCCCAAAATTTATTGTTTTTTTTTTCTATTTTTATGTGAAAATCTTAATGCGGTTCACAGAATACATCTACTTACCAAGTTTTAACAGCATAGTTCTAATAGTTTAGGAAAAAAAGTGGCTGTGACATACGAACGGACAAACAGACAGACATGACGAATCCATAAGGGTTCCGTTTTTTGCCATTTGGCTACGGAACCCTAGAAAAAACTTAAAACTTCACAGAACATATACTTGATAAACATTTCCTTTTTTTTAAAATATGCTCGACCGAAACTTGCATTTTAGGGTTCAGGGGAAGCCCTGGGTACCCTTCCCCCGTTGCGGAAATGTATTAGTTTACGAGAATTGAGCCTTGAGGCACGCCCATTTGTACCATCGACCCTTGTTGAACGATGACGAAAGCTTGAAGTTAAGGTTTCTTTACGTGGTAGAGCCATGCTGCAGCTATAATAGTATAGTTGTAGTACGAATGGGTCGGCTCGACCGGGGAAGGACCACGCTCTCACAGAATACCAGCGTAAAATAGCAGCCTAATGCTGATATTTTGAGTATGATGAGTGTAGAGAACCGGAGACCCTCTTTACTGGAAACGAGGCATTCTATCTTAGTCCTCATGGCTGACAACGCATCTGCATTGTGATTTACAAACGAGGATAGATGTAGATGTTTATGGGCCACAGCAACCACTTACCTACCATCAGGTGGACTGTGTGCTCGTTTGTCACCCTTATTCTAAAAAACAGAAAAGGTAGCATGTTGCGTGTTCACATCACGTCGGTTGGTCTCCAATTTGGGCGTGGAAGGAAAAGGGGAGATCTACCGACGGGCAAGGTGAACCAGGGGAGCGGCTAACGCTTACGCTTATTTGTTGCTGTTACTGGTTGTAGTAACACTGGTGATGCTTTTTACACCGGTCGTGCTAATATTTCTAGAAGACGATTCTTTAATAAACAAAGTCTCGGATTGGCGACGACTCTAGTCCAGTTTAAACTTCAGAAGACACTGGTTTGCGCGTTTACCGCTAAAAAAACCCCTTTGTCGATCCCATCTCATCGATTTCAGGGCACTCCATGCTGCTTCAGCCAGCATCGGCATTCTTGGCATCGACATATCGAATGACGTAGTTTCGCGGTCACTTGCAAGGGAAGGCTAAATTGTCCTCTAAAATGCTTGGAGTGCACACCGCTTGCAAGTTTACAAAGCGCAAGTTCGCCAGCTCCTTCCACTTGATCGTTGATGACCGAATTCTTTCTGATAGGCTCTTATTATGATCGACAGTTGTTGATGGGCGATGGTCGACACTAACTATTAGGACAATTTGTGCTAATGTGGGCAAAACCTCGGAGTGAAAAGCTAGTAAAACCACAGAATAAATAATAGTATTACGTAGTAAAACATACAATTCTAGTAAATATATTCGTGGGCGGGGCAGAGACAGACAGAACAGACCGGTGGAGGGGGGGGGGGGCATATTCATAGTTAGCCTAGGGCTGTCGGAACTCTAAATCAGACACTGTGTGTACATGTTACTATGTATTTGTACAGTAACATAAAACAAAAAATACGCGTACGCAGTGCGACAGTTAACACAAACAGAGAGAGGAATTTGAGAGGCAAATTTCAAGGCAAACCTACAAATTGTGACTTTGTAAAGAACATAATTTATATGTGTTCCTAAAAGAATGAAATGCTAATTTTGACTATCCTCTCTATTTGTTATTTTTGATAACAGAAGTTGACAAGTTATTAACGAGTGTGCAATCCACTTGATGAAAAGATAAAGTTTCCTCGTAAACCTCTTTTGCTCTCCCAATTCTCAGTGTATCTAAATAGTAAACGTGTTATACTCTCTTAGCGTGGATCTAGGTTTTGTACGTGGTAGAGTCATTCTACAGCTGTATAATGGCTGCAGCACAAATGGGTCGCCTGCACAACTTCTAATGAGGGCTAATAATTTAACATTCACCAGATGTCACTAGTTGGGACTGAGGTGAAGTACACAATGTCATTTAATTGAGAATTTACCTTTTTAAAAGTTTGCATGAAACATTCTTTGTTTGCCTTTATCTGGCGACTTTCAAAAAGGAGACGGTACTCAATTCGAGTGTATTTTTTTTTTAATGTGTGTTACCTCATAACTTTGTACTGGGCAAACCGATTTCGATGATTCTTTTTTTATATGAAAGCTGATAGTTCTCGTGTGGTCCCATATGAATTTGATCAAGGTCAGACCAATGGTTATTGAGTTATTCTTAAATAACATATATTGAAGTCGGCTGTACAAAATTTTTAATTTTAAATTATCTTAAAAAACTTGAAGGTTCATCATTTCCGGATTAATTACTGAAATCTATATGGAAGACCAGGTTGCCTTATCAAGTGAAGGCATTTAAGGTTTTAGCCGATAAACTTCATGAAATTAATTCTCAACTAACATATAAGATTAAGTTAATCCTATTGACCAATCTCACTCTCAGTTCACTCGGCTTCTGAGGAACTTTTGATGCTCCAGAAGGTTGATGAAACTCAATTACCTGTTAGTAAGTGGTTGCTGTGCCCATAGGCATCTAAATCTATCCTCAATTACGAATCAAAATGCAAATTTTTCTACCGACTTCAAAAAGGAGACGGTACTCAATTCGACTGTATGTTTTTTTAATGTGTGTTACCTCATAACTTTTTACTGGGTGAACCGATTTCGATGATTCTTCTTTTATTTGAAAGTTGGTACTTTACATATGGTCCCATATGAATTGAAATGATCAAGGTCAGACTACGGTCGGTTAGTTTCACAGCATGTCCGAGTAAAAATTAATCGATACCATAGTCGTAGCAGAATCCGTTCACAGACCAAGACTCGAGAAAGGATCCTCTGTTGGTAGTATCGTAATCGTTTCCAAAGCGCACTTGGGAACTCCAACAGCAATCAGTAAATGCGGCGCATACTAATTACCGTGGAAACTCCAGTCCAGGCGCCCATGCTACTCTCTTCTAGTGTAAGGAGTTTGTATATCCGATAATGATGTGTATGAGGAAGCGGCTGATTTCCTAAATTTAAAGTTAAGATGTTGTATTTTTTTTAATACTCTTCACCTTAGAAATATGACCGCCATAAACATGAAATCATATAGGCCTAGCGTACCCTGAGATATTACGGACAGGATTAATTAGCAATATTGAGACTAGAATTGAGAATAGTTTTCGAAAAGATTTACATACATGTACTGCAAAACCAAGATCACAGTATCCGCTGTTAACGATGTTGTCATTCTCGTTATTTATTCGCATTTTGGAGTCGTTTGACTATTTAATCGCATTTTGGCACATAAAGCAACACGGGCCACCGACGTATCTACATTTGGCAGCTGGCTACTTAATTGGATTATCGCATTTTGGAGTCAAATATTACACCTAGGTTGCGCAGCTCATCAGTTCTCTTAATTACAGCACCGTTAAACACGTAGATGTTTTTTTGTGATGAAACTTAATCATCAATTTTTTTAGAGCCGAACACTCGTGCACTCACCAAATTTATCGCCTAACAGAATATGTTCTGTCTGGCTTTAATCACCATCTGACAAAGAAAAGTTCTCAAAACACCTGACCCTCTTCTTCGACGTTGTAAAGACATTTGATAAGGTCTAGCACGACGGCTTGCTCTACAAGCTGTATAAACTTAACGTACCCGATAGGACACATCATCCAAGCCTTCCTTACAAATCGCTCCTTTCGCTATCGAGTAGAAGGAACCCGTTCCTCGAAACGTTTTCTAAAGACCGGGGTCCCACAAGGGTCCATCCTGTCTCCACTTCTCTTCACACTCTTCACGTTTGATATCCCCAAGGACCCAGTGGTAAACATTGCTATCTTCGCCGACGATACGGCACTCTTTGTATATGACTATAACAGAAATAGTCTCACTCTGAAACTCCAAAAAACTACAAATCGCTTAGGCGAATGGTTCCGCCTATGGAGAATCGAAGTGAATCCCGAAAAAAGTGTAGCAATATACTTTCAACGGAGTTCAACGCCAAAAAAGATTCGAGAGCCAAAATCTAAGTTAGATATTATCTACTTATACCGCCGCCCTATCCCTTAGAAAAACTCGGCCAAATATCTGGGGGTCACTTTCGACGCCCGCATGAGTTTCGCAATGCATATAAGTGTAGTTTTCAACAAAGCCAAGACAGTCATTAGCCGTCTTCACCCACTTTTTAACAGGAAAAGTAAGTTGTCGCTACGACACAAACTCCACCTGTACAAAACCTGCGTTAGACCGATAATGTCTTACGCAAGTGTAGGTGTTGCCCACACGTATAGGACCCACATATACGTACTACTGAAAGTTCAAAACTTTTTCATCCCGAAAGTCACCGGAGCACGGTGGTATCAACGGAATTCAGATCTGCACACAGATTGCCAATTTCTCACTATCTCTGAATACTTTAAGGAGATGTCTCAGCACTACTTTGCTATCGTGGAAACCCATACAAACCCGCTAGTGGCTAACGCAGACAATTACGTCCCAACACCAAACTTCCAGCGGACTCTCCGTAGACCGCGTAACGTACTAACAGAACCACCACGCCCGCTCGATCCCGTCGATCCAAAAGGTCGCAGTGACATCATACACAGACGCTACACCCACACCAATTCGGAGAAACACAAGTAGGTTAACGGACGGGGCGTCACACGTAGGCGGGCACGACGTGTTCCAGCACACACCGCGTACACCCCGTACACCAGCGTACCTGGGCGGTTCTCATTGCCCAAACCATCGACCGATACGAGCTAAGCAGTCTGAGGCGGAGACACCCCTACTCAGACAGCGATTAGATAGCTCAGTAAACCTCAACATGATGATTGGTAACAATACCAATTCATAAACCATCATCATCCTAATCCCCATCCTAGTTGCCGCTTTTCCACTTTTTATTTAGCTCGCGAGCCCTGTTTCAGAAAAAAATGTAAGAGCCGCATAGGCTAACAGCGCTAACATCACAGAAAATAGATAATGGTGGTTGTTGAGGACAGCTTGAGACCCGCCGCCCCGTCGCCCCTTCGTACCCCGTTGCGCCCCTCACACCCCGCACACCGGAGCAGAGCGACGACCAATGGGCGAGCAGCATCGTCGCACGGCACTACTCACAGACTGAGACGCCTTCTTGGGAGATATAAGAAGGGCGTTTTGGTCTGTGAGTCGTTCATTTCATTTCGGAAGCGGCACTCAAGAGAAGAAAACCTGAAGAAGACTCAAGACTCAAGACTCCATAATCAAGACCTCCCTCTGTACACAGTGTTATAGTTTTAATAGTGCCGAACCTTTGTAAATAGTTAATACAGTATAGTAAAAAGTACCATCTTTTCTTCGAGCAGTCCCCTAGTATAGCTAACCTCAGATCAGTCATTCATTAATCAATCAATAGCATAAATAAATACAGTCCACTTACATCCATTATATTCTTGGTCCATCGTCGCCGGATTCAAGCCAGAAGAAAGAAGCAAGAAGTAAGAAGAAACAAGAAAGAAGGCAATTATAGAAGAAAGAACATAATTATAGAAGAAAGAACATAATTATAGAAGAGAGAAGATCATTATAGAAGATCTTCAAGGAAGAAAGAAGTTCGTCGACGAAGAGAGAAGATCGTCTGTACTAATTTCTTCCCTGTTTCTTGTTACGCCTACGTCATACACGTCTATTGTCTGTTTCCAGACAATTTCTTGTTTCTTTAACCGCGTTTACGCGGCCAGTGGTTGCTACCTAACGGTGCCAAACTGTGACCATCTGGTAACGCCCTTGTGGCGGGAACGACATTCAATACGTGCGTCTTTTTAAAGACGATACGTACGTCTTTTTGAAGACGACCGGAGGTCGCAACGTGGGACCATGAGGAAGACACGAAGCCAGAAGACACGGAACGATGACGAAACGCCGGTAGGAATGCGTATATTCGAAGAAGCACCCGCGTCCCCGTCCGATTATCTCGCGATGGCACAAGCGCCCTCCGCCGCGCCCCGGGCCCGCTCGCGCCCGCATCTACGCCCGCGCCCGCGCCCCCGCCGCCGCGCCCCGCTATGTCCGTGTCTACGACCGAGCGCTTAGGAGAGGTTAGCATATCCGCGCCGCGCACAGAGACACTCGCCGCGATTATTGAAGATCTTCCGTCTACAGAAACTAGTTCGATAGTACGTACCGTCACGCCTGTAACAGACGTTGTACATAGGCCCGCACCCCGCGCCCCGTCGGTCCGCTCCGTTCGTTCAGCACGGTCGACAGCTAGCGCGATAGCTAAGTTAAAACAAATCGAATATAACGCCGCGGAGGAACTAGCTGCAATTAGGAGGAAACAATTGCAACTCGAAGAAGATCTTATTAAGAAGAAGTACGCTAGGGACGTCGCGCAACTGCAAGAAGAAACAGATAGGGAAAGTATTAACGAAGACGAGTTAGTTGAAAATAGGGTACGCGTTGATAGGTGGTTAGAGAAAGTAGAGACTGTGCGGGGGGAGTTGCCTTACCGCCCGTCTCAGCCCGCGCCCCGCATCGAGCAGGCCCTACCGAATAGGGAAACCGGTTACGACCACGCTGAAGATGCCCAGGGGAGGACGGTAGGGAATGAGGTTCAACCACGTCGCGTAGAAACGATACAGAGGGATAGTGGAGTCGCCGTAGAAATGAACCAGGTGGATCGTCGTGTACGGGTTACGTCGCCGTCGCGCGTCCAACGCCGCACTCTATCGCCTATACATAGATCGCCACATCGCCACGCGGATCGTAGATCACCGTCGCCGTATAGGGATGTAGGTGTACATAGATCGCCATCGCCACATCGCCACGCGGATCGTAGATTATCGTCGCCGTGTCATAGGGATGTAGGTGTACATAGGACGCCAGCGCCACAGCGTAGGCTAGAGGGAGATAGGGATAGAGATAGGTCGCTTACTCCGCGAGGGAAAGAGAGGGGTATAGAGCGACTAGCGGAAGCTCTAGAGAATATGATTAGAGTCAGGCCCGCTGCCGCGAAGCAGACGCAGGACTTGTCTATTTTTAACGGTTCTGCCGCGGAATGGTTAGCCTTCAAAGCCGCGATGAAAGAATCCACGCGTTTATATGGATTCACAAATACGGAAAATATGGCAAGGTTAAGAAACTGTCTACGCGGTGAAGCTAGGGAGGTAGTATCGGCACTGCTGTTTACCGCGAAGGATCCAGCAGATATTATGCGAACATTGGAGCAGTGTTTCGGCCGCCCGGAAGTAATTATCGATCGAGCGTTAGAGGAACTGAAACGCCTTCCGCGCCCGGGTCAAACCGCTCAGGAATTGAATTCGTTCGCGATTAAGTTACAAAATATAGTGTGTATTTTGCAGAACGTCGACGGCAAAGGATATTTGCAAAATCCAATGCTGACTAGGGAAGTAACTAGTAAACTAAGCCCTCATTTACGGTCACGTTGGTGCGATTATGCGGAGCACTACGGAAGTGCAGACGAACAGGATATCGTCACATTATCTCGGTTCATGATGAGAGAGGCTGACCGTGCGTTGAGTCATGCCTATACGTCCATAGCACCGACTAAGGAATCGCCCGTAAGACGAGAGGCGCCGCCGTCGAAACGAGTTGTATTAACACGCCGCGTAGAGGATAGGGCCCGCGACGTAAAGACGTTCACCGCCCAGGAGGACACCGGTAGTGCCTCATGTATGTGTTGCGGGGGTGAACACGTAATCGCCAAATGTAGGAAGTTAGCGCAAATGGGTGTGGACGACCGGTGGAATTGGGTAAAGGAAGAGGGGGTGTGTTTTCTGTGTTTAAATAGTAAACACCGACGGTTTAGATGTAAAGCCAAGAAATGCGGCGTCGACGGCTGCAACGCCCCCCACCATGCCCTCCTTCACACCCGCAAGACCCGCGCACCTGAGACATCGGCAAAACCGGATGAGACCGTGCTCGTCGCGTCTAACATTGGTAGTAATGCGTCCGTATTATTGAAAGTGTGTCCCATTACGTTACGTGGACCACGTGGTAGGGAAATAGATACGTATGCGTTGCTTGACGAAGGCTCGACTATTTCGTTAATCGACGACGACTTAGCGCGCGAGTTAGGTGCGGAAGGACCGGTAAAGCCGCTGAATATTAGAGGCGTAAATAATAGCCAGCGCGAGGCCGATAGCAGGCTAGTTAACATAGGCATACGTGGCAAGACGCGCAGTGAGATGTATAGAATAAATGCGCGGACAATAGCAAATTTAAAGATAGGTTCGCAATCCGTAAGTAAGGAGTGTTTACGTTTAAAACACTTACGCGACCTACCGAGTTCGGTTTGTTATGACGACGCAAAACCGAGATTATTATTAGGCGCCGACAACTGGCATTTAATAATCACCCGTAATTTGAGGATAGGACGTCGAAGGCAGCCTATAGCTGCACGGACGTTATTAGGGTGGGTAATACAGGGAACCGTGCCGCGATTCACGTGTAGGGAAGACGGTGAGACCGTATTACACGTCGTAAGCTTTAGCGGACGGTCAGATAGGGACATCCGAACGTTTGCCAGTCAGGACGCGGAGTTAACGGAACTCCTCAAATGGCAGTACGAGATCGATTCCATAGGTATCTCGCTAAAGAGTAGGCCGCGACGAGAAGAGGAACGCGCTGTCGAGATATTCCAGCGCACCGTCAAGAAGGTCGGCGAGCAATACCAAGTTGGGCTGCCATGGAAGGACGACAACGTGCGGATGCCACCCAGCTACGAGATGGCCGCTCGAAGACTGCGGACGATCGAGAGAAAAATGGACAAGTCGCCGGAGTTTCGAGACGCCTACACAGCCCAGATAGACAACCTCCTGGCAAAAGGATACGCAAGAGAAGCCGAGAGGACAGAGAGAGAGGACCCCAAGAGCTGGTACCTGCCTCACTTCGCCGTACGGAATCCGAACAAGCCGGGAAAGACAAGAGTGGTTTTCGACGCGGCAGCGCGTGCGTCCGGTAGATGTCTTAACGATTATTTACTCGACGGCCCCGACTTGTTACGAAACCTACCGGGCATACTGTTTAGATTTAGGGAGAAAGAAATAGCCGTGTCCGCGGATATTAGGGAGATGTTTTTACGTGTGAAGATCGACCGTCGCGACCAACCCGCGCAATTGTTTCTGTGGCGAGGTAACGAGCGATCCAGCCCACCGCGGGAGTACGTTATGACATCGATGATTTTCGGTGCGAGGAGCTCGCCGTTTCTCGCACATAGTGTTAGGGATCATAACGCGCGTTCACACGCAGAAACACATCCGTTGGCGCTTAACGCTATCGTACGTAGTCACTATATGGACGACTACTTAGACAGTTATGCTACGGTAGAGGAGGCGGTAATTACGGCAAGGCAGGTTTCGGAAGTGCACCAGAAGGCCGGTTTCACCTTGGCAGGCTAGAATTCTAACTACGCAGCCCTATTCGAAGACAAGCCGGAGGAACTACTGGCGAGCAAGCCTAAAGAAGTAGGCTTAAGGCAAGACAGCCCAGGCAGGACGCTAGGGTTGTTATGGATGGCCGACGAAGACGCCCTGACGTTCAACACCTCTATGAATAGGGTGCCACAGGAAGAAAAGGCGCTACAGCGACCACCGACTAAGAGGGAAGCATTAAGCGCAGTCATGTCGGTCTTCGACCCGCTCGGACTGCTGAGCTACCTCACCATCACCGCCAAGATCCTACTGCAAGACCTATGGCGAATGAAGAAGGTCGGATGGGACGACGAACTACCCGAGGAGGCAGCTGATGAATTTCAGAGGTGGCTGCGAGTCGTCGAGGAAGTGTCACGACTGCGACTGCCTAGGTGCTATGCTCCTACGGGGGGAGTAGTAGAGCGTCAGCTTCACGTATTCAACGACGCAAGCGAACGTGCGTACGCATCCGCGGCGTATTGGCGAATACGATACCGCGACGGAACGATTAGGGTACGGTTAGTGGCGGCCAAGGCGAAAGTTGCCCCTATAAAGGCACAAAGCATACCGCGTTTAGAGTTGCAGGCGAACTTGATAGGCGCGCGACTCGCGAAATTCGTACAAGGCGAGCACAGAGTGGTAGCCGATAAGGTAGTGTATTGGACGGACTCCACTACGGCGCTCCACTGGATACAGAACGATACGGCGCTTTACACTCCATACGTGGCTCATAGGTTAGGGGAGATAGCAGAGAAGACGTCACCCGAGCAATGGAGGTGGATACCGACCGCAGACAATATCGCGGATCAAGCGACGCGTGTGAATTATATGAATAAAGAAGAGAACGACAGATGGTTCACGGGACCGCCATTTCTGTACGAGGACGAAGACAGATGGCCTCGCCGTCAGGAAGAGAAGGCAGGCAATGATGATGAGGAACTGGAGGAAGTCGTGGCGCACCAGAGCGACACCAAGAACGCTCCACACCTGCCGGACATAGAGAGATTCTCTTCGTACGAGAGATTAATAAGGGCCACTGCACGGATACTACAGTTCGTCGATGCCATAAGAGGAAGGGCGCACGGACTGACATTGCAGCACATCCAGAGAGCAGAGCGGATGTGGATAGAACGCAGTCAACAAGAAAGCTTCGCTGAAGACATCAGTCGACTGCAGCGAGGAAAGAACCTGGCAACCGGCAGCGCGTTGAGGAAGGACCCCATATTGGAAGATGGCATATTACGAGCTAGAGGACGAATCGACGCAGCCGATGTGGACAGCCAAATGAAGAGGCCCATCATACTGAACGGACGCCACCAATTTGTAAAGCTGCTTGTGGAAAAGGCGCATCAGGAAGCAAGCCACGCCAACAGGGAGAGGGTAGTAAACGACCTACGCACGAGATATCATATCCTTCGATTACGACCAACCGTAAGAGAAGTGGAGTGGAGATGTCTGCGGTGCAGGGTACGCAAGGCGACACCACGGCCAGCGGTTATCGAAGATCTACCACCTGAACGGTTAGGGGCATTCGCGCGACCATTCACCTACACCGGAATCGACTATTTCGGGCCTATAACGGTTACGATAGGACGTAGGCATGAAAAACGGTGGGTAGCGTTATTCACCTGTTTAACGACGCGCGCGGTGCATTTAGAGATAGTTTATTCCCTAACGACGGATTCGGCGATATCGGCATTGCGGCGCATGGCGGCTAGGCGTGGGTGGCCACGGGTCATCTACTCTAACAACGGAACAAATTTCCATGGGGCGGACCGAACTACGACGGGCAATGGAGGAGTGGGCACCCCTGCTGAAGGACTACGCGTTGACTCGGCGGACGGATTGGAAGTTCATCGCGCTGGGCGCGCCGAACCAGGGAGGCGCATGGGAGCGTCTCGTGCGCTCAGTGAAGACCGCGCTCGAAGCCACTCTACACCAGAAGAGCCCGCGGGAGGAGACGTTGGCGACGCTCCTCACAGAAGCAGAGAACACGGTGAACTCTTGACCGTTGACGCACGTACCGGTCGACATCGACGAGGAAGAGGCGCTGACACCCAACCACTTCCTGCTGCTGGGACCATCGAGCCTTCCAGTAACCGCGCCGTGCACGCCTAGTGATCGTCGGGCGTGGAGAGCGGCGCTAGGACTTGCCGACGAGTACTGGAAGCGCTGGATGAAGGAGTACCTGCCGACGCTGGTTGCGCGCGGGGACTCGAGGGACGTGCAGCAGCGCCAGATATAAGAAGGGGACCTCGTCGTGGTGGCAGACAGTAGCATGCCAAGGAACGTGTGGCCGCGGGGAATTGTAACACGGACCTTTCCCGGACCAGACGACGTGGTGCGCAATGTGGAGGTGCGGACCAGGGGCGGATTGCTGCGGCGGCCGGTCAGGAAGATCGCCGTCCTCCCAAGAGAAGATTGGGCTCGCGAGCTACGCCGGGGGGAGGATGTTGAGGACAGCTAGAGACCCGCCGCCCCGTCGCCCCTTCGTACCCCGTTGCGCCCCTCACACCCCGCACACCGGAGCCGAGCGACGACCAATGGGCGAGCAGCATCGTCGCACGGCACTACTCACAGACTGAGACGCCTTCTTGGGAGATATAAGAAGGGCGTTTTGGTCTGTGAGTCGTTCATTTCATTTCGGAAGCGGCACTCAAGAGAAGAAAACCTGAAGAAGACTCAAGACTCAAGACTCCATAATCAAGACCTCCCTCTGTACACAGTGTTATAGTTTTAATAGTGCCGAACCTTTGTAAATAGTTAATACAGTATAGTAAAAAGTACCATCTTTTCTTCGAGCAGTCCCCTAGTATAGCTAACCTCAGATCAGTCATTCATTAATCAATCAATAGCATAAATAAATACAGTCCACTTACATCCATTATAGTGGTCTAGCGCCGGTGATGAAGAAGCTCATACGTCTCCAACCAGCTTTGGTCAATCGCTCGTCCCCGCTGTTCCTGCACGACAAAGCGCGACCTCATACTGCACAATAGACGGTCTCCAAGTTACAATAGTTGGGGTTGAAAGGTCTCCGTCTTCCGTCGTACCCACCAGACCTTGCGCGTACAGAATTTCAATAACATTTTGATTAGAAAAAAAATTCAATAACCTAGAGGCAGTACAAAATGCCTTTGAAGAATTTGTTACCTCTCGAGAGAATCCGATTATCAAACACTGATACACACACACACACACACACATTCGATGAAGCTGTACAGGCCGCAAGCCACCAGCATACATTTTCAGAAAAAAAATGTTGCCTCCCGTCCAGCTGATTTCTTAAAGAAGGGCATTAATAAAATGCCACTGCGTTGGCAAAGATGGGTCGATTACATGGGTGATTACTTTGATGAATAGAAATAAAAAATATGGAAAAAAATTACGTTAACTATTTCATAAAAAAAACGGCAATTTCATAGGTAAAGACCTAATATTATTATTTATGTAATACTAGCAGAAATAAATGCGGAAATACTATTTTAAATTTGGAATAGTTATATTGTTTAATTAGGGATAATACCATATGAGTAAAGAAACCGCACAGTTTCTTTACTCATGTGATAATACATTCATTGACGTTTATGATATGTAATAAGTAACTTTCAAATGTTGATACGATACGCGCGCCACCAACTGTAAGTTAATTGTACTATGACTGCAACCTCCGCGCAAGTGCAAGCAATAAGTTGACAAAGTTTTACCGCTATCTGATGAACGGTCTGGCAGAGCATAAAATACGAACAAACAATCATTAATTTTTATATGTTAGATATGTTCTTTTCTCGCTCAAAGGCTAAGTATAACCATTCAGTGAGGAAACGCAGCCAGCGTTCTCGGCACCGCGGGTTTAGGAATAGATGATAATTTAAATTTTTAGTTTTATTATAGTTTTTTAATATTGTATATATTTGAAATTAAATAAATGATAGTTAAAATCTTATATTCTCTCATACATTAATTTTTCTTATTATCTTATTTACTCGTAGCTATAGAATGTAATCAAATTTGTTAAAAAGAAAATACATAGTGTTTTAATAATGAAATACCTACATATTCTGCGGTTCGTTCGATAACACTTCCTATATTTAACGATAACGTATTAATTGCTTTCGAAACAAAATATACCGGCATTTGTATATCCCTCAATAGTTGTTTATTTTTTCTTTTTGATATTTTTAATATTTCTTAGTGTACAATAAAGAGTTATAGTATTGTATTGAATTGTATCTGGCATACCTTATTAATCCTAATCTCTATTACTCAGAATACAAATAAACACATGTATTAAGTGATCTGACAATCAGTTACGTAAATTGTTTGCCAAATTGTCATTTATGCGTTTCTAATAATTGATATTGTCTAAAAACCCTTTACTTCCTCATACCAGACAGTAATACATATATCAAAGCAAACATCAATAAGTGATACGTAACGCATGCGTCATGGTAGGATTTATTTGCGCGCTCGTTAGCGGTCGAGGAGCGGTGAAAGTTTTGAGCAATGATGCAAACACTGCTGTAGAGAATGGAAACCGCTATCGCACCGTCACACAATGCCGCCCGCATTTTTAAATATTTACACCTCATTCTTCAAGCCCATAAAGTTCAAGTTCCTATTACAATTTAATGGGAAGAGTAAGAGCGTTTATAATTTTCTTCGATAATAATTTTAATTAAGTTTTTATGTCGTTTTCTCATTAAACATGTACCTATTATAAATTTGCATAGTATATGTTATTAAAGAATAAAGATCTTAAAAGATTAACTAAGCCCTTACCGTTAATTTCACAGTAAGCTAGCAACTCGTCTTCGATCCCCACCGGCACCAACGAAATTGTCAATCTGCATAACTAAGAACGGATTCTTAGAGCCGAAGTAGAACTTAGGCCTCCCCCAAAGATTGACTCATTGGTCTCAATATTTGCTATAGTCGTCAGGCTTGGCAGGCGGATTGGAAATGCCTACTTGGCAAACGCAGATTGTTTATAATTTGCTTTGCTATCAGGAAGATGTTGTTGCCCATACTCCATTTCATTTCCTTGTGAAACCTCTTATGAACCCCACGGGATGATATGGGATAGTGGTTTCTCCTACGCCACCATTACACGGCGAACTCTACTTTCCCTGACACCCTCTCATAATTGAGATGAAGTCAGTACCTAATAATGGGATGTAATGTAGGCTGCTACTTTACTTTTATAATTATAGAAGAGTTTATTATGTTGGGCATAATTTCCAAATGAAAATTGGGTTACACGATAAGATCCAAACAATTCAGTGGCAGAGACGCGGGGACAATCACAACACAATTGACCCAAAAATCCATTTGTTCAAATCCAAAACTATCAAGTGCAATTAGAAATACATAATATTTTTGGTTCTTACGGGGTATTAACGGAAAATACCAATATTTTACCAAGTAACAACTTTTCTCGTATGAGTTTACAAATAAACAGAGTTTGATTTTAGTCGGTGCAAGTCTCACAGTGAACAGAAGCAAGTGAAGGCAAAGAAAGCAAGCTAGCAAACATGTAATTGTACAATGAGTGAATGTAATTGTAATTGCTCAGTGGGGTGGTTACAAGACGAGTCCTAGAGGGTTGGGTTCCTTTTTGACTAGGATACTGTCCGGGTTAGTACCATTCTCTTACCTATTTCTGCTGCAAGGAGCTATGTATCTTGCTGTATCATTACATGCATCTTACATCTTAGTCATAAGGGTTATCTGTCATCTCTGTGGCCTCCGTTGTTTAAAGTTGGCTGCTGATTTATTATAGTTAGTTGGAATTCTATAAAACTTAGATTATTAATAAGTCTTCGCGCGCTCAGACTAGATACCGCGCTACTTGAAAATAACAGCTCCGTGAATACGGTATCTCAATATTGTGTGTATAAGACAATTTGCAAGGATGCGAGTGTGCGTGAAAAATTGAATATACCAGCAGCTTAACTGTTACCCGATTAACGGGAAAATTTATTTTATGTTAAGGTTTAGTAGTTAAGTTCGTAGTTATGAATGTAGCTCAGAAAATACTTGAAAATTAATAATTTATTAATAGCGAATGTATATATTTTTGTTTTTGATGTATAGGTGTTTCTTCTGATTTGGCATATAAATGACAAGACCTCATTTTTAACAATTTAATTTTTTTATTTTCATGTCTTTAACTTTCTTTTTAACTAATATTTTCAAATTATTTAAAATAGTATATATAAATAGTATATATATATATATATATATATATATATATATATATATATATATATATATATACATATATATATATATATATATTATTTATTTATCCTTTATTGCAACACACCAACTAGGGGTTACAAAGGGCGGACTTAATGCCCTATGGCATTCTCTACCAGTCAACCCGACGAAAAATGGAATAAATAAAGATGTTGGCAGGTGCAAGTTAAGGACAATAATAAAACATAAGTTATAAATAAAAACAGTTCAGCTATAATAAATAGATTAAACAATAAAAAAAAACTACCTAATTGCATTATATAAATACAGTATACATAAACAACACACATATGTAAATATATACACACACACACATATATACTATATACACATATACACATACATGCACACATACACATACACATATATACACAAATACACACATATATATATATATATATATATATATATATATATATATATATATATATATATATAAGTTATAAATACACATATAATATATTTATATATATATATATATATATATATATATATATATATATATACTAGCTCGCCATATAGACGTTGTTCTACCGTTTCCAACGACTCTTCCTATAAAAATCCTTAAATTCACAATAAAAAATTTTGAGGGTCATTTAGCGGCATAAAAACTATCCTATCTCTCAAGTTGGACCAAAATACACACAGTGTGCAAAATTTCATTGAAATCAGTTCAGTATTTTAGGAGTCCATCGCGGACAAACAACGTGACACGTAATTTTTATATATAAAGATGATAAAACGGAGAAGGCAATTAATTGTTGTTTTTTTTTTATATGATAAGGGTGACAAACGAGCACACTGTCCACCTGATGGTAAGTGGTTGCTGCGGCCCTTAGACATCTACATCTATCCTCGTTTGCGAATCAAAATGCAGATGCGTTGTCACCCGTGAGGACTAAGATGGAATGCCTCATTTCCAGTAAAAAGGGCCTCCGGCCACCTGCACTCACCAAACGAAACGCAGAGGTAAACCTCTACTTCACACTGGTTTTCTGTGAGGTCGTGGTACCACCCCGGTTCGAGCCAGCCCATCCGTGCGACAGCAAAATCTGCCGCGTGGCTCTACCACTGTTAACCTCTAAATAACGTTGTCGCACCAATCTTTTAAACAAAAGCTTATTCGTAACTTCCTTGACATCAGCGGGTAAAGCGTTCCAGAGGAGAATAGCCTGAACTGTGAAGGAAGAATTAAAAAAAATTGTTCTATGTTCTGGAATACTAACTTTAAATATGTTAGAAGGACGAGGTTCACGGCCGGAAATAGAGTAGAGAAAGTTGAAGTTTTCTTTAAGATATGGTGGAGAATTAGCATCATTTAAGATGCAAAAAAGTTATAATGGAAATAAAAATAATATTCTTAGCTATTTCGAACATGCGAAACAATAGACATATTATCAACTTAATTCCGATCGTTTTCTTCTCAATTTCTTGCTGGAGTCTCATTATTTGTTGGCAGTAGAGGTCCGAATCGATGGTTTTGCTCGGCGGTAAAAGCTCATGATGAACGATGTCCTTCTAATCACACCACAGACACAGCATCACCTTATTGCGTGTTAATCCAGATTTTGCTACAGTCTGTGAACAAAACATATATCAATACAGAAAAAACACCGTTTCTTGTATGGCCCTCATACAAGAAACGTGATTTTTGGGGCCCTATAATATTTTATTTTATTGTTGTTATAGCAGCAATAGAAAAACACTTCTTCTGTGCAATTTTCAAGTATATACCTATTACGGTTCATAAGATACAGCTTGCTCAGAGACAGACGGACGACAGCGGAGGCTTGGGTCCCGTTGAGACTCTTTGGGTACGCAACCCTAATAAACGGAAATAAAGTTATAATAATAAAAAATATATAATTATAATTAATAAAACAACACATAAATATTAGGTACTTTGAGCAATATTACAAAAATAAACATTAAATAATATAGAACTAGGTTAAACTATTTATTATATATTGCCGTGTAGTGGCGGTCAAGAATATCCACGACCCCATATCCTCCCGTGGGTGTCGTAAAAGGCGACAAAGGGAAACAGGCAGGAGATGGGCAGCAGCATCTTCCTGATAATAGCCAAAATTACAATAAAAAAAAACTGCGGTTGCCAACCCGCTCGCCAAGCGTGGCAACTATGGCAAATACCTCCCAATGAATAGAGCAACAAACAGACGGCCCCCAGTCCCCGGCGGCCCCGCTATTCCTGGCTACGGTGGCGATCATGGTAACGGCGGGGCAGGGGGTGCTAAGAATCTCCGGTGGAGGTTCGGTTGCCACCTTAGACGACTCGACCTGGCAACGTACAACGCATGCACCCTGAGGACTGACGAGAAGATCGTGGAGCTGGAAGAAGAGATAGACAAGTTGCGCTGGCATATTATAGGATTATCCGAAGTCCGAAGAGAGGGGGAGGACACGGTAATCCTCGAATCCGGCAACTTGCTCTATCACCGGGAGGGCGACCATCTGCCCCAAGGAGATGTCGGATTTATCGTCCACAAGTCTCTCGTTAACAACGTTATAAAGATCGGGAGTGTGTCGACGAGGGGTCGGGTAGGGACCTTATACTCAGAATCACCAAACGGTATTCTCTGAAGGTCATACAGGTTTATGCACCAACCTCGGCACACCCCGATGAGAAAGTGGAGGAAACGTATAAGGATATCTCTAGAGCCATGCATTCCTCCAAAACCCAATATACGGTGTTAATGGGAGACTTCAATGCAAAACTAGGCACAAGAGAGAACGGTGAGCTGAAAGTAGGGAAATTTGGAATAGGGCAACGGAACCCTAGGGGCCAGCAGCTGGCCGACTTCATGGAGAAAGAGGGACTCTTTATGATGAACTCTTTTTTCCAGAAGCGGCCCCACAGGAAGTGGACCTGGTCAAGCCCCGACGGTTTGACAAAAAATGAGATTGACTTCATTATGACGACCAGACGACAACTGTTCAGTGATGTCTCCGTGATCGCGAGGGTGAAAACTGGTAGCGATCACCGAATGGTTAGAGGCATACTGAACCTAAATGTTAAGTTGGAGAGGTCTCGTCTAATGAAGTCAACGCTCCGTCCCCCTCGTGCTCTGTTCCAAAGTCCCGAAACCTTTCAGCTCGAGTTACAAAACCGTTTTCAGTGCCTAGAAGACTGCAATGAAGTGGACGATATGAATGACAAGCTCGTGGAAACTGTCCATGCGGTCGGAGCTAAGTTCTGCAAGACCCGCCGCAGAAGAACACAAAAACTCTCCGATCACACTCTTAATCTCATGGCTGTTAGACGGGAGAGGAGCACAGGAAGCTACATTCTTCATCAGATTTGACAGCATACAGGCATCTGAACAGACAGATCTCCAAATGCATGCGGCGGGACTTACGCAACTTCAATACGGCTCGTATTGAAGAAGCGATCGAGCGGAACCAAGGCTCCAAAGTCTTTGCCAGAGATCTATCTGCCAGAAAGAGCCAACTGTCAAAGCTGAAGACAGAGTGTGGCAGCATCGTTTCCGGGACTCCTGAGATTTTGAGTGAGATTGAGAGGTTCTATGGGCAGCTGTACACGTCATCGTTGGAGCCACACGCAAGTGTGAGTAACGATCCAAGAGCGAGTCTCATCCGACACTATTCCGAAGATATCCCGGACGTCAGTCTGAGCGAGATTAGAATGGCTCTCCAGCACCTTAAAAACGGTAAGGCCCCAGGCGAGGATGGAATTACAGCGGAGCTTCTGAAAGCGGGTGGAAGACCGGTACTTGAAGTCCTTCAGAAGCTCTTTAATTCCGTCCTCCATGGTGGCATTACACCGGAGGCGTGGAGCGGAAGTGCGGTGGTCTTGTTCTTCAAGAAAGGTGACAACGCTCTCTTGAAGAACTACAGACCGATTTCCGAAGACGTTTTCAAGCTTCTGGACTGGAAAGGATACGGTATCAACATCAATGGCAAGTACATCACTCACCTTCGATTTGCCGACGATATAGTCCTTATGGCAGAATCGCTGGAGGACCTAAGCACCATGCTCAATGACCTTAATAGTGTCTCCCAACGGATAGGTCTTAAGATGAACATGGACAAAACAAAGATTATGTTTAATGTCCATGTCACACCTATGCCGGTAGTTGTTGGGAACACTAAGCTCGAAGTTGTTGACGAGTATGTTTACCTGGGACAAATAGTCCGACTAGGTAAGTCCAACTTCGACCGAGAGGTCAATCGACGGATTCAACTCGGCTGGGCAGCGTTCGGGAAGCTACGACACATCTTCTCGTCAGACATACCTCAAAACCTTAAAACGAAATTGCACAACCAGTGCGTGTTGCCAGTGATGACATACGGAACTGAGACGTGGTCCTTCACTGCTAGCCGTATGAGGAAGCCCAAGGTCGCTCAGCGAGCTATGGAGAGGGCTATGCTCGGAGTTTCTCTGCGTGATAAACTTAGAAATGAGGATATCCGCAGTAGAACTAGAGTAACCGACATAGCGCAACGGATTAGTAAGCTGAAGTGACAGTGGGCCGGCCATATAGCTCGAAGAACCGACAACCGATGGGGAAGAAAGGTTCTCGAGTGGCAGCCTCGTACCGGTAGGCGAAGTGTAGGGCGACCCCCCACGAGATGGAGTGACGACCTGGTAAGGCATGCAGGAAGTCGATGGATGCAGGTGGCTCAGGACCGTGCTTTGTGGCATTCCTTGGGGGAGGCCTATGTTCAGCAGTGGACTTATGAAAGGCTGTAATGATGATGATGATGAGGTTAAACTATAAGAAATTAAATAAAATATAGTAACAATATATTCACATATAAAAATCTCAACCACGGGGAACTTAATTTTTGTATACGTTGCAACACCGAATGGCATCATTCATGTTTTGTGACTTATTTATTATTCGTGTTATTTTATGTTGAAATTTCGAAATTGTATGATACTTACTGATGGTGTGTGATCCCAGTGTTTTTATTATCTCCTGTAGTATTATTTTTACACAGTTTCACAACGGAAACTGGCATTTTACTTCGGATTATGATCAAAATTTAATAAAACATTCGGTACATCCACCTCACACATTGCCTGCAACGCGACTGGCTTGGGTACGCCGATTTCGGTGTAGTATTTGTTGCCGCATTTTACAAGAACGCCGGCGGTATCTAGTCTGAGCGCGCGAAGACCTATCAATAATCTAAGCTATAAAACGTAAGATACAAATTGATGAAAACTATAAGATATCTGAAGCAAGATAAGAGCTTTAGAGTTCTAAAGTTACACGTGAAAGTAATATTATTACATTGGAAATAAGATATACTCGTGTAACGAAACGTGAGATGTCAAGATGTGTTATCGGAGAAACGAAAGGGGATTAAATTGTAGTGCAAAATGTACTGTATAAAAATATTAACAATAAGGTAAAATGTTTTATGAGTTAATAATGTATTTGTGTACTGTGAACTAATCCTATAAACGAATATTAGTTTTCGTGACGTTTTTAAAATACCTAGTCAGGTCATAAATTCTGTCACATGTTTATTATAAAATAATTGAAACAAGTTTATTCATTATGTAACCATTTATATACCAAAATGAACTTAAAAAAAACATAGATTCTTATGACACTAAAGTTTATTCAAAATGACCTCCGTGATTTTGAATACAGGCCTTCAATCTGCGCAGCCAGTCGTCTATCGCAGCACGAATGAAGTCCATGTTAATATCGGCGGCTGCCTTAATCAAGGATGTCTTGAGTGACTCCAAATTAGGATGAGGCTTTGAGCACGCCTTTTCCTCCAAGTGTTGTCATATCTTGTAATCTAACGGATTCAAATCTGGACTGGAGGAGGGCCAGTCTTCGTGCCGGATGAAGTCGATTTCACGCGCCGCCAGCCAGTCTTGTGTGCTCTTCGCTCTATGAGCTGGCGCCGAATCTTGTTGGAATACCCAGTGCCTGTTATTGAACATGGTATGAGAAACAGGTTCCACAAGGTTCGTCAGGACTGTATTTTGATACACAACTGCATAGGTTTTTACACCTTTCTCACAAAAATGTACCCCTGTTAAGCCCCAATAAGAAACTCCCAACCATACCATGAGCGAGGATGGAAAATGATCTCGTTGGACACGCGGAATACGGTTGCTCGCTTTTTCACTACTGTGTGCGTATACCTTATCATTTTGTTTGTTATAGCTCTCTTCTACGGTAAAAAATTTTTCATCTGAAAAAAGAATTTCCCGATATTATTTTCCCGCGTACCGCTTCAACAAAGCGCGGCATCTCTTCAGTCTCAGGTCCATTAGACGAGCATTCAAACGATGTCCTGTTTTTCTTCTATATGCCCGAAGCTCTAAGTCTTCATTTAACACCTTTTTCACCGTGGTTCTGCTTAACCCCATCTGAAGGGCCAACAGTTTCTGCTTATGTTGGTCCTAACAGACCGAGGGCGACCACTTCTTGACCTGTCATCTACACTAGAGTCTTCATTGTATCATTTGATGGTACGATAAACGAATCTTTTGGTTATATTCAAATTTTTCAGTATGTCAAAAATTTGAATTGGAGCGTAACCGGAACGATGCAACGCAATAACTGTAAAACTGTCTTCTTTAAACGTCCACTCCATATTTAAAAATGAGTACAATTCTAAAAAGTATACAGGTTTATTTTCATGAACAATTCAAAATTCGAATTCAATAAACTTTTTTGTGGCCATCATTCTAAAAGAAAAGTTTTACTGTGTGACAATACTTATGACCTGACTGTGTATAATTTGGGATTGAAAGTTGCATTATTAAAAAGTTACTATGATATATTTAAAGCGTATCACTTAAGAAAGGCGTAAGGAGACTAAATTTGTTTATTAATTTTATGTTTCGTATAATATTATTATACACAAAAGTAAAAGTGACAAGTGGACCACCTGAAAGTGGATGCTATGATCTATAAACCACATACAACTCCTACAAAAGTTTTAAAAATAAAATTTAAGTATGAATAGCTAAAAATATATAGTTTTATTTTGCTTTTTTTCCTTACTTTCAGAATTTCCATTTAGGAGGATAATCTTTTATAACATTAGAAGTAATAAGCAACTTAGCGTTATTTTCACGTTCGTTTCCGGCTTATGAAGACGAAACAGTGGAGAAAACAGCATTAGTGAACGCTTTACATAACATTTTGTTGTTAAACTGAACTTACGTAAAAGACTATACAAATAAACGAACATGTTTTGTTTTTCTAATAAAACTTTTACCAATAACTAATTATATTGTATACAACAGTTTAACTGCTGTTTAAAATCGTTTGAAAATTACACTTTCTCTTCATAATCAATTTTTCACTAAGTTTTAAATAAGTTTATTAAATTGTTTAAAAAAAACATCACTCTACTTTATTTTTAAGTTATTGTCATGTGTGATGCAATACATGGCTATGTTTATTTAGTATTCAGTAAACGATTTTAATAAATTATTTTATTTATCTATGTACAAGTGCAATTTATAAAGTGTTTTTCATATGTTTTAATTAAAACTCATAATTATTTCTTATTTTGGTTCACTTTTTATATTGGATTGAACTTCGTAGCGCAGTGGTTGGATATTTGAAAAAGGACTGCGGTATTGTGGGTTTCCGGTTTGATATCCAAACGGGACAAAATATGTATGTTTGGCCTAAAAATAATTTCTCATCCGAGTCTATATCTTATTCCACATCCAACTTACGTTTGTAAAACTCTAAAACACAGAATTTCTTACGGCAGGTAGGTATAAATGATTTTAGAACAGGAAAATAAATACCAAACTTTTTCAATTGGTATAGTTTTTTTGGCTTTTATTTTTTAATAATTTTCTCAAAGCCTTGAAAATTTTCGTCCTCTCATGACATGATATGCTACTAGCCCTAACAAACTGAAACAATTTTCCACTCAAAGCAGCTAAAGATGGGTCTAGGGTAGGGGTCGGCAACCTTTTGAGTCGGAAGAGTCAAATATTACAATTTACAAAATTTCAGTTTTTAAAGAGCCACAATTTTTTTTCCTGCCAACCATAAATAGTAATTGCATAAATAAAGTTTTTTTGATAAAAACTAATCTATTTATTCATAAGGAAAATATATATTTATTCATATATAAATAGTGTTTTTCATAGTGACTGACCGAAGATTCGGTTTCGGTTTCGGTTTCGGCAAAGTTTCGGCAAAAAATCTAGTTTCGGTAATAGTTTCGGTTTCGGCAAAAAATCTGCCGAACCTTCGGCGGCGCCGAAACTCAGTGTTCGTGGATTATCGTGCGTCGTTCGGATGAGTTTGTGATTCGTGTATTATTCATAATTATACAGAAATAGAAACAGAATCTTTTTTATTCAAAATAGATTGTAAATAATACTTATTGAAGGTTACTCTTTTGTTTAATTACCACTGGTTCGCAAAAAACCTCTGCCCTTGGAAGAACCATCAAGAAACCCAGCAGAACTTTTTTTTTGAAATTACAGCTTACAATCAGAGGCGTAGCCTGAACTAATATAAACGTGCGCGAAGTTGCATCAGTGAGGACCCTTTTCTTTCGTTCCATGGATGTACCGAATACATACCTAACATGCATTGACACGATATACGAGGGCGACACTGAATGTTTTTTGGAACTGGCCACTTGTAAACGATATAATAAAAAAATAAGTTTTGAGAATGTAACTCTGCCAATATTATTGTGTATGTATTTTATTAATTTGTCATTTGTTTACAATTTGGCGGCAAATTGAAAATTGTCTGTGTCACATCAGCATGAATTTAACTCGAGGAAATTTTCGTACACTGATTTTTTATGAATTTCGATGTTATTTAAGTCAACAAGAAAGATTTGATAGACTTCGATTGACCTTTCACGATGCAGCCCCATATCGTGCCACTGTTTATAACTGGTTTAATGAGTTTAAACGTGGTCGCACTAATCTTACCGATGATATGCGTGAGGGACGGCCATTGATTTAGTCTTGTACTCGTATAACTCAATGGGGACGGTCTTCTATGGCGACGACTGAAGATAACATCAGTGTTGTGCGGTGTGTGATAGAGACTGACAAAAAAATGACTTATCAGTAGATTCGGACAAGATAAGGCATCGGTATGAGTCAAGTGCACAAAATCCTCTATGAATATTTAGCAGTCAGGAAGCTTTGTGCCCGGTGGATACTTCATAATTTGACAGAGGCCCAAAAACTCCGCCGTGTTGATTGGTGTCGTGAAATAGTTCAAACATTTAATGGAGGTGACTCAAATGCTGTATTCGACATACTCACAGGTGACGAAAGCTGGATTTATTGTTATGATCCTGAAACTAAGAGACAGTCGGCTGTCTGGGTCCTTCCGAGGAGTTGCCAACTAAAGTGAAGAGAAGTCGAAGCGTGGGGAAAAAGGATGATGGCCTCTTTCTTCGGAAGGACAGGTCATTACGCAACAATTGTTTTAGTGGATTGAAGAACAGTTATTGCAGAGTGCTATACTAACAATTGTTTGCTATTTGTCTTGGAAAATTTCGGGAGAAATAACCTCGTGGTAGGATCGTCGGACACCGCGAAGCAAACAATCGACTACTTGGCGACGTCAGACGTGGAATTACTGGTTCACTGGCCCTATAGCAACGATTTTGCGATCTTTATTTATTTCCGAAAATAAAAGAAAAACTTCTTAAAAAAGATGTATATGGACACTATTTTGAAAAGATATAATAAGAGTAATAACTTGCTAGTTTGTTCAGTTTTTAATTTTTTAAGAACTTTTAGTGTTACCCTCGTCCCTACTCATATCTATTAATTCCTGACAAGTCTCTTATTCCGTCAATGTAACAATCACGGTCTTTGAAGGTAGCTTCAAAGGCCTCGCAGTCGCATTTAAGGGGGGCTTCTTGCGAGGCCCCAAACAAACACACTTTCACTTTTTCAAGGGTAAAAGTGATCAAATTAATTAGTCATCTGTGGTAAAGTCTGGAGGCATCGCATTTTAGGGGGTCTCGCAAGGCCCCTTTTCATTGCGAGGCCGTGGGCGAGGGCCCACTTCGCCCACACGTAGCTATGCCACTCTTACAATTATGTATGTAACACAATTAACAACAAAAAAGAAATTAGAAACAGCTGGTTGTGATCACCTTATTCCCAGGGGTTATTATCATCCATAAATTCCTTAATATTATAATAACCGTTTTTATATAAACATAGTTTATTATAGTTTTTGAACTTTGAGCAGGTTTTGTATATTTTCTGGGATTTTGTTAAGGTGTGTGTATGTATATTGAGTGTGAGTGTGATATATTAAGTTAATGCTCTCATTGAATAATATTAACAATATTGTGAACACAATAAAATATGTTCTCAATTAGCGAGCAACTTTTTATGGGTGTGTTTTTTTTTTTACAAAATTGACTTAAAAGATATTTCTTAACGTTAAATTGTTGATTTTTACTTGAATATAAATAAATATGTTGCTGCATGACTATTACAGTTACTGTTTTTGATTAACATGCATTACCTATCTGTATATGTATAAAAAGACAGATTCCAGTATACAATCAAAAAAATGAACATGTCTAAAAAGGTTCAGTTTCGGCCGAAACTGACACCCAGACGGAAGGTTCGTTTTCGGTTTCGGTTTAGGTTGAAAATCCTGTTTCGGTCGGACACTAGTTTTTCACAATAAATTAGGATCTATTTTCTATTATTATCTAATTATTAGATGTATTTATTCAAATATAAATAGTGTTTTTCACAATAAATTAGAATCTATTTTCTATTACTATCTAATTATTAAATTATATATATATATATATATATATATATATATATATATATATATATATATATATATATATATATATATGTATATATATATAGATAATCACTTATTATTTAAGTAAAAATTAAAACAATTAAACATTTATTTACATTGTAAGTCTTAAAACACTAACTTGTACTACTGAACAAATTAACTTTTACTTAATAGTAATAAAAAAGAACAATAACATACATTTGGGCAAAAAAATTCAGTGGAAGCTTTGACTTTGCATGGTTTTAGAAAGTTTGGATAAATTTAGCTCATAACTTGTTGTTTTGAATTTCAAACACCACTCTGAATTTTACAGCTTGCTCGCACGAATATGTCAATCCGAATATAGTCAGCAGTCCAAATGCCAACTTCTTCACCTCACTGTAACAATCTGGAAGATTATTCCATGCGTCGAATATAAGTGCTTCAACTCGCGGCTTTTCTTTAAAGCTGTTCGTTTTTTTTGCGTTACGTACATACATTTCTGGACCTCCAACTCTTTCAACTTGCTTTTCAACTCTGTAAATTTTCAATTCCACAAAGCTTTACTTTTTAAATCGATCAATTGCATTTCTAGAGATCCAGTATCAACTTCAAATGTCTCAGTGTGGATCGATTTTTAAATGTTTTTTTTTTTAATAAAATAAATAATATTTGTGTATGAAACTAAAGAGCCGCAGCTTCACATCCAAAGAGCCGCATGTGTCTCGCGAGCCGCAGGTTGCCGACCCCTGGTCTAGGGGCCCGTCTTGGTAAAGATTTTTCTGATATGAGTATATTTGCCATTTTGTGCAGGCTAGCAATAACGTTTTAAACTATTACTAGCTGGGCAATGATTCTTTATTTTCATATGTGTTAAACCTGTGGTTAAAAAGCACAAGATATTTTTATCAATACAGATAATGAGTTAAATAATCCTTTAGTAGACCAAAGGATTTTTTAACTCATTATCTGTATCGTTATACTTTTGTCCACAATCAAAGAACATTTAAAAACGCTATAGAACACTATGCCACAATCATTATAAAATTGCAGCGTAGAACTTGATACACGAGCACTTTAAGCAGATAAAATTTATAGCATTATTAATTATTTGAATGACTCTTAAGCATGCAACGCTAATACAAATAGAATACATACAAGAACTATCATTTTCAATTTGCTCACTCGAATATATCAAACTAATAATTAAGTTTAAAAAAATACCTACTTCAAAAACAAAAAAGAATAAAATGATTTCCCATAACAGATTCTGAAATTGGTGCTAAAGTGAAACATAGCGTATAGAACAATTGAAGATTCCGCATGGAAGAGGTAAAGAGCTGTTTCTGGATTATTTTTGACAATTTCGTAAACTTTTTCAATGGCAACGTTACTGGTAAATCACCACTGACCCCACAAGGCCTTAGACTTTCATATTTTTGGTTAGTACACTTTTTTGTAAGAATGAGGGTGAAACACGAGTGCAAAGTCCGAAGAGAGACGGTACGTGGATGCTGTGACTCATAGACATCTTTATCTATCTTTGATTACGAATTATATGCAGATGCGGTTTTACCCTTGAGAACTGAGATGGAATGTCTCGTTTCCAGTAAAAGGAGATTATGTAAAAAGCGGCGGCGGCGGTGGTGATGGTGGTGGTGGTGATGGTGGTGGCAGTGGTGGTGGTGGTTGTAGTAGTAGTGAACGAGTTTTATTTCGCTTTCAACTGAACATTAATATGTAAATCGTAGTAATTATATGTTTATGTTATGTGTGTTTTTACGTAGTAAACCATGCTGCAGCTATATTAGTAATATAGTTGTAGCACGAATGAATGGGTCGGCTCGACTGGGGAAGGACCACGCTCTCACAGAATACCAGCGTAAAATAGCAGCTTAAGACTGCTGTGTTTCGTATGGTGAGTGTTGAGAAAAGGAGACCCTTTTTACTGGAAAAAGAGGTAATCCATCTTAGTCCTCACGGGTGACAAATCATCTGCATTTTGATTATTTATTGAGAATAGATGTAGACATCTATGGGCCACAGCAACCACTTACCATCAGGTGGACTGTGTGCTCGTTTGTCATCCTATCCTATAAAAAATACTCCTTGGTACTTATTCTGAGACTTTATCAAACGAAATAATTTGTCCAAGCAAACAATGTTTATTTTATTTTATGTATTTGTTAGAAATATAAAGTATAAATTAAATATAATTAAGCTTTACGTACTCCTTCTCCATATAAAGTTTAATAATGCCAAATCTTGGTCTTCCGTGCTCGCAATATGTTTAAAAAGGGGTACAAAGTTTTTCCTTCTCATATGCAAGCAACCATTACATGAATTTGAAGTCCCATTACAAGTGTACAAAAACTAAAGCCATCATAATACAACCGTCAACCATAAGTGCCGCAATTTAAACTGTGTTACATAGCTGGTCTTGATTAGCGATTACGTCGTGACTAACAAGCGGCAAGCGGAAGTAGCGATGTAACGAACTTCCAAACCCACTGTGCAGTTGCTTTAAGCGTGTTATATATTATTGTGCAGTTTTCCGTAAAGTTGATTCCAGATTCAGTTACTTAATAACTTGTATTGAATGCTATAAGTACAGATAAATATCTACTATTATATTACTACTACATTATTCTGCAAAAATATTTTTGTATAAATTACAAAAAGGGAATAAGCATTAGAGTGTACCAAAATGCTGGTTGTAAAGCAATAAGCTAATGATAATGTACACATTTTCATTTAATAACTGCTTAACGTAACCTAAAATGTAGAGAACATCCGGCTCTACCTTTCTATATTTCAGGTTGCAATGTGTTTGTAAAAGATCTATAGTTCCAAAATGTATTGTGTTAAGAAACGATATGTACAAAACAGCACTGATGTAACCGGCTGCTGCTGCACGCGCAGGGGGAAGCTACTTTTCTCTAGAGTTTCTCCATCGTGCGCAAGCAGTACAGTCTGCCGCAAGACATCGGGAGTTGCGCGCGTCTGCGTCACTCGTCATTGCAATTCAAACCTTTCTGCAATCGTAACAGGACGCAAATCGATTTTCATATAAAGTTGTTCTTGGCACTGTGATTGTGAAGTTTATAGAAAGTTAACTTTGTTACTGGCGTTAGTTCGAACGAACGTTTGAATTATTTGTACCGCTTACAAGCCGTATCTCAACAACGTTTTAGTAAGTGTAAGTTCAATAAAATTATTTGTGTTTTTAATTTATTAATGTTACTAATTTAATTAATGCATGAATAATAAGGACAATGACACAGGAACTAAAATTACTTTATAAGGCATTCCCTTTGTGCTGCCCTCTGCATCTGAATAAGAACAGGACAGAAGGAGAACAATTACTAATTATTGGTTCACAAATCACAATACACCATTGTAAGAATTTTTATAACAACAGGAAATAATTCTATTTGCATTTATGATAAAATAATAACAAATAGGCCACCTACTGTGAATCAAATGTCCTTATTGCACTATGCCTATTGTTATCAGAACAATTGATCTCCCACGACACAAATGCCTAGATTCATAAATCCGTTACATTTTCTGTATTCAGTCAACACATGTATTCAGTTTATAACAATTCTGCAACAGCGCAGCGCTGCAAAAAAAGTTACACATTCAAATTCAAGACGTAAAACAATTGCCGCGCCACCCGCCGAATGGCGATAATGATGAAACGTCGTACCTACGTGATATATTTTTCAATCAGTTTGTATTTACGAAAGTCGTGTGTGATCTACTCGTACACTATGTAACGGTCAGCGAACACCAAGAGAGACTCTTGGTTTGTATTAAACAGTTTTAAGTAAGCTCTAACGGCATCATATTATTGTTTTTTTTAATATTCAGTTATATTTAGTTTCATCGCAGATACTATTATTTCCAAAGGCGCGTGGTAACCTTGTAGTATTTGTCTATTAATCACATTATTAACTTAAATATACGACGACTAGTATATTTGGGGCACTTCTTATTGGTTTGATAATGACTACCATCGAAAATTAACAAGTTTTTTAGCAGATGTTATTTAATGTTGTTCAACAAATGTTACTCCTTCAAATGTAAAGAGGCCCAAAAAAGGTCTAGGTAGAAAATAGTAAAATAATGCATCAAACCATTTGTTATCTTAGGTATCTTCATAATCAACTCGGAAATGACGGAAAAAAATTCCGTTATACAACATTACTTGAATTTTTTTAATAATATAAGGGTAACAAAGGAGCAGATTATCCACCTGACAGTAAGTGGATACTGTGTCCCAGACACCTTTATCTATTCCCGATTATATTATTTTTTATTCAACACCATGTTGTTAAGCTTTTTTGAGTATGAACTTTACAAACTTGTTAACATAATATGAATATGTTACGAAACTGCTTTCTGACTACTTCGATGCAGAATAAAACAACACGTTGCATTGAATTGTCCACATTATATTGGAGTACTGGGGTTACATTCATTTTGTATGAGGCACTGATGGCGCTTTTACCCTTTTAACACATTCGCATACGTAATGAATACATGATATTATATATATATATATATATATATATATATATAAAAATTACGTGTTGCATTGTTTGCCCATTGTGTACCCTTTAAGTATAGCTAAGTAAAGCTAAAACTAATTATTACTCTAAAAGATGCTTAAGCAAAAACTACAAACACTAAAAATAATAAATATTCCTACCTAAATTTTTAAATTTAAATTGAATACAATAAATATTTAACAAGATGTTGTTATTATCATCCGACCTTTTAGCTCTTTTATTTATATCTCTATAAATAGAAATAAGAAATATTAAACGGGTACATATTAAATAACACATATAAAAATAACCTTCAAATATGTTGCTGTTTTGATTTTTATATCTGTAAAAGTCGAAAATTAAATCTACGGCCTTCAGTAGTGGCAATTTTTTTTTATTAAGGAAAAATATGCATTTTATAAGAAAGAAAACAAAATCAAGTTCATATGAGAAAATATGAATCCAATTAAAACAATACACACATTTGTTATTCGGATATATACATGCTTTAAGATGTACTTTGTACATTGATTGTTCTAACATTGATTGATGATTCTAACTTGAACATTATATATATATATATATATATATATATATATATATAGTGTTCAAGTATATATATATAGCTTAAACGAAGGCAAATTTTTTTGAAGAAAATTATAACAAAAAGCATTGCTTATTATTAAATTTGTTGCCGATGTAACTTTAAGCCACGGAGAGTTAGTTAATCAAGTTCTCATTGCAAAAATTTCTTACGTTGCCATCTTCTTATTAAAAAAGTACGTGTTTTCAAACTATTTGTATAAACTTTTGTATGTCGCTACACAGTTTTATGTATTTTTTTCTTATTAAAAACCTTTTTTTCGCTCGTATAATGATTTGACTTTATTAAAAATTCCTATATGTACGGAGTTATTGGTTAATAAACACGACTATAGCACTTTCTTATTATGAATGCTACTAGTGTAAGCAAGATGATATTTAAAGTAAGTAATATAGAAATATGTTAACTCCGTACATACTCTACTAGGCTTCTGTCAATCTTGCTACTTCCGTGATATAAAACTCGCGCGGAACCTCAGGTTACATACGCAGTCAGGACTAGCGCGTTTTAAGCGAGCGACTTACTAGTGAATTACTAAATTTTTTAACACTGTTTACGTAAATAATTTGTTTTTATATAAACTATAAATATTTTTTTATATTTTATAATATTTACTTTTAGTGCAACGTATATGTATATTTATATGTTTTATTAAATACATTAATTAACAATTTAAAGAAACATAATAATGAAAAAAATCAGCAAGTAATTGAACAAAATTAACGAATATTAATTTTATCACTCCATGTCAATGTTATCCGTAACAGTATTTAATTGAAATTTAACATCAGATTTAGAGCTTTTTCCACTCTTAAATTTAATAACCGTTATTTTAGATATAGTAAATAATACAAGACATTATACGAAAGTAAACCAGTTGTAAATTAAATAAATAATAAAAGTTACTATGTACGTACTGCATTTTTTATTATTTGTTGAAAGCCCTGGGTAACCACAAAATATTGTCCATGACGCAGGAAGGGGGAAAGATGCAAAGCCATACGGACACTCCCGCGCAGCGATACAATTTAATTTAGCTTGCGTGCGTGATTTTTGTAGTTAATAATAATTATGTAGGCTATTAAAACGTCGGCAAGTAGTCAACACCAAAGAACTGCAACTTCTGTACGTATTCACAGCCTAAGAAGAATATTAAGTCAGTCATCGCGTTTGATAATGTCGGAAAAGCCGACATAAACACTAAATTGCTAGGGTTGTCAGAACGGTTAGTAATGAAAGAATTAAAAAAAATGATTTTATTTTATTTCACGTTTAAACAAATTTAATAACTTAATCAGACAAATAATGTTCAGAAATAATAATTATACTGATGAAATTTTAATTCGTTATCGTTAAATAAGGATGACCCACAGTTTTTCACCACACATGTAGTGTGGACCATTTTAATTTATTTGCGTGACAGGGTAACCCTAGGAGACAGCGCTCCACTCGCGTCTCACCCCGCACGGCACCACACGATTGCCCAGTCTAGATGCCTTCGAAGGCGGACTGTTAGTAGTAGTTAGATTGTGACGTAGTACTATTATTTATTCTGTGACTCTACTCATAATACAATAAAACTCTGAACGCGTTTATGTCTTTTGTATGGGCGTAACTATTTAGCAGTCATTAAAGCATTTTTCTTTCATTACTGTCGAACAACAGGGGATTATTTGCCGTATTTGGCATGATTGACAGGCAGTTGGACTAAAATAATAATAATAATAATATAATGACGTCGACAAGTTTGGGCTCCACGGACTTTCATGTAAGAAAAGCGCCGGTAGGTTTTCACGACACAGTTCTTTGAACGATGTCATCCGAAGGACTCTTGTCTCTATAAATGTTCCCTCGGTTTTAGAGTCTTGTGAAATATTTAGAGATGATGGCAGGAGACCCGACGGTATGACATTGGTCCCTTGGGAGAGAGGTAAAGCCCTAGTGTGGGATGCTACTTGCGTAGACACTCTGGGGGCCACTTATCTCAGGGGTACCTCGTTTAGAGCCGGGGCGGCATCAGAGGCAGCTGAACTGAATTAGTGGCGCAAGTATGAGTCTCTTAGAGATGACTACATATTTGTGCCATTTGTTGTAGAGACTATCGGTCCGTGGAGTCCACGTGCGGTGAGATTCCTAAAGGAACTCCATCCGCGGCTGGTCGTTGCTGCTGGTGATAAGAGGGCTGGTTCTTTTCTCGCTCAAAAGCTATGGCCATTCAGCGGGGAAACGCAGCGAGCGTTCTTGGCACGATACCGCGGGGAGTAGTACTATATGATAATTAAGTTTCTAGTTTTAGTTTTTTTTTATTATTATAGTTTTTAATATTGTATATAACTATGTAATATAATGATATACAATTTTGCTTATTACTAATAATTACGTTATATCATGTGAGTTTTTATATTTTACTAGCAATCCGCCCCGGTTTCGCACGGGTGAGTTTTGGATCTTGGTAATAATGCCACCTACCGGGTCCACTTGTGAATCTAAGCCATCCAGGGACCCACTCAAACACACTCAAAAATTCAATCAAAAACAGTCCAACCATTTCCGAGTCTTAGCGAGACTAAACGACAGCAAGTGATTTTTATATAGGTTAATACAAATATCAAACGATAAAACAAAATCATTAATTAACAAGAAATTGAATATTACTGTCTCATAATGCGATACTGAGTTAATATTTCTAGTAATAAACCTGCAGCAGATCTACCATCTGTTTTGTTTAAAATATTTTAATAATATAATTAATAAACAGCTTGGTTAACTTATCTTTTCTACTACGTCTTCCTCACAAGTATAAGAAGGAGGTATTTGTTCAGTTCTGGGAAAATTGTATTAATTACAACGCCAGACTTTTCACGTAAATTGATAGATAATCCTTAAAAAAACTTCTCATACTTACCACATTTAGTACCGAGTTGTTAAGCTCAGTACCGCTATGGTTACATTATTTATACAACATTTGCCTCTGTGAGATAGACACACAGATAACACAATGAATAACGATAAAACAAATGTTAAATGACTACGACTACGATACTATGACAAAATAGAAAAAAATATGTTTATACGTAATTTTATTAATAGCAATAAGTATTAAAATTTGTAAACTAGATTTGAACTGATTCACAATTATTATTAATACATATCGCAATTAAAACTATGCTTAGAGTTTTGGCAACCTGTTTAAATTTATAAAACTATTCGTAGTGTTTTGTCAATACCAAAAATATGAAACATTTTCGAAAAATATTACATTATTAGTGCATTAAAGTATAATAGAATATTAATATTCCCAAAATCACAGCTGACAGTGACGTAACAACGTCGCAGCCATTGCACTTTAGCGAGTCATACTGGGCTGCACTCGCAGTCAGCTTTCACCCGTGCGTCGAGGCCGCCTGCTGACCAAAACACGCCGTATGTAGGACTAACGAATCTAGTGGACATCGAAATTTAAAATATAACCGCTTACAAGTGTTCAATACGTGAATTCAATAAAATTTATCTATAATTTATACTTTTAATAACGCGTACGACCTATGAAACTGATGCTTATTCGCAGATTTTTTCTTAAGTACCGACTACAAATTACATTCTATTCAATAAATATATAGTTTGTTTTTGGTAAACGCCTTGTTGAAAAAATAATACATACATAGAGTTGTTGAACATATATTCAGAAATAGTTACATTTTGTATTGAAAACGTTCCTTGTCTACCTAGTAATGGCATTAAGTACATATCTCTTAACTTTTTCAGCCGTTAACCAGTAGTACAGCCTCTATTATTTTTAACACTACAATTTTGTAAAAGAGCGATAACTTTAGGTATAAACAATAAGAAAATAACTTAAAATAAGGCAAGTCTGAGAAGGATAAAATAATATGAAATGCTGCATAAACCTTAACTATACAGACTTTCTTACTTTCAAACAAACAGCTAAATATGTTTTAATCCGGTTTAAAGGGCAATTACAGGCTGAAGCATTCTGCATCGCTTCTATAGTAAAGAATATAGAGGCGATACAGAATACTTCCGTAATATAATTTTGTTCAAAATTCCTTCTAAACTAAAATATTACGTACCCTCAAGCGGTTCACTAGCGTGTTAGTCACTTTAATAATATAAAAGCCTAGCAAATAACATTTTGATGTAACACCTATGTCTTGTCCCCCTCCGCATTAGAATTCTAAAAAGCCGTTTTTCTTGTTTGAATATATTTTGTTATGTAAATTATTTTGGTAATTTTTAATCGACTTCAAAAAGGGGAAAGGTACTCAATTCGACTGTATTTATTTTAAGTATGTTACCTCATATCCTTTTTCTAGGTGAATCGATTTTGATGATTGTTTTTTTTTTTATTTGAAAGCTGGTGCTTCTCATGTGGTTCCATATAAATTTGATGAGGGTTTGATTTTAAACTAATTTTAACTTTTTGATTTTGAATTTGATTCTGACCAGTAGTTTTTGAATTATTCTTAATAATTTATATTAAAGTGGGTTATACAAAATTTTTAATTTACAACTTATTCTTACTTTCCTGTACCTTACACACAGTTTAGTTCACATTTTTATACATTATAAGTAGAATTCATAAAATCACATGTTAATTTATCAATTATTCGAATGTTTTTTTTTGTGTATGTAATACACTTCGAAGTGAAAATTCGCAAATTTGTTCCTCGCGATAGTATGCTTTCAACTATACTCTTTTTCGATTTCAACCAGATCCAATAATATTTGAAGTCTGTTTAATTTCTTTGAGTAATTCAAAGTTCTAAGAGAAAGTATTTGAAAAGTATCAAAAATTGAATTTTATATTGCCGCTGACCGGGAAACACCTACTCTTTTAAACCAACCGTAGCCTTAACACGAGGTCGCATACAGATGCGCTCTAGACAACTAAGTGAAAGTTAAAACCCCACCAACACATACAATCTGTCCGTTACTAAATTCTACACTCAATATAATCTTCGATAATTCCGAATTGAATTATAGTCTAAGTTGTTGATGTATTGAAACCTAGTAACTAGCACTTTACGTCACAAAATCTTTATACGTGGTAGAGCCATGCTGCAGCTATATTAGTAATATAGTTGTAGCACGAATGGGTCGGCTCGACAGGGGAAGGACCACGCTCTCACAGAATACCAGTGTAAAATAGCAGCTTAACGCTGCTATGTTTCGTATGGTGAGTGTAGAGAACCGGAGACCCTTTTTACTGGACAAGAGGCATTCCATCTTAGTCCTCACGGGTGACAACGCATCTGCATTTTGAGTCTTTGTTGAGGATAGATGTAGATGTCTATGGGTTACAGTAACCACTTACCATCAGGTGGACTGTGTGCTCGTTTGTCGCCCGATCCTATAAAAAAAAGTAGTGTTTAACTTGTAATCACAACAGCCGACCTTTTAGTTATAAAAATATTACCATTTTCAGTAATGTAAAGTATTCAGTGATTGCAGTCCTTCGCGGGTCAAAAAAAATATTTTTATTTATTATTTACCATTAGGTATACAGAAAAACTAGACTTCAAGTCAAAAAATAACCTAGTTAGTTTAATTGCTAATGTTTGATAAGATCTTTTTGGTGCATTGTAGAGTAGAGTAGTCGGAGTTGATGTCGAATGGATAGGATAATAAACCTAGCAAGCTAACAGCATAGCAAAGTGGCGAAGCAATCAGCTTAGTAGCGGTTTCTAACGGAAAAAAAAATTCAAAATAGGAGGTTCAGATGCCTGGGTGATCAGTAACCGATTGCTGAAAACAGAATTTGAAAATTCGAAACCGTTCTCGAGATAATCGTGGGACAGACGGACAGACGGACGGACAGACGGACAGACGGACAGACGGACAGACGGACAGACATCGTGAAATCAATAAGTGACTTCGCAAGCTTCGCCACTTAATAACCTCTTATGAACTGGTAACATGTCAGAGACCGAATAGTTTCCTAGAATAGTTCTGTGTAAAGAAGTTCTATAGGGTTATCAGACTAGTAGGTTATCAGACGAATCTATTAGGTATGCAAAATTAATTTTTAATTTTTATATAACTTGTTTATTTACAAATATAATTTAAATTTTTAATATTAAATATATATCGTCAATTATATATCGATCAATGGATTAATATTTTGGCAAGATGATATCTGATATAAGCGTTATGTAATGCCCTGCATAATGCATACAACAAACTACAAAACAAAATTTAAATATGCTCTTTCTTCTATGTTCCTTTTTTTAATCTTTTTTAGTTTACCGTACAAAGTAACTATGGGAAATGAAAGAATGAACGTTATGGTTTGCTAAAGTTGACGGTTTTATCATCTAGATCCGAGACTCACGGCAGCATATCAGTCAAGTTCCGAAGCCACGCACCGGCCAGTGTGTATATTTCCCCAACGATTTTTAGCCAATTTTGAAAAAAGCCAATTTAAAAAAAAAAATTTTGAACCCTATACCACCACTCTATTACCAAGTATAAATGTTTTGTTAAGCTGAAACTGTATAAAAAGGGTTATTATTGTGTAAATTAATACATGGTTGATAATAACCTCTGGGAATGAGGTGGTCGCTTCCAAGCTGTTTCAAAAATAAATTTTGTAAATAGTTTGTAATCATTTATATTGTAAAATTTGTTTACAAAAAAGTCCAGCTGGGGTTCTTGCTGGTTCTTCCCAGGACAGAGGGTTTTTTTCGAACCAGTGGTAAAGTAAAAAATGATTTTCAATAAGAATTACACATGTAATCTATATTGAATAAAAATTATGCTATTCTATTCTATATAGTTCCAAACTATTAGATCTACACACCTTTAATATCCGTCGAGGACCCCTTTTTCTATCCATAAAATTCCAGTTTATTCATGAAGTCACAAGAATTTCACGAATAAACTTATAATAGTTCTTAATTTATTAAGGTATGAAAGGTGCCATTTTTATTTCTCACTAGCTGGTACCCGGCGCGTTACTGCCGCAGAAGAAATAATTGTGGAAATATTGTTTTAAATTTGGAAGAGTTATATTGTTTAGTTACGAATGATAATACATTAGATAAATTTGTCGGTACTATACGAGCGCCACCTACTGTAAGTTAATTTTTTTTTATAGGATAAGGGTGACAAACGAGCACACAGTCCACCTGATGGTAAGTGGTTGCTGCGGCCCATAGACATCTACATCTATCCTCTATTACAATTCAAAATGTAGATGCGTTATCACCCGTGAGGACTAAGATGGAATGCCTCATTTCCAGTAAAAAGGGCCTCCGGCCACGTGCACTTACCAAGCGAAACGCAGAGGTAAACCTCTACTTCACGCTGGTTTTCTGTGAGGTCGTGGTACCACCCCGGTTTGAGCCGGCCCATCCGTGCGACAGCAAAAGCTGTCGCGTGGCTCTACCACTGTTAAATTGTTAAACTGTTAATTGTATTATGCCTATAACCTTCGCGCAAGTGCAAGCAATAAGTTGACTAAGTTTTACCACAATCAATTAACTGTATGGCAGCGCATAAAATACGAACAAACAAACATTAATTTTTATATATTAGATTAACTGAAGAACTGACACACTCATCAAAAACTTAGGTCACTTTCAGGTGACTTAGAAGTTTAAAAATTTGGCATTACGGTAAATTATTAGGCGTATACAAAGGAAAACATCTAAAAACTACAAATTATCTACTTTGACAAAATACATAAATAGTACTATATTTCAAACTAACCGCATCAATAACTTTGTCGTCATTGAATTCATATAGTTTAAATTCAAAAGCGTCAAAGAGCGAAACATTTGGTATTGTGACTGTCAATCTATCTGCCAAGCCTAACGATTAGGTCAAATCGTCCCTGCAACGGGAGAGGCCGTTGTCCAGCTGTAAACTTTTACGTGCTGACAACTTACATAGTAATGATGATAGCCTTAAATTAATTAGAAAAAAAAAGAAATTCGTAGATTGCATTTAGGGTAATTTCGTTTTTAATTCAGTCTAAACGATTTACTTTAACACAAACATTTACGACTAAGTTGTGAACATAAAATCGTCTCTACCAAAGTCGAAACTCATATTATATTGATGAAAATAATTTTGGCGGGAAGTCGTGTGTCAATTGTTTCTTATCACAAGCTAAGTTCGTCATTCGTAGCAAAAGTGAAATTAACATGATAAGATTTTAGGACGACGATTTTTTGTTTCCTAAAGATTGCACTGCTCGTCTTCAATATGCCTTTAGAGGATAGTGTTGTTAGACAGAATTTGATCATGGTTGTGTTTCTCTCCATGATGAAATTTGTGAAGCTCGACCCTCAACTGCGATGAATGATTAAAATGGGGCTACTGTTAGGTGACTAAGTGAAGAAAAGCAACGCACCTATGAAAAGATGCGAGGACATTTGGGTATTGGTATAAGCTAAATTAAAAAAAAATGAGATAGGAGATGGGCAGCAGCGTCTTTCTAATAACATCTCAAAATAATGAAAGAAAGCCGCGATTGCCAACCCGCCTGCCAAGAGAGGCAACTATGGCAGAATCAGCAGTGGACTGTTATAGGCTGTGATGGATGGATCGATGGAATACTATTTGGAAATATAGTCAATATTTTATGAATATTAATACATGATACCTACTGAATTGAACTGATTTTCGCTGAATAGAATAAACGAAATTCATTAGGAACAAGGTTTGGCGAATAAGGTATGTTACTCAGCGTGTGAATGGGCATTGCGGTGAAGAAGATATCGACTAGCGCGATTTGAAATATCGGTTGTTTGATAACTTTTTATTATTATAAATATGTATATCTAAGTATACAAAAAATTTCTCGTGGCCGACTTTCACCCATGCAATAAAATGTTATGAAGGATTATGTATAATATAAATATACTTCCACACATTTATTACTACCTATACAAGGAAGTAAATAATAATAATACTCTTGACTAAGGAGATACCTGCACACAGATGCGTTATGAGAACTTTAAAATTTAAATATTTTACCGATTCGGTCGAAAAGACTATTAATTATTAAATTACAGGTTTCACGGCAATCACGATGGAACCCTAATAACAAGTCAAATACCTAATCTAAGAAATAAGTAAATATTATCCAATTTTGGAATTAAGCATAACGTATATTTAATAACACGCAAAACAATCATACAATAGATTTTAAAACAATATTACATACTGTACTACATTTTACATTTTACACAATTGATCAAAACCCACATAAACGATTATTAGGCAATTTGTTACGCTGTTTCAAGCATAATGTTGACTTTGACATTGAGTCGCAGTTATTTTAAATTTTTAAATAGCTGAGTGTCCCGTATGACAGGAAGCGATGAATTCGTTATTGTTTATGCGTTGGCGCTTGACGGTGTTGTCATTGATAAAGCTAATTGCAACACATTTTAGTATTTTTCTTACCAAAAATAGAAAAACGGATCACTTATGGAATTACTCCGGCATCTACCTGTTGCCTCGGAGACTATTTCACGTAGGCAAATAAAATTCGACAAAATCGTAAATAAAATTGAAATGTTCTACTTAAGGGTTGGTTTTTAAAATAAAACGGAGAATTCAAATAAAATTTAGGGTGATACCATGATATGCATATGATATATAACCACTTACCATCAGGTGAACTGTGTGCTCGTTTGTCACCTTTATCCTATAAAAAAAAAACATATTTCAACATAACAGAAATGAAATTACATGTAATTAGATAAATAAAATAATGTATAGGAAATCGGGGAAAAAACCTACGATAAAGAACATTTTAGTTTAGATTTGAGATTCGAGACAATATTTTGTTTAGAGCCATTTTAAAAATCACGACACAATTAGTGCTAGACGTCCCAGGATATTTTTACTCATTGTGCTAGAAAGCAACTTTGATAGCGGACGCACGCGTGAGTCAATTTTCATAATATTTCAATATTTTGTGTGTTTTCGATTTCACTTTTTCATAAAAGTAATTTGATGTAGCTTTATTTCTGTAAAATGTATTTTGTGTATTTTCAGAAATACTTACTAATCAAATATTCCAGTGACGTACCGCTATCGGCAAATGTAAACATAATCAAAATAAACTTTTTTTTTAATCCTGAGGGATAATTGCGAACAGATCATGGGGAACTAACTTTCCCATAATACCTAACCCTGTACTACCCAATCATTTTGTCCTGTTTCAATTCTCCCAAAGTACTGGCAGCTTCTGTTTTTGAACAAATATCTATATTCATTGCAAAACATAATCTGCTAAATGAATTTCACTCTTGTCACAGCACCACCACTTCGCTAACGTCAAGGACAATTTAAGGAAGGGCTTGGGTAAGCAAAAAACTTTTAACACAGTTGATCATGGTGGTTTTCTTTTTATTTTCGCGGCTGCCAGCAATCAGTCTGCTTAAGACAGAGTTGTTCTGGATGGACTGATATTGAATCTGGTGAGTCGCCAGGCGGTATACTTTCTCCTATTTTATTTTCCTTAAACGCTATCTACTCAGATTTGGACTGTTGGTGCCATCTATATGTAGATGATCTACAGCTCTATTTGCATTCCAGCATAAATAGTCTTTATTGTGTTATACGAAAACTAAATGATAACCTGGAAGTCAAAGTTAATATTAAAAGGTGTCGAGGTAGACCGAGACAAACTTTCGAAGACCATGTGAGCAAATTGCTCGAAGAGGGGAGGGTCAAGAGTACTCGGATACCTAGACGTGCATGTATGAAGAAGTTAATGAATCTGAAAGAAGCGAAAGAGGTATGTAAGGATCGTGATACTTAGCGATCTGTTCTCTCTGGCTACCCCGTCAGGGATTGTGCGTGAAGATAAGTAAGTACTTAAGTTTACAGAATTTTACTTGCACTTTATTCAATTTTAAAAAATCCATTATCGTCGTTTTTATTTTAAGGATAGCTTTCATTTTATTCATTCGATCGACGACCGAACATTACGACAATCAAGCCGGCTCAGGCTAGTATTCACACAGCCATTCACACACAGGTCAAATTTTTTCAGGTCCACTTTTACGGTCAGGCTACACATCTTTGGAATACCTTTCCCAATGATATTAAGAATATAATTTATAAAAATTAAAAGTTAAAAAACGTAAAAACTAACTTCAATAAATACTACACTTATTTCAGAAATCGGGTCTATATCTTACCTGCATGTCTGATAAATAAGAAAAAAAATTGAAGACATGTGAAGTCCGCCATTGAGTCAGAGTGGCACACGGCGGACATTTGCTTGCCCTAAAACTATTATATTTAGAAGATCATTATTATCATTAGAAAATCCTTTTCAACATTAGAAAAATTTAATAATAATTTCACAATTATCGCGTTTTTAACTATAATTATGAAGTCAATATTTACCATGCATGTATTATAGTCCATATATTGGGATGTAATTTTTTTCATGCCATTAACAGTTATATTATTTCATCTCTGGAAAATATAAAGAGCATAATATTATATCCATTTGCAGATAAAATCGGCTAGTATAAATTATGTATTTTTCTTTTTGGGTTCATTTACTACAAACATTTTGTGTACCGTCAATGAGGCCGGTTAACTCTCGCTGTTTCGGGTCAGTAATTCGACCGACATGGTTGATCGCGAAAATATCGTATGCGCATATCGTGTAACATCTGACTAAATATACGATGAAACTTGGATATTTTTCGTGTAACAGTTACAGAAAGTTGAGAGATTATGGTAAACGAGACGATTTCGAAAAAAATGAGTTCACAGTAACTTTATATTTGGTTGTACTTAATCTTGGAATACGTAAATACCTAATAATATTTAGTTTAAAAAATTACCCGTCGATGTTCCAAAATATAACTTGATGTGTTTGGTTGCAACATTGAATGACTAGATTCAATATTAAAGCCTTGATTCAGAAATCAGTAATTGAAAATTACTTAATATTCGAGGCCAGAGACATCAAATTTTATAAGCAAATAAATAATAATTTGAAACAAAGAGCCTGACTACAAATAGATAAGAAATAATAAAATTACCCGTTTGTCAGAATGTTGCTTCAGGCAGACACGTATAAAAACCATATAAGTAGGTATTATTATTACTGTAGAAAGTAATCTAAAGACACTCCAGGGATGAAAACAAATCTTTTAAATTCTATTAAGCCATTTAATCTGCAGTAGATTACAAAGTACCTCACAGATGAAAACATAGTATAACAAACATAGATACACCAATAAAACCTAACGACCAACTGTTGGACAGTAGAGTAATAAACGTATAACGTGGAAAATTTACGTTTTTAATGTTCGGATGTTGAAATTTTGAACAGAACCTACTTATAGCATTTTACACAACACATAATATATTTGACCTGTTACAATATTCTTATAGTATAGTTTGTATTCATAGAGAGGATATATTTTTAAACAATAACAATTTTTAGCACAATAATTATGTAGACGCCAATGATGTAATCATTGTCGTTCAACTGTCAGCCCGTTGAAGGTAATAATGATAAGTGTTTAGTTTAGATATATGGTAGAGTCTGGCTTTTTTCTTTACAGAGACACTTGCTTATCGGTGTGTGTTATACAAAAATTTGTAATACTCAATTAAACCCTACTCCGATCGGGGCGATATCTTATAAATTTTACTTCATATGCAAAAACAAAACAACTTTTTCCGTATGGAACAATTAAATATGCTACTTATAGCTCTACATTTGTATAAAAGACACTAATTCATGCTGTATTAGGTACATGAAAAGTTGTCATAGTTCATAAAATACTACGTGAAATCAGTTATTTTTATGGATATGGATTTTGCCATAGTTTTCATTTGGCAGTCGTTTTGTAACTCTCTTCTCGTCGTTGGGGAAGAAAGGTTCTCGAGTGACAGCCTCGTATCGGCAGGCGAAGTGTAGGACGTCCCCCCACTAGATGGACTGACGACCTGGTATAGACATGCAGGAAGTCAATGGATACAGATGGCACCGCACTTTGTGGCATTCTTTGTGGGAGGCTTGTGTTCAGCAGTGGACTTGTGACAGGCTGCAATGATGATTACATTTAATAAAATCGGGCGTTACTTTGCGGAAATCCATTATATTAAAGTTGATAAAAGATTACCTCGCGTACATCCGCTCTTTACAACTTTAATGACTACATTTGGCAGGCGGGTTGGCAACTGTAGTTTTTTATTATTTTCAGTTGTTATTTTTGCTGCCACCTATCACATATTTCAGTTCCCCTGTGTTGCCACTTATGACAACCATGGGATGATATAGGGTAGCTAATTCTCTTATGCCGTCACTAGTCGACGGCTAAAAAAAACTGCGGTTGCCAATCTGTGTGCCCAATGTAATAAGTATAAGGTCAAAATTCATAACAACTAAACTAGTATTCTAAAAGCATAGTTCACAAGGCTGAGACTGGCAACAGAGGAAAGCCTTAAAATCTGACCTTTTAAATATTGCAATAGATTATCAAGGCGAATCATAACTAACACACGTTTGTCATTGTTTCTGTACCAGCAGGGCTAGCATGGGCAGGAGACAATTTTATCACCGGGGAAAAGAGAAAATGTTTATCCCCTCGCTTAGTTTTATCCACCCTTCGAGCATGGGCACACCGGTGGATATAATATCCACATTAGATAAAATGGGAGATAAACTTAGACTTAGATAGATTTTTTGTATGAATATAAACTTAAACCCACGTCCAATGAACTGGGATAGTATTGTCCCTTTCAAATGTCAAAAAAGCATAACTTTTATCTTTCATTTGGCTCCAAACTACGGACGGGGATATATGTCTACTCGTTATGTCAAACGGGGATATACTTCCCCTCGTTGCCGTGCTTAGGAATAGGGACAAAATAATTTTATCTCTTGTCAGTGGATATAATCGGGGGATAAAATTTTTGTCCCCAGCCCATGCTAGCCGTGCAGGACTAAAACAGGCCTCTCTTCGTAAAAATTATTGCATAGATGATCTTGTAATTCATAAAATATTAACTATATTTTCAAATGTTAATGTCATGATTTAATGATAACTATGAAACTTAACATTTTATTATATTTGTGCGTGAAGTACACTGAAAGTTTTATAAATGTGTCAATTTTCTATAAAGCGTCGTACGAGACGCGTGCAATGCAAAAAAATACATTTCAATAAGTTTAGGAAAAAATATATGAACAAATTAATAACAAATTACTATAGTTTTTATTTAAAAAATAATAAAATAGAAAAAACAAAAGAAACTTTTTCATTAAAGTTGACTCAATAAATTTTATAAAATTATATTGCAGGTTATATATGTACCTCACTGATCATCAAGTTAAAAGCCTATAATAACTCGAATGGATAATTGACCGACTTATTCACGCAGATAACTTGTTTAAGTTAACAAGCTGCAGGACGTCGAAGACACGTAGAGCAAATAAATGACACAGAGCAAAAAACAGATTCTAAATAAAACAAAAAATTAAGAATACATATATACTACATTAATATACTTTAGTTTTAAGCATAAAAATAATTCTTGATAAATAGTTAGTGAACTAAATGACTTATAAAAGTCTGTAATTAGTTTATTAATCTCTGATTAACAAAAACTTTAAGTATTTATAAAATTGAAGTGACAAACAAACTTACAGTCCACCTGCTGTTTAGTGGGTACTGCATACACCTGTAACCAACTCCGAACAAAAAATGCGTTGCCACCTCTGAGGACTAAGGTGGAATGCCTCGCAGCTTTTAATGAGGGCATACACAATCTGAAAGAAGCGAAAGAGGTATGTAAGGATCGTGACACTTGGCGATCTGTTCTCTCTAGCTACCCCGTCATGGATTGTGCGTGAAGATATACACGACTTTTTCTGCCACCAGGGCGGCGACACTTTACAGTGAGGTATAATATTTGACAGATTTCATATCAGGGACGATAATTTCTTAGAAAAATTTAATCATTAAGGTTTCTTTCTGCATTGTTAGTTATATTTTATATTAATTACATTAGAAATGAATAAACTATACTATAAATATAACTAAAAGGCGATTTAAAAAAAAGGGTTATAAAGTGCAAAAAAAATAAAAATCAAACCATTTACACATTGTGTAGTGTATTAATATAATACTCTAGATAATGATAAACGATTATTTAAAACTAAATTCTCAATTAACTGATACTGTGTACCAAAAACTTTACCTCAGTCACAACTAGCGACATCTGGTGAGTGGAAGATTATTAGCCCTCATTATACTGGCTCTCAATGCTTCAGGCCGGAACATAATTGTGTTTAAAACAAAACTGTTGTTTATTTGGCGGCAGAAGTAAAAGATGGTATACTTACCCAAACGAATTTCTAGACAGAAAAGTAGACCTACTATTTAATAGACAGGAGAAAAATAAGTACATAGATATTCAAAATCATTTATTAAATTTCATCTTATTAAATATTAATCAACCAAAACAAACAACAACTGCACTAATTGTACACTGTTTTCAACTTAAAAATTAGTACAACAACAATGAAGTAAGACATTGAGCATTGCCTTTGACATTAACCTTAACCTATATAATGCGTCACGATTGTGCACAATGTTTGAACAATAGCTTTAGTAATATATAAAACAATTTTAATAACAGACAAAATTATAAAATAATAATTAAGAATTGATCATAATCAAGTTTATAAGTTTCACTTCATTTAATTCGTGTTCCATGTTGAAATTCGGAACTACCAACGAGGTGGTCTGTCACTTAGCATGTCATTGCTAATAAATTGGTAAAACATCTAACATGAAACATACATAGATACGTGGTAGAGCTATGCTGCATCTATTTTAGTAGTTGCGTGCAACTACTAAAATAGATGCAGCATAGCTCTAGCAGCGTGCCTCATTTCCAGTAAACTACGTGTAGTTGTAGCACGAATGGGTCGGCGCGACTGGGGAAGGACCACGCTCTCACAGAATACCAGCGAAAAATAGCAGCATTTCGCTGCTGTGTTTCGTATGGTGAGTGCAGAGAACGGGAGACCCTTTTTTACTGGGATCGATGTATTCCACCTTAGTCCTCACGGGTGACAACGCATCTGCATTTTGATTCGTTATAGAAGGTAGAAGTAGATGTCTATGGGCCACAGCAACCACTTACCATCAGGTGGACTGTGTGCTCGTTTGTCACCCTTATTCTATACAAAAAGGAGATACATAGCACACTATAATAATTAAAATAGTGAAATAATGTTATAAAAAAGCATTTATTTTATTGACATTAGGTTTTTTCAAAAAATATTCCGTAAGTGTTCGGATAAAATATAGCCTAGATCCCTCCTGGTGTTGTTCTCTATCTATTCGTAAAGTTTCATCACAATAGGTTCAGCCATTCCGAAGATTAAGCCTAGATCGACAGACATACAGACAACATTTTTAAAAACCGGCCAAGTGCAAGTCGGACTCACGCATGAAGGGTTCTATATCATCGTAATACACGTTTCTAGTCGGGGAACCCCTTTTAATTTTTATTATTTTTGTTGTTATACCGGCAACAGAAATACACATTCTGCGAAAATTTCAACTGTCTACCTATTATGAATCATGAGGTGCAGCCCGCTGACAGAAAGACGGAGGACTTTTTTTTTATTGGATAAGGGTGACAAACGAGCACACAGTCCACCTAATGGTAAGTGGTTGCTGCGGCCCATAGACATCTACATCTATCCTCAATTACAAGTCAAAATGTAGATGCGTTGTCACCCGTGAGGACTAAGATGGAATGCCTCATTTCCAGTAAAAAGGGCATCCGGCCACCTGCACTCACCAAGCGAAACGCAGAGGTAAACCTCTACTTCACGCTGGTTTTCTGTGAGGTCGTGGTACCACCCCGGTTCGAGCCGGCCCATCCATATGACAGCAAAAACTGCCGCGTGGCTCTACCATTTAAACTGCTAAATGGAGGCTTAGTAATATGTTCTCGTTGGTTACCCTTTGGGTACGGAACCCCTAAAAATGATTATTCATGTCTCGATACCATGCAAATAATCCCCTAAGCTTATTAGTATACGGTTATTTCAATATTACAGACAGAAACATCAAACATATTTATGTGGTAACAGATTATCGTCTCTTTTTTATGTTTGTGAGAAAATAAGTTACCACAGTAGCATTGCTCCTGTATCGTCGACGCTGTTTACATGCATAAATTGCACAAGGACACATGTCTTGACCCAGATCAATTATTTGTAGGCCAAACAAACACTTGTTCCGCGTGGTATCCAAACCCGCTTAACCACTGCGCTATGGAGCCGTCAAAGACAAAAAAAGTTTTAATAATAATTAAATATCTTTTGCAGGTGACTGTGAATGCCGGGCCGTATGGATGGCGACGCAAGCCTGGCGGTCGCTCGCCCTACTCCTATTTACCACATCCCTTGTTATAGCTAGATGTAAGTATAAACTTTAATGATGGTCAATACTTATTTTATTTTTACATATTATATCAGGGTAGAGTTGTGGTAGAGCCATGCTACAGAGCATTATAGCTATATTAAGAATGAGTTGCCTCGTCCAGGGAAGGACGTCCACGCTCGCACAGAATATCAGTTTTAAGGTGTTGTGTCTTATATAGCCAGTAACAAGAATTACCTGGGAATAGAGGGTACACTTGTGCTTGCGCATTTACTTGGGCACTATAATCCTGTCGGGCGCGGATGGCGAGTTTCCGTTGAAGCTGGCCGCTGTGACTGAAATTCACATTATATAATAATGTCCTCCAGGGCGAATTTCTAGTATAACTAGTAAAAAGGATGTTATATATTAGAACATCCTTTTTACTAATTATCTGGGGGCACGGCAGTGCCCCCGCCAAGTCGAGCAAAAAAGCGGCACGGCCGTACCATCCTTTTCTCGAAGCAGTTCAGGCCATTTTAGAAACTCTATAATTTCGTTATGGATAAAACTAGAAGCCTGAATTTTAGACACTAAACAATCTAATTTAATATCAAATGTATTACTTGAGAGCAAAGAGATTTAAATATATAGACACTACTACTTAAATGTCTTTGCTTGAGAGATACATTGTGTTTTCATGTGATGGCCAAGTCAATGTATTTATTTAAAACATAAATAAATATTAATCTTGATATGGTCACTATAAGATGTTACTAAGTTAGCTAATTACGTAATAACTTAAGACAGAAGGACCCTTAAGTAGGAACTGAATAAATTAACCGACTTGGTATTCCATGGATCTCACAACTTTTTACGGTAGAGGAATTGAGTAGCAAGACTTTGTTTTTTTTACAAGTTATGTTTTTGATGGCATAAGTTATAAGTCCTCTACTTATTAGATGCCCTGTAATTATATTGGCTCTCCATACACTCACTCAGTTTAAACGTGTACACGGTGGACCTCAAGTTACTATTTCTTATTTTTTAAATGACTTCTAATAACTTACGGAATTTCGGTGTTTAATTTTATTCTGTTAAAATAGTTTAAGACAAATAGCACAGTATTATAAATCTTGATACAATTCGGGTGAAAGTTTGAAAAATTTGTTTAACATTATTTTTAAAGGTTTTGTACAAATACAGAATAAAGATTTACCTAGTGGTTAGTTTGTAATAGGTTTAATTTAGTTTTCACCCAAATCCGGGCGTCTGAAAAAATTCGAAAGAAATATTTTCAGTACAATAATTCATTACATAGATACATATAGACTAATATTCTCGCTATGATCATTACAGCTCATGAAAACTGCATGTTTTTTTAAAACCTTTATTTTTTATTTAAAAGTAAAAAAGTAATGTTGCAGCCTATTTACGTCCCACTGCTGGGCACAGGTGTCCTCTTATTTCTCAGAGGGTTTTAGAGCAAGAAAATGTCCGCCGCGCTGCCCCAATGCGTGTTTTTCGAACTTCACATGTCTTCGAATTTTTTTCTTATTTCTCAGACATGCAGGTTTCCTCACGATGTTTTCCTTCACCGCCGAGCACATGGCAAATCAGCACTTTAAATTGCAATTAACAATTTCATTGGTGCTAGCGGAGATCGAACCCGGGTTGCTTGAATACTGTGAAGCTTACAGTGAACGCAAACCATCTGAGCTACCACTTTTTTTTTATTTAATACTAAGCAATGTTACCTGTTGCTATTAATAGCTACACCATATACAACATCACGAGGGATTAAATCCCTGCGAAGCTCTGCTTATAGAATGTAAAATAAAACTTTAGACGTTAACCTTTCTTTTTGTATGCCAATAATGTAAGGTGTTTAGAGCTAAAATTAAATAGCAAAGATTTTAATGGAATTGAATCTCGGATATTTTGGACCATTTAAATAAAATTGAAGTGTCTGTCTGTAACATAGACTTAGAATATACTGGCGTATAGACGACCTGACAGCCCGAAAACACGAAAACGCGAGAATAATTTTTATTTGTGATTGTGTGCGTTAGCCAGTGATGTACATTTTACTCACAAAGACTATCGAAAAATGATTGTTAACGAAGCGGTAAAAAGATTTAAATAAATTGTTTAGTGCAAGAAATTAAATAACTTTAAAAATTAACTGAGTATTTACCATGATAGTTCTAAAATAATTAAAAAATATTGATATAACATATTCCTGGGAATAAGCTGAACCTACCTGCCTTTTGTTGGATTTTAATTCAAATGTAAAAAATCCCGGGTGACTACCGATAAACTTATAAAAATCTCTCAAAGAACCAGATCTGAAAGTTGTATTTTCGAGTTATGATCTTTGGAGAAAAATATTTACTGCCATGGATAGTTTCCCCGGAATTTCTTTTTGAACATCTTGTTAATATAAATAGGTGGATACTTAACAAAGTATATACCTAATTACATTTTATGTATTTTATAAAATGTTTAATGGGCCAATAAAAAACGGGGACAAGGGGGTATTTTTATACAAAATATTTTACATGTACGCTACGTATTTACCATATTCATGCAAATTATCAACGAGACTTTTTTCTTTGCAAAATATCAAAATTAACAAAATAATTGAAAACATTTTATATTTAAACAGTATATAACATATGATTGACTTAACATTACGACGTCTTGAGAATTTACTTGTTAAATGCGCAATTATCAGCATTATTTCTATTATTAACACCCTAGTCACTCACAGAACACGTAAACATTTAAAAAAAAAGGTAAAAATAACCACTATTACACCCTAAAAAAAATTACAAAAAATCTGGGAGCTTATTTCTTGCGTGCCGACTTGTGTCGAACTGTCATTGAAAATCAGTTACAGAGTCATGATCATGAGATTTGATATCCTTTTCTATCTTGCATTTTTGCCATAAGGAATTTTCTTCTCCCTTGCACACTATGTCGGTCGATGTGCCAGCGTATTCTAAGTCTATGGTCTGTAATATCGAAATAATTGCCTTTTATTAAGCACAGGGGTGATTAGCATACTACTAAGAATAATCTGAATAATCTTCTTTAAAATTTTAGGCAGTCGTTCTGTTTATCTGTTTGTCTTTTTATCTGTCTGGTCTCCAGGCTAATATTTGGAAGGACTGAGCCGATTGTATTGAAACATCATGAACAGATAATGATCACGAACTGGTATTACAGGATTTTTTTTTATAGAATAAGGGTGACAAACGAGCACACAGTCCACCTGATGGTAAGTGGTTGCTGCAGCCCATAGACATCTACATCTATCCTCTATTACAAATCAAAATGTAGAAGCGTTGTCACCCGTGAGGACTAAGATGGAATGCCCCATTTCCAGTAAAAAGGGCCTCCGGCCACCTGCACTCACCAAGCGATACGCAGAGGTAAACCTCTACTTATTTAGTTTATTTAGATAGATAGATACACCATCGACAATATCAATATGCATTGTTACGAATGAAATACAATTTTTTTAGACAAAGTATATGTCTTTACAGGTGTATACATCATTATATGAAAAAAAAACTAAACAACATACATATAAACTCTAAACAAACATAAACCAAACTAATTGAGCAAAAGCACCAAATCCAGTAAAAAAAAATTGCAATAATTATAATAGTTTAGAATCATTAATCGGGCAAGATAGGTAATAGTAAGTCTTTACATTTTATTTTGAATACACGTTCGGGGTCGCTAAAGATAAATAATATAATAATACTTCACGCTGGTATTCTGTGAGGTCGTGGTACCACCCCGGTTCGAGCCGGCCCATCCGTGCGACAGCAAAAGCTGCCGCGTGGCTCTACCACTGTTAAATTATCTAAGCTACATTTTATCCGAAAAGCTTAAAAGTATTTTTCTATGAAATTGAAAAATTCTATGAAATTGAAAAAGTCTTTGATAAGTATCTTAAATCTAATTAACGTCAGCATGAGTTTTCCGAAATGGTACTTTGGAAAACTCTTGACAACGCCATTAAGCGGCTCTCTAATTTCCCATCACGTCGTGGGGACGGCCTGGTTTTGTCTATAGTAGGCCACAACAAGTTAGCGATATGTAGCCCTACAATGCGGATCAAGGTCATTACAAACAGTAAAAAGCGACAGACACTCTCGAACCCGGAGACGTCTGATGACATTTAGGTTACCTAGTCCGTATAAAATCGACACAGTATCCGTGATTCAAGATATTTTTTCACTCTTTCGCTTTGTCTCAGATACTATACAGGTTTAATGACTTGTTAATTGCAAAATTATTATTTTTTACCGTGTAATGGCGGCTCAGCAATACTAACCTCATTTCGTCTTGTGGGTGTTGTAAGAGACGACTATGGAGAATGCCAGATAAGTCACATGGACGACATACTCTGAGAGGTTTCCACTTAACCCTTTCAGAAATGACAGGAAGACCTATACCCAGCAGTGGGACGTATATAGGCTGTAACGTTACTTTACTTTACTTTTTCCGATAAATGGCAGCAAGCAACGGCTAATTATAAAAAAATCTCTGGACCTGGCTCATTCAATTACCTCGGTAATTCGACATGTGGGGTGGTCCGCCGTGCCGACCGAAATTATTCCTGTAGTCGTTTTTGCGAGCGGGCTAATCCCGGTTTGCCTCTCGGGTCATTTGAAGTGACTAGGCCTTCATGACAGATTGCTTCGGGCTGAAATGCAAAAGGCAGTGCTCTTCGATACCGTTCGTATCGTCCGCCGGTTTCTTTCCCTTTCCCACTAACCCTTGGCATTCATCTGGTGGTTTTTTTTATTTATCATTTCCTTTTATATATTTATACAGACCAACCAGATAAGAATACTATATAATAACTCAATATTAATAAGAGAGTCGTTTATTTTCCATATACTTTTTTTTTACTTTGTAAATCAACCATTCATAAATCTGCTCGTAAATGTTCCAATACTACTATTCTAAATAACACGTTTTAATACTACTATTTTAAGTACTCGTAATATTGAAATAACTGGCTTCTATTAAGCTCCATAGGTTATTTGCATGTTATATAGACATGAATAATCGTATTATTAGGTCCTTACATATGAAATAGGCGTTTTGTACAGGAAGAATATAAAGTAATTTTTTTTTTGTAAAATATATTTAATTAATCTAAGTATGCATCGTTGTTATCTATGCACTTTTGCCATCTCATAGGTAGTTCATTAATTCCTTTACTAAAAAAACCATGGGGGCGAGAATCAACTTTTTGAAGGCGGTTTGGACTGCCGCATCAGAGTTGAATTTTTTTCATTGTAAGAAGTTGTCCAAATTCCTGAAAAAATTGTAATCTGTTGGAGCAAGTTCCGGGGAGTACGGTGGATGTCGCAGACATTCCAATTGTAGCTCATCTAACTTAGTGGTTGTTTGTTGTGCAGTGTGTGGTCTTGCGTTGTCGTGAAGCAGCAGTAGCCTAGAGCGATTGACCAATCTCGGTTGTTTAGCAGCTAGTTCTTCCTTCATGGTTTCCAGTTGCTGACAAAAGTTAGACAGCTGTGGTGAACGACACCGGCACTAGTCTACCAAACACTCAGAAGTAACTTTTTCTGAGTCAATTTTCGTTTTGGGCAGGATTTGATTAGGTCTTCAGGGTTCAGCCATTGCGACGAGTGCTTCCGATTATCGTACAGTATCCACTTTTCATCACAAGTAATGATTCTATTTAAAATCCCTTCATTATCGTGTCGGTTGAGCAAAGTAACACAGCAGTCGACGCGTGTTTGCAAGTTCAAGTTTTTTTCACTTTCCCGATTTGCTTCAAGTGGATTAATACAATTTTATCACTTACCCCGAAGCCTGCAGCTATCTCTGAAGTGCTTTGTGATGGATGCACTTCCACAATAGCCTTTAATTCTTCATTTTCCACTTTGGTCTCCAGCCGTCCACGGGGTTGGTTCTGAAGGTCGAAATTTCCAGAACGAAAACGTTGAAACCAAAAACGTACCGTACTTTCTTTTGCGATACCAGCGCTCTACACATCATTAATCCTTCGAGCTGTTTCTGCAGCACTGGTGCCACGGTAGAACTCGTAATCGTAAATACGAGTATACCGATATTTCATGTTTGCCATTGTGCGGTAATAAGTTAAATAATGCCTCATTAATAGATCCTATCCAGGCAAAGCGGGAGCGGCTCGCATGTATTGAATAAAATAAATTACGTTAGTAACATGGACTCAAATGAATTACTCCGTATAGTAGCGGTGTAAGAATATCCAATGTCATTCCCTTGGTGTCGTAAGAGTCGAAAAAGGGAAATGGAATTAGGAGATGGCCAGCAATATCGTCCCAATAACAGCTTAGTAAAAATAAAAAACTACGGTTGCCAACCCGCTTGCCAAGCATGGCCAAATGGCAAATATCCTCGCTATGAGGCCACATATAATAGCTGTTATTGTATAAACTGTAAAAGACTACGGTTGTTAAACCGCTCGCTAAGCGTGATAACTATAACAAATTTGCCCCTTATGGGGCAATTTGTGGAGGGGTCGATGTTCAGCACTGGACTTTGATAAGATGTTATGATAATGATGATTTTGATGATGGTATAAGTATGGGACGTGGTGTGATAAAATGTTTTCATCGATTTTCTCTAGTCATCATCATTTAGTTGTGTTTCTGTTGTAAACAGCGGGCAATGATGGCATTGCTCGCTTACTACTAATATCCTATCCTCCCCCACATTCCCGGTGTTTTTTTTTTTCTGCTAATAGAAACGACCACAGAAAACTTATTTGCTCGGAAGTGGTTGGCAGCATATTGCATAACGGATAAAACTGTCAATTCAACTCGTATTACTTTCTCTCGATTTCTTGTTTACCTTGTCTTTTATCAGTATATTATGTTCTTACGCACACAACACGTTACGAAATTGTATGTTGATTTTCATAATTTCGTAAACCATTGCAAAATAAGTTGAATCATGTCACTGAACATGTAACAATCGCTATGTAAGTCACAGAGGGCAAAATGCCGATGATGTTACTGTGTGCTTTAAGTCCGCCTATACGTACTTGTGCAAATAGATATAGAGAAGCTTAAATAAATAGATAAATAAACAAGCGAACGCGCGTAGCAATTGGTAACAATACGATTGTGCGTTCTGTTGTTTCGTTGGATCTGAAATATAACTTTTAAAACTGTACTTTTATTGCCAAAAACAAGCCTTTCCAATTTTATTGCCAAACGCTCTATCATAATACAGAATTATACATAAGATGTTTACTAATACGTACGAACTTATTCTTTTACGACTTAACAAAAATCAGAATTGAAAACGGCTAGGAAAACATAATTTTTATCTTTTTTGAAGTATCATATTAAATTCTTATAAAAAAGTCGTGTGATCATTCAGTTTGCATGCACAAAGATGAAAAGTGAATGATGTGGCCGTAGACACCTACATCTATCCTCGACTAAGAATCAAGATGCAAAGGCGTTGTCACCTCTGAGGATTGAGATAAAATGTCAGGTTACCCGTACAAAGGTCACTTAAATCATACGATACACAGCAGTGTAATGCTATTTAACGGTGGCACTCTGTGCGAGCGTGGTCTCTTGTAGTTAAATTGTTTAACTCATATAGGTAAATATATTTAAAAATTCTTATGTTGTATTTTTGTTTTAAATATTCTATCTATGTATTAAAACGCGAAGAGAAAATTTCGTACATGGGGTTTAAGCATAATGCGCGCACGGAGGAGTGTGATATTTGTCATACTTAAAGTTATAATCTTGGCAAACTTGAGAAGCATAGCAGGAAACTAAAATTTACGTATTGTATATGTTACAATAATTTATTTGTTATCTATAATAAAATAAAACATAATGAATATTATGTTGTACGTTCATAGTTTATACTGCAAATGTCAAACACATAATAATCTGTGGAGTGTAGTTCAAGATTTCAAACAAAATAATGTTAATTACATATTTTATACATGAGATATACTATATTTGTGTTTTTATATGCAGTAAATCTTAAAACTTTAATGAATTACGTTCGAATTTCGACAACTAGTAGAACCACTTGTGAAAAATAAAATACCATTTTGTTTTAAAAAGATGCAGAGTTAGAACCATGGCGAGGAGCAGGGCGGCCAGCAACGCCTGCACAGGAGGCCGAGGACGAGCGCCGCGATGCAGAGCTCCTCGCCGCCGTCCGCACCTCTATACAGCAGTGGGAACAGAAGAAAAGTCGAACGAGGTATTTATTAATTACTTTTTATCCAGCGTGGAACTTCATAGGTTGCTGAGAGAAGCCGGGTTATTTCTCTTAATAATTTAAATCGCTAACATAACTTAAATTTTCAAAGCACTTAGTTCCAGCAGATTTTTATATTTTACTTAGCAAAAGAAAATGCCACTACACTATCGTGGTAAAAAAAGATGCAAAAAACGTTTATTCAACTTTCATTTGAACTATGAGCTAAAACACAAAACAATAAAATTAACACGGTAATCAAATTTTCAAGGTATACTTCGTAATACATGTATAAATGTTAATTTCATACTGTTTCATACTTGGATAAAGTTGAGATTATTCAAGGTTTCATATTAAATTTATGTTAATTTATTTCAATAGGATTGTCAATAATTGACATTAATAATTAAAGTTCAGCCTATATACATCTCACAGCTGGGCACAGGCTCCTCTCATTTCAGAGAGGGTTTTATGGCAAGGAAATGTCCGCCGCGCTGCCCCAATGCATGTTATCGAACTTCACATATCTTCGAAATATTTTTTTTTGTTTTTCTCAGACATGCAGATTCCCTCACGATGTTTTCCTTCACCGCCGAGCACGTTAACAATTTCATTGCTGCCGGTGGGAATTGAACCGGGTTGCTCGCGTACTGTGAAATTTACAGCGCTTAGTCCCCCACGGATCTTTGTTGATTTAAAAAAGTGTAATTTTAGTTGAGATTAAAAAAAGTTTAATTGTTTTCACACTAAAGGTTTACTCTTTTGATAAATCGGATGCATTAGATCTTCTCTTTTGACAACCCGTAACAGTTCCTCTCCTGTTGCATTTGTCTAACTGCCATGTTTGGCAGACGGATTAATTGGCTGGTCATGCCGTGTGACAAGTGACAGTGTAAGAGCGATGGCATCACCCCATTTCTTTCTTTTTATAGAATAAGTGTGACAAATGAGCACACAGTCCACCTGATGGTAAGAGGATGCTGTGGCCCATAGACAATTTTCTTCTTTAAAAAAAAACGTTACACCCACACTTGGATTTTCTCCTGTATCATGGAGGCAGTTTACAAATATAAATTGCACGAGGAGAAACAACAACAATTATTTGTAGGTCAAATACTTGTTCCGTGCGGGATTCGAAACCACGGCCCCCAGTGCAACAACTTATTGCTAGGCCACTGCGCCACGGAGCACTCACAATCTACATTTATCCACTTCTACTTCCAAAAGGAGACGGTACTCAATTCGACTGTATGTTTTTTTATGTGTGTTACCTCATAACTTTTTACTGGGAAACCGATTTCGATGATTCTTTTTTTACTTGAAAGATGGTATTACTCTTGTGGTCCCATATGAATTTGATCAGACCAATACTTTTTAAGTTATTCTTAATAACTTATATTGAAGTCGGCTGTACAAAATTTTAAATTTTAAATTATCCAGTAAAAATGGTCATCGTTCGTCTCAAGGGTATCGTAAAAGATGACCATGATAAAGACCAGAAAGACCTCCAGGCATCCGATAAACAGCTGCTGTTTATCATCTCGGGTGTACCAGATGATTTATTTGACAATCCAACCAAATTTTCTTTCCGTTAAAGAAATATTTCAAAACAAACATTTACTTCAAAAGGCCAACGTAAGTCCTAAGAACGCTTCAAGCACAATGCGGAAACCGCAGAACGATTTTACTGCTATAACTCGGCCACACATCTCGCACAACATAATAGTATTGTTTCCGTAGATTGTTATTCATAAGTTGATGACAATGTGTTTCGCACGCACACATTTCAACTCGGTAATAGTCAGCAATACAAAATAGATAACGGTCCATTCATTTTAACCGACTTCAAAAGAAAGAGGTTTACAGTTCGACAATGTATGTATGTATGTTACGCGATTTCTTCATCAGTTACCTATGAGCCGATTATTACGATTCTTTTTTACTTCAGCGTTGGTCCCATATAAATTTGGTATTACTTCAGGGTTGGCCCATATACATATAACAGATGAAATTTTTCATGTTAGACGACATTGAGATAATGATGAGATACCGTGTAGTGGCGGTGTAAAAACTGTATCCATTACCCCATATCGTTTCGTGGATGTCATAAGAGGCGACAGAAGGAAACAAAACAGGAGATGGGCAGCAGGGTCTTCTTAATAACAAAAGACTAAGTCTGCGACTCTAAACCCGCCAGTCAAGCGTGACAACTATGGCAAATATCCCCCTTATGAAGCAATCTATGGAGGAGATCTTTGTTCAGCAGTGGACTTTGATAGACTGTAACTTTTAATAAATAGTAAAAGCCAACTTCAAACAACTAAAAGAATAAAATAATTTCACATTCTCAAGTCGGGACCTTAATTATTCTATACACTATGTTTTAGAAGCTTAGGAGTTGGGTTTTACTTTTTATTAACATTATATTTCGATAGTGCGTAATCCACCACATAAGAGCCGTGGTAACTCAGATGGTTAGCGCTCGCTGTCAATTTCACAGTACGCGAGCAAACCCGGTTCGATTCTCGCCAGCACCAATGGAATTGTTAACTGTTATTTTAAGTACTGATTTACCACGTGCTCGGCGGTGAAGGAAAACATTGCAAGGAAACCTGCATTTTACAGAGTACAAACTCATAAAATAAAGTTTATGTGTTACCCGCTTTATATAAAGTTATTACAATCTCATTGAATCAAAGCTAGATGGATTTACAGCACTCATGGTCAATAACTGCAATTGTAGAAAATCAGAAATAAGTGTTTTATTTAAAGTTTAATTTATCAGATATTATTAAAGTTATAATCTCGACCCCGATACAGATTATTTGTATGCACAGAGCAATTTCACAATTTAGGTTTATGACTTTATATCGCGTATAAGGTTATCAATAGAATCGTAGTTTTTAATGTCTATAATAACCGAACCTAATTATGCAATAATCTTTCTACTGCGTGGCAAATCGCATTATCTGCTTTCACTACTCGAACAATTTGTGTTGGATTGCTTTACATACATATAGTAATAGCAAGTAGTAGATAGATTCTAAAGATATTCTTTTATTAAATTTATTTTAAAATGAAACATTTATGATAAATAATGAAATTAATTAAACGTTACATCTTCATATACTCTTTCACTCGCTTAGGCTATTGTTAAAGCTATAAATTTGTTATTTTCTTATTATTTTAAATGAGTGCCATTTGAACTCATGAATACGCGACAATTCCCACGAAGCAATAAAAAGGAAATTCATTAAGTTGCTTTCACTTTAATTCACAGGTATGAATTAATAAGCACTTATAAATAACTAGCTTTCCCGCGGCATTGCTCACCTAGAGATCGTTTTAGAATAGAACATTCGAAGAACATATCTTTAACAAAATCATGAGTGTCCCATGAGAAAATTCGTAAAACGGAACACTTAGTTATGTTATATGACAATGTATTAAGATAAACATAATATGTTAATCTTTATTTGAGTTACATTTTATATAATATTTTTCTGAAAATGTGCTTCAATTCTAGTTTCCCAACATACACCCAAAGACGTACATTTTGACAATAAGTATTTCAAACTCCTAGAATTTGACTATTATATCGAAATCTAGTATTTCGTTTTTCAGGGAGCACTATGAAACCAATCCGTCAAAATAAAAGAAAAAAAACATACGGTTATATGGTATGGCCAACCGCCGTATAGTTTCAAAGTGACTTAAATATATAAAACTAAAGTTGTCAAGTTTCCTCACAATATTCCCCTTCATCACCGCGCTTACGGTAAATGATCACTTAAACTTGCAAATAACAATTATTTCAGTGGTAAAATTTTAACACGATTTAAGGCAAGCGCTTATTTCCTCTTACATTCTCAATAAAAGTGTTTAAATAAAATGTATAAAAGTTGAAGTTAGAGTTACATCCTATATACGTCCCACTGCTGGGCACAGGCCTCCTCCCATTTCTGAGAGGGTTTTAGGGCAAGGAAATGTCCGCCGCGCTGCCCCAATGCGTCTTCGCGAACTTCACATGTCTTCGAAATATTTTTTTCTTATGTCTCAGACATGCAGATTTCCTCACGATGTTTTCCTTCACCGCCGAGCACGTGGTAAAAGTCAAAGGTTTAGTAGTATTTATATCTCCTAATATTAAGTAGTTATAGAATGGAAAATATTGTAACAATTAGGCATCAAACGATATTTCGATTTACGGAACTTAATTTTCTATTAAGCGCGAATAACGAGCATTTTATAAAATATTACATACTTAACATAACCTATTGATGTTGTGTAAGTATCCACAAAGTAACGTTAATGTCTGGTTATAAGAACATTATAACCAAGAATTAATTTTTTCTCTGGTTGTATTCAGCAGCAATCTATAAACTGTTGACTGATGAACATATTGAGTCTCGCAGCACCATAGCAATTGTAGGCCTCTCCCATAATAATTTAAGTTGCAAATTATAAAAAAAAATTTGGAAACATTCAATATTATTTCTTTAACCAGGGTTAAGAGGTCACAAGGCAGCGTGTGCTATGGCCAGTTCGGGTGCTTCGAAGACACAGGGCCCTTTGCCTACCTCGAGACGCTGCCTAGTCCGCCGCAGGAAGTTGGCACCAACTTTCTCATGTACTCTACTATGAACAGGTAAGATTCAATATTTTTACATCAGCACAAATGAGGGGCTGGCACTGCTCTTTGAATTTCTTAAGTTTTAAAATATCTATGTTTTGTTAGCTGACTTCAAAAAAGAAGTTCACAATTGGAGTGTTTTTTATAATTAACCAACTTAATTTGGTCTGCAGCATTTAATAATGAAGAAATAAATAAATCAAGTACCAAGTTAAAAAACATATGGTTACATGCTATGACCAAGCGCTGTATAAGTTTCAAAGCATCGAATTCGATCTCAATTATTGGGTTTTATATTTTGATTTGCCTATGAAATTGTCGTTTTGTCAAGTTGACCATTATGAATTCAAGTAAATTTTATATTTTAGGCATCATAATCTTTTTTCAAAATTCATTATTCATTTGTTTGTTTGAGTATTGTTTTTCTGCATTATCGCTATTTATAACAATGGACAATGGACTAACAAAATTTGTGTTATTTTCATACGAGTTTCCGATGTGGAAACAATGCATTTCAAAGGGTTCAATCTCAATGAGTCAATGACGTATACAGAACTATCACTACTAAAGAACGTATTAAGCGCTATTGGTTCAATCGCTTTCGTTTCGCAAATCTTGACCTCACAAATGAACCTCGTGGACTCCCGGAAAGGAAAGTGGATAATAACGAACTAAAGCCGATAGTGGAAGTGCGGTGGTTTTAACCTACAGCTGTACTATTATGTATTCTGTGCTACAGCTGAGCTAACGTCGGCTATAGGTGTGTCAAAACAATCTATACTAATATAATAAAGCGGAAGATTTTTTGTTTGTTTGTTTAAACACTCTAATCTTTGGAACTACCAGTCCGATTGGATTTTTTTTATATTATAGCCAAATTCATGACGAATAATATAGGCTATCTAACATAAGACTACACTTCACAGCTAATAAATATTGATTTTTGTTCAGCAAGTCAGAAGAAAAAGCACCCTAGAACTGCTTTATCCGCGTGAGCTGGCGTAATGGTTAGTGATACGTGAATATAATGTTCTACAAAAGTATAGACGTTTATTCCATCTATAAAAGTCCCCAGCACCATATGACTAAAGCCACAATAATATATTTTGTGATAATAGATTATTGAAAATTAAATAGTGATTTATGAGCGTTATTATTAGACATGGTATATTAATCCTTACGAACGAAAGTTACTACATTCTCAAAAATTTAAATATATAATAGATAAACTTTTCTCCTTATAGTATGTTACTTGGACGCTTAGTTTAAGAGGTAATGATAATTTAAAATTAAAAATTTTGTACAGCCGACTTCAATATAAGCGATTTCAATATAGGTTATTTAAGAATAACTCAATAACCATTGGTCTGACCTTGATCAAATTTATATGGGACCACACGAGAACTGTCAGCTTTCATATAAAAAAAGAATCATCGAAATCGGTTCGCCCAGTACAGAGTTATGAGGTAACACACATAAAAAAAAAAAATAAAAAAAACATACACTCGAATTGAGTACCGTCTCCTTTTTGGAAGTCGGCAGAAAAATTAAAGCAATTCAACACTCAGCTCGGCGCGCGAACGACGCGTAAGTCTAGCCAAATGGTGAGAACCGAGAGAAACCAGCAGTGAATGCCGATGCTCGGTTTCATAACATATAGGCGAGTTGTCCTCGTACCATTACATTTACCATGTTTTGAAATATGTATTTCACACTATCATGTGGTGATACTTTTTCAAATTTTAATTACTTTAAATAGGTATTAACATTCTGTTTGAGTAATGACTCGGCGGCAGTTGGAGAACTATTCAATGACTCTGTTGTCAAAATAGGAATATCAGTAAAGTATTTCTTAAACACCGCTGTGACTTCTTGATTTGATCTAGTCAGTTCATTATTCATTTTCAATTGATAGTTTGTGTTACGAGGTTTGTCTTTGCCGGTTTCGCTATTAATTAATACTCCACGTCATTTTAATTTTATTTTTATCAGTCTTAATTTTGTTGCTAATATGTAAAGATTTGGCTGTGGAGCACACTATTTTAAACATTATAGAATAATTCTTGATAAATTCTTTAAAAGTATCGGAAAGATTATGTTATGATCTTTTATGGTAAAGTTCATATAATCTTCGTCTGCTCTTATGAATTCCTACTATCGCCCAGTTATTAAATGCCTTGCGACTATTACTGGATAATGTTTTGGAAGTAAATGTTTTATTAAATTCATTGCTTAAAGTGTAAATAACACTCCATGTCAATAGTCTGAATGGGATAGAAAGTTTTTTACCATATTACTTCTAAATCTCCGCAGGTGTTTTGTATTAATCGGAACAAACACAATTTCCTCAATTTCCTGTTTTTTTGTCCATATTTAATAATGAAACCAACCAACCACCACCAGTCAACAGTGATCTGAATTTAGTTTTTGAATTATGAATTTTTTGATTGGTACAACATCTGTAAAAATATTATCAATACAAGTTGCACTACACAAACAAACAAAAACAACAACAAAGACAAATGGGTACCTCGCGAATTGAGTGACCAGCAAGACGCCCGCGTCCATCATATTGCTGAATCGACACAAAAAGAAGGGAATTTTGAGACGAATTGTTATCCGCGATGAGAAGTGGATCCAATACGACATTTGCAAGCTTCATCGCAGTGGTTAGATCCAGGTGCCAAACCAAACAGGAACGAAAGATTAGCGTATTATAATATAATTAAGTAATAAAAAAATATTGAACGTGAATATGATAAGTTGGAAAGGATTAAGTTGTTGTAAGGAATAATCTTTTCCTAATCAAAAGACCTCTTAATGACAAATTTGTAGATGTTCAGTGAGTCACAAATTAAACAAAATGAAAGTGAAATTTCAAGAACACGTGATAATTGACAAATGTATTGTGTGAACAAATACTCAAGACAGTGGCTAAACCCACACTTAAGATATTAAATAAGACTAGTTCACGTGTATGTTAATTATACAGTGTATGTTATATGCTACAGCTATATTACGAGAGTTGTAGCATAAACTCGACTGGGGAAGGCCCACGCTCTCACAGAATACCAGCGTAAAATAGCAGCTTAACACTGCCGTGTTTCGTATGGTGAGTGTAGAGAACCGGAGACCCTTTTTACTGGAGAAGAGGAATTCCATCTTAGTCGTTACGGGTGACAACGCATCTGCATTTTGATTCTTTGTTGAGAATAGATGTAGATGTCTATAGGTCACTGCAACAACTTACCATCAGGTGGACTGTGTGCTCATTTGTCACCCCATCCTATAAAAAATGTACTGAATAATGCTTATATCCTTTCGGATTAACCTAATATATATACTAGTATTTAAACCTGATCATGTTTATTTTAAACATAATTCAAAAGATTCTGGCTATTTGTTCTTATGCATTTCTGAATCCTGTGCTATACGCACCATTGCGTTAGTATAAACTTCGTTGCGTACAGTATACATAATAGCTTGCTTATGTATACTTGAACTCTAAGCTTTTTTGACATCAAAAATTGTTATTTAAATTCGATTTGAGAAACTTCGTGAAAAACTTCGGACCCTGGACACAAATTCCAGCCGATGATGTCAAAAACTGGACAAAAATAATCAAAATAACAGTTTTCATTTTTTTAAATACTAGTATTTGCTTTTAAACATTGCTAATATTCCCTTTAACCACTTCTGATAAGCTTAAAATGCTTGTGTTAGAAGTGGTTCACGACAGTAGTCGAAAGGCAGATTCGAACCCACGACCTTTCGAGTTCGCGGTCCGCGCCCTGCCATTAGGCTACTGACGTTGGTGGTTAATATCTGGTTATGGTTATAATCGTTGGTTTGTTTTTTTATATATAGGATAGGGTGACAAACGAGCACACAGTTCACCTGATGGTAAGACGGCTCCGTGGCGTAGTGGCTTAGCAATGAGTTGCAACGCTTGGGGCCGCGGGTTCGAATCCCGCACGGAACAAGTATTTGTATGGCCTACAAATAATTGTTCCGGGTCTGGATGTTTGTCCTTGTGCAATATATGTTTGTAAACTGCCTCCACGATACAGGAGAAAATCCTAGTGTGGGGGTAACGCTTTTAAAAAAAAAGTGGTTGCTGTGACCCCTAGACATCTACATTTATCCTCAATAAATAATCAAAATGCAGATGCGTCGTCACCCGTGAGGATTAAAATGGAATGCCACTTTTCCAGTAAAAAGGGTCTCCGGTTCTCTACACTCACCATAGGAAACACAGCAGTGTTAAGTTGCTATTTGACACTGGTATTCAGTGAGAGCGTGGTCCTTCCCCGGTCGAGCCGACCCATTCGTGCTACAACTATACTACCAATACAGCTGCAGCATGACTCTACCACGTACAAAATGGTTAGGACGAATGAGTGTGTCTGTGTGTTTTTGCGCATGCACTTGCGGCACTTTAATATTCTCTGCGTAGTAAAACTTCCAGTTGTACAAAAATTGCCGCAAATATCCAAAATCCGCCGGTAGGAGGATCTCGTAAAATGTACCTACCATGTAAAAAGCGGTTAAAAAGTTTAAAACATTATAAAATTTTTTTAAATTACTATAAACCATTACTTGACTATAATCCCACCTGGTGATAGGATAGCGGTGGTGAATCCCTAGATAGTAAACGCATTTTGTCTTATAGTCGGTGGAAAGAAAAGAGACAAATTGAATCATGTCATTTCTGCTCACACTCCGGAATGTAGGCCTATAAAATACTGAGAAGCTGGCTACTCTGCGCCTATGTTAGTAGTTAGCTGGTCAGATTGGTTTTAATCAAATAATCACCAATTAGCCTTTTAGCTCGCCCCACTATTAAGTCCAACGCTTTTAGGTGGTCCGTGTTCTCCAAACCCAAATCCAAAGATACATCCCGAAAAGTAGGATCCAGGGTGAAGGGGCACGCGCGTTTCCTATGTGTGTGTTTTAGTAATGTCGTGGTGTAATTTCAGTTATAACTTTTTGTGGTATTTCTATTTATCTAAAATAAGAAGGATTATTGCCCTTAAAAATGGAGAAAACAACAAAAATATTTCTACTGCTGCAAGTTTTAAGGGTTGGTTTTGAGAGTTTACCAGGTCGTCACTCCAGCTGCTGCATCACGAGGCTGCCACTCGAGAACCTTTTTACCCCATCAGTTGCCGTTCTGTTGCTACTTCAGCCACAGAATACATAATAGTATAGGTACAAATCCGCTGGACTATGTCGGTTTCTCTGGTTCCACTGCAGTTATCCTCATTACGAAATCTATCACGCAGAGAGACTCCGAGTATAGCCATCTCCATAGCTCGCTAAGCAAGCTTGAGCTTCCTCATACGTCATTATGTTCGAGGGTACAAATATTTGTACGCCGCGTTTCTCCAGTGCTTGTTGACGGAGTTCACAAGTCTTTGAAATATTTATTACTGAGATATGCAGGTTTCCTCACAATTTTTTCCTTAACCGCCGAGCACGTGGTAAATCAATACTTAAAATTGCAATATATAATTTGATTGATGTAGACTGGGATCGAACCCGAGTTGCTCGCGTATTCTGAAATTTACAGCGAGCGCTCAGCCCGTGAGCTACAGTAGCTATAAATGATAAATGACCTACGAACATAAATGATTTAATAGTGTTAAGTATTATATTTTAATTAATATAATATATTTTTATACAATTAGATATTAGTCCCTCTTATCACATTTTTACTAACGATTAAATTAAAATTTAAAGTTTATGTTTCGCAGAGGTGACCAGCCCCTAATGTCGGTGTCGGCGGCCAATATGACTGCAGCATGGAACTGGGCTGAGCACGCATTTGACTCTACTAAGCCCACGCGCATCATCGTTCATGGTTTTGGCTCCAACTGCGATAATGTCTGGGTGTACGAAATGAGATCTGCTCTGATGGCTGTGGTGAGTGGATCTTAGTTTATATAATCGATGGATCGTGTAACTGTTAACTTGACCAATCGAGTACATATTCACACAATATTAATCTATTGTTGAATGTGATAGGTGGCACTGTAGATTAAATATTAACAATTCTTTATTTATGGACCAATATGACATTATCAAAATATATATTGGTTTATTGCTAAAAAAGAGAAATTGGTTTATTGCTAAGAAAAAGTCCGGAGTGAATATGGAGTGATCGCGCTACCGAAAGACAGAACAGCTTCTGCGAAAACAGCTAGTAATTTTTTAAGTATTTAAGCATATATAATAAGAAAAAACTTAAGCACTATATTCATAACAGTCGTAAGAATAACGGTGGAGTGGCGGTATGAGAATATCCACTATTCACTAACCCTGTTGTAAGAGGCGGTAGAGGGAAATGAAAAGGAAGGTGGGCGGCAGGCGGCAGGCGGCAGCATTTTCCTGATTACAACTCTAATAAAAAACTGCCGTTGCCAAACCGTTTGACAAGCGATGCAACTACGGCAAATATAGATCGCCTCATAGAGGGGATTCCTACGAGGCAATATATGGAGAGGCCTTGTCCAACAGTGGTGTTTGATAGGCTGCAATGGTTGCAGTAAATATACAATAAACTGTAACATCGAGTACACATTGCTCTATAATATTATCAAACAGGAAGAATGTAACGTGGTGTGCGTTGACTGGGAGAGAGGAGCGTCGATGCCAAACTACCTCCGCGCAGCGGCAAACACAAGGCTTGTCGGGAAACAACTAGCAATGATGTTACAAGGTAGGACCTTCTCTATATTGTTGCAATGTATGAAATTTCTATGTGTAAGGTAAGAAATTTATTCCATGGGAGTCGTAAGAGGCGATTTGGGGAAATGTCTGAATTAGGACTGCCTTGGGGATTTCTCTAGGAAGACATATTTACGATAGTGGACTTGTAATGGGATATAATAAATAATGATAGTTAAAACATTATTATTTCTCCAAGAATGAAGTTAACACCTTACAAAAACATATTATACCGACTAGGCTGCCAATGAATTAGTGGTAAACTCAGACAAGAAAAAAAGTCTTCAAAGCAGGTAGCAAATTAAAGAAGCCTGATACGGCGCAGACGATTTAAAATCTTAATAAACAACTTCGTGTATGACAAACTTATGTTGCAAAATTGAATCAATTATAATAGCCTTTCAAACCGAATTTTAGTCGCGGCGGCAAGTCTTAACGAAGACTAGTCATCTGCGCAATTATACTGCCCGAGTGTATGCGCAAGCACAGGTGCACTCTCTATTCCCTCACTCTGATAGCCCGATGGGACGGTAATCCGACACGATCAGAGATCGGGCGCAAAACCAACCGCTTTACGTGCTCAATTTTTTAAGGCACGGAGATGCCACACCGCCATCTTTCTGACTCCGTGCTATTACAGAGAAAACGCAATAAACGATTTTGACCCGACCTGGAATTAGAACCCGGGATCCCAAAATATTCGTTCGCGTTTACGACCACTAGGACAAAGCCAGTCAAAGAAGTAATATGTACACTTACTTACGTACATTAAACTCAATGTGATATAAGAACATTTATTTTACAGGTTTGGCTGAACACATAGATTTAAGATTTGAGGATGTTCACCTAATTGGGTTCAGCCTTGGCGCGCACGTAGCAGGTTTTGCCGGGGCAGAACTGAGAAATATTAGCCGGATAACAGGTAAAACATTAAGGCGATTTCAGAGCTTCTTGTCTAAAATTTTAATTTTTGCATACACTCATATTCCTCCCTGTTTTTCTTACATAAAAAAGTAAACTATGTCAAAAACTGCAAAAAAGATACACTGCAAAATGTGCAAAATTAAAGTTTAATATCAATATTTTTCACGAACAAGGACGTCGTCTACGTTACACAATTAGCAACAAAGAAAAAACAAATGACAATAACTTAACCAAAATCTTTGTGAAGATGTCATCGATTTTCTACGATTTCCTACTCTATAACAATCAGTAACATAAGTTGCTATAGCATATAACTTAAAAATTAAATAGACATTTTTCCCTGTCTTTGGAGTCAAATTTTTATGATTTATTGACTGCTCCTCAATAAATGTTCCTTATCACCTGTCGATCTGTGAAATTCATGCTTATTAATTTAATTATAAAATAATTTTAATTATGCTTAAGTTTGTTACAAAATACAAGGCCGCGTTCCGACGACACGCACCCGTTACCCGCGTCAGCACCCTCGTCTAACTCGCTTTGAAATTTGTTGCATATAATTTGAGTCTTATGACAAATCAATAAATCTGAAATTGTATAAAAAGCGCGGGCGCAAGGCGTAGCGGGGCGGGTGCAGCGCGTGTGCGAGTGAGCGCGAAGTGGGTACGAGGCAGGCGCGTGGCGTGTGCGAGGCGTGTGCGGTTGAACGTCGATAAATGCAATTTCAGATTTATTGATTTGTCATAAGACTCAAATTATATGCAACAAATTTCAAAGCGAGTTAGACGCGGGTGCTGACGCACGTGCCTCGCGGGCGTAGCGGGTGCGTGTCATCGGAACGCGGCCTAACACTTCAATCAAATGTCAAAAACATTATCACGGCAGCGGATTTCCTATAATAGAGATATTCGACATTTTTAGGTTTAGATCCAGCTGGTCCACTATTCGACTTCCAAGATCCGCGAGTTCGACTGGACCGTACAGATGCTAAGTTCGTAGACGTCATACATTCCAACGGAGAGACCCTGATCTTGGGCGGACTGGGCGCCGCTCAGCCTCTGGGCCACGTCGACTTCTATCCTAACGGAGGCCGTGTTCAACATGGCTGCTCCAATTTGTAAGTACTACAGTTCTAATACATGCATACAAGTCTACTTGTAAGTTCTTGTATCATAATATACAAGTTTACATAAATTGTAAAACCTACCCACTAACAAAGGGTATTAATTCGATGTTAACAAAGCAATAGTGCGGTCTGATGACAGCGTAGTAGCTTTAGTCATTTAATTTCGTCGCGTACGTGGTGTAAGTCGATCGTATAGTGGCGTTAAAAAAATATCCATTAACCCATATTGTCCCGTGGGTGTTGCAAGAGGCAACAGAGGAAAACTGAGACAGGAGATGGGGAGCAGCAGCTTCCTGATAACAAGTCATAGACAATAAAGCCAAGTAATATCCAAGCGTGGCGACTACGGTAAAATCCCTGCTATGAGGCAATCTTTACGAGAGACCTTAGTTCAGCAGTGGACATTTATAAGCTGTAATGGATGAATGAACGTAGTGTAATCACTCAAATGTAAATAAATAGATATTTATAATAAAGTCGACTGTAAGAAAATGCAAGGAAAATGTTCTTTAGGTAAATAGTGGGATAACTATCTGAAAAATTCTGAAAATTTTAATGAATTCAACTGGTACCTCATATAATATTTTAATAATACCCATGATATCTTAAAATATTGCGAGATCTTTGTACAATATAATTTCGATGAAAACTAAAAATTTATTAACAGATTATTTTGTAAATTGACTTATTTAATCGGTTATATACAAAAAAACTAACACTATTAGTGCTTATATATAACCAATTAGTTCAATTTACAACTAGGGAGATTGATCATCATGATTTAACTAACTTGATTTTGCACAAAAATCAACATTTTATAAACATAAAAGATCCTTAAAGGAGTGATGTAGGTTTAGTTCTATTTTTTTATTTTGTTTTATTTTATAAAAATGTTACCCCCACACTAGGATTTTCTCCTGTATCGTAGGGGCAGCTTACAAACATAAATTGCACGAGAACAAACATCCAGACCCGGAACAATTATTTGTAGGCAATACAAATACTTATTCCGTGCGGAATACAGACCCGCGGATCCCAGCGCAACAACTTATTGCTAATCCACTGTGCCACGGAGCCGTCAAGTGTTTCTTTTCTCTGTTTCGTAGTTTAGGATTTAGCTGTGGGCCATACATATTTTATAACGTCTGTGTCGTAAGAATATTTCCACTAAAAGTAAGACACCAAAACTTACAATGCAAATGCACTGGTTGACACTATTGGGTCAGTGAATCGAAACCAAACATTTTTAGAACTATGAGAAACTTTATTACTTATAAACACAGGTTATTGTAGGTGATTTACGTACGAACATTTATCTTACAATGGCGGACAAATTGCAGACTTAACAACGCCGACAGTTGCCGTACATCACGATGGTATAGTAACGTACCAAGTTATACATGCATACATATATTTTTAAACGATCTCTTATATTACTTATATTGGCTCACGATCTTCGCGATTATTTCATCACTCCAACAGATACTGTATAAAGTATCGTTTGTCAGGTTCGTGGGCGCGGTGTCGGACCTAGTGCTGCCGTGGGCGGCGGCGTCGGCTGAGGGCCGCTCGCTGTGCAACCACCGCCGCGCGTACAAGTTCTTCACCGACTCGGTCTCGCCCAAGTGTCACTTCCCTGCCTTCCCGTGCGCCGACTACGATACTTTCCTTGAGGTGTTGTTTATACTAATAACCACTTCCTCGTCTAGTGTTATACATTATAATGTTTTATAATCATCTTCATTACAGTTCCTTACAAGTATACAGCTGAGCATAGACCTCCCCCAAGTAATGCTACAAAACACGGACTGGAGCCACCTGCATCCATCGACCCTCCTCGCTGTCTTACCAGGTTGTCACTCCGTTTAGTGGGAGCTACTCGAAGTTATTAATGTTTATAACGAATTAATTTATGATCCTCGTTGATCTTGTTGTCGTAAACGCGACTGCTGATAAATTTGGTCCCGGGTCTCTATCCAGGTCCAGCTCTTCTAGTCAGTCTTCATCGAGACTGGCCGCCGTAACCATAATTCAGTCTGGAGGACATTATTAATGTTTACTATGCTTTTTTTATAGGATAAAGTTGAAAAACGAGCTCACAGTCCACCTGATGGTAAGTGGTTGCTGTAGCCCATAGACATCTACATCTATTCTCGATGACGATTCAAAATGCAGATGCGTTGTTACCCGTGAGGACAAAGATGGAATGCCTCGTTTCCAGTAAAAAGGGTCTTCGGTTCTCTACACTCACTATACGAAACACAGCAACGTTAAGCTGCTATTTTACGCAGGTATTCTGTGAGAGCGTGGTCCTTCCCCGGTCGAGCCGACCTATTCGTGCCACAATTATACCAGTAATATAGCTACAGCATGGCTCTACCACATAACAAAATGTTTAATGTTATAATAATTATTATCTTATTTTGGATTTAGTGTATGTACCTTCTGTGTACTAAATATCGGGAATTTGTCAATAAAACAAAAAATACAAATTATTCATCTAAATTTATTTTATCGCCTTCAAAGTAGGCCCCATCGCTTGCAATACAACATCTCCAACGCTTCATCCAGTCTTCCATACATTTTTCATAGGCTATTTGCGGTATGGCCTTTAGCTCATTCAGCGATTTTTTTGTTATGGCTTCTATCGACTCAAAACGTTTTCCTCGAAGTGGTAATTTTAACTTGGGAAATAAAAAAAAGTCTGACGGAGCCATATCAGGTGAATACGGTGCTTGGTCGAGAACTTTTGTTGAATTTTTCGCTAAAAACTCTTTCACTATAATGGCTGTATGTGATGGTGCATTATCATGGTGCAGCATCCATGAGTTGTGTTGCCACAAATCTGGACGTTTTCGGCGGATACTCTTACGCAAACGCTTCATGACGCTTAAATAATATTCTTTATTCACTGTTTCTCCCTTTGGAAGGAATTCGGAGTGAACCACACCACGGTAGTCAAAAAAAACTGTCAGCATCACCTTGATTTTGGAGCGACTTTGCCGCGGTTTTTTGGGTTTCGGCTCGTTTTCGAGATGCCATTCTGAAGACTGTTGGCTTGTTTGCATGTCGTACTCATAAACCCATGTCTCGTCGCCAGTTATTATACGTTTCATAAAGGTCGGATCCGTAGAAGCTCGGGAAACCATGTCTTCAGCGACATGCTTTCGCTGCGCTCTTTGAACAAAATTGAGCTCTTTTGGAACTAGTCGAGCGGCGACGCGTTTCATGCCTAAAATGTCAATGAGAATGTTGTGAACGGACTTAAAAGATATGTTCACCTCACTAGCCAACTCTCTCAGACTCATACGTCGATTTTCGAGCACTAGCTTCTTGATTTTGTCGATGTTTTCTTTGGTCGTAGCGGTTGAAGGTCTACCAGAACGAGGCAAGTCTACTACTACTTCTCGGCCTTCTTTAAAAGTCTTATACCATTCATAAGCCCTTGTTTTCGATATACACGATTCGCCGTGGGTATTTCGCAACATTTTTAGTGATTCACCACATGAAATATCATTCGAAACACAAAATTTAAGGCACACTCTTTGTTCAACAATATTTTCCATTGTAAAAATCGCCGAGAACTCAAAAGTATGACCAACAAAAAGTGTAGTTTAAAACAAATTAAATGACAGATCCCGCTCAAACTTTGCGCGCTAAATCAGTACAGAGCTACCAACATGCAGTAAAAAAATTAGAACGACCTCTTTTACGAGGGTCTTTTTATTGACATATTCCCGATACTTTTTACACAGAGTAGTACTTGGATATAGCTAGAACGACGACGACGAGGAGGAGTTTTTACAATCTGCAATTAAGAAAATGAGTGATATCGAAAACTTAGGTATTTGTTAAATTGATACCCATTCAGTAACTGATTAAGAATAGAAATTTATACTTTTATATCTTTCAACAGGGCCGATGCTTCCCGTGCAGCGAGGATCGGAGATGCGGCAACATGGGCTACTACGCGGATCGGTCTCTTGGTCGGGGACAACTATACTTACTGACGAGAGAAGAAGAGCCATTCTGCGGTAAAAAGCTGAAATATTTGTCTCCAAATATAACATAGCATTATAAATTACAGTACTCAAAAAGGCTAATTCTGTTTTGGATAAATAAACTTTTCCTTGAAGTCGGTAGTACAAAATTTTTAATTTTACCACTTTTCTCATAAAATATTAACTAATAAATTCAATGTATAAATAATCTTTATTAATTGGGATTTGTTGCATCCAGCTCATCAATATCACGTATCGGTGTGGGGTAGCAGCGAGGCAGGGGAGAAGACGAACTATGGCAGAATCACGCTGACCTTGCACGGTGATTCCGGTCTCAACGAGTCCTTCCCAATGAATAAGTACGACAAAAACTAATCTAACAACAGACATTCATGTTTAAACTTTAGTCTAAACTGAGAGTATAAAAAATATATGAACTTATTATTAGACACTAGCGGTCCGCCCGTTTCGCACGGTTGATTTCTGTATCTCGACAACAACGCCACCTACCGAGTCCAATTTTGAATCTAAACCATTCTCTAATCAACTTAATCACATACAAAATTTCATCAAGGCGGTCCAGTCGTTTAGTTCAGTCACATACACATGGACAGAAAAATTATATAATATATAATATGCTTGTATTATCCCTATTAACCTTCCTCTTGATTCATTCTGTCTATTGATAAACACTTCATTAAAATCCGTTGCGTAGTTTAAAAGATCTAAGCGTACAGACGGCAGGAAACGACTTTGTTTTATACTATTTAGAGATTACAAAAATTGGCAAATCAAAAAACGAAGAATATGGTGTCAAGATAATATGATAAGAATGGAAGAGCATAATTTTAATGATATTATTAATGTTTATTAGGTTTTATCCTTCACTCTCTTACTCGCTCGTAGTTTAAATGGTAGTAACGTTGCATGTGAAGCGGGCGGTTCCGGGTTAGATCACAATCTCCACGGGTACGGTTGCGATCGGTACAAGCCACCAGGCTCCAAACTGACATACACGTGCGTTCACCACGGCGTGCCGTTTGTCGATACGTTGAACGTGTGAGCACGGGTTGCCGTTTTCGATTACGCAACTACTGCTTTTACACATACACTTTTGAGCTTTTATCGAAGTAGCGCGTGATGTTTCCCGCGTTCTGAAACCTAAGTGTGAAGTCGCTAGGGCGTTTAATGCATATATTACTGTTTATATATTATATAAGCGCGCCATCTAGTGAGATTAAAAAAAAGTCTAGCCTAGCCCTTCGGTATGTAGATGGTAGCACAAAAAATAGTATCCGACCGAAATCGGTTTTTCAACCGAAACCGAAACCGAAAACGAACCTTCGGTCTAGGTGTCAGCACAGGTGTCAGTTTCGGCCGAAATCGAAACCGAAACTTATTTAGACATGTTACTTTTTTATTATAAACTGAAATCTGGTATTTTTGTATTATATATATACAAATAGATAATGCATGTTAATGAAAAAAATATTGTCATGTAGCAATATATTTATTTATTTGAAAGTAAAAAATCAATAATAAGTTAACGTTAAGAAATACTTTTTTAAGTAAATTTTGTAAAAAATCATCACTTTTACTCGCTACTGAACATATTTTATTGTGTTTGAAATATTGTTAAAACTAATATATTATTCAATGAGAGCATTAACATTTGAGTTTCGGCGTCGCCTAAGGTTCGGTAAGCTTTTTGCCGAAACCGAAATTAAATTTTTTTGCCGAAACTTGCCGAAACCGAATCTTCGGTCGGTCATTAAAAAAATATAATTTTGTTCATAAAATAATGTTGTAAGTTGCATGCGCATAGTTTAAAGGTTGCTAAAGAAAAGGCTTGTAACTAATGGAAGTGTGCGGTGTGCGGTGTGCGGTGTGCGCAGACGCGAGAGCAAGGCGGCGGGCTCGCTGCGGTTCTCGCGCGTGCTGGTGCCGCACCCGGCGCTGGGCGTGCCGCTGCGCGCCGCGCTGCACTACGCCGCCTACTCGGGCTGGCTCAGCGCCGGCGCGCGCTCGCTGCGCCTGCACAAGCTGCTCATCGCGGACAGCTTCGGCAAAACGTAATTCTCATTCACGATACCGTTACCTCACACCACTAAAACACCGAACACTACGTACATTTCATGTGACGTCGTAACCACGCTGCAGGTCCCGTCACGTAAAAAGAACGCTGAGCAACAGTGGAGGGGATGTGTCTGTCCACGGGTACAATCGCGTTCTAAAGTAGTAGATGGTACTATGTTATAGTTTTATAATATAGTAATTGTTTTATTGTAGAATCATAACAGATACTTTACTGGCTACTTAGAACTTTGGAAGAGGTTGCAATTAAAAATAGATAATCTTTACTTAAGCATTATTTTTTATTTCTGTCGTAAAATATAAAGTAGGTTGCAATAAGAAAACTTAAGCTAAGGGTGACACGCCGCGTCATCCATTATATCGTATTGGGTTACATGGAAGCCAGATGTCGATAGTGCGTTGGTGTTTACTGGATGATACTTTATCATCACTTTCATCTTTGCTTGAGCTTCCGTCATCAGAATCATCATCATCAACGCGAATGATAAATGTTTCCGTCATCAGGTCGACCACATAGTAATTTTTTCGGTATTCTTCCTCAATACTTTTAATATTACTGTATAATTTTTCGAAATTCACCTTCTCCCATCATATTCACCTTTTCGTTCAATAATTCAGTCATAAAATAATAAATATAAATCATTTTCTTTCCTTCCTTTTTAAAACCATTGTCGCGCGTCGTGCATAGAAAGTTGTGTGTGCGACTGTATTTTTGGGAGGGAACGAAGCGCGGAAAGCATGGGTCAACTGACGAACCAATAGCGTGCACCCACAGTAATACTGGCGAGCATTTACCCGTGCACCCCTTTCATACCACGAATTTGATCTAAAAACCGCTCAGTGCGCAGGTGTGCAAGGCCAGCGTTCTTTTTACGTGACGAGACCTGTACACTTATTGTAAGAGCACACACTCACGCACACATATGCGCCTAAAATAATTTGCAACCAACAAAATGGTTTTAGGTGCATGTGTGCGTCAGTGCACGCTGTTACAAGTTGAGTGCATGCACTTACAATTGTACATCTAAAATCATTTGCAACTAACAACATGGTTTTGTGTGAACATATGTGCGTGAGTGTATGTTATTATAAGTACATTTGTAGTAATTTCAGCGTCACTTGAAATCTACGTAGTGCTTTGTTTATCTTACTTTGTTGGTTTGAGAACCAAGTAGTAGGCCACTTTTTCTGCCTAGGAGTATATTTCTGTCGCCAAGCAGCATCGCACTTACTGTTGTGTTCCATTTTGTCAAACCATTAAACTGACAAATTATGCCGAGGGGTTTGAGGCACAAGAGAATCCATTAGCCAGTGGCGAAGCTAGGGCTCCAAACTAGGGCAAGCCCAAGATATGGTTTTGTTGTTTTTAGCAGTTTTATAAAAATTTACCTTTTCTCTTTTTCGATTTTACCATTTCCTCGCCGATTAACAGTGGTAGAGCCACGCGGCAGCTTTTACTGTCGCACGGATGGGCCGGCTCGAACCGGGGTGGTACCATGACCTCACAGAATACCAGCGTGAAGTAGAGGTTTACCTCTGCGTTTCGCTTGGTGAGTGCAGGTGGCCGGAGGCCCTTTTTACTGGAAATGAGGCATTCCATCTAAGTCCTCACGGGTGACAACGCATCTGTATTTAGATTCGCAAACGAGGATAGATGTAGATGTCTATGGGCCGCAGCAACCACTTACCATCAGGTGGACTGTGTGCTCGTTTGTCACCCGCATCCTATAAAAAAAAAAGATTAGCACTTTAACACACTTCAATTCATCACAAGGAACACTATTATCCTCCATTTTCACTAAAAATCTATAAAAAACGTATAAATTTCCAACTCAATATTGCGAGTATCATTCGATCAAATAAACACACAGAGTAAACATTGGAATGTGAAGTTGTAAAGTGAACTTTGCAAACGTATCGCCCCACGCTCGACTACTTCACACTGAAAGCCTGGCTTCTGATCTCCATACTGATGGCTATATAAACAATCGTAGGTATATTTCATTATAGAACATTTTGCCACAGGTTAGAAAGGGAGCGATTGTCTTCTCGAAAGCCCGGTAAAATGCCCACGCATGCGAGAGAGACGACTAATCGCTCAACTACGTGTTCGCTTTGAGACAGATTGAACACGAATCAGTGTATTTCGAATTGAAAGCAATCTGCAAAGTGTTAACGTTACACAATAAGGCCACGAGGTCACGACCTGTGTAGAACAGAGGAGCGCTTTGAAACAGTTTACGAGTTATTTTATTAGTTGATATTATTGATGGCAAGCCCGACTTCTCGGCTTCAATGGAAGCTTCGCTACCGCCATTAGCCTATATCGTTCCGTGGGTGTCATAAGAGACGCCTTTGGAAAAAGTTAAAAAGATTATAAGGCTTCCAGATAGTGACTATACCTGCAACCAAGTTCGACCAGAAAAGGTGACAGGTGCATTATTGCATACCACCCTTAAAGATTAGAATGAAAAGACTTCTAGCTGCTAATTACAGTGACTCCCTTTAACTTTCAATTCAGAATATAGATGAAGTACTGTAGTAGGAAAAATAGTTAAGAGCTACCCAAACAAATGGAAAAAATAATCACAACCTAATAAAAATAAGACATTGGCCTCTCAAAGGAGAACGGCAGATTTTGTACCGCATACTTTTTTTGTAGTTTTGTTATAGAATTTGTACTACATATTAAGGCAACTAAGCCAATTATTTTTATGTTAGTGTGCTATTTTTAGAACTCCGGATTAATTAATAATATCAATAAAAAGATTTTAGTAAATAAACCTAATATATGCATAAACTAAACGCATTTATGTTTTTATATGCAATATTTTTTTTATGATTGGTATATGCCACATGTTTGTTTCGTTTAATTTTACATAACGATTTTCACCTGCAGGTCATCCTTCTGTAAAAATCTGCGACTGATGTCTGATGAGACAGTTCAGTTGCCGCTATATCCTGGAGACTGTCAAATGATTCAGGTATGAATTATATTCACGCAATAAAATCATATATATATATATATATATATCTATATACCTTATAGTATATTTTAAAATATCGATTTTATTGCAGGATAACGAAACCGCGAACACTACTGCGCAAGAAATCGTCATAAAAGATAACATAACCAAAGAACCTGCAATCGATGTCCTCGAAAACGAGCTTCCAGAAGATTCGCCAAGAGCACCTTTTGCTTTAGTCGACACATACGAATGGGATAGCGCAACTGATACTGGACGAGCGTTCGGTATGACGAATACAAAAACAGCTCCTAACGGTGTAATCGAAATCGCGGAACCAGTTTTGAGACCTCGGCCACGTAAAACGCCGCGACAGAGAGCCGACATGCTTGAAGAAAATTATGAAATATCTGAACCTTTACTCCGACCTACACAAGCACCTCGTCCAACACCACCCTCGCGTAAACCCAAAAATTACGACTTATCTACGACACCAACATACGAATCTATGTCATTAGAAACAACTGAAAAGGAAGAAACCGGATTTGTTGTGCAATTCCTCCCATCAAGATTGGCATCATTTATATCAAGAGCCGAGCAGTATGCTAGGGACACTTTGCTACCATTAGTCTCGGCTTACGCACCTCGATTGCCTATATTTGGTGCGCGTGAGTTACCAAAACCTACCGCAAAATACATACCTACTGAAAATTCGAATATCACAAGCTCAGTACTAGTGCCGACACCAACCCTAGAAATGAAGATTGAAACACTTCGAAACATAGGCCCACCTGGCGAGTATCGAGAAATAGAGACTCCCGAAGATCCCGATATACCAGTTGTAATATCGACGACTACGACGACCTCGACGACTACTACGCCGAGTACAACCACGACTGAAAAACTTCGCCCCGCGCCGACGGAGATGCTTCAAGTAATACCGGGACCCGTCATAACCACTAGTACAGCCCTACCACCGGTCGCTTTGCAAAGCGTTGGTGAGAAAATTTTGATTGTGTACCCGAGCAACGCTAGAGAAGAGAGAAAAATAATGTCGCATTCGATTCCAGAAGAGATGCAATTTGAAGCATTGTATAGACATACAGCTGAACGAGCCGTAAGAGTCGATTTACCAACATTTCTTCCGCCGACCTCAGCCCCGGACTTGAGCTCCACCATGAAATCGAAAGCAAGCGACGCGAGGTATATTTCTATAGACTTTCTAAATAAATCCGACAAAGAAATTCCCGACCTTAATCCAACGTGAACTGCGAGCTGCACTTCGAGGTTCTGACACAACCGAAATATCTTCAAGATGTAAATAGGAATCAGACTGGCAATGAACAAACGTGCAGGCAGGCAGTCTTTAATGTCAAATACATTTTTCTTTACTTTTCTAAATCTTTTATATCCGTGTTCTAAGTCCCGTTGTTAAAAATTAGAATTAAAATTGTTGTAGAATGTACATAACGTTAGTACGATGTATAGAATAAGAGACAAGATTTTAATAAAAAATTATTTATTACAAATGTTTTTTGACCTTATTTAATGTGATTAACTCCTCACATCAAAAATAAACTTACCAGCGTCTTCGCGTTCTAAATAAAACTTTAAACTGTCATTACCACGTTTAGATAAATCTAAAACAAACATATCACAGTACTCTAGCGAAATTGAAATGCCATAAACAAAAACTTTTATATCGGAGTCTACTTCATAACTTGTAATAGAGTTTTCATCCAATTATTAAAATTGTTATTTTTCCCTTTCATAATATTGTGATAGATATGGCTAAAAGCACATAATTTTATATATTTAGCACATAATTTGTTTCAGTTATTAAATGGTTTGTGTTTATAAGAATATTACAATCTTATCTTTGGAGCTTTAGATAGTAACTAACGTAACTGCACGTTACAAAAACCACAATGTACTCATTTTACCACTGTACGGACATTGTATGGCGGAAAGTATCCGTTCGACGGAAAAAACAACTTATTAGTACGATTTGGACATATGCCTTTCAAACATATCTGAGTTTGTGAACAAAGATATCTACTTCATATATTTATCAGAGTGTTGCGTTAAAATACGCGCAGAGGACTTTGCGTCGAGGAACAGCGTCTGGACAGCTTGTATATGGGCGGGTGCGATCCTCTGAGCGCCGTCTGTCCGGGCAGTTAACGCTGCGGGCGTAAGGAGTTGTACTGCGTACCTGAAATTAAAACATTCAAATCTTAAATTAAATAAATTATCGAGCGAAATAGGCCGTGTAGTGGAGGCGTAAGAAAATCCACTACCCTATATGATCCCGTGGGAGTCGTAAAAGGCAACAGAGGGTAATAAACAAGAGATGTGCAACAGAATCTTCATGATAGCACCATAAAATTATAAAAAAAAACTGCGGTTGCCAACACACCTAAGCGTGGTAACTATGGCAAAGATTCCCACCCTGACACTAAGAGTATGTTCAGCAGTGATTGAGTCATTTTTGATGATCTTTATTATGATGATGATGATGATTGAGCAAAAATAATGCCAACAGAAATTGGCTAACTTATGCAAATTCGGCAGATTGAACCTTTTAATTAAGTTTTTGGTTAACTAATTAAGTGGAGGCGTTTAAATACATAACATATAAAAATAAACTGCACATGGATAAACATCAAGACCCGTATTTATTTATTTGTAAGCCTTGCAAATATGTACTTGTTCCAGTTGAGCGGTTGTGCGGGAATGTAACCCGCAATTTGCAATGCCGCAGCCGAATGCTTAGCCACTACGTATTAGAGCCGAATACATTCGAGTATAATTTATACATACATACATATACCACTTCTTTCCACTTGCTACGATCCTTACATACTTGTTTCGCTTCGTCCACTTTTATTATCCCCTTTATACATGCTCTTCGGTTTAGGGTACTCTTGACCTGGTCTTTTTTCAAGACGTCTCTGATTTGGTCTTGAAACGTCCGCCTAGGTCTACCCTTTCCAACACTTTCATTCACACTCGCCTTATAAACATTTTTCGTCAAACGTTCTTCATTCATTCTCTCGACATGGCCAAACCACCTCAGCATACCTTTCTCAATTTTTGTTACTACATCTTCTTTCAGACCACAACGTTTCCTTGTCTCACTATTTCTTATCCTGTCACTCAGTTTAACTCCTATCATACTTCTTAACGCTCTCATCTCAACTGCATTTATTCTGCTTTCATGTTTCTTCTGCCATACCCAACTTTCACTTCCGTACATGAGTGTCGGAACCAACACCCCCTTATGCACAGCCAAACGAGCCTTGTTAGACACCTTCCGACTAAATAAAGGAGTGCAAAGCTCCATTCACCATGTTTCCTGCATTCACTCTTCTTTCGATATCACTCTCACACTTTCCATCTCTCGTAAACTTTGAACCCAGATACACAAACTCCTTCACTTGTTCAATTTGTTCATCTCCAATCACGATATTGCAGTCTGTCACTGCCTCATCTCTTTCAAAGCATCACTTTCGTCTTCTTTATATTCATATTCATTCCCTTTCTAACAAAAGCTCCACTCATAGCAGTTACCATCTCCTGCAACTCCTCGGCCGAAGACGCAATTGGTACTTGGTCATCAGCATAGAGAAAACATTTGACAAGTAACTCATTCATTCTCAACTCACATTCATTCTCTTTTAAATCTGTCAAGCAATTGTCCATGAACAGATTAAACAGCCACGGTGCCGCTACACATCCCGTCTAACACCTTTTTCGATATTAAACCATTCAGTGTATGCCCCGTTTATCCTTACACAAGCACTAGAATTCCTATAAAGAGATTGCAATGCTTGTATGAGGATACTGCTCACACCGTTATCGGACAATGCTGACCACAATTCATTCCTCACTACTCTATCATAGGCCTTTTCTAGATCCACGAACGCGCAATAGACCTTCTTGTTTTTAGCCAAACACTTTTCGGCTATGCACCGCAAGGAAAAGACCTGATCCGTACATCCCATTCTCTTTCTAAATCCCGCTTGTGCATTCTATTGCTCGGTATTCGGCCTATGCGGCTTCTTTTATCCTATTTGGCCGAATACCGAATATCTAGGTACTATACTACCAAATACCAAATTAAATATTTGTAGTAAGATGTTGTGTTGTATTCAGATAACTGGTATATTGAAAATATTGATTTTTATTTTTTTATAATGTATTTTTCTTGTAATCATTAAAGTATTCATAGGTACGTAATCAACTTCCGTATTATAAAAATTAACATAAAATTATAAAATAAATACCTTTGCACTTAAATTATCGTAATTCAAATTTATAAGAGAAAGAATATGATGCAGAAAGGCTAATTTTTCAGCATTTTCAGGCAGTAGATTACTCCTTTGCTTTTCGTAGACAATCCCAGCTTCAGGAAAAGATGCTCTAAATAACCACTGCCTCCGTGTCGACTGAATACTTTTGCCTTATAGTCGGTGGTTCGGCCGGAAAGCTCGCAGAATATTCGGTATCACCAATATACTCTTCTTCGTTGCAAGTCTAGTTTAAAGCAAATACTTAAATAAACCGAATTAATATAATCCTTATTAACCTCAGAGTGCTATTAGCTCCTATTTCAGCAAGAGCGGCCAATGCTTCATCTTCAATTGCTATCCCTTCGGTGGTAGCGCGTAATTTCAAAATCTAAGAAAAATATAGAATAAAATATTAATTAAAGAGATATTAAATATAATTTTTATATAAGGTAAAAAGAATATCCAGCACTAAAAAGTAGTTACTTTGCATATAGTTAAGTATTTATGAACTAACTGACAAAACAAAGAAGTTTGCTGAGAAACCACTAGCTTATTTCTAAAGTCAAAACTCACTAATGTATAATTTCTACATTTAATAAATTAGTACAAAATTTACTGGTAAATACATTAATTTAATACCAAGTAAACAAATTATATTCACCTGCAAAAGTTCTGCCTTATTGTAGGGCAACGTGCGTATAATTAGCAATCTATCTAGCAGATCTAGCGGTATCCCATGTGGAGAAATTATATCTTCGGTCCCTCTGAAATACACATAAATCAATGTAAACATTAAATTATATAGATCTATTAAAACTATGTGGAGCAAATCAAATTACATCTTAACCGGTTCAGTGCGGGTGATACGCCAGGCGTGCCATCGAATAATTTTGTGTGGCGTATGACACGCAAGGCGTGTCTTTTTAAAAATCGTTATAACTCGCCCAAAATGCTTTTTTTCGAAAAATTTTCCAGAACAAAATATTCATTATTTTGCAAGTAGTTCATGCCTGCGGCTTCGTTTCTGGATATTTTGAAAAATTGAAATTTTTAGGAGTTGATAACCTTTTTTAACTTGTACATGGTACCGTTTTTACTTTATAGGTTTTTAAAACATGTTGTGGAAAAATACTCTAATAAGAAAAAAATTAACAAATAAAAGCACTCATTGCGATCGCTCACAAACTCAAGTTGTAAACAAGTTTCTAGAAAACATCTCTCCTGTTAAAAAAAAAACAATGCCTTTATCTCTTTTGCTTAAAATGGTTGAAGTGCCGACTTATTACTATAATTTGGCCGAATGGACCTACGAAGTAGCATGTGCTCTTGTGATATGGTATAAGGTTTATTTTTGCTTGAAACAGTTCGAAACCGTTCATGCATAAAAAAGTTCGCTAATTAATAGTCTTTTGTCAATCCGCCGCCGTATAGCGCCGGCGTTTGTTTCCTTTTGAAAACACTTGTTTTGCTATTCTTACTAATTAGACGTTTTCAGATCGACTTTACTTTTACATTTGTATAACATTAAATAATATTTAACATTTGTAAATATCAATGAATGATATATCTTTTTTTTTCAAATTAAGGTTCTTCATTGTTTGATAAATATGGGATATGACAAATGTTATTATTAGGTGAAAATTTAATTTAATAAAAACCAAGGTTACCAGGGTGATTTAGCTGTACCTACTTACATAAATGATTTTTTTATTACAACAAAAAATAGTACAAAAGGTGTGTAATCTCTTCATAAAAAAGTCACTTTCTCTCAATTTCAAAGAAAACGCTTAAAAAAACGCGTAGTTACCTACTAAAAACAAGTATCCTTCCATTTGTAACGTATGTTTGATGTCAAATAAATATAATTAGGTCTAAACAAGTAAAAAAAACCATAAAAAAGAACATTACTTTTACACATGGCGGATGTCTGTGGCGCTTGACACGCCCGGCGTGTCATGGAATATTTGTTCGCCGCCACAGCTAAAAGTTGTCGAAAATTGGTGCCACAACGAATCGGTTAAGCTATAAAATATACCTCGAAGAACCAATAGATGCAGGGAATCCTCCCCCTACAAGACGTAGTGACGGCCTGATGAAGCATTCAGTGAATTAATAGATGTAGGTAGCTCAAGTACGTGCTTTTTGGCAGTCTTTAGAGGATTATGTTCAGTAGTGGACTAACAATGGACTGCAATAGTGATGTTGAAGGCAAAGCACTTTTAAAATTAAGTGTAAGCTTTTGTTCAGATAGAACTAAACCTGTGTGCTGATGTTGTAATTAAAAATATTTTTAAGAAAACAAATAAATCACATTGCCAAAGCCATAATTAATTTGTTTATAGGATAGGGTGACTAACAAGCACACAGTCCACCTGATGGTAAGTGATTGCTGTGACCCGTAGACATCTACATCTATCATCATTTGCGAATCAAAATGCAGATGCGTTGTCACCCGTGAGGACTAAGATGAAATGCCTCTTTTCCAGTAAAAAGGGTCTCTGGTTCTCTACACTCACCACACGAAACACAGCAGCATTAAGCTGCTATTAATACAAGTATACTACGCTTATCTATTATAAAAAAATGTAAATACCTTATTTGGCAGCGACCTCTATTAGTGGCGAAAATGACGATGGGTGCAATAGCGGACTCCAGAGCGCGGTGCAGGTACGTGAAAGTTTCTATGTCCAACATGTGCACCTAAAAAGTTAATAAGACGTAAATGTCATTCAAATGTTGTTCCAATATTATTAATAAATACAGAGAGCATTTACTCCACTTGCTACCACTTCATATATTTATGAATGAAGCCATCTGATAATGAATTTTAATCATCACACACACGCATCGTGAAATCGCTTTCTTATTTTTATGGTAAACATGGGCTTAAGGTAGATATTTTTCTTCAAGATCCAACCCTAGTTGGCTGATGAACATTCTTAAAAAAACTTACAATTCACCATATTAATATGTTGTAATATAACGTTATTCAATTTTAGATAATGTTAATAACAAGTATCAAGACAGTTTCCTCCATTTACACGTGTTGTAAAACAAGAGTTTTGTTTATATGACTCTATTATAATTTATAACACAATACATGAAACATTATAGGTAATAACAATTCGTGGAAATAATACTGCGCGAACTATGACAGTCTGTTACTAAAAAGGCGCTTCCCTCACTGTAGGGAAAATTCGCTGTAATCTCGACACTCGCAGACGCAGGTGGTGACCGTCGTAAGACTTATAACAAGTACCTTTAACACTACTCCTTGTTACTACTTAGAATTAATATATAAAATTACTTGTAAGAGATGCTTATATTATCGCTAACTACCGCGTTCATGAGTTTTTACGACATCATCGGGGCAACAAAGAACAATTGGTTTTCTTGCTACATAACCATTAGGAAAACTATGGTTGCATATTATGCGATTTGTGGTGGGTCATTTAAATTACCACGGCTCGGCATGGCTCCATGGTGTTAGAGTACATGATATGGTAAATATTAAAAGAATAACTTTTAAAATAATTATGCTGGTAACGTTTGATGTATGTTGAACATTAACTATACAAAACAACCATAAAGCGAATAATTCGAGGTCATGTTATGATAAAAAAAAAGGATGAATCTTACACAAGTAGTTCCAAAATAACACTTTTTACATAATAAATGATAGTCAACTAACATTAATAATAATAATTTCAAAATACAAACCTCATCAATAAATAACACTCCTGGAACTAACTCAGCAATACCTTGATCAATGTATTTGTTGACTACTTTGTTAATTTCTTTTCTTAGTTTATCTATAAAAAAAAAATTACATATTATTAAAACAAGAAATGAATATAGTGAGTGGGTTTCTTGTTAAATAGTGTGGGCAAATTAGAAGAAGTCTCTGTATATCTAAGGCAGATATCAATGCACTTTTATTTTATATTTTTTTATATTTATTTTATATGTGGTAGAGCCATGCTGCAGCTACAATACAGTTGTAGCACAGTTGGGTCAGCTCAACCGGAGAAGGACCACACTCTCATGGAATACCGGCGTGAAATAGCAACTTAATGCCTGTGTTGTGTATGATGTGTGTAGAAAACCAGAGACCCTTTTTACTAGAAGCGAGGCATTCCATCTGAGTCATCAGGGGTGACAACGCATCTGCATTTTGATTCTTAACAAGATTAAATGTAGATATCTATGGGCCTTAGCATACACTTAACAATCAGGTGGACTATGTGCTTGTTTCTCACCCTTATTCTATAAAAAAAACTAATACAAATAGTCATCAAAAGAAGAAACTAAAATTGGTAACAATTTTTAAACATACCTGTAATTTCAGTCTTTTTTGGTTTCATCAGTTGGCCCATGACAGACATAATATCATGACCACCTTGTGGCCGAGCATTTGCACAATCTAAATCATGTAATGTCACATCTTGAACTACCTCCTTCTTTTTATGTACATCACCTTTTGGTAAGGGAACATATTCTTCTGCCTAAAATTTAAATATTATAATTTATGGCAATGCATCAAGAAATATTCAGTACTACTTTTCAAACTTATAATAGATAATAGTTCAGCAAAGTTTTTAAGTCTTTATTTTAATAACAGTTTAAAATAATTTATGTTTGTTTGAACTTTGGTTTTGTTGATATTGTTCATTGCAATTGTGTACTCTTATTAATTGCGAGATACAGTGCAGGAAAACTTAGTGAGGAAACCAGTTATATTAGTATGTTAAGACTGCCAACATGCATTTTGGGTAGTGCTACAGACTCCCAATGTTTCGAAAACTCTCAACAGTGAGAGATGAATGTGCTCAGCAGCGGGCCATATGTATATTATTACTCGTCTTTTTATTTTTATTAATAACCTAAGTTTTTAGTTCTCATAACAATCAGATCTGTGATTAGGCATCCATTACATCAGATTTGATAGACCGTAATTCCTCGCGAAAGTGCGTCGGATTCTACTAAGGATGATTCGTGAGACTATTGATATTAAAAATCATCCCAATTTCAATAGAGAAGGCAGCTGGGTACTACCTGCTTGGTATCCGGGAATTAATAAAATGAGAACAAAACCCAGGCATACTACTTGCAAGAGTTCAAGATACAGTAAACTCACTCTGCATATTAAGGGCCAAAATTAACAAACAAAAGCTGAAAGTACTCTAGGGCAACTATGGCATCAGGACATCAGGTATCGCAGTCCCTTCCTGTGTGAACATGGGTGCGGCAAAGCACTCGAAACGTTGGGATTGAAAAAAGGTTAAATTAAATGCGATGAAATCCTCACAATTAGTTTTATAAAATTATTATGTTTTACTAAAAGCATTGTATGACAATGTTATTAAAAGCACAAAGAAATTATCTGTTTATATGATATTAATGTATTTTGTTGGTGATTAATATAACTATAAAATCAAATTTCTACAAAATTAACGAAGGTACTCACTTCAAGGTCGAATTCTGTTGCAAATGTATCACTCCGCCCTTGCCTTTTTACAGCTCCAGAATTTGCCTCAATGTAGATAACATCACCTACTTCTACCTTTTCTTTTTGTAATGACTCATATATAATTGGATCTAACTTTAACTGCTTTGTACCCTTTGCCGTCTTTAGCCCAATGATTACATGTGACACTGTTTTACCATACCCTGAAACAAAAATATGTATTTATATTCTCTCAAAATAAAAAATGTAATAGATAATAAAATATTACTATTAACCACTAAATCATAGTAAGGGTACTTTAACAAAAGCACCAGCTGTTGGTTCTAACACTGATAAATTTCTTCATGCAATAGTTAAAAGTAAATTTACAGCCTATATACGTCCCACTGCTGGCCACAGGAACCTTCTCATTTCCGAGAGGGTTTTAGGGCAAGGAAATGTCCGCCGCGCTGCCCCAAATCATGTTAGAGAACTTCACATGTCTTCGAAATATTTTTTTTATTTGTCAGACATGCAAATTTCATCACAATGTTTTACTTCACCACCGAGGACCTGGTATATTAACAATTTTATTGGTGCCGACGGGGTTCGCACTCGCGTGCTTCGCGTATTGTGAAATTTACAGTGAGCACTTAGCCCCTGAGCTACCACGGCTCTATTTATGCAATGCTTATCACAAAATAAAAATAACATGTAATTGAATAAAGAAAAATTACATGACGATAACAACCGTGTACAAGCACGGCGAATGCAAGCAAACTGCAAAGAGTTACAATCATTACATTTAGCGAACCCCCTGAGCATGAGTTTTCTATTGTATCATTATATTACCATCGGGTGATTTTGTATGCCAAATAGTTACAAGATAGCCCTTTTATAGTCTTGTGCAAAAAGTGGAGTTATATCCTTGAAAAGTCTTGTGTGCACATTCAAACTAGTTCGACGGTCACAGACAGAAACAATCATGGATACAATTAATAATAAAAACTTTTTGATGTCTGAAGTGTAACAACGCAACTAACAAAAAAATGCAAAAAAAATTATAAAATTGAAAACATAATATGCCATAAGCTGTCAGTATGACATGTCCAAATGCACGGACTCAGATAGGGCTTTTGCATTGGTTCTATCTTGTCGAGATAGATACACGACCGGCCGCAAGCAGCACAGTGTAAGCTGTCAATATAACTTCATACAAACTACGTCAACCACTTGTCTGCCACCTTAACGCCACCTCCCACAGTCTAATAACACGCATACTCGCCAAGCCTAATTGGAGCGGCCTCCTCGGGCCAACTATGTGATTTCCCCTTTGTAAGTGACTTACGTCAGAGCTACTAAGCCTCCCCGCCACCAAATGCTCAATATTCCTTTTTATCATATGCAGGACTAGATAATATTGCACAAGTGTATGTGCAAGCATTGATGCACTATTTATTCCCTTACTCTCATAGTATGATGGGAAAGTAACAACTATATGTGCTTTCTGAGACTCAGGGTGAAACACAGCCAAATTCTTGTTTCCTGGCTGCTTCAGAAATGTTCTCAATGAGGCAGTCAATTTTAACTTGACTATTTTTAAAAATCCAATTAAATACACTTCTAATTTATAGTCTGTAAGTTTATTGGTATACCTAAACATTCCTTTTTGATCAGATAGTTTTATTACATGCTGTACAGTAAAAAAAAATACATACCTCCAGCAGGATTCTCCGTTTCTACCGGTGTGAGTTCTGTTACCTCTCCTTCAAATACCTCCTTAGTTTCACGGATACGAAGACCAATAGCTCGACGAAAGTTCTCCATCAAAACTTCTGTTTTTTTAATCTCTGTGCTGTATACTTCACTACCTACCATTGGACAAAATGGCACCTAAAAACAATAAAATTATAGTAATATATCAACTAACTAAATCAAATATTGGTTCACTACAATCATATAATATACCTCGAGAATTTGTCTGATTTTTTACATGTTATTAAGATCAACTTACTACTAACTTACATCGACAAACATTCATCAAGCTTTCTAATAAAATAAATATTTTTTATAATATAATGATGACAAAGATAACAAGGGCTGTAATGATGATGATGATGATGAAGTTTAAAAGAACATTATTGCAAGGATCTTGTAATAGATGTCAGTAGTCATATGTCATAGTAGTAGTCATAGTCACATATGTAATCTCAGTTATATAAAAAAAAAATGTGAATTTGCTAAAAATGTTTGGATACTTACAACATGAGTGCATAGTGATTTTTAGCCATTTCAAGAAGAAGTGTGCTTCAGAGAAGCATAGACTTAACATAAAATGAAGGACGAATGCAGCTATACTCACTTTATTACCAAGTTCTTGGGCAATGGCAAGAGCAATAGCTGTTTTCCCAGTGCCTGGAGGGCCTGCTAGCAGTAATGCTCGTCCAGCCATTTTTTTACTTCTTATCATATCAACTACTATACCAGCTGCCTAAAAATTAACATTACGGAAGCAAAAGATTTAATAAGACTTTTTATACACAAGTTATATACATAAGCAAGGGGTTAATGGTACAGGTGATAATAATAATAGTAGGTTTATCAATTTATCATGATGAACATTTCTTTTCATAGAACAGTTAATATTTGATTTACTGAGACATGAGCTTTGTATTTTAGTGAATGTTTACCAATAGTGAAGTGTAGATGATGAAACAGTCCTCAGAGAATAGTATCTACACATATTGTTCAAACTGACACAGAATTAAACAATTTAGAAATTTGATTCATACTATGCATCCATATCCTATCCTGCACTAACCATATTTTACCCCCAGTACAGTTAGCAGTATCACTTATGCTGCATATTATGTTTAGGTATTTTGTGAATTAAAAATTTATTATCTAATATTACATGGTCATACAAGGTAGAGCCATGGTTGAAATATAGAGTACAAATATTGTCCAACCTTCATAATGGTTAAAACTTTTACGAGGGGCTGAAAAAAATATTTTGATTGCCTTGATGATATTACTATATATATATATCAGTATTTGAGCATATACTACTGTATATGCTCAAATACTGATTATGTTATCCCAGGTCAGGCCAAAAATCAGGTGTTGGGTTTTTCGGACAAGAAATTCCCGATAAATCCCAGAGTCACAACACTATTATCCTGGCCTGCGGCTTCAGATCCAGGTGGTCTAAGTTGAATTGCTACTTCTTATACATTAGATTGAAATATCATGAGCACTGAAGCATTGCAAGTTTTAATAATAGATGTGCACACAGTCAATATATTTAAAATAATATATACAAACAACGGCTCTAGAAGACAGATATGATATTTTTAAGATACTTCGAAACAGGATCTAAAGGGCATTTTTAGTTCTAGCATCCCAGTGCAACAGGTACTCATACTACGCCACTGATCTCTAATTTATAAAAAAAATTAAAATCAAGTTACGCAAGCTCCATGGTAACCAAACATAATAACCTTAAAGTTTTATCAATAAAAAAAAACCTTAACTATAAAGCCACATTTCTATAAAAAGTAAGCAGCTTTTATTTACTTTGAATTGAAAATTATGTAAAGATTTAAAATAATCACTTATTTAAAATACCTCTCTAGCCGATTCTTGGCCCACGAGACCGGCTGCCATTTGAATTGGTACACCATTTTCGTCCAATCCAAGACCCTTAATGTGACTATGCGCTGATATTCTTTGAGTTTTAGCGGTACTTTTAACTTCCTCAATTTTCATTTTGAATGTTTAGCTATTGAAGAAAAAAACTAATAAAATTCAGACACTAGAATAGAAAAAGTAATTTTTTAAACACAACCAACACACCAAATTGACAGTACAAAGGTACCACAGAGTACTTTTTAAAAGGTACTCTGTGATTGAAAGCTTGACTACCCCGTCAGGGAACATGATGTATTCTGTGTTGACTACCAACCACTAGGCTTGGGCAAAAGATATCAAAATATCGATTTTTTTTAAATAAAAATACGAAAGATGACATTATCTATACAAATAAATAAAATTGAAGTGTCTGTTTGTAATATCTAAATAATAGCTTTTTACTAAATACAATTCTGTTTTTGTTTTTAAAATTTTTGTCTATCTGTCTGATTGTTTCGGCTATCGAAGATTAGTGGCGGAACCGATTTAGACGAAACTTTCTCTGGCAGCTAGCTGATGTTATAAGGAGTAAATTATGCTACTTATATTTTAGAAAAAGAATTAGGGTTCCGCCCAACATAATTAAAACCCTAAATTACACGCGGGTGAAGTCGCGGGGAACAGCTAGTATAAAATAAAAAACGCTCCATTATACTAGTTATTAATTAATTAAAAAAAAATACAGTTAAGCGTTTGGCTGCGGCATTGCAGGACCGAGGCTTCGTTCCCACACTGAACAAGTGTTCTTATGCTGTAAAATAAATAGTCTGCGTCTGGATGCTTGTTTTCATTGTTAGTATTTTTTAAAGGGTAAAAATATTGTTTATTTTAACACTGTTTGGATTAAATTGCTTTTAAGTGTAACAAATACTATGTACAAATCGCTAGGCTTCTTCACAGAGGTACCTATGTACATACTACTTACAGGGATCGTTTATTAATTGTCGCTTTCAAAATGATTGCTCATTGTTTGTAGATGAATCTATAAAAAATACTTATAGCCAGGTAATTACAAATAACTTAAGTTTAGTTATATAATCGAATTCTTAGGAAAATGTGATTTTATTATGTTTTGCTACATGTAAATGAAACCTTATTAACATACACATAATGGGTCTGGCCACCCAATTTTGTTAAGGGTATCAAAAAATTGTATAAAAAATTACGAATTCAACGGTATTCTTATTTTTTTTTCTACCTTTAAAAATGACTGAAATATTGATGAGTACAATGGTGTTTTACGGTAAGGGCGACCGCTTTGCTCCGCATCGCGATGTGACGTCACAAAACGACACGTCGATGCCACCAGTAGTCTTTATTGTTATATTTTTCCTTCCATTACACTTACTATTCCATTACAGCCCTTCATAAGTCCACTGCTGAACATAGGCCTCTCCCAAGGAATGCCACAAAGTACGGTCCTGGGCCACCTGCATCCATCGACTTCCTGCATGTCTTACCAGGTCGTCACTCCATTTAGTGGGGGGGTCACCCTACACTTCGCCTACCGGTACGGGACTGCCACTCGAGAACCTTTCTTCCCCATCGGCTGTCGGTTCTTCGAGCTATATGGCCGGCCCACTGCCACTTCAGCTTACTAATCCGTTGGGCTAGGTCGGTAACTCTGGTTCTACTGCGGATATCTTTATTTCTAAGTTTATCACGCAGAGAAACCCCGAGCATAGCCCTCTGCATAACTCGCTGAGCGACCTTGAGCTTCCTCATACGGCCAGCAGTGAAGGACCACGTCTCAGATCCGTAAGTCATCACTGGCAACACGCACTGGTTGAACAATTTCGTTTTCAGGTTTTGAGGTATGTCTAACGAGAAGATGTGTCGTAGTTTCCCGAACGCTGCCCAGCCGAGTTGAATCCTCATGGGCATACAAAAGTCAAATATTGTTAATAGTTCATTGGTTACATTATTCATAATAATATATTAGATTATTAGATTAAATTATTCAACATAAATAATGTTGATTACATTGGATTAGATTAGATTATTTATAAATTATTAGTTCAAAATTTTATATAGACGTTGGGTTTATTATAAGTATTGTGTCATCTAATACAGTCAACCGGACATTAACTCTGACATTCGATATAATATGTAGGTAAACGACCGTAAACTTCCGAGCGCGCGGTTAGTACTGAACTTAGCAAGTTCCTACTGCACGTTCGCTCTCTCGGATTGTGACGTCATGTCATAGAGAACGAGCGGGTAAAAATTAAAAAATATTGCGAAACTTCAAAACGTTAGTAATGAAATTTTTCATATATTTGAATTCAGCTGACTTCACTCCGTTCACAACAGCTATCTTCATATCGTAGTTTTTCAGACGCCAGCGCTATTGTGGTAGGTTTTGGAACCGCTTTAATTGTTATTGATAAGTACACACACACACATGTTTTTTTTATATCAATGTGAACAAAGTTAAAATGTTATTACGCACACAATAAAAATTAAAATTAACAGAGTAGTGGGAAAATGAATATTTTTGCTTTTATACCAAATACCTTTGTTTACTGTACAATAATATTGTACAGTAAACAAAGTACACAAAACTATGGAGTGTAGAGTAGAATAAGAACCATCTTATAAGGTGCGAAAGTTGAAAAAGTGTCCCACTATATACTGAAAATAGAGGTTCCAAAACCTACCACAATAGCACTGGCGTCTGAAAAACTACGATATGAAGATAGCTGTTGTAGACGGAGTGAAGTCAGCTGAATTCAAATATTTGAATTTTTTTATTACTAGAGTAGTTAGTAAAATGCCAGTATACAAAACCTCAACTATTTACGTAGTACAAAATCAAGCGGATTGATCGGTCCTTGTTTATTTCTCCATCTTATTCTAATTAATTTTGGCGGTTTTTTTTTTAATTTATCCTATACTACTGCAGCGCCAGCATATTATAGGATTATTGGAGGTCCGACGAGAGGGGGAGGACACGATAATCCTCAAATCCGGCAACTTGCTCTATCACCGGGAGGGCGACCATCTGTCCCAAGGAGGTGTCGGATTTATCGTCCACAAGTCTCTCGTTAACAACGTTGTAATAATTGGGATTGTGTCGACAAGGGTTGCGTACCTTATACTCAGAATCACCAAACGGTATTCACTGAAGGTCATACAGGTTTACGCACCAACCTCGGCACATCCCGATGAGGAGGTGGAGGAAATGTATGAGGATATCTCTAGAGCCATGCATTCCTACAAAACCCACTATACGGTAATAATGGGAGACTTTAATGCAAAACTAGGCACAAGAGAGAACGGTGACCTGAAAGTAGGGAAATTTGGAATAGGAACCCAAGGGGTCAGCAGCTGGCCGACTTCATGGAGAAAGAGGGACTCTTTATGATGAACTCTTTCATCCAGAAGCGGCCCCACAGGAAGTGAACCTAGTCGAGCCCTGACGGTTCGACAAAAAATGAGATTGACTTCATTATGACGACCAGACGACAACTGTTCAGTGACGTCTCCATGATAGCGAGGGTGAAAACTGGTAGCGATCACCGAATGGTTAGAGGCACACTAAACCTAAACGTTAAGTTGGAGCGGTCTCGTCTAATGAAGTCAATGCTCCGTCTCCCTCATAGTCTGTTCCAGAGTCCTGAAACCCTTCAGCTCGAGCTACGAAACCGTTTTCAGTGCCTAGAAGACTGCAATGAAGTGGACGATATGAACGACAAGCTCGTGGAAACTGTCCATGCAGTCGGAGCTAAGTTTTGCAAGACCCACCGCAGAAGAACACAAAAACTCTCCGATCACACTCTTAATCTCATGGCTGTTAGACGGGATATGAAGCTACATTCTTCAACAGATTTGACAGCATACAGGCAACTGAACAGACAGATCTCTAAATGCATGCGGCGGGCCTTACGCAACTTCAATACAGCTTGTATTGAAGAAGCGATCGAGCGGAACCAAGGCTCCAAAGTCTTTGCCAGGGATCTGTCTGCTAGAAAGAGCCAACTGTCAAAGCTGAAGACCGAATATGGCAGCATCGTTTCCGGGACACATGAGATTTTGAGTGAGATTGAGAGGTTTTTTGGGCAGCTGTACACATCACGTTACTGTATACATGTCATCGTTGGAACTACATGCAAGTGTAAGTAACGATCCAAGACCGAGTCTTATCCGAAACTATTCCGAAGATATCCTGGACGTTAGTCTGAGCGAGATTAGAATGGCCCTCCTTAGCACCTCCTTAAAAATGGCAAGTCCCCGGGCGAGGATGGAATTACAGCGGAGCTCCTGAAAGCGGGTGGAAAACCGGTACTTGAAGTCCTTCAGAAGCTCTTTAATTCCGTCCTACATGGTGGCACTACTCCGGAGGCGTGGAGCAGAAGTGCGGTGGTCTTGTTCTACAAGAAAAGCGACAACGCTCTCTTGAAGAACTACAGACCGATTTCCCTTTTGAACCGCGTCTACGTGCTGTTTTCGAGAGTCATTACGGATCGTCTCGCACGCAGCCTTGACGACTTCCAGCCTCCCGAACAAGCCGGTTTCCGAAAAGGCATTAGTACCATGGACGACATACACACCCTTCGGCAAATTGTACAGAAGTCCGAGAAGTACAATTTGGCACTATGTCTGGCGTATGTGGACTATGAGAAAGCCTTTGATTCCGTCGAAATTTTGGCGGTGCTGCAGTCGCTTCAGCAGTGCCAAGTTGACTGTCGGTATATCGAAGTGCTGAAGTGTTTGTACAGGAGAGCAACGATGGCTATCCGAGTACAGAATTAGAGTACGAAACCTATCCAATTGCAGAGACGTGTAAGACAGGGTGTATTTATATCCACGAAACTCTTCAACGCTGCATTGGAAGACGTTTTCAAGCTACTGGAGAGGAAAGGATGCGGTATTAACATCAATGGCGAGTACATCACTCACCTTCGATTTGCCGACGATATAGTCCTTATGGCAGAATCGCTGAAGGACCAAAGCACTATGCTCAATGACCTCAATAGTATCTCCCAACGGTTAGGTCTTAAGATGAACATGGACAAAACAAAAATCATGTTTAACGTCTATGTCACACCTATGCCGGTAGATGTTGGGAACACTAAGCTCGAAGTTATTGACGAGAATATTTACCTGGGACAAATAGTCCGATAAGGTAAGTCCAACTTCGACCGAGAGGTCAATCGACGGATTGAACTCGGCTGGGCAGCGTTCGGGAAACTACGACACATCTTCTTGTTAGACATACCTCAAAACCTGAAAACGAAATTGTACAACCAGTGCGTGTTGCCAGTGATGACTTACGGATCTGAGACGTGCACCTTCTCTGCTGGCCGTATGAGGAAGCTTAAGGTCGCTCAGCGAGCTATGGAGGTCGGTCGGGGTTTCTCTGCGTGATAAACTTAGAAATGAGGATATCCGCAGTAGAACCAGAGTAACCGACATAGCCCAACGGATTAGTAAGCTGAAGTGGCAGTGGGCCGGCCATGTAGCTCGAAGAAACGACAACCGAAGGGGAAGAAAAGTTCTCGAGTGGCAGCCTCGTACCGGTAGGCGATGTGTAGGGCGACCCCCCACTAGATGGATCGACGACCTGGTAAGACATGCAGAAAGTCGATGGATGCAGGTGGCTCAGGACCGTGCTTTGTGGCATTCGTTGGGGGAGGCTTATGTTCAGCAGTGGACTTATGAAAGGCTGTAATGATGATGATGATGATGACTGTAGCGCCACCCTTATTGGACGCGTTTTAGGGACACTTTTCATATATAGAGATGGTCCTCCTTGTACTCTACACTCCATACTTCTTATACAAAACTTGGCGCTTAACATGGCGGCGCAGTCACACATGGATGAGCTAATGACGTCACACGAAAATATTACCAAAATAAGACCAACACTACCCCAGCCTACAAAAATGGGGTAAATAAAATAAAAAAAATACCAACAGACGTATTTTAAATAGCACTTTCCAAAATTGTTTATTATTGTAATAGCACCCCCGTAGATTGTGAATAAAAAATAGGTTAATATTGCGCAACTTATAACGTCGATACCACTTGAAATACTTAAAATTTGTAGGTTTCCACCTTAAAAAAAACTTCACCCTTCGTGAATTAAACTTCACCACCATCGAAAATCCATAAAATGCAATATTAAGTGCAATTATTTAATAAAACCTATTTTGTCAATTGCCGAATGCACATGGAGTGTTGGCGCATGCGCAGCACATATAATCTAGGGTTTTTCTTCGGAGGATCTTTCGCGGCAAGTTCACGCCTATCTCTATTTCCTCTATTTGAATAGTAAATTGCGTGTAAGAGGTTAACTCATACGTTTCTATCTTAATCTTAATTAATAAATTAAGCTGAAGCAGAAAATTACAAATCCATTCAAGAAAAAGAAATCATATCTGTGGGCAAATTTTGAATGACAGTAATAAACCATCTCTCTTCGAGAGATACCTAGCAATGTTCTCATTAAGAAATTTGAGAACAGAGGAAAGTGTTCTTTACCTTTTGCAAAAAGGTAAAGAACACCTTTTGCAAAAAGGTAAAGAACACTTTCCTCTGTTCTCAAATTTCTTAATGAGAACATTGCTAGGTATCTCTCGAAGAGAGATGGTTTATTACTGTCATTCAAAATTTGCCCACAGATATGATTTCTTTTTCTTGAATGGATTTGTAATTTTCTGCTTCAGCTTAATTTATTAATTAAGATTAAGATAGAAACGTATGAGTTAACCTCTTACACGCAATTTACTATTCAAATAGAGGAAATAGAGATAGGCGTGAACTTGCCGCAAAAGATCCTCCGAAGAATAACCCTAGATTATATATGCTGCGCATACGCCAACACTCCATGTGCATTCGGCAATTGACAAAATAGGTTTTATTAAATAATTGCACTTAATATTACATTTTATGGATTTTCGATGGTGGTGAAGTTAATTCACAACGGGTGAAGTTTTTTTAAGTCGCAAAACCTACAAAATTTTAATTATTTCAAGTGGTATCGACGTTATAAGATGCGCGGTCTTTACCTATTTTTTAATCACAATCTACGGGGGTGCTATTACAATAATAAACAATTTTGGAAAGTGCTATTTAAAATACGTCTGTTGGTATTTTTTTTATTTTATTTACCCCATTTTTGTAGGCTGGGGCAGTGTGGGTGGATCTATGTTGCAGCAACTTTCAGCCCTTTCAGTTTGCAGACTAGGAGTCACAGAGTACATTTAATAGGAGTAAAGTATTCTGCACAGAGTACATTATATGCAGAGAACATAGAGTATTAAACTAACAGGAGACGACATTGGAGAGCGTTCCCCGCTGTCAAAAGTACGAGAGCGCGGATCATTCCCGTTATATAGAACTAGTTGCGCCGCGTACGGCGTCACTTACCAAGTAGTCGTAAGCGTGAGTCAAACTCCAGAAAAATGCCGAGTTGCAGTGTGTTTTCTTGTAAAAAAAAGATCACAGACCTCAAATTTACAAAAAGAAGGTGTTACCTTTCATCTTTAAGTATTTATTTTGGTTTCAATAATTAATATAAGCATTAAATCACGAAAATTCTGATTAATATAGCTGAGCAGGTAGTGTTGCCAACCTAAAGTGTTAAACTATAGTAAGGACTTTTGCACTACTAGGACATAATTAAATTTTGCTTAATTGTAGACAAATGTCGTTTCTCTTTATTCTAATTACACAAGACAAAATCGTGTTATTGAATAGTCTTAAATTCATCAATATTATTGTGATCTATTTGCAAAACTATATTATTTCAAACAACATTAATAATCTTTAATTGTTTTTAACGAAATGAAAACATCAAATTAATTTTTTTATTGTATATAAAACATTTTAAATAGATATTTTTATTTCATTATGTTACGTTATGAAACGAAAAGAAGGGTAATTTCGAGTATATAAAATGGTATCATCAAGACTATAATAGTGATGTTCACTGTAATCTTTAGTGTTGATGTTTTTATTTGACTATATGTAATACTTTGTTATATAATACCAAGGTGTTATTTCAAATTATATTTTGTACAATGTTTAAAAAAGATCTTTGGTTTTACAGTTTTCCAAAAGATCCTTACAGGCGCCAAGTTTGGATAAAAGCATGTGGCAATCATATAACCTGGGTACCTAAACGAACAAGCACTATTTGTTCCGGGCATTTTGACCAATTGTTTTTCGTAATCCAATCAAATAATAAAAGGAAACTAAATGAAACTGCTGTACCGACTTTGAAATTATTGGAAGTAAGTTTATTATTTTGCTGCAGGTTTATTTTACATTATGAAGGATAAATTTTAAAACATGTAACAAATCGAAATGGAAGGTTTAGTAAACGATATTTATTCATTTTAAAATGTTATTTACAAGTTTATCGTCTTAGATGGTGTCAACCAAATTGTTGTTTTCAGATGAGACACGAATTATTAGCGCTTAAATAAATAAATAAGGACAAACAAATCATTTCAGTGTCATATTTATAATCTATTATTATTAAATATATACAGAGTACCAAACTTTTGTACTGTAGAACACAAAATATTACCGCTTTTTACGAAGACATTAATTATTTTTCAATCTATAATTTAAAGTAAAATGACGAAAATAGTATGTTTGGTTAAGCGTAAACTTCGACCAAGAGATAGCAAATGTTTATTTTTTTTTAATTGCTCCATTCCGTTACTGCGTGAAGGAAGGATAAAAAAAAATAAACAAAAAATCACAATTTCACATTTATAATATTATATTAGTATGGATTGTCAAGAATGATATATAAACTTTTGAAACCGGTCTACAATCGACTTTTTGAGGGTAGAACTATACATTCCCGCTCTCTTTCTCGCTCTAGTAAATAACGTTTCTGAGTGAACAAAAAGGATAGAAGCACAGGAAAGTGCGATTCCGTGCTGCCAGATGTAGTTCAACCCTAAGCCTTAAAACGGTTTAACGCTATAGGTTGGGTAAAATCTGTAAAATTAGACCGTTTAAAACCCCTATACAGATAACCTTTCCGGTTGGTCATGACATTAAAAATGGTAAAAACATTTCATAGACTAGGCATATTATATATTTCTAAGCATACAGGAACATTTTTAAGTGGCGAAGCTTGCGAAGACACTTATTGATTTCACGATGTTTGTCCGTCTGTCCCACGATTATCTCGAGAACGGTTTCGAATTTTCAAATTCTGTTTTCAGCAATCGATTACTGATCACCCAGGCATCTGAATCTCCTATTTTGAAACTGATTGCCCAACGGCAAAAAAAAAGCTGATTGCTTCGCCACTTTGCTATGCTGTTAGCTTGCAAGGTTTATTTCGATAATGATTACGTTCCACATAACATTGAACTGGCAAACTTGGTGATGGAAAAATATGCAAGCACCAGAATTAGCTACCTCGCAAAAAAAAAGTGATCCCAAAAAGTGTATTCATCAGATATACCAAACTTATTCACTTTAAAAACCAGTTAAAATATAATATAATACTTTTTCAATTTGTTTTAATTTTGGTAATTTTGTATCATTATATTGTACCTTACGTATTTTTTTTAATTTACTTTGAATGTAATATTACTCATTAAACATTTTTTCATTTTTATTTTATTTAATTTGCTAATGTAACTTGCATAAAATTTCATCGACATATCCATATCGACAAGGCCCTCGCACTAGTTGTTTATAGCTTATGCACTGTAATTATGAGACATTTATAAGAGATTTTCAAGGTTGTGTGCGTTTTGTTTAATCGTGTGCTCATATTATGCTGTGTGCGTGCGTAACGACGTGGCCCAATGTTTACGATTTGCTTAGTGTGCGTTTCCTCGCCTCCCGCTAGAAGTGACAGACTTTTTTGTTTGGAAATTTAAGCGCATGGCGTCTCCTATTAGTTGAATACTCTAAGACAGGGAAGTATTCTGTGTTGTAGACTTGCAGTCATAGAGAAAAGTAATACATCCTTGCAGTTGTGAACAGAACAGAGTCAACAGAGTATCTTTGTATAAATGGTTGAAAAAGATGTGAAGTCGATATCGAAGATACGTTGAAAAAGGCGGGATAGAGAAACTTGTAGTATAAAGCTTTAGCCTTTTCTTTGATTCATGTAATCACAAACGATATATTATTTTATACAAGATGTACTGTTATAAAAAGTGTCAAAGTTCTTTTCACGGAAAAATTAGTGAAATCCCAGGTAACTAAACTAACTATATAGTTTTTCTTTAGAATTATGTTTTTGTCTATTTAATTCCCAACATTATTTTGCTATATCACACGATATTTGTTGTTGATCAGAAATAGACAGGGTTGACACTTATACATGTTTCTACAAAAAAGGAAGTTACAGCCTATCTAAAATAAATTTTCTTAACGATTTGGTAGACGTGGATTGCTTTAATATTTTTTAAAACCACATGGATCCATTTTGAAATTGAATTGAAGTAAAAGAATACATGGAAATAAAAGAACACTTATTATTTAACTGGACTCTGGAGGATAACAATAACTTGTGTTTTAATCTAATTGGATAAAATATCCAATATGGACCATCGATTTAAATACCGATATTTTTTTTTTGTAGATAGTACTCACTAAAAGAAAGCGTTTGCAAAGTTTCAATATTCGGAAACGCGTACTTTTTGAGAAAAAAATTATTGAAAATCAATTATTTTTGCAATATTTATGTCAATTCCTACGGTAAAACCTTAGAGTATTAAACTAACAGGAGACGACATTGGAGAGCGTTCCCCGCTGTCAAAAGTACGAGAGCGCGGATCATTCCCGTTATATAAAACTAGTTGCGCCGCGGACGGCATCAGTTAACAAGTAGTCGTAAGCGTGAGTTGACCTCCAGAAAAATGCCGAGTTGCACTATGTTTTCTTGTAAAAAAAGATCACAGACCTCAAATTTACAAAAAGACGACGTTACCTTTCATCTTTAAGTATTTATTTTGATTTCAATAATTAATATAAGCATTAAATCACGAAAATTCTGATTAATATAGCTGAGCAGGTAGTGTTGCCAACCTAAAGTGTTAATACTATAGTAAGGACTTTTGCACTACTAGGACATAATTAAATTTTGCTTAATTGTAGACAAATGTCGTTTCTCTTTGTTCTAATTACACAAGACAAAATCGTGTTATTGAATAGTCTTAAATTCATCAATATTATTGTGATCTATTTGCAAAACTATATTATTTCAAACAACATTAATAATCTTTAATTGTTTTTAACGAAATGAAAATATCAAATTAATTTTTTTATTGTATATAAAACATTTTAAATAGATATTTTTATTTCATTATGTTACGTTATGAAACGAAAAGAAGGGTAATTTCGAGTATATAAAATGGTATCATCAAGGCAATAATAGTGATGTTCACTGTAATCTTTAGTGTCGATGTTTTCATTTGACTATAATTAATACCTTGATATATAATACCAAGGTGTTAATTAAAATTCTTTGTTGTACAATGTTTAAAAAAAATCTTTGGTTTTACAGTTTTCCAAAAGATCTTTACAGTCGCCAAGTTTGGATAAAAGCATGTGGCAATCATATAACCTAGGTACCTAAATAAACAAGCACTATTTGTTCCTAGCATTTTGCCCAATCGGTTTTCGTAATCCAATCAAATAATAAAAGGAAACTAAATGAAACTGCTGTACCGACTTTGAAATTATTGGAAGTAAGTTTATTATTTTGCTACAGGTTTATTTTACATTATGAAGGTTAAAATTTAAAACAAATAACAAATCGAAAGTTTAGTTTTTTTTTTTAGAGGTTTAGTGAACGATATTTATTCATTTTCAAAATGTTATTTACAAGTATATCGTCTTAGATGGTGTCAACCAAATTGTTGTTTTCAGATGAGACATGAATTATTAGCGCTTAAATAAATAAAAAAAAGGACAAACAAATAATCTCAGTGTCATATTTATAATCTATTATTATTAAATATATACAGAGTACTACACTTTTGTACTGTAGAACACAAAATATTACCGCTTTTTACGACGACATTAATTATTTTACAATCCTAAGTAAAATGATGACACTTTAAAAACCAGTTAAAATATAATATAATACTTTTTCAATTTGTTTTAATTTAGGTAATTTTGTATTATTATTTTGTACCTTATGTATTTTTTTTAATTTACTTTGAATGTAATATTACACATTAAACATTTGTTCATTATTATTTTATTTTATTTGCTAATGTTACTTGCATAAAATTTCATCGATATATCCATATCGACAAGGCCTCGCACTAGTTGTTTATGGCTTATGCACTGTAACGATGAGACATTTATGAGAGATTTTCAAGGTTGTGTGCGTTTTGCTTAATCGTGTGCTCATATTATGCTGTGTGCGTGCGTAACGACGTGGCCCAATGTTTACGATTTGCTTAGTGTGCGTTACCTCGCCTCCCGCTAGAAGTGACAGACTTTTTTGTTTGGAACTTTATGCGCATGGCGTCTCCTGTTAGTTGAATACTCTAAGGGTAAAACTGACACTCAACCACAGAACACTATTCACTCAACTGACACTATTTTGTATTGTCTTTGTCATCGTCGGTAGGGATGTCGATTCTTTCCGAAAAAAATCGATTCGAATCGTAAGCTGTATCGATTCACAAAAAAATCTATTTCTAAAATATCGATATTTTTTCATGTTTGCATTTATAATGTAAATATAAATCCATTTTATGAAAAACCAGATAGATACCATAGTAAATAAACCTAGCAAGCTAACAGCATAGCAAAGTGGCGAAGCAATCAGCTTTGTAGCGGTTTGTAACGGAAAAAAAATTGAAAATAGGAGGTTCAGATGCCTGGGTGATCAGTAATCGATTGCTGAAAACAGAATTTGAAAATTCGAAACCGTTCTAGAGATAATCGTGGGACAGACGGACAGACGGACGGACAGACGGACAGACGGACAGACGGACAGACGGACAGACATCGTGAAATCAATAAGTGACTTCGCAAGCTTCGTCACTTAATAATCTTTTATTGAAATTTGTTTTATTTTTATTTATTTATTTTTATTTATTTATTTTTATTAGGGCAGATAACAAATAAAATAGGTTAGGTTCAACTTATGTCAAAGAATCGAATTGATTGACCTCGACTCCACCTGGTACGAGTCTATCCTACCCCTAGGGTGGTTATAAAGAGCCGGAGGCGCGTAGGGGGAGCAGCCTCCGCCTGCTGTAACAAGTCGTAGGCATCGGACGAGGGGGGATGCCTGCGATTTGTTACGCAAAGGCGTAGAGGCTGCTCTTCCCGCAGCGCCGGAGACGTTGCAGTCTCAAAATAGATACAGAAACCCCTTTTAATCAGTCCCCCTATTTTATGTCTGATGAAGGGGATATTGTTCTCATAAAATGGATTTATAATTCCATTATAAATGCAAACATGAAAAATATCGAAATTTTAGAAATCGATTTTTTGTGAATCAATACATCAGCTTACGATTCAAATCGATTTATAAAATAGATCTTTTTCGGAAAGAATCGACATCCCTACCGACGATGACAATAACAATATAAAATAGCGTCAGTTTTACCCATTGATATAAGAAGAGTAGAGGATAAGCTGTAAATTGCATATATATTTTTTGGTTATACAAATATCATGCAAACATGAACCTTGCCAACAAAAATATATCTGTCTCATTCTCACACGTTATGATTTTCAAATGTAAAAAGAGATAAGTACATATCTTAGACTTCAATTTTCTGTTGCCAGTTTTCATAAATGTCACCAAGCTCCACCTTGAAGCATGACGCCATTTTAGGATGACGTTCATTTGTGGTAGTTCGTCTGTCATCTAAGCCTTGTTCGGAGTTATTTCGCAGTGTTACAGTGAATTTTGACTATTTTGGAGCTTTTTTGTTCATAAGTAAAGGGTAGTTGAGCAAAAACAACATGACAAAGTGTTGCATCAATGGATGTAATTCAAATTCTCGTAAAAATGAAGAAGGATTGTCATTTTTCAGGTTTGTTGTAACTTTTTTCCTTAATTGTATATTTTTTCGTGTGAATTGCGTTTCGTGTTCATGTTATGGGTTCTAAATCGTGTTTCCCACTATTATCTAGAATTTCCAATGACTATTATCATGTAAATTTAAACAAGTAAACATTTTGATTGTTTACATTTTTACATAGTGTTGTCCTTACGTGTTGTCATGTTTTGAAATAATCGATATAAATTTTAACAATATTTTTTTATTAAACTGGCTTTACGGCTCTGGGTTCTAGCCCTTCTGAGCCTGTTTAACAATAATATTAATGTAGTCATGATCAAATAACGTTTTAGATACGTAAACTGTATATTTAATCAAACGATCGATTGGGAGCCTTTCGTATAAGAAAATAACTTGAAAATAGTGTAAAGCGTAAATTTTCTATGATAGTTTTTTTCATCAAATATTTGATGATGTTAAGATTATTTTTGACTGGTACTTAACGATGCATAATATTTATTTTAGGTTGCCAAAAAATGAAGGCCTTCAAAAATTGTGGATTGAAAATATAGGTCAAGAAAACATAAAACCTGCAGTAGTAAGAAGAATATGCTCTTTGCATTTTGAAAAAGAATGTATAAATAGAACGCTGGATGTAGTTCGGCTTGAGGGTGATTTGGTTCATGTCTAAAATAAATTTTCTGACTAAATAATATTATTTCGTCACGAATAAATGATTTTAATCAGTATATATTATTGTTATTTTATTTATTTTTAATCCTTACTCTCTCGTTCACCTCCGGTATCCTTAGTGGTGGAGTACGCTACTGGTGGAAGTCATTACAACTTGCAGGTTGTAAACACTATAAAATTGATATTTTGTGGTGTTACACAAATGGGATATAATGAGAAATGAGTATGGAAGTGGAAGTCTGAAGTGGCGCAGCCGCCCCTATTGATCGAAATGTTGCATGGAAATTGGTTGTCGTATGGTATGAACATGGGATGCTGAAGATTGAGGAATACGTTAGGATAGTTAAATGATTAACGGATTGTGTGAACGGTGGTATGGTTAGAAAGGGGCTGCTCAACTCGATTACATTACTGAGATAAATAAATAAATAATCTTTATTATCAAAAAAAGAGATGACGGCTAGTAACTATGTATGAAAGAACACATGCTCCACAAACTTTAAATAAATCAAGATAAAAGTCAGTCCACTGCACGTTCATGGTGACTTGAACTGGTAACTGACCATTACCACGAAAGAAAGGTGTTGTTGAATCTTTATGGCGGCTTGGAAGTTAAGAGCGAGCGCTAGTCCGTGCAGATATAGTTGAAAGAAAACTTGATGGTGTCTCAGATCACAGTACGTAAAGCGAAGCGACTTAGCGACTTGCGCTCGCAACTAACTTCCCAGCCGCTATAAAGTCTATATATATGATATAATTTACGCAACCTGGACGCATACCGTTGGGGCTGGTTCGATATGGTGCACGACAAAACTACTGGAAAAAACTTAGGGGAGACTTCTGCCTAGTAGTGGGACAGCATGGGCTGGAAAAAAACCTAACAAAGCCTAATACATTGCCTATAGTGGTGGTTTCGTTAATCTCTGCAGAGGAGAAAAAAAAATGCATGCGTCGACCCAGGGACGCACGGATGGAGTGCTTATGTGCAGATTGCCGTCGTTACGAAAAAACGTTAGCTCGTTGCACGAACTCAGTATAATATTCTGGTGCACGTCGTATACGTCTTCTGAAAAGAAAGGAGTTAAAGCTCCAATCAAGTGCTCTTTACTTGGTCTCTTCGCTCACTTTTGACTGTTGCTTCACCATATCTTAAAGCAATTACAGTTTCAAAATGTTCCTATTCTGAGTTGAACGTAAGATTTATTTATTTATCATCTCAATACAACTATTATTACAGGATTAACCAAATTCAATAGTGTAGTGATCTAATATTTGTTTATTTAATATATACCTATGAGATGGATGGTACGTCATAATTTATATAGCATCGATACTGAAAATATCGACAAAAACAACGCTATTTCTTGTGGGTGGAGCATAGGGTGGAGTATTTTTCTTATATCTATGGTTTTACCGTAGGAATTGACATAAAGAGCAATGGCAGAAAAATAGTTGACAACAATTATAGCGTCTAGAAATAAGTTATATATAAAATGAGTTTTATTATTTTTCTATGATTTTTCAAATAAAAATGTATTTTTATTAAAGCCACAGTAAAAAACAAACATTTTTGGGAATATCAAATGACTTCAATCATTTTACTCTATTCAAATGTTGCCATTTAGTATATTCATACTATTTTCGTATACACTTTGTAAGACTACCAACACAACACACAAAATATTTTTATATTAAGATTTTATTAGTTCTATTTATTATTACTGATAGTTAACTGTACTATCAGTAATAATAAATATTAAAGTGATATGGCTGAGAATAAGTTTCTTACAAAGAATTTCCTACAATAATAGATTATCTCAATCATAGTACTATGTAACAATTCCATTTAATGTTATGCCAACACCAGCTAAAATAAAATGTCACTGTTTTTTTTACTGGCTTTACGGCTCTGGGTTCTAGCCCTTCTGAGAATGTCACTATGATACAAAGGCCCTGGAGACATGCCAGAAATATACATCTATAGTATGCAAATATATTATAATAGAGAAACAATAATCTAAAACTCTCAATTATGTATTAAGCTAACATCAAACAACCACAGGAAGCATAACTTTTTCCAAGTGACATAGGACATAACCTTAAAAGGTTCAAATGTAAATATCTTTTTTTTGACGCCTTCTCAGGACAAAATACTTTAACAGAGTTATTAAGGGACTGACGCTTAACATTTTAAGATATTTTTGGTATATAGACGCTACCATTTCTTCTCAACTAATTTTATGTATGAAAGTCTGCCATTGCAAAAATAACTGATATTCAATAATTTTTTTTCTCAAAAAGTACGCATTTCCGCATATTGAAACTTTGCAAAACGCTTTCTTTTAGTGAGTACTATCTACAAAAAAAATATGGGCATTTAAATCAATGGTCCATATTGGAAATTTTAACCATCTTTTACAATTTTTTGTTTTAATTGACACTAAAACTGAGAAAACTGATTTACAGAGATTTGTAGCCGTAAACGAAATTAGGAAGAGATATGGCTTGTTTAACAAGCTGAGGGTAAGCTTGTCCTAAAGAACAACAAAAGTTGCTAACATTCTTTGCATTGAATTCAGTTTGCAATACCTCTTTGGATTTTAAGTCAATGAGATCTTCACTATTAACATTATACCAATCAATCATTAGAGCCGTGGTATCTCAGATGGTAAGTGCTCGATGTAACTTTCACAGTACACAAGCAACCTGGGTTCGATCTCCGCCGGCATGAATGAAATTGATAATTGCAATTTTAAGTGCTGATTTACCAAATGCTTGGCGGCGAAGGAAAATACTGTGAGGAAACCTGCATGTCTGAGAAATAACAAAAAAAATATTTCGAAGAGATGTGAAGTTTACTAACATGCATTGGGGCAGCGCAGTGGACATTTCCTTGCCCTAAAACCCTCTCAGAAATGAGAGGAGACCTGTGCCCAGCAGTAGGACGTGTATCACACACATTTTATTTATTTATTTATTTAGAACTTCATATACACATGTGGTATATAGGCGGACTTAATGCCTAAGGCATTCTCTACCAGTCTAACTTGGGATGATGCAGAGATAGAATAAAGAGTAGGTGTAATAAAGTCTTAAAATAACAAAAAAGCATGGAAATAAGTTATAAATGGGTGGGTACAATAAGTTACATATGTATGTAACACACATACATACATACATACATACAAATACGCACGCGCACGCGCACGCACACGCGCACTCACTTCATACACACTTCATACATACTTCATACACACTTCATACAACTTCATACAAACTTCATACACACTTCATACAGACTTCATACAAACTTCATAGAATTTTTATATAAACTTCATACAATTTTCATACAAACTTCATACACACTTCATACACAAATACATACATACGTGTATATGAAGTGTGTATGAAGTATACACACACACTTCATACAAACTTCATACACACTTCATACACACTTAATACGCACTTCATACACACTTCTATAAACTTCATACAAACTTCATACAAACTTCATACAAACTTCATACAAACTTCATACAAACTTCATACAAACTTCATACAAACTTCATACAAACTTCATACAAACTTCATACAAACTTCATACAAACTTCATACAAGCTTCATACAAACTTCATACAAACTTCATACAAACTTCATACAAACTTCATACAAACTTTATACAAACTTCACACAAACTTCATACGAACTTCATACAAACTTCATACAAACATCATACAAACTTCATACAAACTTCACACAAACTTCATACAACTTCATACACAAACTTCATACAAACTTCATACACTCTTCATACACAATTCATATACACTTAATACACACTTCTACAAACGTCATACAAACTTCATACAAACTTCGTACACACTTCATACACACTTCATACACACGTCATACACACTTCATACACACTTCATACACACTTAATACGCAATTCATACACACTTCATCAACACTTCATACACACCTCATACAAGCTTCATACTAACTTCATACAAACTTCATACAAACTTCATACAAACTTCATACAAACTTCATACAAACTTCATACAAACTTCATACAAACTTCATACAAACTTCATACAAACTTCATACAAACTTCATACAAACTTCATACAAACTTCATACAAACTTCATACAAACTTCACACAAACTTCATACAATTTTTATATAAACTTCATACAATTTTCATACAAACTTCGTACACACTTCATACATACTTCATACACACGTCATACACACTTCATACACACTTCATACACACTTCATACACACTTCATACACTTCATACACACTTCATACACACTTCATCAACACTACATCAACATTACATCAACACTTCATCAACACTTCATACAAACTTCATACAAACTTCATACAATCTTCATACAAACTTCATACACACTTTATACACACTTCATACACACTTCATACACACTTCACACAAACTTCATACAAACTTCATACAATTTTTATATAAACTACATACAAACTTCGTACACACTTCATAAATACTTCATACACACGTCATACACACTTCATACACACTTCATACACAATTAATACGCACTTCATACACACTTCATACACACTTCATCAACACTTCATACAAACTTCATACAAATTTCATACAAACTTCATACTAACTTCATACAAACTTCATACAAACTTCATTCAAACTTCATACAAACTTCATTCAAACTTCATACAAAATTCATACAAACTTCACACAAACTTCATACAAACTTCATACACTCTTCATACACAATTCATACACACTTAATACACACTTCATACCCACTTCATACACCCTTCATACACACTTCATACACACTTCACACACACTTCAAACTCATTTCATACACACTTCATACACTTCATACACACGTCATACACACTTCATACACACTTCATACACACTTCATACACACTTCATACACACTTAATACGCAATTCATACACACTTCATCAACCCTTCATACAAACTTCATACACACCTCATACAAGCTTCATACTAACTTCATACAAACTTCATACAAACTGCATACAAACTTCATACAAACTTCATACAAACTTCATACAAACTTCACACAAACTTCATACAATTTTTATATAAACTTCATACAATTTTCATACAAGCTTCGTACACACTTCATACATACTTCATACACACGTCATACACACTTCATACACACTTCATACACACTTCATACAAGCTTCATACTAACTTCATACAAACTTCATACAAACTTCATACAAACTTAATACAAACTTCATTGAAACGTCATACAAACTTCATACAAACTTCATACAAACTTCATACAAACTTCAAAACTTCATTCAAACTTCATACAAACTTCATACGAACTTCATACAAACTTCACACAAACTTCATACAAACTTCATACACTCTTCATACACAATTAATATACACTTAATACACACTTCATACACCCTTCATACACACTTCATACACACTTCACACACACTTCAAACTCATTTCATACACACTTCATGCACTTCATACACACTTCATACACCCTTCATCAACACTACATCAACACTACATCAACACTTCATCAACACTTCATACAAACTTCATACAAACTTCATACAAACTTCATACACACTTTATACACACTTCATACACACTTCATACACACTTAATACACACTTCATATACACTCCATACACACTTAATACACACTTAATACACACTTCATACACACTCCATACACACTTCATACACACATCATACACACTTAATACACACTTCATACACACTTCATACACTCTTCAAACACACTTCAAACACTCTTCAAACACACTTCAAACACACTTATACACACTTCATACACACTTCATACACACTTCATACACACTTCATACACACTTCAAACACACTTCAAACACACTTCAAACACACTTCATACACACTTCATACACTCTTCATACACACTTCATACACACTTCATACACACTTCATACACACTTCATACACACTTCACACACAAATCATACACTCTTCATACACACTTCATACACACTTCATACACACTTCATACACACTTCATACATAAATACATACATACATACATACATAAATACGTACATACATAAATAATATTGAGGTCAAGTGCGACAAGGATCTTAGGAATAAACCTTGACTAAAAGCGATCCAAGGCTCAACAGATCCTTGTTGCACTGGACTATCTATCTAATCATGTATTACGTGGGTTTTCTAAAAAAAAAAAGAAAAGTAATAAAATATATTATTTTTTATAATAGTTGTGGTCCATTAGTGGTGCCATGCTAATTCATCAGAATCTCTGAATGACTGCTATCCAAATTGATCAAAATTAGTTCCATAGTTATTTCATGACGGTTGTCTGTACGTCGATTATTATCTTCAGTATTTTTGACATGACTGCAGTGTTTCTTCAACTCTATAGCAGTTATTTTATAAAATGCGTTATGGATTCGCTGCTCCATATATTCAGAGAGGACTGTGATATTCGAATATGCGAATATTCTTTTAAAATAATTCAATAAAAACTCAATCGCATTAAATCACAATGATAAGGAAGTAGTTTGACAGCTTCGTAACCATGTTCCATTTAATGAATTATGTAGACATCATCTTGTTTAATCATTCTGCTTTTTTCATGCTCTCCGCATATGAAACATTGTTGTTTTTATTGGGTTGTCTGATGTGGAGTCAATACTTACTGTAGAATGTCCTTCAGCTGCTTGATTTGGGTCTCATCAGGAAGGATTTTCTATTCTTTCAGTAGGATTATTTTCAAGGGCTTTACCCTCTGAAACTATGCAGCTTACGGTTATTTTGGAAACACCTAAAATGCAAACATACATTACTAATTAACTCACATAAGTAAAATGTTATCTAAAATAACGGAAATAATAAACTAATTATCTGGTAACATTTTAATTGTCACTGTCATAGCCGGAGTTTTGGCGAGAACTTGATCGGCGGCGGTTAGTTGCTCCTGTTTTATAGTTTAAATAATAGTTTGAAGTCGATTTTGATATGTAAAAGTGGTGCGATTTTATGTATTAACTGTTTACGCATGTGAACTATTAGTGGAAACGGTAAAACAAGTGCTCTGATGGTGATGGATTCTCGAGATAGCTGTTTGCATAGGCGCCTTTAGATACCATCACCAACTTTCAGCTGTCTGCTGGCTCAAGTTGCCGTCAAAATCTCCCAAGGGCTGCACAATGTGACGCATCAACATATTGTGAAGTAATGAACTATGAAGGATAATTATACATTTGGAGAAATTATAACAAACAGAATAAAAATACTCAAGACTTGGCCTAAAGGTCTAGATACCAGGCCATAAACTCCAAAAAAGAAAATCTGTCATAGCCCCTGTTCGAGCTTTTAAATTTTGGAATGGAACTGTGGAATGGAATTATCAGTCCTTTGTTAAGCTTTTCTTGCTTACGCAAATGTTTAACGGCAAGAAAGATATCTCTAGCTGCACTACGCACTGCTTTCGGCATATTTGGTAGCTATTAATTTAAGATTAAGCCATATGTACTCTGTGGATTAAGCACTGAGGAGACGAAACAACAAAGCACTGAAAACCATAGATCTTATAACGTCGATACCACTTGAAATAATAAAAATTTTGTAGGTTTGCAACTTAAAAAAACTTCACCCTTCGTGAATTAAACTTCACCACCATCGAAAATCCATAAAATGCAATATTAAGTGCAATTATTTAATAAAACCTATTTTGTCAATTGCCGAATGCACATGGAGTGTTGGCGCATGCGCAGCACATATAATCTAGGGTTTTTCTTCGGAGGATCTTTCGCGGCAAGTTCACGCCTATCTCTATTTTCTCTATTTGAATAGTAAATTGCGTGTAAGAGGTTAACTCATACGTTTCTATCTTAATCTTAATTAATAAATTAAGCTGAAGAAGAAAATTACAAATTTAGATTGAGCGCATTTCAAGATGACTTAAAACACTAGCTTAAAGATGGTATTTCATTTACTACACTTATTTATAATGTTAAGAGCGTTTTCGAAAAGATGAATTTATTTTTGTTTTGTATCCATACAGAAAAAGTCGTTCAACCTTCGACTTTTCATAAAATTTTATCTTAGTGGGTCGAAGAAGGATCATGGATGGCAGATTTAAGTATTTCCAGGCAGGCAAATAGATCTCCTTAGGGTATACCTACACCATGTGATCCAAATCAAACGATATATGTATGGCTTGATGCTTTAGTAAATTATTTAACAGCCGTTGTAAATTATGTAACAACGTTTTCCGTCGTCCAAATACTTCTTTAGAATGTCTAAGCAGTAAGGAGTAGCGATTGCACCAAGGGCTTCGGCACATACATGTCTAACCATTTCATTTTCATTTGCATCTTCGAGAGACTCTTTCAAGTGAGGGATACTCACTTCTTCTTGCAACTGACCAAGTACAAATGCAATCTCATCCCAGAACAGTGCACAGCCTGCCTTCAAACCTAAAAATTAAAATTAATTGATTCTTATGAATTGAAACTTAAAAAAAATGCATGGTATCATCCATGTTGTCATTTATAATAACCTTTTGCAAAAAGGTAAAGAACACTTTCCTCTGTTCTCAAATTTCTTAATGAGAACATTGCTAGGTATCTCTCGAAGAGAGATGGTTTATTACTGTCATTCAAAATTTGTCCACAGATATGATTTCTTTTTCTTGAATGGATTTGTAATTTTCTGCTGCAGCTTAATTTATTAATTAAGATTAAGATAGAAACGTATGAGTTAACCTCTTACACGCAATTTACTATTCAAATAGAGGAAATAGAGATAGGCGTGAACTTGCCGCGAAAGATCCTCCGAAGAATAACCCTAGATTATATGTGCTGCGCATGCGCCAACACTCCATGTGCATTCGGCAATTGACAAAATAGGTTTTATTAAATAATTGCACTTAATATTACATTTTATGGATTTTCGATGGTGGTGAAGTTTAATTCACGAAGGGTGAAGTTTTTTTAAGTTGCAAAACCTACAAAATTTTAATTATTTCAAGTGGGTTCTTAGAGTATTAAACTAACAGGAGAGGCCATTGAAGAGCGTTCCCCGCTGTCAAAAGTACGAGAGCGCGGATCATTCCCGTTATATAAAACTAGTTGCGCCGCGTACGGCATCAGTTACCAAGTAGTCATAAGCGTGAGTTGACCTCCAGAAAAATGCCGAGTTGCAGTGTGTTTTCTTGTAAAAAAAGATCACAGACCTCAAATTTACAAAAAGACGGCGTTACCTTTCATCTTTAAGTATTTATTTTGATTTCAATAATTAATATAAGCATTAAATCACGAAAATTCTGATTAATATAGCTGAGCAGGTAGTGTTGCCAACTTAAAGTATTAATACTATAGTAAGGACTTTAGCACTACTAGGACAATTAAATTTTGCTTAAATGTAGACAAATGTCGTTTCTCTTTGTTCTAATTACACAAGACAAAATCGTGTTATTGAATAGTCTTAAATTCATCAATATTATTGTGATGTATTTGCAAAACTATATTATTTCAAACAACATTAATAATCTTTAGTTGTTTTTAACAAAATGAAAACATCAATTTAAATTGTTTTACTGTATACATTATACATTTAAAACATTTTAAATAGATATTTTTATTTCATTATGTTACGTTATGAAACGAAAAGAAGGGAAATTTCGAGTATATAAAATGGTATTATCAAGACTATAATAGTGATGTTCACTGTAATCTTTAGTGTCGATGTTTTTATTTGACTATAAGCAATACTTTGATATATAATACCAAGGTGTTATTTAAAATTCTTTTTTGTACAATGTTTAAAAAAGATCTTTGGTTTTACAGTTTTCCAAAAGATCCTTACAGGCGCCAAATTTGGATAAAAGCATGTGGCGATCATATAACCTGGGTACCTAAACGAACAAGCACTCTTTGTTCCGAGCATTTTGACTAATCGGTTTTCGTAATCCAATCAAATAATAAAAGGAAACTAAATGAAACTGCTGTACTGACTTTGAAATTATTGGAAGTACGAGTAAGTTTATTATTTTGCTACAGGTTTATTTTACATTATGAAGGATAAAATTCAAAACATGTAACAAATCGAGATGGAAGGTTTAGTGAACGATATTTATTAATTTTAAAATGTTATTTACAAGTTTATTCTCTTAGATGGTGTCAATCAAATTGTTGTTTTCAGATGAGACACGAATTATTAGCGCTTAAATAAATAAATAAGGACAAACAAATAATTTCCGTGTCATATTTATAATCTATTATTATTAAACATATACAGAGTACTACACTTTTGTACTGTAGAACACAAAATATTACCGCTTTTTACGAAGACATTAATTATTTTTCAATCCTAATTAAAATGACGAAAAAAAGTATGTTTGGTTAAGCGTAAACTTCGACCAAGAGAAAGCAAATGTTTATTTTTTTTTAATTGCTCCATTCCGTTGCTGCGTAAAGGAAGGACAAAAACAAACACAAAAACTTTCACATTTATAATATTATATTAGTATGGATTGTCAAGAATGATATATAAACTTTTGAAACCGGTTTACAATCGGCTTTTCGAGGGTAAAACTATACACTGCCGCTCTTTTTCTCGCTAATAAAGTAGTAAATAACGTTTCTGAGTGAACAAAAAGGATAGAAGCACAGGGAAGTGCGATTCCGTGCTGCCAGATGTAGTTCAACCCTAAGCCTTAAAACAGTTTAACTCTATAGGTTGGGTAAAATCTGTAAAATTAGACCGTTTAAAACCCCTATACAAATAACCTTTCTGGTTATCATGACATTCAAAAATGGTAAAATCATTTCATAGACTAGGCATATTATATATTTTTAAGCATACAGGAACATTATTTCGATAATGATTACGTTCCACATAACATTGAACTGGCAAACTTGGTGATGGAAAAATATGCAAGCACCAGAATTAGCTACCTTGCAAAAAAAGAGTGATCCCAAAAAGTGTATTCGTCACATATACCAAACTTATTCACTTTAAAAACCAGTTAAAATATAATATAATACTTTTTCAATTTGTTTTAATTTTGGTAATTTTGTATTATTATATTGTTACGGCCAACAGCTGCCTATCCCAGAAGTAGAATCCTCCGCGGCCCATAGACGGAGAAGCTACAAGCAGATGCTGGTCGGGCGTCCTAACGCCAAGGGTTAAAAGTTTCTAATTACATTAAACGATTCGGGGGGAGCGTCACACTATAATAAGAGGGAGCTTACTTACCTCTATCCAAGGCGACTGGTCCCTCAGGATTCGATCAGGTCGCATGTGGTTGTATAGTGCTAGGAAAGTAAGGGTCAGTGATGTGTAACTGGGTGTGGCTGGTAGTGTTATTGACCTTATTAGACCGTTCCCTCTGCAGCAGTTCGGCCCTCAGCACCTCTCCAAACTACGGTCTCCTTCCGCAGTCACTTTCTTCGTTTTCTACGATGACAGTTCTTTAACTCTGTCGTACGATTAACTACCTTACAGAAGCCACTAACTCTCGTTTGTTATAACGCTTGACTCGCGAATGAACACAGAACGTACGGATCAAAGGTCACCGTTATTTCTAGAATATCAAATACAGCACTCGTAACTAATACGGTCGAATCCACTTATACAGATTCTGCGTTAAACCTAAAAGTCCCGGGTAAAACTCTCAGCAAGGGGCCCGCGCTATAATTCCCAGTGGTATATTTACTATACGCGCTTATCATAAAAATATATCTAAGAGCTCCCGACCAAAACGGACCGCATGCTTCTCTCTCGACGCGATGAAAAGGACTACTTGTTCTAGCGTGCCCTCGAAACGACCGGACGTCCAAAACCGGTATCGTAGAGGCGCGCACGCCCTCTGACGTCCATTATTAACATTAACGCTTTTGCGCGAACATATATTGTACCTTATGTATTTTTTTTTAATTTACTTTGAATATAATATTAATCATTAAACATTTGTTCATTTTTATTTTATTTTATTTGCTAATGTAACTTGCATAAAATGTCATCGACATATCCATATCGACAAGGCCCTCGCACTAGTTGTTTATGGCTTATGCACTGTAACGATGAGACATTTATAAGAGATTTTCAAGGTTGTGTGCGTTTTGCTTAATCGTGTGCTCATATTATGCTGTGTGCGTGCGTAACGACGTGGCCCAATGTTTACGATTTGCTTAGTGTGCGTTACCTCGCCTCCCGCTAGAAGTGACAGACTTTTTTGTTCGGAACTTTATGCGCATGGCGTCTCCTGTTAGTTGAATACTCTAAGAGTGGGTTCGACGTTATAAGATGCGCGATCTTTACCTATTTTTTATTCACAATCTACGGGGGTGCTATTACAATAATAAACAATTTTGGAAAGTGCTATTTAAAATACGTCTGCTGGTATTTTTTTATTTTATTTACCCCATTTTTGTAGGCTGGGGTAGGGTGGGCCAAAATAAGCACTTTACAAACTGTAATTGTCTCTCATTTCTATTGCAGCTACTGCTTTGTTAAAAAGAGACAAAACTGTTTTTGATAAGTGTGTGTCGATATTATAGATATTGGTATAACTATTATTTCTATAGTGGAATATGCCCTCTTTATAGGTATATATCTCTATGCTTAAATCACATCATTTAAAATTGACATTGGCCTAAAGGTCTAGATACCAGGCCATGAACTCAAAAAAAAGTCAAATTGTCACATTTGTTTAACTGTCAAGTGTCAATCGGTCATAGTGTCAAAGTCAAAGCCACTGGAAAACTGGAATAAGCCAACCAATAAATTTTACTGTTCTCACATTTTTTAAATAAATATTTGTTACGAAATCGCGTTTTATATATATAAATATATACACATTGCTTGACGAATGAAAACGTGAATAATCAATTCGATTGCTTCAAAGCAATTATTATTTACTACTTTCCAAATGGAGTATACTCCACAAAATTTAGAATATGCAGTGTCTGTGTTTTACAATGGAGAACAACAGGAAAGAGCAAAGGCACACGCCTGGCTTACAACGGCACAACGAGCTCCTGAAGCATGGAACTTTGTCTGGGAGCTACTTCAACCTCACAAGGTATCCAGATGGTCTAACTTATTTCTAATAATTCTACAAACACCACCATTATCTCAATCCTGACACTAAAAATGCACCTAACTCACAGCAAAATAAGTTATCTACAAGTGTTTGATGCAAACTAGGGTCTAACTCTCGTGTCAGGTTGATCGTAGCATAAACAAGGAAAGGAAGTGAAGTGGTTTATATACCTTTTTAAGCGGACTGCTAAAAAAAGGAGGTTCTCAATTTCACTGTATTATATATAAAATACAGTTAAATTGAGAACCTTCATATATATTATGCAATTTCTTTATCAATTTTGGACCAATTTTCTCTCCCTCCATATAAAATTGGAGGAACAATACCATCCATAAGGGTTGAAAAATAAGAATGGAGGTTATAATGTAAACTTCTGTATGATATTCTGTTCATTATCTTGAGTTTATTTAAGTTATTTAGTCCACTTATAAGAGTCAAAAATTAAAACAATCCAGAAAAAGAACAAGCGAAGAATTCTTGATGTCATCCTGTACTTTCAATTAGTTTAGTTTAGTTTGCAATGGGCTGTTTTCTGCAACTCCACGTCTAAGCACGTATTTTGCATGTAAAAATGTAATGTTTACAAGAGTAATAACGACTTATGTTTTAGGGGACTGAAATACAGTTCTATGCTGCAACTACATTGCATACTAAGATCCTGCGTTGTTGGAATGAGGTTCCAGCAGAAAGATATGATGAGTTAAAACAGAAAATACTCCATGCTGTCACTTCATATTCCAAAGGTCCTAAAATTGTAACCAACAGATTGTGTATAAGTGTAAGTAGTTTATTATAATATTATAGTATAATTATTATAAAATATATTTTTAAATTTAGACATGGAAACCTCTTTCAAAATTAAGTTAGTAGGATTCTTATTTTTTACTTTAATTTTTTAATATACAATTTATGTATTAAATTTTTATATTTTATTATAAATTATTCTTTTTTTAGTTAGCAGCAGTGATTTTGCAACTGGGAGCATCAGACTTAGTCTCAACTTTAAGGCCCTTGTCAAATGCTGAAAATACATCTTTACTGCTTGAAGTATTGACTGTGATACCTGAAGAAGTAAATAACTTTAACTATTACATTTAGTTTTTAAATAAATAAAAATTTACTTAATGTACTCAATCATCTTGTAACATCATCATCATTCATCATCATCATTACAGCCTTTTACAAGTCCACTGCTGAACATAGGCCTCCCCCAAGGAATGCCACAAAGCACGGTCCTGAGCCACCTGCATCCATTGACTTCCTGCATGTCTTACCAGGTTGTTACTCCATCTAGTGGGGGGTCGCCCTACACTTCGCCTACCGGTACGAGGCTGCCACTCGAGAACCTTTCTTCCCCATCGGCATCTTGTAACATTAGTAACCTAAATTTTCAAATGGTTTTATTATCTTATTTCTAACTATCAAAGCTTTTCCTTATTTAGAGATAAAATATCTTTGAGTTATTCACTTTTATTGTTATTATTTTATAATTTCAGTACAACAGTATGACAATGGGGTCTTCATTACGTTCTAAGAACAGAAATGCATTGCTCCAGGCTTGTCCAGCAGTATTGGATGATATGCATCATTATCTACAAACTGCATATAGGTATATTTTTCTTTTGTCAATATTTTTTTATATAGAATAAGGGTGACAAATAAGCACACAGTCCACCTGATGGCAAGGGATGCTGTGGCCCATAGACATTTACATTTATCGTCAATTAAGAATCAAAATGCAGATGCGTTGTCACCTCACTGAGGACTGAGATGGATTGTCTCGTTTCCAGTAAAAAGGGTCTCCAATTCTCTATGCTCACCATACAAAACAGAGCAGCATTAAGCTGCAATTTAATGTTGGTATTCTATGAGAGTGTGCTCCTACTCTGGTTGAGCCGACCCATCCGTGCAGCAACCACAATATAGCTGCAGCATGCTGAGCCATGGCTCTACCACATAAAAAAATGTCAATCCTATCAAAAGTCCACTGTATTTTCCCTGTTGCTACACTTCACTTGTGGGTTGGCAACTGCAGTTTTTTAATTATTTTGAACTCTAAAATGCAGATGATGCTGCCATCTGATGTTTCAGTTTCCCTCTGTTGCCATATTTAAGATTTGCTGTAAAATTTCATGTGTTATTCTAAAATATAGAATGCCTGTGACTGTTTCTTTGACACTGCCACTATAGTGATAATATTTTTAATTTCCTCATAGAAAGTTATTGAAACAATATTTCACTCTTGATACATTTTCAAAAAATTCAAGTTTACTAATTTTGTCTATGTAGTATCATGAAATAGTATGATTTTTTGAACTCTTAGCTGTCTTTAGGTAACCACATTTTTATAACAATTCCAAATAAATTTCTATGATCTATGTGAAACACTTAGAGATAAACCTTTGCGATACAAAGACAGTGATACATGGACAAGTTAATTTTATAATGTTCTGTTTTGCTGAATTTGGCATGGAACTCTGAAAAAAATTTAAAGATTGAAACATTGAGGTAGATAGGTAATTTACTCAGGCAACTTACTAAGCTGATATTGTAAAGAAAAAAGTGTCCTTGGCTACAAATTGTTTAGCAGCGTCTGAATAATTTATTGATCTCATAATAGACTGAATGATGAAAAAGCAGCAGCTATTGTTTAAATAGTTAATTAGTTTTAATTAATTCAATATTTTTCAAATTAATTTATAATTTCAATAAACGAATATAATAATGATTGCTTCTGTTTATAAAATCTGAGGGAGTTATTATAACATAATTTTACTTAAATCCACTTAAATGATTCAAGACAAAATATTATAATATATTGTATGTCTTTTTAACTAATGTATAAGTACAAAATGTAAATAACATAAGCAATAATCGCAACAAACATTGTTTTTTCTAGTGATTACAGTAAGGGGCCACCTTCTGAGGAAACTGTTCTTTCTTGGCTGAGTGCAGCAACATGTGCAGGGAGCTGGCTGACATTGGCTTTTGATGATACTGTTGAATATACTCCTACTAGTGTACCGGATTACGCTCCGTTATGTCGAGCTTTGCAGACTGTTGTTCATGTTCTTTACACGTAAGTGAAATGGAATAATTTCTTGGAGCTAGAATTTACATTTAAAAATCCTAAAATATAACCCTAATTTTATGATAGGCACTATCTACTGAGTACAATCAGGAGTCAAGATGGGAGCATTATAAAAGGAGAAGAATGTGTGTTAAAGAGATGGAAAGAGTATTTTGAAAGCTTGTTTGAAAGAGAGGAAGTGCAGGTACAGCATCCGGCACCTTCCATGGAAACTAATATAAATGTTGATAAAAGTGAGATAAGCATGGATGAAATAGTGAAAGCGTTGAAAAGTATGAGATTAGGTAAGGCTGCAGGGTATGACAGGATTACTGTCGAGATGCTGAGGGCTGGACAGGGCATAGTGGCTAGTAAGCTGTACCTAGGGTTACCATATCTCAGGATTTATCCTGAGATTTCAGGATTTTTGGACTCTTCTCAGGATTGCGGCTGGATTTTGCAAATCTCATGAAATCTCAGGATTTTTAGAACTTTCAGTACACTACAGCTTTTTTTTAAAGATCTTTTTAATAAAAAGTTAAACAAACTAATAGTAATCTTCCTTTGGTAATGATTGCACAATTAAAATGAAAACTTATTTATCCAAGTAGGTACTTAAACAGTTTTATCATACTTAATATGTGAAGGTACCTTTTTAAGTAAGGTTTTTTCTGTAAGTATTGATTTATTATATGTTAAACTCTTCAACTTATACTTGAACTGAAGACACCGTTAGTCGGTTTCTTTCATTCGACCATTGAGCCAAGTATTACTTGTGTCTTCGGCCGAGGCCCGCTTTTGTTAGAAAGGGAATGAAGATGAATGTAAGGAAGACGAAAGTTATGGCGTTTAAAAGAGATGAGGCAGTGACAGACTGCAATATCATGATTGGAGATGAACAAATTGAACAGGTGAAGGAGTTTGTGTATCTGGTTTCAAAGTTTACAAGAGATGGGAAAGTATGAGAGTGATATCGAAAGAAGAGTGAATGCAGGAAACATGGTGAATGGAGCTTTGCACTCCTTCATGAGCAGATAGAAGGTGTCTAACAAGGCTCGTTTGGCTGTGCATGAGGGGGTGTTGGTTCCGTAACTACTCATGTACGGAAGTGAAAGTTGGGTATGGCAGAAGAACCATGAAAGCAGAATAAATGCAGTTGAGATTAGAGCGTTAAGAAGTATGATAGGAGTTAAACTGAGTGACAGGAAAAGAAATAGTGAGATAAGGAAACATTGTGTTCTGAAAGAAGATGTACTGACAAAAATTGAGAAAGTTATGCTGAGATTGTTTGGCCATGTCGAGAGAATGAATGAAGACCGATTGACGAAAAAGTGTATAAGGCGAGTGTGAATGAAAGTGTTGGAAGGGGTAGACCTAGGCGGACGTTTCTAGACCAAATCAGGGACGTCTTGAAAAAAGGCCAGGTCAAGAGTACCCTAAACCGTAGAGCATTTATGAAGGGAATAATGAAAGTGAACGAAGCGAAACAGGTATGTAAGGATTGTAGCAAGTGGAAAGAAGTGGTCTCTGCATACCCCTACGGGAAAGAGGCGTGATTATATGTATTTATGTATGTACTATCAAAAATCCTACCATATTATCTAAACCAGTGTTTTTCAACGTTTTTGCATTCACAATCCCTTTACAAGTAAATTGATTGGCGATTGTTTTTACAAAATAAGGTGTATGAGTCTTCGTCCCTTGCCATAAGAAGATTGTCGAATAAATTGCAACAGACCAATCGTTGGTGGTAAGGTCCCACATTCCTTGCGTGATATGGAGCTTGCATAATTTGGAAATAAAACTATTCAGTTACTTATAGCCTTGCGTCGACTACAGCAGAAATGCGTCGAATCGAAGCGAGTCACATTTATTCCTAGCGCGATCTCTGAAGAATCGAATCGAATTGTTCATTCATCGCAAATTCTTCATCAAAATAGGTCGTTTCTGCGTCATGGACAGCTCGGATGAAGAAATGTTTTTATTTCATCGTGATAATATGGATCTTCATGATTAAACAATTCTGGATATTGTTGGACCAGTGATATCAATAGTTATCTTTATTATATTACTCGCTGCCCTACTGCGTGTTGACAAACTCAATTCGTACTCTATGTGGTAAATCAAATTTTAAAAGAGCTATTAACAATTTTGTTTTGGCGAGGGTCAAACTTAATTTTTTGCTTACTGTGCAGGCACTGATTTATAAGTTCTTTTACGTTTTATATAATGTATCAATCGCGTCAATTAATCTCTTTTATTTTTAGAATTGATGTTAGCAGCGCCATCTCTCTTTAAATATATACATATAATAAAAATGATGATAACAACATGTTGTGTCTCTTTCTGTACATTGTATATATATTATTTTTGGGGCTAAAATCATTAATCATAGGGAACTGAAAATAATTAAATAAGTACATTTTTATAATTTTTAGAACTATCTGTCTGTCTGTTTGTCTGTTTTTAAATGAACGCATCACGTCTAAAGTAAACAGTGGTAGAGTCGTGCAGCAGATTTTGCTGTCCCACGGATGGGCCGGCTCGAACCGGGGTGGTACCACGACCTCACAGAAAACCAGCGTGAAGTAGAGGTTTACCTCTGCGTTTCGTTTGGTGAGTGCAGGTGGCCGGAGGCCCTTTTTACTGGACATGAGGCATTCCATCTTAGTTCTCACGGGTGACAACGCATCTACATTTTGATTTGTAATAGAGGATAGATGTAGATGTCTATGGGCCGCAGCAACCACTTACCATCTGGTGGACTGTGTGCTCGTTTGTCACTCTTATCATATATAAAAAAAACATCTTTTTTTTTTAAAGAAATCGTTAAGAAAATCATAAAGCGTATCTTCGAGTTACATTTAATCTTTGTTTTATGTATTAAAATTGGTTAATTCTATCGAAAGTAATGATTATTATTTTGAAATGTAGGTTCGAATTTGTTCAATGGCGCCATAAAATCTCAGAAATAGTAGTAAAAAGATTTGTGTGTAAAAAAAAAACGTTCCACAATAATTAATATATTTATACTTAAAACACAAAAAGAGATTTAAAAAAGGATGTTTTCTCACACAAAGGACGTAATAGATGGAGTTGTACAAATTACAACCTTTTCTGAATTGCTGTGTTGAGATTTTTCGCCGATGAATCGTATTGAGACTTACTGAAGAAATTTGTATCTATCGAAGCCATACAACGGAATCCGACCAAAAATAACAAAATTGCAACGAAATGTCGTGATAATGTACGAGGGTGGATTGAAAAGTACTCGGCCTAACACAGATCCATTCAATTCTAAAAATCAAATCTACCCACATTATTTAGTTCAGTTCAGACTAGTTCATTGTGTGAAGTTCGAAACGTGTGCGATAATTAGTTGTGATTTTATAAATTTATTAACAAAGTCATCGGACATAATTTCCGCGAATGGAGCAAATCGAGCAGCGTGCTGTCATTAAGTACCTCCATAAGAAGGGGCTATCATCAAAAGCCATCCATGATGACATGGTCAGTACATTAGGCGATTGTGCTCTGTCATATTCATCCGTCAAAAAATGGATAGCAGAATTTAAGCGTGGTAGAGAGAGTGTGAAAGATGAACCCCGCTCTGGAAGGCCTTCGACGTCAACTACTGACGAAAATATTAAAAAAGTACTTGATTTAATAATGGGAGACCGCAGATTAAAAATTAGAGAGATAGCCGAGATTATAGGTATCTCTTATGAACGAACTCAAAACATCATTGTCAACGAGTTGGGTTTCCACAAGGTGTCTGCGAGGTGGGTTCCGCGACTGTTTTCAGTTGAACAAAAAAGGACGCGATTGACTATTTCACGCGACTGTTTGGAGTTATTTGAAGCCGATGCAGATGATTTTTTGAATCGTTTTGTTACTATAGACGAAACATGGGTTCATTACTGTACACCGGAAACAAAACAACAATCAAAACAGTGGAGAAGACCTGGTTCACCACCCCCTAAAAAGGCTAAGTCGATTTTGTCGGCAAATAAGGTGATGGCTTCAGTATTCTGGGACTCGAAAGGTGTGATTGTGATTGATTATCTTGAAAGGGGTCAGACTATAAACTCTGATTACTACTGCACCTTACTACGTCGTTTACTAGAGGAAATAAAAGAAAAACGTCGAGGAATGCTCAGAAGAAAAGTCCTGTTTCATCAAGATAACGCCCGTGTTCACACGTCAGTACAGTCAATGGCTGAAATTCACAACTGTGGCTTTGAACTGTTACCGCATCCGCCGTATTCACCTGATCTGGCACCATCAGACTTCTTTCTGTTCCCTTACCTAAAAAAGCACTTGGGAGGTCAAAGATTTTCGACAAACGACGAGGTCAAAGCAGCTGTAGACGCATATTTTGACTCTAAGGAAGAATCATTTTTTTTCAACGGTCTAAATGCTTGGAAGGGGAGGTGGCAAAAGTGTATTGAACTTGATGGTGATTTTGTAGAAAAATAAAAATATAACTGATTTAGTATGTGTTTATTTTCTTGGTTAGGCCGAGTACTTTTCAATCCACCCTCGTATTTATAATATACGCAAAATCAGTACTACTATTTTAACGCTTTGGGAACTAGATTTAGCGCTTTTTTGGGAATGTATAGTGCGCATTTCGAAATTTTAGCACCTAGCGCTTAATCCAGCGCTTTTTGGTGTATTTAGCACACATTTCAAAACTGTAGCGACTATCGGGTTATTAACTCTTTTATAGCGGCACTGTTAGTCCACATTACCGATAATAATAATAATGACCTTTATTATTTTTCCCCACAAATAGTACCTACATTGCAGTTTGTCTTTTTCAAACATTTTTTTCCACAAAACAAAGAGCATGGGAGACGAGTCCAAACTAGGATACCCTGTGCTATGGATCTCCCGGCTTCCCCTTTAGGATGATCAACATGATTTTTTTTACCGACGACTATAAGCGGGAAAATCCCCATTATTAAAGTTTTCGTTCATGGTTGTGGCAACGCATTTATTTTGTTTTATTCAGTTTCAGTCAGTTGTTTAGAGCACAGCTAAGTTAAAAGTTATAACACAAAGAAACTGTGTAGCAACCGCAATCAGATGCTGACATGTGAAACTAAGTTGCGAAATACATTGTACTTTAAAACAATAAATGACATTTTTATTGTTCGTACAGTACTAACTACTGTTGACAGCAATTGCCATAATTATAAGTCGATGTCCTGCGAAGTATTGATACATCAAAAAAATATTGCCAGAAAAAAACTTAATGTTGTTTTCTTTATTATGATTATATTTTCTTGAATTATAAATTATAATAAAAACACAAACTTTGTAGTTAATTTAGCGCGAAAACTAGGGCTTTTTTAAAGCGCTGTTTTCATGAAATCTTTTTGTGTTGTCCTAGCGCTGAATGAGTTTTTTTTATCTGGCAGCACTGCCCAAAACCCTCTATTAAGAAGTAACTTTCCTTTCAGTTTTAAGCGCGTTCAGTTCCCATTTACAGTCAGCGTGTGTTATGCGATGACCGTAAATAAAGCGCAAGGTCAAAATTTACGCGTTGTAGGAGTGCACCTCAGTACTGACTGTTTTGCACATGGCCAACTCTATGTTGCTTTTTCCCGCGTTAGTAGCCCCCGTAACCTTTTTGTGTACACCCCGGATAAGCCTACTTCTAACGTCGTTTACACAGAAGCTCTATCATAAACGACTTAGAACTTTGATGATAATGTTTTATTTTGTTACCACTTATTGATACTATAATGGATGAACAGTGGACTGTATATTTATTTCTGACTGATTACTTAACGACTGATCTGAGGTTAGCTATACTAGGGGACTGCTTGAAGAAAAGATGGTACTTTTTAATATACTGTATTAACTATTTACAATGATTCGGCACTGACTAACTTCTAACGTCTTGAATTGGAGTCTTGAGTCTTCTTCAGGTTTCTTCTTAAGTGCCGCTCCGAAGTGAAATGAACAGCTCACAGACCGAGACGCCCTTCTTATATCTCGCAAGAAGGTGCCTCAGTCTGTGAGTAGTGCCGTGCGACGACAAATGAAGCCACACGCGCGCTGATTGGTCGCCGACATCACTGGGTCGGCGCCGGTGTGCGGGGTGCGCAGGGGGTAGCGGGGTACGAAGGGGCGACGGGGCGGCGGGTCTCTAGCTGTCCTCAACATCCTCCCCCCGGCGTAGCTCGCGAGCCTCATCTTCTTTCGGGAGGACGGCGATCTTCCTGACCGGCCGCCGCAGCAATCCGCCCCTGGTCCGCACCTCCACGTTGCGCACCACGCCGTCTGGTCCGGGAAAGGTCCGCGTTATAATTCCACGCGGCCACACGTTCCTTGGCAGGCTACCGTCTGCCACCACGACGAGGTCCCCTTCATGTAGCTGTCGCTGTTGCACATCCCGTGAGTCCCCGCGCGCAACCAGCGTCGGCAGGTACTCCTTCATCCAGCGCTTCCAGTACTCGTCGGCAAGTCCTTGCGCCGCTCTCCACGCCCGACGATCACTAGGCGTGCACGGCGCGGTTACTGGAAGGCTCGATGGTCCCAGCAGCAGGAAGTGGTTGGGTGTCAGCGCCTCTTCCTCGTCGATGTCGACCGGTACGTGTGTCAACGGTTGAGAGTTCACTGTGTTCTCGGCTTCGGTGAGGAGCGTCACCAACGTCTCCTCCCGCGGGCTCTTCTGGTGTAGAGTGGCTTCGAGCGCGGTCTTCACTGAGCGCACGAGACGCTCCCATGCGCCTCCCTGGTTCGGCGCGCCCGGCGCGATGAACTTCCAGTCTGTCCGCCGAGTCAACGCGTAGTCCTTCAGCAGGGGTGCCCACTCCTCCATTGCCCGTCGTAGTTCGGTGTCCGCCCCATGGAAATTCGTTCCGTTGTCAGAGTAGATGACCCGTGGCCACCCACGCCTAGCCGCCATGCGCCGCAATGCCGATATCGCCGAGTCCGTCGTTAGGGAATAAACTATCTCTAGATGTACCGCGCGCGTCGTCAAACAAGTGAATAACGCTATCGACCGTTTTTCATGCCTACGTCCTATTGTTACCGTTATAGGCCCGAAATAGTCGATTCCGGTGTAGGTGAATGGTCGCGCGAATGCCCCTAACCGTTCGGGTGGTAGATCTCCGACAACCGCTGGCCGTGGTGTCGCCTTGCGTACCCTGCACTGCAGACATCTCCGCTCCACTTCTCTTACGGTCGGTCGTAGTCGAAGTATGTGATATCTCGTGCGTAGGTCGTTCACTACCCGTTCCCTGTTGGCGTGGCTTGTTTCCTTATGCGCCTTCTCCACAAGCAGCTTTACAAACTGGTGGCGTCCGTTCAGGATGGTGGGCCTCTTCATTTGACTGTCCACATCGGCTGCGTCAATCCGTCCTCTAGCTCGCAGTATGCCATCTTCGAATATGGGGTCGAGCTTCCTCAACGCGCTGCCGGTTGCCAAGTTCTTTCCTTTCTGCAGTCGACTGATGTCTTCAGCAAAACTGTCTTGTTGACTTCACTCTATCCACATCCGTTCTGCTTTCTGGATGTGGTCCAATGTTAGTCCGTGCGCCTTTCCTCTCATGGCATCGACGAACTGTAATATGCGAGCGGTGGCCCTGACCAATCTCTCGTAAGAAGAGAACCTCTTGATGTCTGGCAGGTGTGGAGCGTCCCTGGTGTCGCTCTGGTGCGCCACGACTTCCTCCAGCTCGTCATCTTCATCCCCTGCCTTCTCTTCCCGACGTCGAGGCCATCGTCCTCGCCATTTGTCGCTCTATTCCTTGTACGTATAATTAATGCGCGTTGCCTGATCCGCGATGTTGTCTGCGGTCGGTATCCACCTCCATTGCTCGGGTGACGTCTTCTCCGATATCTCCCCTAATCTATGTGCTACGTATGGGGTGTAACGCGCCGTATCGTTCTGAATCCAATGGAGCGCCGTAGTGGAGTCTGTCCAATAAACTACCCTATCGGCTACCACTCTGTGCTCGCCTTGCACGAATTCCGCGAGTCGCGCGCCTATTAGATTCGCCTGTAACTCTAACCGCGGAATGCTTTGCGCCTTTATCGGGGCGACTTTCGCCTTGGCCGTTTCGATCGTAGGCCTGTCCCTACCGTCGCGATGCGTGTACGCCTTATCGTCGCGCGGTGGGTTCCCTATTACTCCCCCCGTGGGAGCGTAGCGTCTCGGCAGTCGTAACATCTTCCTACCCGGACTGGCGAGCGCCTGGACGTCCTCATCTGACCGTCCGCTATCGCTTACGACGTGTAGTACGGTCTCGCCGTCTTCCCTACACGTTGATCGCGGTACGGTTCCCTGGATGGCCCACCCTAGCAACGTACGTGCAGCTACGGGCTGCCTTCGACGTCCTATCCTTAAATTACGGGTGATTATTAAATGCCAGTTGTCGGCGCCTAATAATAATCTCGGTTTGGCGTCCTCGTAGCAAACCGAGCTCGGTAGGTTGCGTAAGTGTTTCAACCGTAAACACTCTTTATTTACCGACTGCGAACCTATCTGTAAATTTGTTACTGTACGCGCATTTATTCTATACATCTCGCTGCGCGATTTTCCACGTATGCCTATGTTAACTAGCCTGCTATCGGCCTCGCGCTGACTATTGCTTACTCCTCTAATATTCAGCGGCTTTACCGGTCCTTCCGCTCCTAACTCGCGCGCTAAGTCGTCGTCGATCAACGAAATGGTCGAGCCTTCTTCAAGCAACGCATACGTATCTATTTCCCTACCGCGTGGTCCACGTAACGTAATGGGACACACTTTCAATAATACGGACGCATTACTACAAACGTTAGACGCGACGAGCACGGTCTCATCCGGTTTTGCCGATGTCTCGGGTGCGCGGGTCTTGCGGGTGTGAAGGAGGGCATGGTGGGGGGCGTTGCAGCCGTCGACGCCGCATTTCTTCGCTCTACATTTAAACCGTCGGTGTTTACTACTTAAACACAGAAAACATACCCCACCTTCCTTTACCCAATTCTACCGGTCGTCCACACCCATTTGCGCTAACTTTCTACACTTAGCGATCACGTGTTCACCCCCGCAACACATACAAGAGGCACTACCGGTGTCCTCCTGTGCGGTGAACGTTTTTACGTCGCGAGCCCTATTCTCTACGCGGCGTGTCACTATCCTTTTCGACGACGGCGCCTCTCGTCTTACGGGCGATTCCTTAGTCGGCTCTACGGACGTATAGGCATGACTCAACGCACGATCAGCCTCTCTCATCATGAACCTGGACAGTGTAACGATGTCCGGTTCGTCTGCACTTCCGTAGTGCTCCGCATAATCACACCAACGCGACCGTAAGTGAGGGCTTAACTTACTCGTTACTTCCCTAGTAAGCATTGGATTTTGCAGATATCCCTTGCCGTCGACGTTTTGCAAAATGCACACGATATTTTGCAACTTTATTGCGAACGCATTTAATTCCTGTGCGGTTTGACCCGGGCGCGGAAGGCGTTTCAATTCTTCTAACGCTCGATCGATAATTACTTCCGGGCGGCCGAAACACTGCTCTAATGTTCGCATAATATCTGCTGGATCCTTTGCGGTAAACAGCAGTGCCGATACTACTTCCCTAGCTTCACCGCGTAGACAGTTTCTTAACATTGCCATATTTTCCGTATCTGTGAATCCATATAGACGCGTGGATTCTTTCATCGCGGCTTTGAACGCTAACCATTCCGCGGCCGAACCGTTAAAAATAGGCAAGTCCTGCGTCTGCTTCGCGGCAGCGGGCCTAACTCTGACCATATTCTCCAGAGCTTCCGCTAGTCGCTCTATACCCCTATCTTTCCCTCGCGGAGTAAGCGACCTATCTCTATCCCTATCTCTCTCTAGCCTACGCTGTGGCGCTGGCGTCCTATGTACACCTACATCCCTATATGGCGACGATAATCTACGATCCGTGCGGCGATGTGGCGATGGCGATCTACGTACACCTACATCACTATGCGGCGACGGTGATCTACGATCCGCGTGGCGATGTGGCGATCTATGTGTAGGCGATAGAGTGCGGCGTTGGACGCGCGACGGCGACGTAACCCGTACACGACGATCCACCTGGTTCATTTCTACGGCGACTCCATCTCCCCTCTGTACCGAATCTATGCGGCGCGGTTGAACGTTATTCGCTTCCGTCCTCCCCTGGGCATCTTCACTGTGGTCGTAACCGGTTACCCTGCTCGGTAGGGTCTGCTCTAACTCGATGCGGGGCGCGGGCTGAGAGGGGCGGGAAGGCGACTCCCCCCGCACAGTCTCTACGTTCTCTAACCACCTATCAACGCGTACCCTATTTTCAACTAACTCGTCTTCGTTGACACTTTCCCTATCTGTTTCTTCTTGCAGTTGCGCGACGTCCCTAGCGTACTTCTTCCTAATAAGATCTTCTTCCAACTGCAATTGCTTCCTCCTAATTGCAGCTAGTTCCTCCGCGGCGTTATACTCAATTTGCTTTAATTTAGCTATCGCACTAGCCGTCGACCGGGCTGAACGAACGGAGCGAACCGACGGGGCGCGGGGTGCGGGCCTATGTACGTCTGTTACAGGCGCGACGGTACGTACTATCGAACTAATCTCTGTAGACGGAAGATCTTCAATAATCGCGGCGAGTGTCTCTGTACGCGGCGCGGAAATGCTAACCTCTCCCAAACGATCGGTCGTGGACACGGACATAGCGGGGCGCGGCGGCGGGGGCGCGGGCGCGGGCGTAGATGCGGGCGCGGGCGGGGCCTGGAGCGCGGGCGCGGCGGAGGGCGCTTGTGCCATCGCGAGATAATCGGACGGGGACGCGGGTGCTTCTTCGAATATGCGCATTCCTACCGGCGTGTCATCATCGTTCCGTGTCTTCTGGCTTCGTGTCTTCCTCATGGTCCCACGTTGCGACTTCCGGTCGTCTTCAAAAAGACGTACGTACAGTCTTTAAAAAGACACACGTATGGATGTCGTTCCCGCCACAAGGGCGTTACCAGATGGTCACAGTTTGGCACCGTTAGGGAGTGACCACTGGCCGCGTAAACGCGGTTAAAGAAACAAGAAATTGTCTGGAAACAGACAATAGACGTATGTGACGTAATCGTAACAAGAAACAGGGAAGAAATTAGTACCGAAGATCTTCTCTCTTCGTCGACGAACTTCTTTCTTCCTTGAAGATCTTCTATAATGATCTTCTCTCTTCTATAATTATGTTCTTTCTTCTATAATTATGTTCTTTCTTCTATAATTGGCTTCTTTCTTGTTTTTTCTTACTTCTTGCTTCTTTCTTCTGGCTTGAATCCGGCGGCGATGGACCAAGAATATAATGGATGAACAGTGGACTGTATATTTATTTCTGACTGATTACTTAACGACTGATCTGAGGTTAGCTATACTAGGGGACTGCTTGAAGAAAAGATGGTACTTTTTAATATACTGTATTAACTATTTACAATGATTCGGCACTGACTAACTATGTCTAACACTATGTACAGAGGGAGGTCTTGAATTGGAGTCTTGAGTCTTCTTCAGGTTTCTTCTTAAGTGCCGCTCCGAAGTGAAATGAACAGCTCACAGACCGAGACGCCCTTCTTATATCTCGCAAGAAGGTGCCTCAGTCTGTGAGTAGTGCCGTGCGACGACGAATGAAGCCACACGCGCGCTGATTGGTCGCCGACATCACTGGGTCGGCGCCGGTGTGCGGGGTGCGCGGGGGGTAGTGGGGTACGAAGGGGTGACGGGGCGGCGGGTCTCTAGCTGTCCTCAACAGATACTGTAGTGATTTAAATCGTTTAATATTCTCTTACCTAAACGACAAATTCTTTATGTAAAACCTATATACGCGAGCTATGCCGCGGGCACAGCTAGTATTATAATAAACTTTTTGTACAATTTTCTTTTAATGAAAGTTTTAAAAGGAAAGTTGTTGTCGGCAGTTGGAACGAGGCGGTGAGCGACGCCGCGCTGGAGACGTGCGAGGCGGCGCTGGGCGCGGTGCGCGCGGCGGGCGGCGGCGCGGGCGCGCTGCGCCGGCCGGCCGCCGCGCACCAGCTGCTCGCCGACCTGGCCGACCTCACTGCGCGCCTGCTGGCCAGGGACAACGTGCCCAACTCTATCAACGAGGTCGGTGCTGCCTCGCTCACCAGAAACGCCCACATTTTTTTTATACCGAGTGACGACGTTATCACGTTAAATGAAAAGAAACGCCCTACGCGTGCCTTATTACTTATGTATGGGCAAGTGTAGGTATTATAGTTACGTATGTCGATGTCGCGTGAGCGCCGTTGCTGCTTTCACAGGTCACTTTAGGTAAGTAAACTAATATTATCAAGGATGATTTATGTCGTGTAATTTTTTAACGCTATTTATTTTGTTTGAAAGATGCATTTTTTATTTTTTTTACTGTTTATTTTATTATTTTAACAGACATATATCAACTTGTATTAACTGCTGTGCTATTAAACGTGGTAACCTAAGCGCCACTCAGTATAAGAGGGTGAAAATGAGCATGCGGCTCACATGGTCGTAAGCGACTCCCGCCGCCCATGAACAACTGCAACACCAGAGGAATCACCTTAAAATTATACTATAAATTTACGTACTTCTTTTTTCAATTAGGTTTCTTAAGGATGCTTTAAATAATTATATCTTATTTTTATTTTGCCGTTTATAATCAATTATGAAAAATATGTAATTGTTTTAAGGGGTTATCCCACACCTATAGGCAATTGATAACTTTCCCAGCGGACGCCATTTAGCGCGACGCAAGATATATTTATTCACGATGCGGTGTAAACCATAGGTACTCTATGCAGTAATACTCTGTGCTCCGTTCGGCAAATACACGCCACAGTATAAATATTTGCAGTAGAACAACTGAATTGAATCTATATTTCGTATTTTATTATTTATTAGTTTACTTTTATTATTGCATAAAATGTACATATAATATGGAACAGCTTATGAAAGTTTTAACAATCAACTAATTTTATTAACGGAACAAAGGTAGGTTGTTCCGTTACCGTTTCAAGCTTTTAAAATCCACTGCTGAACATAGGCCTCCTCCCATAGATTGCCTAATAGGGGCGATATTTACCATAGTTGCCACACACACACAGTTGGCAAGCGGGTTGGCAACCGCAGGTTTTTCATTTTTAGTCGTTATTAGGAAGGCGCTGCTGCCCATCTCCTGACTTTATTCTCTGTGTCGCCTCTTACGACACCCATGGGATAATATAGGGTAACGGTTATTCTTACACCGTCACTACATGGCCCGGTAGTTTGTTCACAAAAATGTATTTGTAAATTTACAACACACACAATGTAATATAATAAAATAAAAAAATTAAACTATTCAGAATAAAGGTTAAACATTTGAACATAATAAAATAACATTTGGCAAATTAAAATAAATAAAAACTATGGTTCCTTGAGGAAAACAAATCAAAATTCCACAAAGTCAAGTGGACTAGTGCTGAGGCGCGGTTGAGAATCATTACTCGATTATTACTGCAAGAGTGATGAAAGCTTCACATTTTCCATATTACTATATTAATTAACTATTTTCTAAAGATGTCTAATCGACATACCACGTGAATGCCTAAGGCTTACTATTTCTGGCAACTAAACTTTCTAAATAAAATTGTACTATTATTCGTTTCATTTTAGTCTTCCAATAATTGTCATCTTTTCAAATGCGTTCAATACGTATAGGTTCATTTTCATTCGCCCGAATTCTAAACGAGACATATTTGCTGTTCGGTCTCGTGTAGTTGCCCCTGTACGTGGTAGAAAACATCACTTCTTTTATTAATTGTTATGGTGTTAGATTTTTACCATATTTCAATAATTTTATTTTATTTGCCTCAATTGTATTCATTAGGCCTTTTTTGGATTCTGTAATATGACACTTCACCTCTACTAGCATGACTTCACCAATTAGTCCGTCATTCATAGCTCCCATTAAAGGATAGGTTTTATCAATGAACAATCCGCAAGGCTTTATACCTAAGGTGCTTTTGCTGCTGTATCTGCTGCAGGGCCTGCTCATACCATGGGCAATTGACACCATTTGAGATAGATTTTTTATCTGTTGGAGAATACGGTGGGTGCTGCATCAACTGTAACCAAGCATTATCATGATAAAAAAGCACTCCAGCACGAAATTTTGGATGTCCTTTATTCTTTAGTTCTTCGCATAGTTTTTTAATTAATGATGCTTAGTAATCCCCGGTTATTGTCTCTCCTTTACTTAAGTAGTTGATCATTATTATACCGCCCGCATCACAGAAGACAGAGGCCATTAGTTTTCCATCGGACGCAGACACCTTGAATATCTTAACTGGCGAGGAAGATGGTCTTTTCCACACCTTGCTTTGGTTTTTCGTCTCCGGATCAAAATGATGTACCCACGTTTCATCTACGGTTACGAAACGAGAGCTAAAAGAATCTGGATATTCTTCTATTATTCCCTGACGGGGTAGCCAGAGAGAACAGATCGCCAAGTGTCACGATCCTTACATACCTCTTTCGCTTCTTTCAGATTCATTATCTTCTTCATACATGCACGTCTAGGTATCCGAGTACTCTTGACCCTCCCCTCTTCGAGCAGTTTGCTCACATGGTCTTCGAAAGTTAGTCTCGGTCTACCTCGACATCTTTTAATATTAACTTTCGCGCTATATATTTTCTTCACCATTCGGTCTTCACTCATTCGCTCAACGTGCCCAAACCATCGAAGCACGTCCTTATCAATTTTTTTGATAAGGTCATCTTTCAAACCTGCCATATTGCGAATCTCTTCGTTTCGCTTTCGGTCGGCCATGGTAACGCCGCACATTTTACGAAGAGATCGCATCTCCACTACATTCAACTTGCTTTTATGCTTCTTCTGGCATACCCAGGTTTCGCTGCCATATAACAAAGTCGGTACCAACACTGCGTTATGTATTGCAAGGCGTGCTCTCTTCACTACGCCTTGCCTTTTGACTAACGCAGTCAGGGCACCATTGACTTTGTTCCCGGCAGCGACACGTCTGTCCACATCTAAATCACATCTTCCGTCCCGGCTAAAAGCACTCCCCAAGTATACAATTTCATTTACCTGTTCTAGACATTCCTGATTTACCCATATTTCACACTTCGTTTTCTCTTCGTCCCTTTCAAATACCAGAACCTTAGTTTTATTAGCACTCAAACGGAGACCTTTAATTTCACATTCCTCTTTCATACACGTGACTAGTGCCTGCAGTTCTGCCTCTGATGGTGCAATAACAACTACATCATCAGCATACAGCAGACAATTTACTTTTATGTCACCCAATTTCACACCCAAACAGCTATCTTTCAGCTTCTGTAAACAGCTGTCGAGATACAGTACGAACAGCCAGGAAGACATGACACAACCCTGTTTTACGCCCGTTTGGACGCTAAACATGGGTGACAGGTCATGCCCTACCCGCACACAGGCTTTACAGTCACAGTAAAGTGACTGCACAGCCCTTAGCAATCGACCATCCACACCGTACCCCGGCAACAGTTCCCACATTTTCTTCCTTACAACCTTATCAAATGCTTTCTCAAGATCCACAAAAGCACAGAAAATCTTCTGGTTAGCAGCCAGTAGCTTTTCCGTGATCATGCGTAGAGAAAACATTTGATCCGTGCATCCTCTTCCAGGTCTAAATCCGCATTGTGCCTCCCATAGAAATGTTACTAAATTTAGTTTTGATATGTCAGCTTTTGCTTTCTTTTAACATTCGGGCGTCTGTTAACTTTCGAGGAACCCAGCGCGCGGTTACCTTTTTAAATTTTAAGGTATGAGTTAAAACCCTTTTCTCAAACTTCAGAATTCAGAATCGGAGCTTTAGAATCTCAGCTAAATAACGCATTGTCACACGTTGATTTACCATAACAATTTCTTCGATTTTTAACGTTTTATTGCAAAGCGGCCGTAGTTGGTGCCCGGAGCGAGTATCGTTATTGCTGGTGGTTCTGCCACGTTTAAATTCAGCGCACCAGTTCAAATTTCTCCATATTGTATACGAATCAAGTTCCCGTCAAGTGTGAATTTTGCAAAAAAAATAGGGTATAGTTTTTAATTTAGTTATTTCTGGCCTTCGCTACTAACGAATTTAAGATTTTAAAAAATAGAACGCATTTCTAAACTCATTAATAAGTATCCTATTCCGAAAACTGATCAACCTAGTAAATTATACATAATATAGTTCTCGGCCATGAAGTTCACATCATATCGAGACTTCGAAAATGACTATCAACCATAATGGATAGTTTGGATTCAATACTAGAGCATCTAGTGTTAGAAAGGAATATTCAGGTACATCGGCTTCAAAGTTTTGTTGAATTTGTTCCATACCTCTGAAAAAGAAATCACAAAGTCAAGCTGACATTTTACACCTCTCAACTGACGAAATAATACTCGTAGATATTAGTCAACAAAGTCTGTATGTGTATCACTTGCGCAGTGACGTAGTGTGCCTTCGATGGGCCCTGTATCAAAATTTGTTGGGGGGCCCCCAATGAAGAGTAAAGATTTCATAAAAGGAACAAAAACGCTTGCATTGAATTCAAATTATTATATATTGATTTTAAGTTATTCATCATCATCATTACAGCCCTTCATAAGTCCACTGCTGAACATAGGCCTCCCCCAAGGAATGCCACAAAGCACGGTCCTGAGCCACCTGCATCCATCGACTTCCTGCATATCTTACCCGGTCGTCACTATTGCGGATATTCTTATTTCTAAGTTTATCACGCAGAGAAACTCCGAACATAACCCTCTCCATAGCTCGCTGAGTGATCTTGAGCTTCCTCATCCGGCCAGCTGTGAAGTACCACGTCTCAGTACCAAATGTCATCACTGGCAACACGCACTGGTTGTAAAGTTTCGTTTTCAAGTTAGGTATACCTGACTAGAAGATGTGCCGTAATTTCCCGAACGCTGCCCAGCCGAGTCGAATCTCTCGATTGACCTCTCGGTCGAAGTTGGACTTACCTAGTCGGACTATTTGTCCCAGGTAAACATAATCGTCGACAACTTCGAGCTTAGTGCTCCCAACAACCGGCATTTGTGTGACATGGACATTAAACATGATCTTTGTTTTGTCCATGTTCATCTTATGATCTATCCGTTGGGGAACACTATTGAGGTAATTAAGCATAGTGTGTGGCGGCGCTGTCGTCGCGCCACAAGCGAAACATATCGTATCCTAAATCGCGCTAACAAAGTTCCGTAGTTAAAGCAGCATATATAGAATAGCTCCGAACTACCAATCGGAGCGTTGGCCGCTCCCCGGGCAGAACACCTTGCCCGGCGGGAGATCTCCCCTTTTTCTTCCACCCGCCACAAGTGCTTAGGTCCTCCAGCGATTCTGCCACAAGGACTATATCGTCGGCAAATCGAAGGTGAGTGATGTACTCGCCATTGATGTTAATAGCGTATCCTTTCCAGTCCAGAAGCTTGACAACGTCTTCCAATGCAGCGGTGAAGACTTTCGGAGATATAACGTCACCCTGTCTTACACCTCTCTGCAATTGGATAGGTTTCGTACTCTGGTTCTGTACTCGGATAGCCATCGTAGCCCTACTGTACAAGCACTTCAGCACTTCGATATACCGACAGTCAACTTGGCATCGCTGAAGGGACTGCAGCACCGCCCAAATTTCGACGGAATCAAAGGCTTTCTCATAGTCCAGACATAGTGGCAAATTGTACTCCTCGGACTTCTATACAACTTGCGGTAGGGTATGTATGTGGTATATAGTGCTAAAGACTTTTCGGAAACCGGCTTTTTCGGGAGTAATGACTCTCGAAAACAGCACGTAGACGCGGCTCAGAAGGGAACTCGGTCTGTAGTTCTTCAAGAGAGTGTTGTCGCCTTTCTTGAAGAACAAGACCACCGCACTTCTGCTCCACACCTACGGAGTAGTACCACCATGAAGGACGGAATTAAAGAGCTTCGGAAGGACTTCAAGTACCGGTTTTCCACCCGCTTTCAGAAGCTCGGTCTTCAGCTTTGACAGTTGGCTCTTTCTGGCAGACAGATCTCTGGCAAAGACTTTGGAGCCTTGGTTCCGCTCGATCGCTTCTTCAATACAAGCTGTATTGAAGTTGCGTAAGGCCCGCCGCATGCATTTGGAGATCTGTCTGTTCAGTTGCCTGTATGCTGTCAAATCTGTTGAAGAGTGTAGCTTCATCTCCCGTCTAACAGCCATGAGATTAAGAGTGTGATCGGAGAGTTTTTGTGTTCTTCTGCGGCGGGTCTTGCAAAACTTAGCTCCGACCGCATGGACAGTTTCCACGAGCTTGTCATTCATATCTTCCATTGCATTGTAATCTTTTAGGCACTGAAAACGGTTTCGTAGCTCGAGCTGAAAGGTTTCGGGACTTTGGATTAGAGCACGAGGGGGATGGAGCGTTGACTTCATTAGACGTGACCTCTCCAACTTAACGTTTAGTTTCAGTGTGCCTCTCACCATTCGGTGATCGCTGCTGGTTTTAACCCTCGCGATCACTGAGACATCACTGAACAGTTGTCGTCTGGTCGTCATAATGAAGTCAATCTCATTTTTTGTCGAACCGTCGGGGCTCGAGCAGGTCCACTTCCTGTGGGGCCGCTTCTGGAAAAAAGAATTCATCATAAAGAGTCCCTCTTTCTCCATGAATTCGGCCAGCTGCTGGCCCCTTGGGTTCAGGTGCCCTATTCCGAATTTCCCTACTTTCTGCTCACCGTTCTCTCTTGTGCCTAGTTTTGCGTTGAAGTCTCCAATTTAAGTTAAGTTTGGCAACATATATGTTTAAATTGCTGCGTGGAAAAGTGTATAACGAGGCGATATTGCGAATGGCTAAGTTGTGTGTGCCGGACAGGTACGTGTGGCGCCGGAAACGGCCGCCGCTGTTCGCGGTACCGCGCGCACGCACCAACCTTCTAAAGGAGGCCCCACTGACCCGAGTGCTGCACACTCTAAATAAAGTAGCACAGGGTATAGATTTATTCTGCTGTTCCTTGGGTGAATTCACAAAAGTGACATTATATGTATTGTGTTATAATAGTTGATAAGTTGTGTTCTGTCCTTATTAAATTAGATAGTTTTATGTGCCTACACTGTCGTATTAGGAACGCCTGTAAAGACAGAGGTAGAAATAAATAAATAAATAAAATAAAATTAACACCGTTTAGTGGATTTTGGAGGAATGCATGGCTCTAGAGATATCCTCATACATTTCTTCCACCTCCTCATCGGCGTGTGACGAGGTTGATGCGTAAACCTGTATGATCTTCAGCGAATACCGTTTGGTGATTCTGAGTATAAGGTACGCAACCCTCGTCGACACACTCCCAATCTTTACAACGTTGTTAACGAGAGACTTGTGGACGATAAATCCGACACCTCTTTGGGACAGATGTTCGCCCTCCTGGCGATAGAACAAATTGCCGGATTCGAGGATTACCGTGTCCTCCCCCTCTCTTCAGACTTCGGATAATCCTATGACATTCCAGCGCAACTTGTCTATCTCTTCTTCTAGCTCTAGGATCTTCTAGTCAGTCCTCAGGGTGCGTGCGTTAAAAGTTGCCAGGTCGAGTCGTCATAGGTGGCAACAGAACCTCCACCGGAGATTCTTAGCACCCCCTGCCCCGCCGTTACTATGGTCGCCACCTTAGCCAAGTATAGCGGGGCTGCCGGGAACTGGGGGCCGTCTCTTCGTTACTTTTATGGGAGGTATTTTGCCATAGTTGCCACGCTTGGCGAACGGGTTGGCAACCGCAGTTTTTTTATTGTTGTTTTGCTGTTATCAGAAAGATGCTGCTGCTCATCCTCTACCTCAGTTTCCCTCTGTCGTCTTTTACGACACCCACGGGAAGATATTGGGTAGTGAGTATTCTTACCCGCCACTACACGGGTTTTTGAGTTATTAATTACAATTAATACTCCTAGGAACTAAGCTTGCCAAACAATTCAAATCAAATATACACTTTTCGCGCCTTTTGTTCGGTGAACTTAGCTGAAGACGATTCGGCTGCATTCATAGCTGAAGACGATTTCAGTTTTACTAAATGCTTTACTTCTATAGACAATAGTGATAGCCTTTCCTGTCCCATAGAAGTCCTTGGAATTTTTGCTCACACACGTTCGGGGCCCCCGTGGCCCGGGGGCCCCGTATCATTGATACGGCTGATACGGCGGTAGCTACGCCCCTGCACTTGCGTGGATATAAAATCAATTTACATATTATGCTTAATCAATTTCAGTTACTGTTCTTCTGTGCATTTTTTATGTACCAAGGTACTCTTACGAGCTTGGGGTTCGAGACAATTGGTGTCAGAAGTGGGATCAAATATGCCGATTTTACCTAAAGACGACACAGAGGGTATCCGTACCCGAAGTCAACGCCAACAGGAGACGGACCAGAAACGATTTCGTGATGCAACGCCGCAAACATCGGAGGGCCAGCTGCTAACCACTGAAGCAGGCCCGTCAGCAGCTCCTGCATCTGCAGCACCTGACTTAGGTGCTCTGATGATGATGCTGCAGGATCAGGCTCGCCGACAGGAGGAACAGGCTCGCCGGCAGAAAGAACAGGCCCGCCGACGGGAGGAACAGGCTCGCCGACAGGAGGAACAGGCCTGTCGGTTGGAAGAGCAGCTGTAGCGCGGACAGGAGGAACATGTCCGTCGGTTGGAAGAGCAGCTGCAGCGCGGACAAGCAGCTTAAATGCGATAAGGAAGAGCAGATGCTCCTCATGAAGGACCTTCACTCTACCTTCGGGAAAGAGATAAAGGAGGTGAAGGATAGGGTTGCTCAACATGACAACCGCCTGTCGGAAGCTGAAACCCGAATTGACCAAGTGAACAATCGGGTTGACAACTGAACGACCTCAAAATTGGGGATGGAGTTACAGCTCCCGTGGTAGCTACAACACCTTCGCTACGTGGATTCAAAGTGCCGCCGTTCGACGGGACTTCTTCCTGGTCGGCCTACAAAATCTAATTCGAGGCTGTCATGAAAGCGAACGGCTGGAATAAAAGTCAGGCCATGACTGCTCTCACCCTAGGCCTGTGAGACCAGGCCTTAACTGTTCTGGAAGCTCTCGGTAAGGACGTGACTTACGAGCAGCTCCTTGAGGCATTGGAGGCGAGATATGGCGACGCTCACCTGGAACACATCTTTCGTGCACAGCTCAAAGATCGCGTGCAACTCAGTAACGAAAACCTGCAGCAGTGGGCCCTTGAGGTGGAGAAGCTGGTTCGAAAAGCGTACCAGTCTGTACCTGCGCTCATTGTAGGGAACCTGGTGCAGACATTCATCGACGGCATCCGCAGACCTTGAAGTCAGAGCTGCTGTGAGGCTCGGGCACCACGAGACGCTTAAGGACGCGTTGGCCCATGCACTGGAGGTGGAAGCCGTGCGACAGGATCATCGTTCCTATCGCGTCAGGGAGGTTGCAGCAGCTACAGTTCGTGACCGCAGTAAAGGATACAGACCTAGGTGCTACGGCTGTGGAGAGATGGGCCATCTTCGATTCAGCTGCCCTAAGCGAACTGTAGAAAGGGAAAGTGATCGATCTCGAGAGGGTAGTGCGGCTAACACCACCGCCCAGCGCAGCGGAAAATCTCATGACAACGCAGATGCGTTGTCAAAAGACCGTGTCCTGAATATTGCAAGCATTGTACTAGGCAAGAGGGTAAGGAAGTGGTATCTGTGAGGATACTCAGAACAGACCAGCTCAGCAATGAGTGGAAGGACAACCGCTAGTGTAACTAGTGTTGCCATGTACAAGACATTCATAGAGGCGCGCAACAGTACCTTTCTCAGATCGGGGTATTGATGCACTGTAATCAAATAATAAAGTCTGTTTTGTTTGTTTACTTAGACTTACTAAAATAACTTAGACAATCTTTAGCTACAATAACGATCGTACTGTACGCTAATTCCGTTACAAAATATTCATAGAAATACATTTTCGGAAATAATAATAAGTAGTCGTACTGATTTACTTAGAATATGTTACTGTGGTCACCAAATGTTTTTTGTTTTTCAAATTTGATATCTTTTTATGTCATTTTCAAGCGGTGCGTATCTGAAGAAACTTAAGGTTCAACCATAACGACGTTCGGCTGGACACTAAGCGCGAGAGCCGTTTTACTATTTCCATTATTATTTCTTAAAAAACTCTTGATAAATCCCTTTATAATATGATTACCTTTAAGTACATGCAATTTTGATATAGTAGTACCCGTGCTGTAATTGCGATGTAAAACGAAAAGAGTTTTTAAAATCGACACTGTATCGGATTTTTTTCGATCGAGCAAAATACAATGTATTGTGTTTGAACCTTTAATATCACTCAATAAACGACGTATCTATGACATATATATTTTTCTGGACTTTAGCATATTAACTATTATATATTTGACTATTTAAAATTAATTTTACAAGAGCCAATGTATGGATAACCCGCCGTTAACAACTTCTAATAGATACCGGACTGTTAGCACTTCGTACGACACAGGTGACGTTCTAAAAATGCGAACTTAGCCGATTAGCTCCTTCTGAAGCTTTATGTGTAATATTTTACCGAGTACTATAATGTTTTGCTACTATAAAAAAAATTGGCGTAAAATAGATTATTATCTGTATAGGATAGTTAAGTTACTTATTCAAATTTATTCATTCTTATAAGAGTTTTTGCTCTGACTTATTGTAAATAATACTTATTTAAATTACATACTTAAATAGTTTAAATTTTTGTTGAATTTCAGGAACTCCTATCAGCCATCATAACATGCCTCGTATCAGTATCTGACTGCCACTCTCGCGCAATTGTGCAAGGAATGGAAACTGACCCGCCGCTACAGACTGCCCAGCGTATCCTCGAGCTATTATTGGCCGCACAAGAAGCGCCTGGACACTACCCGCTGCACGAGACTCGTTCAAACCTTGTATTTGGCTTCTGGTATACTCTGCAGGTAAACATAATGTTAAGTCCGGGTAAGTAAAAACGCCGTTTAGGATAAGAAATCAATATATGTATTGTATTTTCCACGCACATGGCAAGCCTTACAAAAACAATGTTGGAATGGATATGTTTCTTCCCATAGTTCATTTATACTCACTGAAGTCGCAGGTTGTTCTAAAAGTGCGTTTGTCAACAGGTTTCCGACATCGAAAACCTACCTACAAATACGAGGGTGGATTGAAAAGTACTCGGCCTAACACAGATCCATTCAATTCTAAAAATCAAATCTACCCACATTATTTAGTTCAGTTCAGACTAGTTCATTGTGTGAAGTTCGAAACGTGTGCGATAATTAGTTGTGATTTTATAAATTTATTAACAAAGTAATCGGACATAATTTCCGCGAATGGAGCAAATCGAGCAGCGTGCCGTCATTAAGTACCTCCATAAGAAGGGGCTATCATCAAAAGCCATCCATGATGACATGGTCAGTACATTAGGCGATTGTGCTCTGTCATATTCATCCGTCAAAAAATGGATAGCAGAATTTAAGCGTGGTAGAGAGAGTGTGAAAGATGAACCCCGCTCTGGAAGGCCTTCGACGTCAACTACTGGCGAAAATATTAAAAAATTACTTGATTTAATAATGGGAGACCGCAGATTAAAAATTAGAGAGATAGCCGAGATTATAGGCATCTCTTATGAACGAACTCAAAACATCATTGTCAACGAGTTGGGTTTCCACAAGGTGTCTGCGAGGTGGGTTCCGCGACTGCTTTCAGTTGAACAAAAAAGGACGCGATTGACTATTTCACGCGACTGTTTGGAGTTATTTGAAGCCGATGCAGATGATTTTTTGAATCGTTTTGTTACTGTAGACGAAACATGGGTTCATTACTGTACACCGGAAACAAAACAACAATCAAAACAGTGGAGAAGACCTGGTTCACCACCCCCTAAAACGGCTAAGTCGATTTTGTCGGCAAATAAGGTGATGGCTTCAGTATTCTGGGACTTGAAAGGTGTGATTATGATTGATTATCTTGAAAGGAGTCAGACTATAAACTTTGATTACTACTGCACCTTACTACGTCGTTTACGAGAGGAAATAAAAGAAAAACGTCGAGGAATGCTCAGAAGAAAAGTCCTGTTTCATCAAGATAACGCCCGTGTTCACACGTCAGTACAGTCAATGGCTGAAATTCACAACTGTGGCTTTGAACTGTTACCGCATCCGCCGTATTCACCTGATCTGGCACCATCAGACTTCTTTCTGTTCCCTAACCTAAAAAAGCACTTGGGAGGTCAAAGATTTTCGACAAACGACGAGGTCAAAGCAGCTGTAGACGCATATTTTGACTCTAAGGAAGAATCATTTTTTTTCAACGGTCTAAATGCTTGGAAGGGGAGGTGGCAAAAGTGTATTGAACTTGATGGTGATTATGTAGAAAAATAAAAATATAACTGATTTAGTATGTGTTTATTTTCTTGGTTAGGCCGAGTACTTTTCAATCCACCCTCGTAACATAAATACTTAATACTATAACTTACTACATCGAGATGCCATCACTGGTTGTGCAAACTGGATGTCTGATGCTATCAAAGAAAAAACTGGAATAGTCACCAGAATTATCAACAGTTTCAAAATGCACGTCAAAAAATTGGCACTTACGCAGTGGTTTAATGCTAAGCGGTGCTGAGAGTCGCGGGTTCGAATCCCTCCCGGAACAAGTATTTCTATGGTTGTGACGTCATGGCGTTTTGATGTAATAAGGGCCTAAAGCTCTACTAACTTCATCATCATCATCATCATTACAGCCCGTCACAGGTCCACTGCTGAACATAGGCCTCCCCCAAGGAATGCCACAAAGCACGGTCCCGACCCACCTGCATCCATCGACTTCCTGCATGTCTTACCAGATCGTCACTCCATCTAGCGGGGGGACGCCATATACTTCGCCTGCTAGTACAAGGCTGTCACTCGAGAACCTTTCTTTCGCTGAGCGACTTTGAGCTTCCTCATACGGCCAGCAGAGAAGGACCACGTCCATAGGCCATCACTGGCAACACGCACTGGTTGAACAATCTAGTTTTTAGATTTTGAGGTATGTCTAACGAGAAGATGTGTCGTAATCTCCCGATCTACTAACTTCGACAATATGTAACTGTTCTAACTTAAAATTTATGTGATTTATCTGACAAACCCCTTCTGTTATATGCTGCATCTTCAATATCGGCTGTGTACTCTATTTTTAGGGTTAGATCTATTCTTATTTACATGGCGCTCTCGTGACATTGCAACTAACCTTAAAAACAAATCTTTAATATGAATATGTTAGATTATATCTAGTAATGCATTAACCTCCGCCGCCCGCCGCTCGATAAGCAAAAAATATTTTAAACACTTATATTTCGAAAAGTAATTATTAAATGTAGTGTAATTATTTTTCTTCTTAATTTCTTTACTTAGGATGAAATAACAAACATGGCGGATGGCTCGCGGAAAATGAACCCCGTATGGCGAGAAGTCTTCTCTCGTCTGCTGATGGCATTAGTGGTCAAATCTGAAGCTCCTGCTGATGCCGCCCTCTCAAGAGACGATTTGGAGCTATTACGATGCTATAGACAAGACATATCGGATACTGTGGTATGTTTATCATAATAAAGTAAGCAATGTTAGCATGATATGTTATTTATCATAAGCAGCTGTCTCAATTTAATTTGAGGCATTGAAAGCGTTCAATGCAGTTTCGCTTAGAATTTGAGCCATGCATTGATAATGCTCTTTAAGTGTTATGTGCGGTTCCGGTTTGCGTGTTTAGTTTAGTTATTTTGTTTGTATTTCTGATTCTGAGTGTAAAATGTTCTCAGTGTCTCAGACTAAGATGGAATGCCTCGTTTCCAGTAAAAAGGGTCTCCGGTTCTCTACACTCACCATACGAAACACAGCAGTGTTAAGCTGCTATTTTACGCTGGTATTCTGTGAGAGCGTGGTCCTTCCCCGGTCTAGCCGACCCATTCGTGCTACAACTATACTACTAATATAGCTGCAGCATGGCTCTACCACGTACAAAAATTTTACTTAAAAACTTTAATTTAACACACATATACGTTTTCACATTTTCGTTTCATGAAGAAATTATATTCCCATTAAACGTTATTATTTACGGATTTATTTAAAATTTTAGAAAATAGCATCTTAGAGCAACCTGTACTTAGAGAACTGTTCGCGCAGCGGTTATTTGACGGGGTCACGGATCATAACATCGCATCATTGAAATTAAAACGATTAAGCAATACTATTGAAGGAAAGAGCGGCGTAGGCGACGCGCGCCCTCCCACCCCGCTGCACCGAAATCGAATTCTTTTTTTTTTTCTTTTCTAGTGCAGCCGAATCCGTGTTCTTGACACATTTCTTCACAGTAGTGCCCGTAATTACGTCGACTAATATTTTTGTAAACATTTCCGCAAAAAAGACGCTTACCTATCGTTTATTTATTAATTTTTGGGTAATTGGGATAGTAATTAGATTATGGTACTGCGATAAAGATGCTTTGTTTTGTTTTCGTTTTCTAATCTAGTATGTACGTTTACATCTCTTGCGATACGGACTCTTTCATTTATGTTATTTTAGTGCTTGTGTAAACTGGTGATCGTAATGGTAAATACACTACACATCACCTGAATATGCGGACATGATCCTAACTTACGGAGAATGTCGTCAAAATGCCACTCTTGCGATAAGGAGATATCGCGAGACACATTAAAACAGGAGCAGAAATCTGTCAGGGGACAAGTTCCCGCCAAAAACCTATATAAAATCGTTATAATCCCCTGCAAGTCTGTTAAAGTTTTTCGTATTTTTTGTCGGCTTTGCTATAAGTTGTAAAATGTGTGTGCAGATGTACTGCTACAGCATCCTAGGCGAGTGGTGTTGGGACACAGTGGAAGAGGCGTGCAGCTCGAGCGGTTCTGAAGAACGCGTGGAGGCGGCGCTGCACGTGTTCGCGGCGCTGGCGGACGCGGCGCCGCCGCAGCGCGCGCCCCCCGCGCTCGCCGCGCTGCTGCGCCGCGCCGTGCGCGCCACCGCCGCGCGCTCCAAGCGCCTGCTGTCCACCGCGCTCGACTGCCTCGGTCAGTGACCCGCGCACTGCGCCACTAGAGTAACTCGCCGTGCGCGCGCCCCCCGCGCTCGCCGCGCTGCTGCGCCGCGCCATGCGCGCCACCGCCGCGCGCTCCAAGCGCCTGCTGTCCACCGCGCTCGACTGCCTCGGTCAGTGACCCGCGCACTGCGCCAGTAGAGTAACTCGCCGTGCGCGCGCCCCCCGCGCTCGCCGCGCTGCTGCGCCGCGCCATGCGCGCCACCGCCGCGCGCTCCAAGCGCCTGCTGTCCACCGCGCTCGACTGCCTCGGTCAGTGACCCGCGCACTGCGCCACTAGAGTAACTCGCCGTGCGCGCGCCCCCCGCGCTCGCCGCGCTGCTGCGCCGCGCCGTGCGCGCCACCGCCGCGCGCTCCAAGCGCCTGCTGTCCACCGCGCTCGACTGCCTCGGTCAGTGACCCGCGCACTGCGCCACTAGAGTAACTCGCAGTGCGCGCGCCCCCCGCGCTCGCCGCGCTGCTGCGCCGCGCCGTGCGCGCCACCGCCGCGCGCTCCAAGCGCCTGCTGTCCACCGCGCTCGACTGCCTCGGTCAGTGACCCGCGCACTGCGCCACTAGAGTAACTCGCCGTGCGCGCGCCCCCCGCGCTCGCCGCGCTGCTGCGCCGCGCCATGCGCGCCACCGCCGCGCGCTCCAAGCGCCTGCTGTCCACCGCGCTCGACTGCCTCGGTCAGTGACCCGCGCACTGCGCCAGTAGAGTAACTCGCCGTGCGCGCGCCCCCCGCGCTCGCCGCGCTGCTGCGCCGCGCCATGCGCGCCACCGCCGCGCGCTCCAAGCGCCTGCTGTCCACCGCGCTCGACTGCCTCGGTCAGTGACCCGCGCACTGCGCCACTAGAGTAACTCGCCGTGCGCGCGCCCCCCGCGCTCGCCGCGCTGCTGCGCCGCGCCGTGCGCGCCACCGCCGCGCGCTCCAAGCGCCTGCTGTCCACCGCGCTCGACTGCCTCGGTCAGTGACCCGCGCACTGCGCCACTAGAGTAACTCGCAGTGCGCGCGCCCCCCGCGCTCGCCGCGCTGCTGCGCCGCGCCGTGCGCGCCACCGCCGCGCGCTCCAAGCGCCTGCTGTCCACCGCGCTCGACTGCCTCGGTCAGTGACCCGCGCACTGCGCCACTAGAGTAACTCGCCGTGCGCGCGCCCCCCGCGCTCGCCGCGCTGCTGCGCCGCGCCATGCGCGCCACCGCCGCGCGCTCCAAGCGCCTGCTGTCCACCGCGCTCGACTGCCTCGGTCAGTGACCCGCGCACTGCGCCACTAGAGTAACTCGCCGTGCGCGCGCCCCCCGCGCTCGCCGCGCTGCTGCGCCGCGCCGTGCGCGCCACCGCCGCGCGCTCCAAGCGCCTGCTGTCCACCGCGCTCGACTGCTTCGGTCAGTGACCCGCGCACTGCGCCACTAGAGTAACTCGCAGTGCGCGCGCCCCCCGCGCTCGCCGCGCTGCTGCGCCGCGCCGTGCGCGCCACCGCCGCGCGCTCCAAGCGCCTGCTGTAACCGCGCTCGACTGCCTCGGTCAGTGACCCGCGCACTGCGCCACTAGAGTAACTCGCAGTGCGCGCGCCCCCCGCGCTCGCCGCGCTGCTGCGCCGCGCCGTGCGCGCCACCGCCGCGCGCTCCAAGCGCCTGCTGTCCACCGCGCTCGACTGCCTCGGTCAGTGACCCGCGCACTGCGCCACTAGAGTAACTCGCCGTGCGCGCGCCCCCCGCGCTCGCCGCGCTGCTGCGCTGCGCCGTGCGCGCCACCGCCGCGCGCTCCAAGCGCCTGCTGTCCACCGCGCTCGACTGCCTCGGTCAGTGACCCGCGCACTGCGCCAGTAGAGTAACTCGCCGTGCGCGCGCCCCCCGCGCTCGCCGCGCTGCTGCGCCGCGCCGTGCGCGCCACCGCCGCGCGCTCCAAGCGCCTGCTGTCCACCGCGCTCGACTGCCTCGGTCAGTGACCCGCGCACTGCGCCAGTAGAGTAACTCGCCGTGCGCGCGCCCCCCGCGCTCGCCGCGCTGCTGCGCCGCGCCGTGCGCGCCACCGCCGCGCGCTCCAAGCGCCTGCTGTCCACCGCGCTCGACTGCCTCGGTCAGTGACCCGCGCACTGCGCCAGTAGAGTAACTTGCCGTGCGCGCGCCCCCTGCGCTCGCCGCGCTGCTGCGCCGCGCCGTGCGCGCCACCGCCGCGCGCTCCAAGCGCCTGCTGTCCACCGCGCTCGACTGCCTCGGTCAGTGACCCGCGCACTGCGCCAGTAGAGTAACTCGCCGTGCGCGCGCCCCCCGCGCTCGCCGCGCTGCTGCGCCGCGCCGTGCGCGCCACCGCCGCGCGCTCCAAGCGCCTGCTGTCCACCGCGCTCGACTGCCTCGGTCAGTGACCCGCGCACTGCGCCAGTAGAGTAACTCGCCGTGCGCGCGCCCCCCGCGCTCGCCGCGCTGCTGCGCCGCGCCGTGCGCGCCACCGCCGCGCGCTCCAAGCGCCTGCTGTCCACCGCGCTCGACTGCCTCGGTCAGTGACCCGCGCACTGCGCCAGTAGAGTAACTCGCCGTGCGCGCGCCCCCCGCGCTCGCCGCGCTGCTGCGCCGCGCCGTGCGCGCCACCGCCGCGCGCTCCAAGCGCCTGCTGTCCACCGCGCTCGACTGCCTCGGTCAGTGACCCGCGCACTGCGCCACTAGAGTAACTCGCCGTGCGCGCGCCCCCCGCGCTCGCCGCGCTGCTGCGCCGCGCCGTGCGCGCCACCGCCGCGCGCTCCAAGCGCCTGCTGTCCACCGCGCTCGACTGCCTCGGTCAGTGACCCGCGCACTGCGCCACTAGAGTAACTCGCAGTGCGCGCGCCCCCCGCGCTCGCCGCGCTGCTGCGCCGCGCCGTGCGCGCCACCGCCGCGCGCTCCAAGCGCCTGCTGTCCACCGCGCTCGACTGCCTCGGTCAGTGACCCGCGCACTGCGCCACTAGAGTAACTCGCCGTGCGCGCGCCCCCCGCGCTCGCCGCGCTGCTGCGCCGCGCCATGCGCGCCACCGCCGCGCGCTCCAAGCGCCTGCTGTCCACCGCGCTCGACTGCCTCGGTCAGTGACCCGCGCACTGCGCCACTAGAGTAACTCGCCGTGCGCGCGCCCCCCGCGCTCGCCGCGCTGCTGCGCCGCGCCGTGCGCGCCACCGCCGCGCGCTCCAAGCGCCTGCTGTCCACCGCGCTCGACTGCCTCGGTCAGTGACCCGCGCACTGCGCCACTAGAGTAACTCGCAGTGCGCGCGCCCCCCGCGCTCGCCGCGCTGCTGCGCCGCGCCGTGCGCGCCACCGCCGCGCGCTCCAAGCGCCTGCTGTAACCGCGCTCGACTGCCTCGGTCAGTGACCCGCGCACTGCGCCACTAGAGTAACTCGCAGTGCGCGCGCCCCCCGCGCTCGCCGCGCTGCTGCGCCGCGCCGTGCGCGCCACCGCCGCGCGCTCCAAGCGCCTGCTGTCCACCGCGCTCGACTGCCTCGGTCAGTGACCCGCGCACTGCGCCACTAGAGTAACTCGCCGTGCGCGCGCCCCCCGCGCTCGCCGCGCTGCTGCGCTGCGCCGTGCGCGCCACCGCCGCGCGCTCCAAGCGCCTGCTGTCCACCGCGCTCGACTGCCTCGGTCAGTGACCCGCGCACTGCGCCACTAGAGTAACTCGCAGTGCGCGCGCCCCCCGCGCTCGCCGCGCTGCTGCGCCGCGCCGTGCGCGCCACCGCCGCGCGCTCCAAGCGCCTGCTGTCCACCGCGCTCGACTGCCTCGGTCAGTGACCCGCGCACTGCGCCACTAGAGTAACTCGCCGTGCGCGCGCCCCCCGCGCTCGCCGCGCTGCTGCGCTGCGCCATGCGCGCCACCGCCGCGCGCTCCAAGCGCCTGCTGTCCACCGCGCTCGACTGCCTCGGTCAGTGACCCGCGCACTGCGCCAGTAGAGTAACTCGCCGTGCGCGCGCCCCCCGCGCTCGCCGCGCTGCTGCGCCGCGCCGTGCGCGCCACCGCCGCGCGCTCCAAGCGCCTGCTGTCCACCGCGCTCGACTGCCTCGGTCAGTGACCCGCGCACTGCGCCAGTAGAGTAACTCGCCGTGCGCGCGCCCCCCGCGCTCGCCGCGCTGCTGCGCCGCGCCGTGCGCGCCACCGCCGCGCGCTCCAAGCGCCTGCTGTCCACCGCGCTCGACTGCCTCGGTCAGTGACCCGCGCACTGCGCCAGTAGAGTAACTTGCCGTGCGCGCGCCCCCTGCGCTCGCCGCGCTGCTGCGCCGCGCCGTGCGCGCCACCGCCGCGCGCTCCAAGCGCCTGCTGTCCACCGCGCTCGACTGCCTCGGTCAGTGACCCGCGCACTGCGCCAGTAGAGTAACTCGCCGTGCGCGCGCCCCCCGCGCTCGCCGCGCTGCTGCGCCGCGCCGTGCGCGCCACCGCCGCGCGCTCCAAGCGCCTGCTGTCCACCGCGCTCGACTGCCTCGGTCAGTGACCCGCGCACTGCGCCAGTAGAGTAACTCGCCGTGCGCGCGCCCCCCGCGCTCGCCGCGCTGCTGCGCCGCGCCGTGCGCGCCACCGCCGCGCGCTCCAAGCGCCTGCTGTCCACCGCGCTCGACTGCCTCGGTCAGTGACCCGCGCACTGCGCCACTAGAGTAACTCGCAGTGCGCGCGCCCCCCGCGCTCGCCGCGCTGCTGCGCCGCGCCGTGCGCGCCACCGCCGCGCGCTCCAAGCGCCTGCTGTCCACCGCGCTCGACTGCCTCGGTCAGTGACCCGCGCACTGCGCCACTAGAGTAACTCGCCGTGCGCGCGCCCCCCGCGCTTGCCGCGCTGCTGCGCCGCGCCGTGCGCGCCACCGCCGCGCGCTCCAAGCGCCTGCTGTCCACCGCGCTCGACTGCCTCGGTCAGTGACCCGCGCACTGCGCCACTAGAGTAACTCGCAGTGCGCGCGCCCCCCGCGCTCGCCGCGCTGCTGCGCCGCGCCGTGCGCGCCACCGCCGCGCGCTCCAAGCGCCTGCTGTAACCGCGCTCGACTGCCTCGGTCAGTGACCCGCGCACTGCGCCACTAGAGTAACTCGCAGTGCGCGCGCCCCCCGCGCTCGCCGCGCTGCTGCGCCGCGCCGTGCGCGCCACCGCCGCGCGCTCCAAGCGCCTGCTGTCCACCGCGCTCGACTGCCTCGGTCAGTGACCCGCGCACTGCGCCACTAGAGTAACTCGCCGTGCGCGCGCCCCCCGCGCTCGCCGCGCTGCTGCGCTGCGCCGTGCGCGCCACCGCCGCGCGCTCCAAGCGCCTGCTGTCCACCGCGCTCGACTGCCTCGGTCAGTGACCCGCGCACTGCGCCACTAGAGTAACTCGCAGTGCGCGCGCCCCCCGCGCTCGCCGCGCTGCTGCGCCGCGCCGTGCGCGCCACCGCCGCGCGCTCCAAGCGCCTGCTGTCCACCGCGCTCGACTGCCTCGGTCAGTGACCCGCGCACTGCGCCACTAGAGTAACTCGCCGTGCGCGCGCCCCCCGCGCTCGCCGCGCTGCTGCGCTGCGCCATGCGCGCCACCGCCGCGCGCTCCAAGCGCCTGCTGTCCACCGCGCTCGACTGCCTCGGTCAGTGACCCGCGCACTGCGCCAGTAGAGTAACTCGCCGTGCGCGCGCCCCCCGCGCTCGCCGCGCTGCTGCGCCGCGCCGTGCGCGCCACCGCCGCGCGCTCCAAGCGCCTGCTGTCCACCGCGCTCGACTGCCTCGGTCAGTGACCCGCGCACTGCGCCAGTAGAGTAACTCGCCGTGCGCGCGCCCCCCGCGCTCGCCGCGCTGCTGCGCCGCGCCGTGCGCGCCACCGCCGCGCGCTCCAAGCGCCTGCTGTCCACCGCGCTCGACTGCCTCGGTCAGTGACCCGCGCACTGCGCCAGTAGAGTAACTTGCCGTGCGCGCGCCCCCTGCGCTCGCCGCGCTGCTGCGCCGCGCCGTGCGCGCCACCGCCGCGCGCTCCAAGCGCCTGCTGTCCACCGCGCTCGACTGCCTCGGTCAGTGACCCGCGCACTGCGCCAGTAGAGTAACTCGCCGTGCGCGCGCCCCCCGCGCTCGCCGCGCTGCTGCGCCGCGCCGTGCGCGCCACCGCCGCGCGCTCCAAGCGCCTGCTGTCCACCGCGCTCGACTGCCTCGGTCAGTGACCCGCGCACTGCGCCAGTAGAGTAACTCGCCGTGCGCGCGCCCCCCGCGCTCGCCGCGCTGCTGCGCCGCGCCGTGCGCGCCACCGCCGCGCGCTCCAAGCGCCTGCTGTCCACCGCGCTCGACTGCCTCGGTCAGTGACCCGCGCACTGCGCCACTAGAGTAACTCGCAGTGCGCGCGCCCCCCGCGCTCGCCGCGCTGCTGCGCCGCGCCGTGCGCGCCACCGCCGCGCGCTCCAAGCGCCTGCTGTCCACCGCGCTCGACTGCCTCGGTCAGTGACCCGCGCACTGCGCCACTAGAGTAACTCGCCGTGCGCGCGCCCCCCGCGCTCGCCGCGCTGCTGCGCCGCGCCGTGCGCGCCACCGCCGCGCGCTCCAAGCGCCTGCTGTCCACCGCGCTCGACTGCCTCGGTCAGTGACCCGCGCACTGCGCCACTAGAGTAACTCGCAGTGCGCGCGCCCCCCGCGCTCGCCGCGCTGCTGCGCCGCGCCGTGCGCGCCACCGCCGCGCGCTCCAAGCGCCTGCTGTCCACCGCGCTCGACTGCCTCGGTCAGTGACCCGCGCACTGCGCCACTAGAGTAACTCGCAGTGCGCGCGCCCCCCGCGCTCGCCGCGCTGCTGCGCCGCGCCGTGCGCGCCACCGCCGCGCGCTCCAAGCGCCTGCTGTCCACCGCGCTCGACTGCCTCGGTCAGTGACCCGCGCACTGCGCCACTAGAGTAACTCGCAGTGCGCGCGCCCCCCGCGCTCGCCGCGCTGCTGCGCCGCGCCGTGCGCGCCACCGCCGCGCGCTCCAAGCGCCTGCTGTCCACCGCGCTCGACTGCCTCGGTCAGTGACCCGCGCACTGCGCCACTAGAGTAACTCGCCGTGCGCGCGCCCCCCGCGCTCGCCGCGCTGCTGCGCCGCGCCGTGCGCGCCACCGCCGCGCGCTCCAAGCGCCTGCTGTCCACCGCGCTCGACTGCCTCGGTCAGTGACCCGCGCACTGCGCCACTAGAGTAACTCGCCGTGCGCGCGCCCCCCGCGCTCGCCGCGCTGCTGCGCCGCGCCGTGCGCGCCACCGCCGCGCGCTCCAAGCGCCTGCTGTCCACCGCGCTCGACTGCCTCGGTCAGTGACCCGCGCACTGCGCCACTAGAGTAACTCGCCGTGCGCGCGCCCCCCGCGCTCGCCGCGCTGCTGCGCCGCGCCGTGCGCGCCACTGCCGCGCGCTCCAAGCGCCTGCTGTCCACCGCGCTCGACTGCCTCGGTCAGTGACCCGCGCACTGCGCCAGTAGAGTAACTCGCCGTGCGCGCGCCCCCCGCGCTCGCCGCGCTGCTGCGCCGCGCCGTGCGCGCCACCGCCGCGCGCTCCAAGCGCCTGCTGTCCACCGCGCTCGACTGCCTCGGTCAGTGACCCGCGCACTGCGCCACTAGAGTAACTCGCCGTGCGCGCGCCCCCCGCGCTCGCCGCGCTGCTGCGCCGCGCCGTGCGCGCCACTGCCGCGCGCTCCAAGCGCCTGCTGTCCACCGCGCTTGACTGCCTCGGTCAGTGACCCGCGCACTGCGCCAGTAGAGTAACTCGCCGTGCGCGCGCCCCCCGCGCTCGCCGCGCTGCTGCGCCGCGCCGTGCGCGCCACCGCCGCGCGCTCCAAGCGCCTGCTGTCCACCGCGCTCGACTGCCTCGGTCAGTGACCCGCGCACTGCGCCAGTAGAGTAACTCGCCGTGCGCGCGCCCCCCGCGCTCGCCGCGCTGCTGCGCCGCGCGCTCCAAGCGCCTGCTGTCCACCGCGCTCGACTGCCTCGGTCAGTGACCCGCGCACCACCTCGGGCCGGCCCTACACCACGGGCCAGTGAAGGGGTTCCCCTTTGTTCACCACGGGTGACCAAACCACTGCTACTAAGCCCCCCGCCACGACAATGCGGGAACCCGTTTGAGGGGGGGGATCTGTCCACCACCTAAAGTTATATGAATATTATTCTAATTACAGGCGGCTACGCTTCATGGCTTGGCTCAATAGAAACTCTTGAAGGCAGCGAGCTGGCCCGCGAATGTATAACCGCGGCAGGCTCAGCGCTACAGCGTTGTCCAGCACCCGCCGCGCTTGCTTTACGCAAACTTTGTACAGAATGCAGCTCCCAAGCCGCCTTGTTGGCTGGTGACATAGTAAGCGCCGCACAGGTGAGTGACACATTAATTATGGTATGATGTAAAATATTTTGTTCATAAGTTTGTTTGAAATATTGAACATATTATGCTTATTAATTATGATGGGTAATTTTGCGAGGCCTATGTACAAGTTGTGAAGTCCACTTAGGAGCATAGAGAAAGTTCGAGCTAATCTATGATTCGCATGTTCATTTTTTCCTATCTGATACGCACAACCCATCACCTTTCTAAATCAAACTTGTAAATCCCAATTTTTTATTAGTTAGCATATAGTATTCCAAAAATGCTAAGCATGATGATTCCACATTAGTTTTCAGTCTTTCTGCGAGCCTTATATACCTTGTTACGGCCAGCAGCTGCTTATCCCAGGGGTAGGGTCCCCCGCGGGCCCATAGACGGAGAACCTACAAGCAGATGCTGGTCGGGCCTGCTACAGGCCAAAGGTGAAAAGTTTCTAATTACAAAAACAAGGGGGAGCGTTACATTCTAATAAGGGGAGCTTACTTACCTCTATCCAAGGCGACTGGTCCCTCAGGATTCGGTCAGGTCGCGTGTGGATGTATAGTGCTAGGAAAGTAAGGGTCAGTGATGTGTATCTGGGTGTGGCTGGTAGTGTTATTGACCTTATTAGACCGTTACCATCTGCAGCAGTTCGGACCGCAGCACCTCTCCACCTCACGTCACTTTCTTCGTTAGTCACGATGAAGGTCCAGTAACTCTGTCGTATGATTAACTACCCTACAGAAGCCACTAACTCTCGTTTGTTATAATGCCTAACTCGCGAAATGAACACAGAACGTACGGATCAAAGGTCACAGTTATTTCTAGAATATCAAATACCGCACTAGTAACTAATACAGTCGAATCCACATATACAGATTCTGAATTAGACACTAAGTCCCGGGTGAAGCTAACAAAACAGGAATGCGCGTTACGTATGGTAAACCGTATATTTCCTAGATGCGCGTGTCGTATTCCGCTTCCGACTTCCCGACAAAAATACAGCGTGCCGCCGATCGCAGCTCTGAATTTGGACTCCCAATTTTTCTAGCGCGCTTTCGACACCCACCGTTCAAACACGCTCGGACGAACTTCATCCCTTATCGCCGAGCCGAGTGCCATCTAACGTCGATGCTTGACATTAACGCTTTTGCGCGAACATACCTCATAAGGTGAGACTACAACGGCTTTTCAACTGTTTCCTGGTTCTCGCTTAAGCTCCCAGAATAAACTAAAGAAAGTGTTCAGCAGGCCACTACTCCCTCTCCAGCCCTTAGCATCTTTCTGATGATATTTTATCATACCCGGCTGCCTTACCTGCTGTCATGCTTTTCTTTGCTTGCATAATTTCATCCATCTATATCTCACTACCTCCTTCGTTTTATTGTGGAGATTCTGGTTCATCGACTTCAGATGCGTCCTTAAATTTAAACACTTTCGAATATTGCTTCCATATATTTAAACTCGAGACTTCAGAAGTACAGCCGTTCTCTTCCGCACAACCACTCATTTCAGACGGTTCTTAACACTAACTGTCCGGTTTTCAAACACAATAGTAAGACAATAGCAGTGACCTATATGTAGTGCACGGGACAGCGAAAGGGTTAATTTCCCATGGCAAGTCTGACGAGTTTGCAGTACATTTTGATATTTCTCTGGAAATGATCAGATATTCTTCTATAATTCTCCTCCCTACTTTTTTGCTTTGTCCATTCTTCTCTTTAAATTAAACGTCTAAAACTTGCCTTTGTTCTTTTAGTTTCATCATCTATACAGCAAAAATTATCAGCCTTAGTCGCTAGAACACCTAGCCATGTTCTCTTTGTTGCAACTTCCATTCGTACTTCATTATCCCACTATAACGTATTATATTATATTTAGTTTTTTTTTTTTTACTTATACAGGGCTATTTTTCAAAGAGTAGCCAAATTTTAAACTTAAGTTCAAATATATAAATAATGATATACCGTTATTGCAGTCTTTGAAAATACGAGTAAATAAGGCTTCTACTTTTATTTGAAACTAGCTGTTCCCTGCGACTTCGTCCGCATATAATTTAGGGTTTTAATTTTTTTGCGCGGAACCCTTATTATTTTTTCGTAAATTAAAGTAGCCTAAGTTACTCCTTATGACATCAGCTAACTGGCAGGGAAAGTCCCGTCACAATCGTTTCAGCTGTTTCGGAGATTAGCCGGTACCAACAGACAAACAGACAAAAAGTTAAAAAGTGTATTTTTGTTATAATTATTGTTCATATGCATTTAATAAAACGCTGTAATTTTGACATTACAAATAGACACTTCAATTTTATTTATTTGTATAGATTGTATAGACTAGCTGTTCCCCGCGACTTACCCCTTGTATAATTTAGGGTTTTATTTTTTTGCGCGGAACGCTTATTATTTTTCTAAAATAAAAGTAGCCTAAGTTACTTCTTATAACATCAGCTATCTACCAGTGAAAGTCTCATTAAAATCGGTCCAGCCATTTCGGCGATTAGCCGGAACGAACAGACAGTCAACAAAAATTAAAAAACTTGTGTTATATGTACCGTATATACTTTCTTCCTTTCTGTTATTTTGACATTACAAATAGACACTTCAATTTTTTGTTTCCCATCCCAAATTTATTGTGATTTATTGGCAACAACAACGCGTACGCGCGCTCCTGTGTGTGCGATTCAATTCACAATTTCAACATCTACTTAGTTTGTACATTTATTTTGTGTGAAGACACTGGCTCCTTAGATACAGGTTTACTTACATTAGGAGCCAGGTACTTTACATTTATTTGTTAAAAGCTTTTGGGGGATTAAAGCATATTATTATTATTACTGTGTACTTTCTTAGTGATATGCTCACTAATAATGTTTAAATTAATAACTACACGACGCGAATTATGATTAAATTTTCCCCTTCACAGATATAATAAGCTTAGGATTGTCATAATAAATAAAATTAAACAAAAATGACGTACGACGTAGAAACGACGTAACCGATGACTATCATGATTATGACGCATTTAAAAATTTGAATAAACTATTTACAATTACGCAAGCAGTCCCAGTAACTAATATTGGTAATTCAAAATGGAATCAGTTTCTCTCCATGCATAGACGAGCTCGTTTTCTTAAATTATTTTTTACACTAACTTTTACTGTGCGTAATGACTGTTAACTTCCGTGAATGCAGCGATAATTTTGTTACGGCGGTCTTTATAACATTGGGTCTCTTTGACGTAAACTGGACTCTTTATTTCACCCCACAGATAAAAGTCTAACGGTGAAAGGTCCGGCGAGTTTGCAGGCAATAGTAACAGAAACAGAAACAGAAACTTTTTTATTCAATATAGATTATAAATAATACTTATTGAAAGTCACTCTTTTGTATAATTACCACTGGTTCGAAAAAAACCCTCTGTCCTGGGAAGAAGCAGCAAGAAACCCAGCGGGACTTTTTTTTTAAATAACAGCTTACAATCATGTATGTTACACAAATTAACAACACAACAAATTAGAAATAGCTTGGTAGCGATCACCTCATTTCCAGGGGTTATTATCATCTATAAATTCTTTAATACTGTAATAATCCTTTTTATACAAACTTAGTTTAATAAAGTTTTTGAACTTTGAGCAGGTCAAATTTTGTATATTTTCTGGAATTTTGTTGTAAAAGCGTATACATCGCCCCAAGAATGAATTACTGACTCGATGGAGTCGAGTAACTGGTACTACTAGCTTGTGTCTGTTCCTAGTATTTACAGAATGAATATCACTTATTTTTGTAAAACTACTTTTATTTTTGTGTACGTACATTACATTTTCATAAATGTATTGAGAGGCCAAAGTTAATATATTAATTTCCTTAAATTTTTGTCGCAGCGACTCTTTAGGCTTTAAATCATAAATTGCTCTTATGGCCCCCTTCTGTAAAACAAATATAATTTTAGTGTCAGCTGCGTGTCCCCATAGCAAAATACCATACGGCATTATGCTATGGAAATAGCTAAAGTAAACTAGTCTAGCTGTTTCAACACTAGTTAGACTTCTAATCTTTTTTACGGCATATGCTGCAGAACTAAGCCTGCTTGCTAGTTTTGATATATGGGGGCTCCATTGAAGCTTCGCGTCTAGTTTGATTCCAAGAAAAATGGTGGTATCTACAAGACTCAGTTTCGCCCCATTTAAAATTACATTAGTATTTAATTGTTTGACATTTGAAGTCATAAATTTCATTCATTTCGTTTTAGTGCCATTTAAATGCAAATTATTAACATTGAACCAATTTACTAATTTAGATATAGCATTATTTACTTCGTCATATTTTAGCAAATGTCGATTTAATTTGAAAATTAAAGAAGTGTCATCTGCAAATAATACTATATCATGGTTATCTCCTACTATGTAAGGTAAGTCATTAATGTATACAAGAAACAGAAAGGGGCCGAGAATTGAGCCTTGAGGCACGCCCATCTGTACCATCGACCCGGAAGAACTCATACTGTTAATGGCAACTTTTTGCGTTCTCTTACTTAAATATGAAATAATTAATTTAAGAGCATCACTTCTTACACCGTAGTGTTGAAGTTTCCTGATTAATGTTTCATGGTGAACACAATCGAAGGCTTTGGATAGGTCACAAAATATACCCAAAGCATCCTGTGAATTCTCCCATGCATTAAATATATATTTAATCAGCTCAACACCGGCATCAGTTGTCGAGCGACCCCTTGTGAAACCAAATTGATTTTTATGAAGTAAATTATTTATATTAAAGAAATTTAACATTTGATAAAGAATAATTTTTTTAAAAATCATACTAAGTGTTGGTAGTACAGAAATAGGTCTAAAATTGGCGGGGTCTAATGTACTACCAGATTTAAATAAAGGTATTACTTTACTATACTTCATTAAATCAGGAAACACACCAGATTCGATACTAGTATTAAAAATAATAGCTGAATGAGGCGCGATTGTATCTATAATAGACGCAATAACTTTAACGGAAATCCCCCACAGATCCGCAGTTTTCTTAACATCAATAGTTTTAAAATATTTTACAATATCTTTTGATGATACTTTGTGAAATGTAAAATTCTTTGTACACGCATTTACATTTTGTTTAAGTAATGATTCGGCGACCGCAGGAGAAGAATTCAGTGACTTAGTGGTTAATATCGGAATATTAGTAAAATAGTTCTCGAAAACCATTGCAACGTCCTTATCTGATTCGGTTAATTTGTTATTAACACTTAACTGGTAGTCTGAGTAATAGAACGTCCATGCGCAATTTATCTATCTTCATATTCACTATTTCAAATTATCGCTCACTGTACTTGAATAGTTTGATTAGCTGTCATTTGTTCTTCGATTGGTGTACATGTACGTTAATTTCTTGACGCGGTAAAGACTCACTTTCGTATAATCTTTGCCCACTACGTAAACTTTCATTACTTAAAATGTAACACCGCACCATTTCATAGTATTCGCGGTTTGAATATTTTCGTTTCGACATTGGTAACGAAGCGACATTATCTACGAAAATTTAAAAATAGCACACTCGTACAGTCATGGTCAACGCTGTCAGTGTGTCAGTCAGCCGCCAGGGTCGACGTACCTAGCGATGTAACGGTTATCGGAAGGAAATGGCGCGGGAAGACGCGCTTGCTTTACCGAGCCAAGACAACTATTAACTACCTAAATTTGTAACCGAACGACCTTTACGATTGCTATACCGTGTAGTCTCAGTATAATAATACCCACTTCCCCATATCATCCCATGGGTGTCGTAAGAGGTGACAGAGGGAAACAAATCAGGAGATGGGCAACAGCGTCTTCCCAATAACGTCAAAAAAAAAAACTGCGGTTGACAACCCGCTTGCCAAGCGTGGCAACTGTGGCAAATATATCCCCTATGACGCAATTTATGGGGGAGGCCTATGTTCAGCAGTGGACATTAATAGGCTATAATGGAAGTAAAAAGGACAGAATGTTTAAGGTTTTTATATATTTTTTTCACCATCCGCCTATATTACTTATTCTTAACCTCCTATGCAATTTTGGACATACATTGCAAAACAACCCTGTATAATATCACACATTAGTTGATGCATCCACCAACGTGTGCAACTTTCATAATATGATTTTTATCAATAATTACATTTAAGTAGTTTTATAGGGTTGGGAAAAGTTAAAAAGTACAGCATTATTGTCTTAATAATTAATTAATATAGAGAATATAGCCACTTATATAAAGCATAATATCGCTCATCACACTTTTTGTATGTTGTTTTTGTGTGTTACCTCATAACTTTTTTCTGGGTGAACCAATTTCAATGATTGTTTTTTTATGTGGTACCATATAAATTTGATCAAGGTCTGACCAGTAATTTTTGAGTTATTCTTAATAATTTATATTGAAGTTAGTTATACAAAATGTTTCATTTTAAATTATTATGGACACATTCACACCCTGTTTTATTCTAGTATTGGATTGTTTGCTTATTAATCAACATATATTAGCAAATATTATATTGTTATATAATATTTTAATCGTGTAGTGGCATTGTAAGAATTTCCAATATCCCATATCGTTCGTTGGGTATCGTAAAAGACGATAAAAATAATTTGAAATAGGAGATAGATAACAGTATCTTCTCGATTACAAATTAAAATAATAAAAATTCGGGGTATGGCCGTGTCGTGGACATGGGTCGTGTGTTTTACGTGAAGGCGTGCATGTAACGTCAAAATTTATATTAAATGGAAATTATGTGACGCAGAGAAACGACTTCAAAATGGCAGCGCGCTCCCTTCCGCAGCGTGCGTTGCATCATTTTTCACTAAACGTAACTAATTCTTTCACCCTTTAGCTATCTAGTGGTGTAATTAATTTTCGATGTAGATATGCAGCTATCTGTATTCCCCGATTTTGTTAATATCAACAACTATATTTCCCGATTTTATTATTATCAGTTTTCTGAATTGAATATGAGGCGATCTATGGGGAGGACTATGTTCAGCAGTGAACTTTCAAAGCCTGTAATTGATAATAGATATAGTGTTTGTTATATTGTACATATTGCTCAGTGAGCTATGCTCGGGGTTTCTCTGCGTGATCGACAGGAAAATGAGGATATCCGCAGTAGAAGAGTAACGGACGTGGAGTGACGATCTGATAAGTCAATGGATGCAGGTGGCTCAGAACCGTTCTTTGTAGCATTCCTTGAGGGAGGCTTATGTTCAGCAGTGGACTTGTGAAGGGCTGTAATAATGATGATAATCATATTGTATAGCAGAGCGCGGTGGGTCGGTCGGAGGCGTTCGTGCGGCGGCAGCTGGCGGGCGCAGCGGGCGCGGCGCTGGGCGCGGCCGAGCCGGCCGCCGCCGCGCCGCTGCTGCACGCGCTCGCGCACTCGCTGCTGGCGGAGCTGCACGCACAGGTACCTGCAGCCGCAACAAGCTTGCCGGCCGCTGCTGCACGCGCTCGCGCACTCGCTGCGGGCGGAGCTGCACGCACAGGTACCTGCAGCCGCAACAAGCTTGCCGGCCGCTGCTGCACGCGCTCGCGCACTCGCTGCTGGCGGAGCTGCACGCACAGGTACCTGCAGCCGCAACAAGCTTGCCGGCCGCTGCTGCACGCGCTCGCGCACTCGCTGCGGGCGGAGCTGCACGCACAGGTACCTGCAGCCGCAACAAGCTTGCCGGCCGCTGCTGCACGCGCTCGCGCACTCGCTGCTGGCGGAGCTGCACGCACAGGTACCTGCAGCCGCAACAAGCTTGCCGGCCGCTGCTGCACGCGCTCGCGCACTCGCTGCTGGCGGAGCTGCACGCACAGGTACCTGCAGCCGCAACAAGCTTGCCGGCCGCTGCTGCACGCGCTCGCGCACTCGCTGCGGGCGGAGCTGCACGCACAGGTACCTGCAGCCGCAACAAGCTTGCCGGCCGCTGCTGCACGCGCTCGCGCACTCGCTGCGGGCGGAGCTGCACGCACAGGTACCTGCAGCCGCAACAAGCTTGCCGGCCGCTGCTGCACGCGCTCGCGCACTCGCTGCTGGCGGAGCTGCACGCACAGGTACCTGCAGCCGCAACAAGCTTGCCGGCCGCTGCTGCACGCGCTCGCGCACTCGCTGCTGGCGGAGCTGCACGCACAGGTACCTGCAGCCGCAACAAGCTTGCCGGCCGCTGCTGCACGCGCTCGCGCACTCGCTGCGGGCGGAGCTGCACGCACAGGTACCTGCAGCCGCAACAAGCTTGCCGGCCGCTGCTGCACGCGCTCGCGCACTCGCTGCGGGCGGAGCTGCACGCACAGGTACCTGCAGCCGCAACAAGCTTGCCGGCCGCTGCTGCACGCGCTCGCGCACTCGCTGCTGGCGGAGCTGCACGCACAGGTACCTGCAGCCGCAACAAGCTTGCCGGCCGCTGCTGCACGCGCTCGCGCACTCGCTGCTGGCGGAGCTGCACGCACAGGTACCTGCAGCCGCAACAAGCTTGCCGGCCGCTGCTGCACGCGCTCGCGCACTCGCTGCGGGCGGAGCTGCACGCACAGGTACCTGCAGCCGCAACAAGCTTGCCGGCCGCTGCTGCACGCGCTCGCGCACTCGCTGCTGGCGGAGCTGCACGCACAGGTACCTGCAGCCGCAACAAGCTTGCCGGCCGCTGCTGCACGCGCTCGCGCACTCGCTGCTGGCGGAGCTGCACGCACAGGTACCTGCAGCCGCAACAAGCTTGCCGGCCGCTGCTGCACGCGCTCGCGCACTCGCTGCTGGCGGAGCTGCACGCACAGGTACCTGCAGCCGCAACAAGCTTGCCGGCCGCTGCTGCACGCGCTCGCGCACTCGCTGCGGGCGGAGCTGCACGCACAGGTACCTGCAGCCGCAACAAGCTTGCCGGCCGCTGCTGCACGCGCTCGCGCACTCGCTGCTGGCGGAGCTGCACGCACAGGTACCTGCAGCCGCAACAAGCTTGCCGGCCGCTGCTGCACGCGCTCGCGCACTCGCTGCTGGCGGAGCTGCACGCACAGGTCATTCTTTCTTCAAATTAATAAACAAAGCTCGACTCTCAAGTGTGTGTACTTGAGTGCAAATCACAGAACAGTATTCCTAAGTACAGCTTTTTGAAATACTGTTTTTCAGTATCATATTTCAGTTTGTCGTATCAAATAATTACGTACTTGAGTTCGTCATTGAGTAACGTTTATTAATACGGGCCTAAGAATCGTTGTCGATTGCTCGGTGCGAAACAATGCCTACTCACTCTACCCTTCCCTTTCACACACGCGCTACCGCCGCCCGGCTGACTCTTGTCGCCTCGCGCTGTGGAATTTACACATGTCAGCTTTGCCAACATGTGGGGAATTCCCAAAAACTGCGGGGAATTTAAAGTTGGTTGGGGATTTTATGGGGATTGGTATTGTGCGGGGAATATACGGGGATTTTGAAATCCGATAGCCAAGGCCAAGTGAACCTGTTTTCAAGAAATCTAAATACTTATCTTAACATTTTGTTAGGTTACTTATGAGTATCGAAAGATAATTAGAAAATTAAAAATTGAAGATAATTAAAAAAAAAGAGTCATTATATTATATATATATATATATATATTAATGACTCCTTTTTTTAACTATCTTCATTCCCCGCATTTAATTTTCGGATTTATTTCGGCAACTTTTGTATATCATTTAATGCTTTTCATTTCTTTATTTTTTAATTTTAAAGAAAAAAAAATGTTACTTGAAAAGTAAATCTTATGAAATTAGTTGAAAATTGAATCATTTCTTCAAATAAGGGGATAGTTGAGGGGAAGTTGTGGGGAATCTGTTGAAGTTTTGTCTTTAAATTGGGGAATTTGACATTAATTTTCGGGGAATTTGACAAATTGGTGTTGGCAACGCTGCCATGCTGCACCGAAAGGAGATGAACTTCATTCCATACAAGCTTGGACCCGGCGTGAACAAACGTAAAATATGTCTTAGTTTGAAGATTTAAATATTTGCTACTTATATCAAAAAATCATATATTTGCAGATCCTGGGGGTTTGTTTTTATTTTATGTTTTATGATTTGTAGGTTATGTAAAAAAATCACTCGTTCTTGTAATAAATTGTTTCAATAAATTGAAAAAAAATCACAAAAGAATGCAGTTCTGTAGTTATTATTAAATAAAGTAAAATAAAATTCAACTTCTTTTTATTGTTTAACTATTTTCTGCAATTATCGATAAAATATCATCTAGAAAAACAGCCTGAGGCTATACATTGTCTGTTCTATTCCTCTCAAAACTTAAGTACGACATTGTTTTCATTATTTGGGCGCAACAAACTACTGTCCTGTGATCCGAGAGAAAAGCCAAGGGTCAAGTCAAATAAATCCACGAAAGTAAAAACACGAAATATATCAAACAAATTAGCTACAATGCCAAATGCGCATGCCGCATGACAAGCTGGAACTCGAAGTTACCTATTTAAGTCTCCTTTGGAATATGCAATTATCAATGACCATACAGCCTATTCAGTCGTGTAGGATAATTTTCAAATGTTTTTTTAGTTTAGTGACATATAGCCTATTCAATCCATTTCTAAATATATTATTGCAATCAATATTAATTACTATAGATTTGCGTCAATGTTTCAATATTATGATTTCTTTTTTGGTAAGGAAGGCTATTTTATTATAAATAATACAGAAAGCCATACACAAAATACAGAAAGCTATTTGAAAACGTTTCGTTTTTGCTAAAACAAAAGCATTAGCTTTCTATTTAAGTTTTAAAAAAATGTTTCTATGATTGTACCAAGGATTACAGAAACAAAAACCATTTATTTATATTTATAATTTATCGTTTTATTACCAACATATTTTTGTATAACTGTTACCAACGACTTCAAGCACCCAATTTCATACATCTCCTTTAGTTTGCCGGCGACATAAGCTTAAACATAAACAAGCATAAACTTGCAAGTAATTTTTAATAATTTTGACGTACCTCTGTTTAAATTCAAAGTATTATTTTTTACATTAATTAATTCTGATAGATTAATTAACTGTCGATCATAATTGCAATTGATTTTAACTATTAAATTATTCAGTACCATTTCTATTTTCTTATACAAAACGAGAGATAATAATTGTATAATAATTGTGTAAGTGAGTACTGAGTACCCAATTAGGTACGTTTATTAATTTCTATATAATTTTTGTAGTAAAGAACTGCTTGTTGCGTCAGGGTACAATTGACTAAATTCTATATGAAGACTAGTCGCAGGGATAACTAAACTTATAAATAAAATAAACGTTGGCAATGTCGTAACGGTTTAATGATCTGTGGAATTGACCACTGCTTCAAGGACGTTACGGCGCACGAGGCATTTGTTTTGGCGAGATTGATTATTAATTTTAGTTTTTGAGACAGTTCCGTGTTGACTATCACGTAAGCGTGAGCGACAGTTCAATCGTTTTATTAAATTCGTGTTGTTACATTTTGTGTTTCTCGTTTTATTTTAATAATGTCTAACGCGTAGGTAGGTACGTTTATAGTTCTCGTGAATACGGCAATATGGTAATGTGCCTTGGAGAATGTCATAAGTCCACGGAAGATTTAGATTGGTAAGCTGTTTCATACCTAAATTTTTTTAAATAACTTTGTACGGAACTTTTTTGAATAGGTACTTAACTGAATACATCAGAATAATAAACATACCTACACGATAGCTAAAAAAGCATGACTCTAACTTTGTTAACATTTCATTTAAGTAATTTTTTAATCAGCGGGGAATCGAACCAGGTATTTGGTTTATTAAACTGTGAATACAGTGACTAGGTGGAGACAAGCACAGTGGCAAAATAGTAGGTTAAGTAGATAAGGTAGGTATTTAGACAAGTGTTGTAAATTATTAGGTATTGTGGTACCATCGCTAGCTGCGGGCCGCGTGAATTCGGTGTCCGCTCGTATATTGACCCCTAGTCAGCTGATTGTAATTCCACTGCTGGTTTTATGTCGAAGTATTTTCATGATTTTTTTTATGAAATTATCGTTTCATTTAGCTGTACTAAGACGATGGACCGTGAATAAAGTTAATAAAACGTGAAAAGATGATTTTTTTCCTCGGGATCGAATTTATTTGTGATCTATGATCAAAGGTATCCTTAGTACTATCATCTGTCTTCGTTTTCGGGAGCGTTTCACAAACACCCGGTATACAACGTGTCCCAAAATTCAACGATAAGCCAACACCGGAGGATAGACCTGCCCCGGACTAATCGGGGAAAAAAAGAAAAAAATATATATCCCAATTATATTTTAAGTTATATAAAAAAAAAGAAATTCTTCAGAAATTGAGACCGTTTATGATATTTTTCACTACCATGACCACAATTTTTTAAATATTTTTTCTTTTTTTTTTATAGGTAACCTGAATAGTACTGCTATCTACCACAATTCTTAAAAACTCCAGAATAACTCTTGTTTTATCACGAAAATTAATGAAACTTATTTTATTCCCTAAATTTTTTGAAGACTTACCTTTAACCAAATTTAACTTATCGTGGTGTAAAAAAAAAAAAGTATAAACACTAGTATGGCAAGTTTTTTTTAAAAATTGACGCAACTAACCAACATTCCAAAATGGTATAATACTCTAGGAAAACAAGTTATCGCAAAACAAGACATCGTCTTAAAAATGATCGTTTTATTTGTCTTGCATATCTTCTGCTATTAATGTAATCAGCAGCCTGAGTGATATTTCGACGAAGCTCGTCCAATGTCACAATGGGTTTTGAGCAGACCCTGTTTTTAAGACAACCCCAATAGAAGAAGTCCAGGGGGTTCAAATCGGGTGAACGGCGTGGCCATAAGATAGGACCAAGTCGCCCGATCCAACGCCCTGGATACTCTTGATTTAAATATTCTCGCACAGGACGGGCATAATGTGCTGGGCAACCATCATTTTGGAACCACATGTTTTGAAGATCACTTAAGGGCACGTCGTTTAACAATTCTTGTAAGTCATTTTGTAAAAAGTTTAAATAACTATTGCCATCTAAGTTTCCTTGTAACTCAAAGGGCCCAATTACTTTTCCATTTAATATGCCGGTCCATATGTTAACCTTGAATTGATATTGGGATTTGTCTTGTCTCATCAAGTGTGGATTTTCATTACTCCAACTATGTAGGTTGTGAAGATTTAAATACCCATCTTTCTTGCACGTTGTTTCATCCGACCATAGAATTTTGTCTAGGAAGTGGGGATCTTCACTGTGCCTTTGCAGCATTACACAGCAAAATGTGACCCGTAGCGGATAGTCCCGCGGTAATAACGTCTGCACACGCCTGTAGTGATATGGGTGAAGCTTGTGACGTTTTAATATTCGGTGTGCAGAACTTTTCGGGATTCCTGTAGCTTCTTCTATGGTACGTACCGAAGTAATCGAGTCATTTTCTATCTCATTGAGAACTTCTTCATCACGATCCAATCTAGGTCTTCCAGCGCTTCTCCTATTGGATGGCATACGACCCTCCGAAAACGCTTGATGCACATTAATAAACACTCGATAATCAGGATATTTTTGAGCATTTGGGTATCTTTCTCGATACAGTCTGCTAGCAGCGTTAGCATTACATCGGCATTCTCCATAGATTTAATGCATATTAGCGTATTCCTGTGGTGTGTACGGTTGCGGCATGTTAAACGCCAAACAGTCCAAAATGCGCCAGAACTCTAAATCACAAAACACACAATCGTTGTCCAAGATAATGCCAGGTCAGTTCAGTTTGCATGTCGATTCCAGTCCAAAAAGCCAAGCCAAAAGTCGATAGTATGTACGAGGGCCACTTAAGTTGAATTGGGAACGGTGCGCAGTAAACAAAGGAGCAGAGCGTACTGAACAGACTTGCTGAGAATAATAACAGCTTCTCTACCTGCCCTGTTGTTGTCTCTTTTTAACGTAAATATCTCTATCTATCTATCTCTCTCTAACATCTAAGGTATTAATGCCCCATTCGAATTCCTAGAAATTGTAACAGGAACCCATTTTGGGCATGTAGTAAAAGTGATTACTGACAATTACAATTTAAGGAATTTGGCCCCTGTTTAGAAATAATAGGCCCATATTTTTTTATAACTTGTTTTCCTAGAGTATTATACCATTTTGGAATGTTGGTTAGTTTCGTCAATTTTTAAAAAACACTTGCCATACTAGTGTTCATACTTTTTTTTACACCACGATAAGTTAAATTTGGTTGAAAGTAAAAGTCTTCAAAAAATTTAGGGAATAAAATAAGTTTCATTAATTTTCGTGATAAAACAAGAGTTATTCTGAAGTTTTTAAGAATTGTGGTAGATAGCAGTACTATTCAGGTTGCCTATAAAAAAAAAAAGAAAAAAATATTTAAAAAATTGTGGTCATGGTAGTGAAAAATATCATAAACGGTCTCAATTTCTGAAGAATTTCATTTTTTTTTATATAACTTAAAATATAATTGGGATATATGTTTTTTTCTTTTTTTCCCCGATTAGTCCGGGGCAGGTCTATCCTCCGGTGTTGGCTTATCGTTGAATTTTGGGACACGTTGTATATAATAAAAAGTATTATAATTAATATACCTATAAATAAATAAAAAATCATTGTTGGAAACAGATATAGGTATAAAAAACATCGATAAGTATTATCGACAAGGAGCTCTTCATCTCTTATATATTATACTATATATAATACAATAACTTTATTTCAGGCATCAAGAACTTAAAAATTAAGAACATTGGCCCATAGCAATATATACTTTAACCTAAAAATATATATAAAATATAGACATAACACTATTTAGGGAACTTTTTTCTTTGACGCGTCCCTGTATCGGCGAAACACTACCCCAGAGGGCCAGAAATCGGGAGCGAGGAATGTCTATTTGTTTTTTACAGGAACCTGGAGTACGTAGGATTTGAAGTTCGTTGACCTATTAGACTCCAGACGCTGCAAATGTAAAGAGATCGGATCCTCAATGCGGCATCGGCTTCGTTCTTCCACGAAATGCAGGACGTCTTCTCCTGACGTACTTTTGTCCAAACGGGAGATGTATAGCTGTATAGTTGGCTCCACAGCTCGCAGAGTTGTACTCGCGTTTATTTTGGCCGTCCCACGCTGGTTACAGACGGGTCGTCTTTTCTCGACGTCTATTCTCAACAAGAGTAAACCCGTCCTTATCAATTTTGTCTTGGATCACCACTGGAACTGATTTTATTTCCACGTTCTTTCGCTTTCGACCACAAGAGGGTGCCGGTTGTAAAGATTTTCGGGGCATCATCCGCAAACGTCTTCCCTTGTTTTGAGGTTGGCTTCGGCGGAGGAGTACTTATGGGTTCAGTCAAGGGTTGAGGTGGTGATGCAATGACGACCGAGGTCACCCTAGTTTCACGGTCATCAACCGGCTGACAGGCGATATCGCATGACAGAGTCGCAATCATCGGTGAAATATGACTACTATTACGGTTACCGCGTATCGTATTAACATTCTGTGACAGCGGTGAATTCGCAGATGTTGCAATTATGTTGCGCAGCATATTGACTTCGTTCCTCAGCTCTGTTGCGGCTCGGTCCGATTCTTCAAATTTGGAACGGATGTCGGTAACATCGGCTTTTAACGTGGTGATGTCTTTAATCAATCTGGTCATGTCTATGTGATCGAACGTCACGGGAGGCAGCTTGTTGAGATCACGCGCGACGAAAGTTGGGATGTCATCAGGGTCGGTCTCATTGAACAGACTGAAGATGTCTTGCAGGTCTTTCTTACCGCGTCCATCCCTGTGACGTGTGATGAGACGGATTTGGCTCACGGCTGAATCTGCTAACACCTTCTTCTTTATATTTATTTCTTTATATTATTTTATTGTTTATCAAAGATAAATATGTTAGTAAAACATTTAATGGGATAAGTGACAGATTTTTAAGAGCCTATATTATCAAATAGTTTTATTTTTAAATATAAACAGTAAATCCCTTTACTCGTGGAATGTTATCACACTTCCTTTCTGGTTACGAATTTTACATTATCATTGTTGTTAAAATACTTTTTATTATATTACTAACATGAATAAGAAGCGATCTGCGCAATATACTCTTTTTGTCGTTTAAAACTTGAAAATACTTTAAGACGTTTTGAGCAAAACAACGGTCATTTGGAAATTATGTCAAGTTTAGTTTCCGGTACACTCAATGGTGGCGCTTTAAGTCGGTACAAACATTTTGTAGGGTATAATAGCCAGTCCTGTGTACTATAGTTCGGCCGTTCAGAGAATGCGTTCCTGACACATTGCTATTGAACTGACGACGTAACTTTGTAATGGCGTTGCAGTTACGATAAAAATATTTTTGCTGGTTGTTTACCGTTTTAACAATTGGTAAGCATTAAAACAACATTATTATATCAATAATCAATTTATGTTATAATTTTGTGCCAAACTGAGTGTCAAATAACTTGGTAAACAATGTTTTTCTAAATCTATACTGCGCTATTACAAGGTTATGTCAGCGCTTTATATTTGTAGTGCTGTGCTAACAATAACAGGCAATAACAGTATCGTAATCTGTTCTTATACAGTTATACTTTATAAAAAAGTTTTGTTTTTATTTTTAAGAATTTGAAAATAATGGACTATAAGATAACTTTTCTTAAATATAAAAATAAAACTACGACCAAACCGAACGCGCGAAAGAAAGTAGCATTTTTATATTTAGGTTGAAAATGGTAACCCCAAATGGCGTTATGGGCCGCCATTTTGTGACGCTAAAACAGTCGTCTGTTGTCGTTTCGTGCGCATAGACCACGTTCTTCAAGTGTTTTCGATCTGTTTTTATTTGATTACCCGGCTTTCGTTTATGGAATTTCGTTTATTCGTTAATGGACTGTTTCTGCTTTTCAAACTGACATCGGCGCTAAATCGGACTTCGATTGTGTTTTGTATTGCGTTCTTTTTACTTTTGGTGCATAATAATGCCTAAACGTGGACAAACATTGAAAAGTGGAGCCCGTGAGTTAATCATCAAGCTGCAAGATTACTTTGAGCGGGAGCGGCAAAATGGCGGACCCCTGTTACCTGTCGAACAAGTACAAGAACGCGTCTCTCAGGCGCTTGGAGTTAGCAAACGAACGATAACAAATATTAATAAAGAAAAGTTCGGCTCTACTGGCACGGAAGATAATATTTTACGTACTCCGAAGAAGAAACGTAGAACTAAACCCGTGACAGATATTGACACCTTTGACGCCTATGCAATCAGAAATCATATATATGGTTACTATTCCAGAAATGAATATCTCAACAGGAAGAAGCTTTTGGCATCTTTAAGAGAAGCTGGACTGTTTAGCGGGGGTAAAACTGCTTTAACCAAAATCTTAAAAGATATCTTAAAAGATATTGGTTTTTCGTATAAAAAAACAGACAAAAGAAAAATTTTATTAGAACGATACGACATAATTTTAAAACGGATAAGTTTTTTGAGAGAAGCAAAAAATATTGATAACTGGGATAATGTCGTGTTCATTGACGAGACATGGGCTAAACGCCAATCACACGGTTTCCCGTTCTTGGACGGATGATACACAAGCGTCGACGGCGAAAGTATCAATGGGTAAGGGGGCCCGTCTGATAATATGCCACGCAGGTTCTCCAAAATACGGCTTTGTGGAGAATGCGTTACTGGCATTTCAATCAAAAACCACAAATGACTACCACGAGGAAATGAATGCCACTACATTTAAAGAGTGGTTCCAGAACGTGCTTTTGCCCAACCTACCAGAGCCTTCTGTAATATTCATGGGTAATGCCTCCTATCACTCGGTTCAAATACAGAAACCACCTACCCAAGCTAATAAAAAAGAAGAAATGGTGGCTTGGTTACAAGCAAAAGGCATTGACGCAAATATGCAGATGCTAAAACCAGAGCTAATTAAATTAGTTAAAGAAAATAAAGCGGCAAATGTGCGATACGAAATCGATGAACTGGCTCTGGAGTACGGTCATCGCGTTCTAAGAATTCCACCGTATCATTGCCAATATAACGCGATTGAGCTAATCTGGACTCAAATAAAAGGTTACCACAATACTTCCCCGCCATTCAGCACGAAAAAGATGATGACCCTATTAAAAGAAGCCTGCGGGTAAGTCACAAGAGATGACTGGGCAAAGGTTGTTGAGAAGACTAAAAACCTGATTGTGGAACATTTTGACCGAGATGTCAGGATTGATTCTGTTATTGATAATAATATAATTATACATGTAGGCGAAGATGATGATGAAAACACCACCTCCTCAAACGAATCGGAGTCTGATTAATATTCTGTACGCACATTCAATTCAATGTACTTTATTGCATAGAAATACAGATTGTAACTTTGTAACAAAGAATAAATAAAACAATTTTATTATATTAATATTACCTTTTTTTGGTTTCCACTTAAATTACTAAAATATAAATTTTAAATGATTCTGCCAATTTAAAACGAAAATAATCTTAAAAATAACGCGGCGGTTCATTTTGGAGGAACGGTAACGAACTCAGTGTTATGTTGTGCCCATCACTAGTCGTGACTAACTGTAGGTGTCAGGAACGCATTCTCTGAACGGCCGAACTATAGTATATGTATATATGGAGGTCAGTGGTGTCGACTCATTCGTACTACAACCATAATATAATTGAAGCATGGCTCTACCATTTCAATAATTTTGTAGATTCTTTGTAAGTAATGATGAGTCAGAGCTCTTTCATTCTCCCTTCTTACATTATTATTTTTGTATTAGTTTTAGTTTTTATACTCTTTGCTACTTTTGTTCAATGAATAATAAATATTACTATTGAACATAGCAGCATTAAGTTGCCATTTCACGCTGGTATTCTGTGAGAGCGTAGTCCTTGCCCGATCAAAGTGATCCCCAGTGATGCTGCAACTATAATAAAGTAGCAGCGTGTACCATCATATCGGGACGTTGTGTTGGTTGTGTGCAGGCCGCGGAGCCGCTGGGCGCCGGGTGCGGCGCGGAGTGCGGCGGCGCGCTGCTGGGCGCGCTGGCTGCAGCGCCGGCGCTCGCCCTGGAACTGTTCCAAGCGCTACTGCCCGCGCTCAAGCTGTTCCCACAACACGCGCCTTTGCTACAGGTAACTTTCCATCTCCAACCGCTCGAAACACGGGACAGAAGACGTGAGGGGGAACGAGTAAAACGAAATGCCATCAAAAACATAACTTGTAAAAAAACCAAGTCTCGCAACTCAGTTCTTCTACCGTAAAAAGTTGTGAGATCCATGTAATACCAAGTCGGTTAATTTATTCAGTCCTTACTTGAGGGTCCTCCTCTCTTAAATTATTGCGTAATTAGCTAACCTATTAACATCTTATAGTGACCATATCAATATTAAAAATCTTTTATGTTTTAAATAAATAGATTGACTTGGCCATCACATGAAACCGCAATCTATCTCTCAAGTAATACATATTATATTAAATTAGATTGTTTAGTGCGATTGCCAAGTCAATTTATTTATTTAAAACATAAAAGATTTTTAATATACATGGATCTCACAACTTTTTACGATAGAAGAACTAAGTTGCAAGACTTGTTTTTTTACAAGTTATGGTTTTGATGGCATCTCATTTCTTTTTGTAGGTTGTTATATCTAGGTACCTATCTACACCTATTATTCCATTATATTGTTACGAGCTTGGGGTTGGAGACAATTACAAACTGCCGATTGAATTACCAAAATTGACTATTTAATTACACGACACTAATTACAACTTAAAATCACACTAATAATAAAACACAGTTCCCCGATATTTCGCTTCGAAGTATTCTCTTGTATCGCCAATTCAATCTGCCCCGGTCGTGGTCTATACCGGCCTTATATAGGGCCTCAGATAGTTTCCAGAACCTTGTTCGAAGTATTCGAAATAAGTAACTCGAAATGTTCGAGTACATATCGGTCCCGACATTTCTGGAAGGATCTCGACTCTCCTAGTTCTGCTACTCGACACTAGAGGGCGCTAGTGTAACTAGTGTTGCCATGTACAAGGCGCGCAACACTTTCTTTTACTCGACACTAGAGGGCGCTAGTGTAACTAGTGTTGCCATGTACAAGACATTAATAGTGGCGCGTAACACTGCCCCCTCCTAAGACATGCTCGTCCCGAGCATTATTGGCCCCATAATAACGCGCCAGTCGATCCACATGGACGATCTTAGGAGTACCTCTGGCACCTTTCTGTATCTGGTAGGTTACGTCATTGATCCTGGTCACAATCCGGTACGGTCCGTCCCATTTAGCTTGAAGCTTAGGAGATTTCCCGTTTCTGCGAGCTGGATTGTGTAACCACGCTTGTGAACCTTCGTCAAACCCTTTGTGTTTCATTTTGCGGTTATACCGTGTTTTCATCTTCTCAGACGTTTGCAGACCCGACTGTCTGACGTGCTCATAAATGTCATTCATTTTGTTCCGCAGGTCATTTGCATAATCGGTTATACTGCGTGGGGCATCAGGTGGTGTTCCGGTGATCAGGTCTGCAGGCAGCCGTAATTCTCTCCCAAAGTTTGCGAAAGCTGGCGTCACTGATGTACTTTCGTGAACAGCGCTTCGATATGACAACAAAAACGGTTGTATGTGCCTGTCCCAGTCTCGTTGCCGTTTTTCCACAACTTTTGCTAGGTACCTCTCCAATGTCTGATTAAATCGTTCTACCATTCCATCAGATTGTGGGTGGCAAGAAGTTGTTCGTGTTTTATGAATACCCATAACTGGCCAAGTTTCCTGGAATATTTGAGACTCAAAATTCCTTCCTTGATCGCTATGAATCTCTAAGGGTACTCCAAAACGACAGAAGACTTCATGATCTAGTTTATCTGCAACTGATGAAGCTTCTTGATTTGGAATGGCGAAGACTTCTGGCCACTTAGTGAAGTAATCCATCACAACCATGAAATACTTGTTACCACTTTCACTTTCCGGAAACGGCCCCGCAACGTCAATGGCTATCCTCTCCCATGGTGCACCAACATTGTACAATTTCAATGCGCCTCTACTACGAGTTTGAGGTCCCTTTACAGCCGCACAACATGTACATTTGCGGCACCAGTCCTCGACATCGTCACGACAGTGGACCCAGTAAAACCGTTCTCGGATCTTCAGTAGAGTTCGTTTAACTCCCAGGTGGTCTCCTGAACAACCATTATGGTACAGCTGTAGAACATCCGGTACTTTAACCTTAGGGACAACCATTTGCAAATGACATCTGTCTCCCCGATCATTTTCCCAATTACGGCACAGGACTCCATCCTGAATCAGCAAGCTGTCCCATTCGGCCCAATAGCTTTTCGTGGTCGAACCTAGTGCTGAGACGTCGCTCCACTTGGGCTTAGGAGCACTGGCCTTCATCCACTCCAGAATCGGCTTAATGTCCGAATCTTCCTGCTGTGCATGTTGTAGGCTGTCCTTCCACTCATTGCTGAGCTGGTCTGTCTTGAGCATCCTCACAGATACCACTTCCTTACCCTCTTGCCTCGTACAATGCTTGCAATCTTCAGGGCAAGGTCTTCTTGACAATGCATCTGCATTGCCATGAGATTTCCCGCTGCGATGTTCGATCATAAAGTCGTATTCCTGCAGTAGTTCAATCCATCTCGCAATTTGTCCTTCCGGATTTTCGAACTGCAATAGCCATTTCAGTGCAGCATGGTCGGTTCGTAAATGGAATTTCTGCCCCAGAAGATATTTGCTAAAATGCTGCAAGGACTTTACCACAGCAAGCAATTGCCGTCTTGTGACACAATAGTTCCTTTCCGGCTTTGACAATGACTTGCTGAAGTATGCTATCACAATCTCTTGATCACCATTCCGTTGAGACAACACACCGCCAAGTCCTATATCACTTGCGTCTGTGTCAACTATGAATTCCTTGCCCGCATCAGGGTACCCCAAAATAGGTGTTTTGCACAGACGGTTCTTGAGCTCCTGGAATGCAATATTGCAACTTTCATCCCAGCAGAAATGTCGCTTCTCCTCGGTTAGCCTGTGCAGAGGTTTGGCTATATATGCAAAGTTCTTTACAAATCGCCGATAATAAGAGCACAAACCCAAAAATGCCCTAACCTGTGTCTTGTCTTTTGGAACCAGCCAATCTTTGACAGCGGCAATTTTCTCTGGATCCGTGCGGATACCTTCTTCCGACATTACATACCCCAAAAAGCTAACTTGCCGTTTGAATAGTGAGCACTTCTTCGGACTCAACTTGAGGTTGGCACTCTGAATCTTCATGAGCACGCGTTCCAGGTTTTGAAGGTGTTCCTCAAACGTACGGCCTACGATGATGATGTCATCCAAATAGACCAGACAGGCATCTCCAATTAGCCCGGTAAGTACAAGCTCCATCAACCTTTCAAACGTTGCTGGAGCATTGCACAATCCAAACGGCATGACTTTAAATTGCCACAGACCCTTTCCTGTGGAGAATGCAGTTTTCTCCTTGTCCTTAGGGTCAATTTCAACCTGCCAGTAGCCACTTTTCAGGTCCAGCATACTAAACCACTTTACGCCTATAAGCATGTCCAGCGTGTCATCAATTCTTGGCAAGGGATAGCTGTCCTTCTTTGTAACATCGTTCAGACGGCGGTAGTCAACACAAAACCGCATGCTGCCGTCCTTCTTCTTTACCAGCACCGCAGGTGAACACCATGGACTAGATGAAGGTTCAATAACACCATCCTTCACCATTCCCTCAATCATGGTTTCCACTTCCTTCTCACGTGCTACAGGCAATATTCTTGGCCGCTGACGAATAGGCAATTCTTGTCCTGTGTTTATTTTGTGTTGAACTAAGCCAGTCTTTCCTATGTCAGCTTCGTTTGACGAGAAAACATTGGCGTACTGGAGTAACAACTTCTTCGCCTTGACCATTTCATTCGGAGAGAGAACGCTGCGATAGTGTTCTATAAGTGTGGTCACTCTCGTTTGTCCATCCTTGCTGGGGGTCCCAGTTGATAGATATTGGCACCGACGCAACCAATCCACTTCCTCACTAGTACCAACCAATGTGCCTTTTTCTATAATCTGTTCCTGATCACAAGGGTTCAACACACGTACTCCTGAGATGTCGGTGGTTCTGACCAAGGTTTCGTGCCACTCTCCATGGAAGGTCATTGTCTACCCTTTCCACGAGTACACAACGATGAGCTTGCCCAGGATTCCGAGGAAGACTAACCGGCACAATCGTTTCCGATCTCGGCGGAAGAACAATCTTCTTAAGGCTGTAAACATTCCCTGGTAACGCCCCTTCCACAAAAAGTTCCTCTTGTCCAGGTTTCTAATTTTATCCACAACGAAGTTATAAGGTTTCGAAAATGGCCTGAACTGCTTCGAGAAAAGGACGGTACGGCCGTGCCGCTTTTTTGCTCGACTTGGCGGGGGCACTGCCGTGCCCCCAGATTAGTAACAATATAGTAAAATCTTAACAACAACTTAAATTATAAGTAAATATACTTTAATTGTGAGGTTATTGGGGTGGTGTTTTGTCCATACAAACTTATTTATTTATTTATTTATATAGATACACCATCGACAATATCAATATGCATTGTTACGAACGAAATACAATTTTTTTAGACAAAGGATATGTCTTTACAGGTGTATACAACATTATATGAAATAAAACTAAACAACATACAAATAAACTCTAAACAAACACAAATCAAACTAATTGAGCAAAAGCACCACTACTAGTAAAAAAAATTGCAATAAATAATAGTTTAGAATCATTAATCGGGCAAGGTAGGTAATAGTAAGTCTTTACATTTTCTTTTGAATACACGTTCGGGGTCGCTAAAGATGTCGATGTCATGATTGTTTAAGCTGTTATAAGTTCGCATACATCTGTTTAACGGTGAAAACTTACCAATATTGGTTCTACTGAAGGGAATATTTAACAAATTAGTAATTGGGTGTCTAGGAATATGATAAGGGATTTTAAGGCACACTTGCTGCAATAAACTGGGTGAAATTAACTTACCATGTAGAAGTTTATGTAGCGTCATTAGGTCTAAAAGTTTTCGTCGGTCTGCCAGTGAACTCATTCCGAGATGAGATAGCCTAGATCTATAGTCAGTATAGTATGGACAGTTTTCAAAATTTATAAGCGATGAATCGAGTGAAGTTTTTTTGAATACGCCCGATTCTGTCAACGTGTATTTTATAAGAAGGATTCCATATCACTGTGGCATATTCTAAACTGCTACGAATTAATGCATTGTAGATAGTTATCAGAGTCTGAGTATTTTTGAAGTCATTACATGCACGTTTAATAAAACCTAACATTTTCCATGAACGCGTTACCACGTGATCTATATGTTCTATAAATCTAAGTTTGTTATCAAGAACTAGCCCAAGATCACGGGTGGATGAAGATTCACTCAATATGTCTTTATTAATGGAGTAACAAGAAGCAATAGTAGATTTATTTCTTGTGAATTTAATGTAGGTACACTTACGAGGATTAAGTTTCATTTTGTTACTTATGCACCATTCATAGATGGAATCAAGGTCATTTTGCAATGATAAAACATCATCCTGATTTTTAATAGCCTTGAACAATTTTAAATCGTCGGCGAAAATAGAACATTGGCTGTACTTAATATTCATTAATAAACATAATAAACACTAAAAAAAGAATAGGACCAATATGTGAACCTTGGGGTACGCCTGAGAGAGCCACATAATTATTGGACCTATATCCATGCAATACAACACTTTGTAATCTATTTTTAAGATAAGATCTTAGCCAACTAAGTAAATTCCCATGTACACCGTATGAATTTAATTTAGATATTAGTAGTTGATGGTCCACGATATCAAATGCACTAGAAAAATCTGTGTATATGGAATCCACCTGCATTTGACCATCCATTGCACTTGCATCTTTTGTGACGTAATCCATCAATTTGCTAACAGTAGATTTATCTTTGCAAAACCCGTGCTGTGCGTCCACAATAATATTTTTAAATGATTTGTTAATATTGGGTAAACTAAGCGTTCGAATATCTTTGGAAATAAACTTATAATCGATACCGGCCTATAATTTTTAACATTATCTTTATCTCCTTTCTTGTAAATGGGTATAACATTAGAACGTTTCCAGTTAGCTGGAAAAGAACCAGTTAATAAAGATTTACTAAAAATTAGTTTAAGAGGAAGAGTTAGATATTTTGATGTCTTTTTTATAAAAAGAGGAGGAATGCCGTCAGGGCCCGCTCCTTTGTAAATATCTAGTGACTTGAGTATACTTAGGATTTGACGTTCTGTTATTTCTATATCATGTAGAGAGGTTTATGGATATACATCGGACAATATAGGAGCTGAAGTATACTGGGGTTGGGAGAACACAGATGAAAAATGTTGAGCAAAAAGATTACATATCCCCTCGCCACTATTAGCGGATAAATCGTCTAGGTGCATTTCTTTTGGAAAACTAGAATCGCAGGATTTACGATGACGGACGAACGACCAAAACTTTTTAGGATTTGACTGAATGGATTTTTCGGTATCACGTATATAATCTAAATAGTTCTTAGAAGCCAACGACTTAACCCGGTAGTTTAAGAGCTTAAGTTCTAGTGTGTCTCTTGGATTTTTATAAATTTTGTGCCTTAATCGGATCTTTTCTTTTTCTTTTATCAGTTTAATTAAGTTTGGCGTGAACCAAAGAGGGAACTTTAAATTACGTCGCTTCGTTTTGGGTACAGTTTCATCAATAATGGAATAAAGTATTTTGTAGAACCTAGAAACCATGACATCGACCTATTGACAATCATTAAATTCGAATTCCCAATCAACTTTACTTAACCTACTTTTGTATAATCCGCCTTTTAAAAGTTGTGAGTAGCAAAAGATTTACTATTCAACAAATGCGGTACTGACATATTTACATTTACCTCTAAAGCAGGATGATGACGATCAATTTTACTTATTGGACATGGACATTCAGCAACATTTATATCCTTAAGATTACTTAAAACAAGGTCAAGGGTTCTGTTATTAGTGTTTTTTACAGCATTAAATTGTGATAAATTATTTAAAGACAAAAAATCAATGAACTGATAACCCAAATTACAGTAATAATTGCTAGGGGTTAACTTGCTTACAGAATTGGTAACATCGGTAATCCAGTCTATAAAATTTAAATTAAAATCGCCCAATATTATTATGTCGTTACTACATGATTGCATTACAATATTGCAGTTGTCAAGAAAACCTTCCAATGAACTATTAGTTACCGGAGGTGGTAAGTATACTACACAAAACAAGCAGTCCACGAGTTTACTGCTAATATTCACTCTCACCGAAACCCACAAGTCTTCATAACTGCTCTCAAAGTGGTTAACTCTTTTAGAGCACAGTTTCTTCGATACTGCTGCCAGGACACCTCCGCCTCGCTTGCCAGCGAGATGGGTAGAATTACGATCGTGTCTATAAACATTGAAGTTTGCGCCGAATAGTTCACCGTCCAATATTTTGTCGTCAAGCCATGTTTCAGTTCCCACTATTATATCATAATTGGCAACCAGTGAAGACAGCTTAATTATGTCTGTTTTAGTTTTACCCCTAGATAATGACATTAGACCCAAAAACTTCTCTGTTTTACCCCTAGATAATGACATTAGACCCAAAAACTGTTTCACAATAAAAGTTATACCCGTTATTAGATATCAAGAATACAAATTTAATTTCTTATAATGCATTTTGCTCTGGGGGCTTTACAAGCGCTTTTAAATATATTCATTTATATTGGAAAAGAAAAGCAAGCAAAAAGAACCATATTTTTTATATAACACTAGCTGTTCCCCGCGACTTCGCCCGCGTGTTATTTGGGGTTTTAATTTTTTGCGCGGTACCCTAATTCTTTTTCTAAAATAAAAGTAGCCTAAGTTACTCCTTGTGACATCAGCTATCAGCCAGTGAAAATCCCGTCAAAATCGGTCCAGCCGCTTCGGAGATTAGCCGGAACAAACAGACAGACAGACGGACAGACAGACAGACAAAAACTGTTATTTGCGCCCATGAACTCAAATTTTTCTTTAAGATAACTCGGTGTTTTAGGATCAAATAGTACACAGTACAGTAGAGATAGAATATGAGTATTCCGACTAAGCCTGATAGGGAGCCACTTGAGCTTAATACGGTACTCTGAAACATGATCATATTTGCGAAGGCCAAATATGAACCTAATAGCGAAATTCTGAAGACGCTCAAGTTTATTTAATTGATCCTCAGTAAGATTGGAGTAGCATGCATCAGCATAATTAAGGATAGGGAGTAACAAAGACTGTGCCAGTAAAATTCTAGTAGGAATGGGAAGCGAGTTACGCAAACGTCTTAAATAAGATGCTGCCGCAAACATCTTTCTGCTGGACTCCTTAATATGCAGGAACCAAGAAAGATTTTGACCAATATATAATCCTAGGTCTTTTACAGATTTACTAAAAGTTATCACAACACCATCAACAAAATAGGTGGAAGGTTAAAAATGTGCCGGAATACTTTGGGCATTAATATGGATAACATTGAAATTTTTCAGTACATCTGAGAATTGAGAAGATAGGACTTCGTTTAAAGGAGTGAAATTTGTACTGTGAAAACTATCGTCACTACTGCCGCTTTCAGAATAAGGTGTCATAAACGAATCATTATTTGAATTATTGTCATTGAACAAGTCAGAAATCATAATAAGTCTTTCTTTTTATAAATAATAAAAATTATAAAATATAATAAGGTATTACGTTTATATATATTGTTACATAATAATAATAATAATAACATATTATATAATTACGAATAATATGAATAAATAAGAAATAAACTAAGTCTCCTTTACCAACCAGCGTTACTAGAAGATCGCAAATTGCAACTAATCAATCAATAGATGTTACACTTCATACGTACACACCATTTACAGCAATACTTAGTAAAAACATATTATAAGCTCAATAATATTACAAACATAAAGAAAATAATTAACAGTAGGACTTAAAATCTTCTACTACGCAAATAAGTTAATGTTAAACCTAATACGAGTTGGCTGTATGATCATCAACCTTTGCCTTTATTCATAAACAAGATTTACTTTGACAGTTTTAAATCAATGTCAAAATTTGTAACTTTACCCTTTACATTTATAATTCATATCAAACAATCGAAATAATTTTACCTTTGGAACAGAAAAGTACAATTAGTAATAATTTTGAAGTAAACACACACCGGTAAAACAGTAAACACACACACATACTGAGCAATAATAAAGTACCTATACCAATGGATAAAACACTAACGATTACAGTACTTATACAAAGAGAGATATCTTTATTTAGCTATCTTAAGTACTTAGCTTTAGTAATAAATATAACAAACTAGTCTAAAAATACTAAAGTACTTAGCTTTATTATGAAATATAATAGAGAGAACAATGGTAATAATTTTGATGTGTCTGTACAACATAGCAAATGTTGTCATATACTGAAGTAATAATACAACTTAAAGGAACTATGTTAATAAATAAATCACTTAAACAACTATAGTACAAAGAGAAATATTTACTTAGGATATCAGTCTAAAGTACCTAGCTTTAGCAAGAAATACAATAAAGTAGCCTAAAATTTTGAAGTGCCAGTACAACACAGCAAACACAGTCATATGTGGAAGTAATAATTCAACTTAAAGTACTTATGTTATTGAATAAATCACCCAAACGATCAAAGTACAAAGAAAGAAATATTTATACTTAGATAACAATCTGAAGTACCTAAGTTTAGTAGGGAATATATTAAAGTAGCTAAAATACACTAAAATACTTAGCTTTATTATGAAATATAATAACGAGAACAAGGAAAAAGTACACTACATCATTGAGAAAAATGGCAGATCAATAAAATGCATTGCAGACTGCATTTGAAGAGGCATGTTATAAAGTTATTTTGCCTTAATAATTCTCTTAGATCTAGCAGTAGAAATAATCTTGTTTCCTTTAGTACTATCTTCGCCAACACTCTTCCCCGAAAGTGACAACCCTTCCGAATCACTGGTAGAACAGGGAATAGATTTCAGATCAGCGAATGAGTTGGCGGTATATCGCCGACCATTGGAACCAATTATGACTATATGATCGTCTTTTGTCCAACATTTATTAATGCCAAACTGATTACGAACAGCTAAGAAAAGGTCATGTCGACTCTTGGTCAAAAATTCTGATGCAGTTATACCAGTATTTTTGAATGCAGTTTTCGAATACCAAATGTGATTTTTATTTTCAATATTATTAAACTTGACTAGAACAGAACGTGGTTTACCTTCTTTAGAAATGCCTAAGCGATGACATCTGGTGATTACATCAGTATTTATATGTCATTTTTAATTTGTCTGCAAACAATTTACATACTGTATAAGGAAGGTCTTCTTTCTTCTCCTCTCTAATACCATGTAAAAGGATCATCTTACGTCTGGATCTCATTTCAGATTGGTCATATAATTTGAATAACAATTGCACTTGTTCATTGAGAGTTTTTAAGGATGTGAGCACAAAAGAACGAAACATTTCAAAATCTGTTGAAAGTGAGGAAGTATTACCCGCTGTTGGTGAAGAGCTACTTGCTTTTGCTTCTAGGCTTTTCTGAAACTCTTCCATTCGAATGTTAAACAAAGTTGACATGTCTTCAAGTGACTTCTGAAGTGTCTCCATTTTAGTGACAGTGCAAGAGCAGGTTATAAACACACTGTGAGAATTATTTAGTGGCAAAATTCAGTTGCAGGCTTGTAAATAGTTGTACGGAAATATGCTGGTAGGTAAACGACTTTAATTTAGCACATCAGTTATACAAAACACTTGTTAAATATATTATTTTGCTTAAATTACGCAGCTTATTATTTTTACGTGTAGTATGCACACCTACCTGCAAAAAATAATAATAAAATAACGAAATCTGTATGTCTGAGAAATAAGAAAAAAATATTTCGAAGACATGTGAAGTTCGCCATAACGCATTGGGGCAGCGCTGCGGACATTTCCTTGCCCTAAAAACCCTCACAGAAATGAGAGGAGGCCTATACCCAGCAGTGGGGCGTATAGAGGCTGTAACTTTAACTTTAATCTAAAATATATATTAACCGTTAAACTTGCGCATCTCATACAAATGATAAATCATTATCAATTTTGTATAAGATGATTCTGCTTGTTTCAGCCACTGTACCACATTCTAAAGCAGGCGCTGTCTACGCTACTGAACAACTACATGCCAGTTATTGCAGAAATCGCTGAACTCGTCGTAGCCGGCTTCGAGACTCAACCCTGCGCCTCAGGATTGGACGTCCTTAAACTAGTTAGTGTTTGGTATCTTCGATGTATAATTAGCGGTAACTACCGGATGCTGTCATATTATGTAAACAATATTTTTAAGCATATATTTTCTGATGGTGTAAATTTAAAAAGCATCCCATTCCATGTTTACAGAATGAGTATTATCAAGAGGGTAAAGAGAATGATGATAAAATTCATTTAAATTAAAAAAAAAGATAATTATACAGAAAGAATACAGCTCACCAATATTTCTTTCGTCCATAGTCTCGTTATCCCTTATAGAAAAATTGGATTATAATTATAAAAAAGAGTTATGATTAAAAATTAGTAAGATGTGTATATAAAGACATGGTACAGTCATAATCCCAAGCTTTTAAAGTACTTACGACAGGATTCCTGTTGTCGTGTACAGACCATTATTCTAATGGTTCGTTTTTGCCGGATAAATACCTTTAAAACATTATAATATTTAAAATTCAATGCCCACAATAATATGCTATGACGAAGCTTAGATTCAACCAAGGCATAGTATACCAGCTTTAGATGATTTATGTCTACTTCGTCTCGTAAGCTTTTTAGCACATAATAAGCTGAGCTAATTTTGCTTTCAATGTCTTCTAGTTCATGCTTCCAATTCAAATGACAATCAATTTTAACTCCCAAAAATTTTGCAACTTCTACCTGTTAAACCCTTTTATCATCTAGAAGCGTATTCAAGCAAGTGCTATTCTTAACATTGTTTCTAAATATCATGATGTTTGTTTTACCAATGTTGATAACTAGGCCATTAGCTACAAACCAATTTCTCATAGTTTCTAGAACTAAGTTTATATTTGTTTCTAGACTATCAGTTTCAGTAGCCAAAACAACTGCATTAGTGTCATTAACAAACAGGACAAGTATCTATATCTATGTAGTCTTAATGCCATTATTACTGGTAACTTAATGCAAATCATTTAATAAAATAATAAATAAGATAGGTCCCAAAACAAAGTTCTGAGGTACGCCAACTTGAACCTTTGCAAGCCTCGACTTTGTTACAATTTCAGCCATACTGTTATTTATACTTCATCTTTAGAAACATTTTTCTATTTCGCAAGTTTGATTGAAAAAGTTGAAGAGCTCGTTCACGAATTTCGTAATAGCTTAATTTTTCCAGAAGTAGTGAAAATGTATACTGTCAAAAGCAAGACTTAGATCGAGGAAAAGAACATCTTTATTTAGTTCTTTATTAATTCTATCTACTACATCATTTAGCAGTGCATCAATTGCATCCTGAGTGCCTACCTTGTTACTATAACCGAATTGATTCTTATCGAGGACTCCATTTAAAACGAGGTGAGAGACCAATCTAAACTTTAGCAAGAGCTCAAAAATCTTAGACTTAATTGGCAACAACGAGATTGACCTATGCATTTTAGGATCTACTTTCGAGCCCTTCTTATGCACTGGCACAATTTTAGCCATTTTAAGTTGGTCTGCAAATATACAGTTTTCTAAACACTTATTAAAGAAGCAGTTCAAAGGTTCAAAAAATTATTATGAAGTACCTCAAGAGTATTTTCAGTAATTTAAGAAATAATTCATGAGTCTAGCTATGCAGCAGCTTATGAAATTATTTTTTTTATATATTCAAGCCAAGAAAGAGATGGAGTGTGAGTGTGTAAAGCATATTTCAAGTGATGCCGAAACTGCCCAAGTTTTTGATAAGCACTGACGAACTAGTCTATCTTCTCTCTTCTTTTATAAGTCCGTTAATATTCATTACTAGATGCAGGTTGCAAATTATTTTAGATGCCTCTGTGTACGTGAGTGTGTGTTCTTACATCAAGTTGATTGTGTCACTTGAGATGTACGCAGTGCTCTGTGTTTCTTTGTTGTCTTGAGTATGTAGAGTATATATACGTTTAGTTCGATGATTAGAATTCGGCAGATAGTAATCTGCGTCGGCATTTATCCGCCATATAACCTAATTATACCTACCCAGTAGAGTGGCGAGCCAGTGTCCTCAGCCGAGTTCTCAGTATTTGTAAACACATAGCCGGTAAAATGAACTGACTGACTGTCTCGTCGTAACTTCAAAAATACGTGTGAATAGCTATTCGGTTGCATTACTGTCTCGACCGCGAAGGATTTTACTGTCTCGCCACTCTATTCGGTAGGTGTAATGAGGCTAATAGCACTTTATGCTTAATTTATAGAATATAATTTAAACATAATTGACAATGACAGCTGAGTAGCTGAGATGCGACTTTTGGACTTTGGACTTTTTGCTTATATCAATCTAAAGGTCTTTGACTAGTGATTTTAAAGATAACATGTCCTGAGTGGGCTTAGCCCACGTAACTGGCCTTTTACTTATATATAATAATATAATAAAAGTGCGCATCTTAACAGATTGTCGCTGATATTATTAGATAGGTGCTTTTGTATTTTTAATATATTAACAAAAATTAAAGCTATACATTATTGGCTAAAACATGGAAAGGCGACGTATTAAGAAATTTTCAGGCAGATTACGATCTGGCCAGAGTGCAATTGTAAGGATTGGAGCACGGCACTTATAACGAAAGGTCGCAGCTGATGGTGGTGTGGGGCGCGGAGGGTGCGGAGGGCGCGGGGGGCGCGGGCGCGGCGCGCGTGCTGCGCGCGTGCGTGGCGGCCGGCGCGCGCGCGGTGGCGGCCGACGTGCGCGCGCAGCCCGACCTCACGGCCGCGCTCTTCGCGCTGCTGCTCGCGCTCACCAAGAAGACGCCGCACTGCCTCGACTGGATCGACGATCTGCTCCCACACCTCATTGAACTGGGTACTGCTAACTTATCACACCAATATTCAGCTCACATAAAATTTTAAGTTTTAATATATTATAATATACAATATATAACGTAATTAACGCACACCCTCAGACACACCAATTAGTATATTATGTTATAATCATTATACATACACTGACTATTTAATTAAACATGTTTATACATTGATTATTTATTAAATTAGTTATACTAATTCCGGAACAATATTGTGGTCACAGTATAAATCCACGAACGCACGCAGTCGCCACGTAGGTTAGGTTATGAGGGTCTTGCAGTAGGTAATCGCTCGCGTTCGAGTTAACGTCGCCGACGCTTGACACAACTGTAGGTAGGTATTAGTGCCGAAAAAAGCTGACAATACACAATTGTTTATGTTAAAAAATACCTACATATGAACACTAACTGATGTTCGTACTCCGAGCATCGAGTTGTTTATTAGGTGTAGTAAAGATTTGATTCCATTTTTCCATCACACTTTTAAATCTTTGGACTGTCGACTCTCAATATTTTTGTTTATTGATTATGATACAATATTAATAGGCAATATTCGTTACAAAATGTTATGCATTAGCATAACATTTTAATTGTAATTGTAAATAATAACGAAATGCTAAAAATAAGAGGCGACCATGCTTCCACCATAATTCAAAGATGGCGTGTTTAAAAGATGTGAATCAAAATATTTACAATAATTTAAAAAAAATAAATACTTAACTTACTGATAGCCTAAACACTCATCCAACGTTGTGTTTTTAATACACTTTCAAAATGTCCACCACCTTGTTCAATACATTTGGTAAGCGTTTTCTTAACTGGTATTTTAATTTAGAAAGCACTTCAGTGTCATTTTTCACTATTCCAAAAGCGTTCACTATTCTACTTTTTAGCGTCAAATCAGGTGATCTGGAAGGTCAATAGCCCGGCCGTCGCGACCTTTATAAGGAAAGGTAAAACTTTAACATACTTGAAATAAGTTTCAATTTTCTTTATTTTGTATTGAATGACGGAATTTGTATTAATACAAATAAAACTGCACTTTTAAAAGTCTTATTGCCTTGAGTTACGGTCCATTTCAGTTTGTTTTGACTGTACAGGTTTAGTGTGACTGTAAATTACGTAGTTTCAATTATTTTTGGGATAAAAAATATACCTATATTAAAAATGATGGAAATCGATTCAGTAAACGATTCTGAACAAACTACTTTCTCAAAGTGCGTTAATTATGTTACGTGTTGTATATTATATAAATAGAAATTTGCTTTTTTGTATACAGTGAAGATTTTTCTGAAGTCAAGACTTTATTAATTCATCAATACACTATTTTAGCACCGACTTTAAAAGCTATTAAATTATGTGGAAATTATATTGTTCTTTTTAGTTTTTTTAAAGTAGGTTACACTTTTTATTAAATAAAATCCATTAGTGAATTCAACGCCAACATTTGTTGAAAACTGCACTTCATCTCTTTCTGAATTTTCCTATCGTTTTGATTTATGTGTAATGTTTACTCTGCGATTATACTTTGCAGAGAGCAGTTTCATGTCATATAAGAAGAAATTAAAAACCATTTGTAATTCCTAGACATATCGCTACCGCCACACTCCTCTGAAATGTCGGATACGAGATACATTCTTTTATCTTTTTCAATCTTTTAAATCCACTGGATAGCCCTTTTTAAAGGTGCATAATTTATTAAAGTCAACTATCAACATATCTCTGTGCCGACCTCCATTTCTAAAATCATTGGGAAGCTCTTGAATTCTAGAATAGTAAGCTACCTGACTAAGTATAACATTCTATTTACCTCTCATAATGGTTTAAGAAATGGAATGCCGACGCAGGATGCTATCACGGATCTCGCATCTGTTATAACAAAAGAAATAGACAAAGGCAACAAATGTCTAGTGATCTTTCTTGATCTGAAGAAAGCCTTCGACACTGTCTCTGTCTCCATTCTTATACGGAGGCTCGAAAGTATTGTACTCCGTAACTCTGCTCTCTCCCTTCTCCTCAGCAGCTACCTTCAAAACAGAAAGCAGAGTGTAAAAATCAACAACTTATAAATGAAAAAGAAAATGTAAGGTTTGGTGTCCCGCAGGGCAGTGTTCTCGGTTCAACGCTCTTTTTGATATATATATTAGTAATATCTGCAACCTTTGTAGCATTGGGGGGAGGATATTGTCCTATGCGGATGATACTGCTATTATTTTTACCGCTAAAACCTGGGATAAAATTAGGATGCAGGCTAAGAGAGGACTAGCTAAGCTTGGTGACTGGCTCAGTGAGAATCTCCTTACTCTTAACGCCCAAAAACAAATTATGTATGCTTCGCTCCATATTCGGAGCCGTCACCTAATTTTGAAATCAAAATTCATTCCTGTGGTAACCCTTTCCCTAACACATGTAATTGCTTCATAATTCAGAAAGTTAGCTGTATTAAATACCTCGGAATCATTGTATATCATAGATTAGGTTGGTATCCACACCTAGAACTAACTGTATGGCGGGTAAGGAAGCTCATGTAGGTTTTCAAATCTCTGAGATACGTGATTGGTACCGAACTACTGTGTGTCTAGTGCGAGATGTTGTTTTTACCCACTCGATACCGAGAAAGTTAACTATAATTTGTATGGAATAAAATCAGCGCCAACTAGTGGAAATAATCGGAATCACCATCGAGCATTGACTCTCATTCGACAGTGAGAACGTTAACGCACGTTATTGGTTGGAGCGGCAACTTCGATCATTCGAGGCGTAAAACTTTACGCCGTTGATATCGAAAAAGTTTTCACCTAAATTTTTACAGTGTGATAGAAGAGTGAGAATAATTTTTGAAGAGTTCATTTTATTTCGTTTTTTGAGAACGATATATAATTTAGGTAGGACGTTTTTTTTTCGTTAGGAGGATGTTTGCAGCCACAAAGCCATTAATAACTGATAATAATAGATGACTGCTATTATAACGCCAGTGTTGAAGCAAGAGCTTGTGCATATTTTAGTCCGTTGTTACACCCCGATGACAGGTAATTTAAGGATAGATATCGCAATTAATTGTGGTTCCGATTATTGCCACTAGTTGGTGCTGATTTTTGTCTATACAAATCGTAGTTAACTTTCTCGGTATCGAATACGTAAAAACAACGTCTCTAACTAGGCACACTGAATAAAATATATATCGCATTAACCCAATCCGTAATAATCTACTGCATCCCGGTATGGGGAGGAGCAGCTAAATCATACTTTGTAGATCTAGAAAGGGCGCAGAGATCCTTGATTAATGTAATGTACTGTAGGTCCTATAGGTTTTCCACCGAAACCCCACACCAAACATCTAAGCTGCTCTTCGTTATGAAACTTTATATTTTACACATGATACTAAGATATCACAAAACGTTACGTCTTGAACATACCAAACCTATGAAAAGACGGTGAGATATCGTGGCTCCCCCTTACCCTGCACGTACAGTTTTTGTCAAACGATAAAATATAGCTCAAGTCCCTTATGCCTGTAACAAGATCAATCATTTACTTAAGATTTACCCCATGCAAGTGTTTGAGTGTAGAAAAACTGACGGAATGGTTCTCCACTCTTAATTACGATAACGTGGAAGACATTTTGGTGAGAAAGAGTTGAACCTGTTGTAAATAACACACACAGACACAACACAAATCAGTAGATATGTGACACATTCATAAACTTGCATACACATACGCACACAGACACACACACACACACACACACACACATACACACACACAAGCGCGCGCACGCATCACAAACTAACACACTACGGACTTAACTACTTGGGTACCTATACATTTCACCTAAACTCCTTTCTTTCCATAAATACCGCATCAAGAAATATATTAAGTTTCAAATTTGGCTATTTTGATGTAAATGGAAGTTGTTATGATTACATAGGAAGAGCGCGGCACTCCCAATATAAGTATCGTATGATTACTTTCTGGGAGGCCTCGGCAAATTAATTTTAAAAGATTTACTGAAATAAAACATTTATTTATTTACTAGTTGATCCTCGCGACTTCGCCCGCGTGTTATTTGGGGTTTTAGTTTTTATGCGCGGAACCCTAATTCTTTCTCTAAGTGACATCGTCGTTCAGTGAAAGTCCCGTCAAAATTGGTCCAGCCGTTTCAGAAATTAGCCGGAACAAACAGACAGACAGACAGACCGACAGACAGACAAAAATTTTAAAAATTGTGTTTTGTTATAAGTATTGTACATACTTTCATATGCATTTAGTAAAAAGCCGTAATTTTAACATTACAAACAGACTTCAATTTTATTTATTTGTATAGATTTATAATTTAAATAAAAACTAACTTACATTATTTTATTTTTATTGCAGCGTGTTCGTGTGTACGACTTTGGGAAGCGTCATCGGCGCGAGCGGCGTGTGCGTGGCTCGCTGCGCTGGCGGCGCGCCGGGCTACAGCGCTGCAGCCGCACGCCGCAGCGCTTACAACCGATACACTGCGCTGCATCGGTGAGTAGTTTGCTGAGCACATACCAGCGCTGCAGCCGCACGCCGCAGCGCTTACAACCGATACACTGCGCTGCATCGGTGAGTAGTTTGCTGAGCACATACCAGCGCTGCAGCCGCACGCCGCAGCGCTTACAACCGATACACTGCGCTGCATCGGTGAGTAGTTTGCTGAGCACATACCAGCGCTGCAGTCGCTCGTCGCAGCGCTTACAACCGATACACTGCGCTGCATCGGTGAGTAGTTTGCTGAGCACATACCAGCGCTGCAGTCGCTCGTCGCAGCGCTTACAACCGATACACTGCGCTGCATCGGTGAGTAGTTTGCTGAGCACATACCAGCGCTGCAGTCGCTCGTCGCAGCGCTTACAACCGATACACTGCGCTGCATCGGTGAGTAGTTTGATGAGCACATGCCAGCGCTGCAGTCGCTCGTCGCAGCGCTTACAACCGATACACTGCGCTGCATCGGTGAGTAGTTTGCTGAGCACATACCAGCGCTGCAGTCGCTCGTCGCAGCGCTTACAACCGATACACTGCGCTGCATCGGTGAGTAGTTTGCTGAGCACATACCAGCGCTGCAGTCGCTCGTCGCAGCGCTTACAACCGATACACTGCGCTGCATCGGTGAGTAGTTTGATGAGCACATGCCAGCGCTGCAGTCGCTCGTCGCAGCGCTTACAACCGATACACTGCGCTGCATCGGTGAGTAGTTTGCTGAGCACATACCAGCGCTGCAGTCGCTCGTCGCAGCGCTTACAACCGATACACTGCGCTGCATCGGTGAGTAGTTTGCTGAGCACATACCAGCGCTGCAGCCGCACGCCGCAGCGCTTACAACCGATACACTGCGCTGCATCGGTGAGTAGTTTGCTGAGCACATACCAGCGCTGCAGTCCTCGTCGCAGCGCTTACAACCGATACACTGCGCTGCATCGGTGAGTAGTTTGCTGAGCACATACCAGCGCTGCAGTCGCTCGTCGCAGCGCTTACAACCGATACACTGCGCTGCATCGGTGAGTAGTTTGCTGAGCACATACCAGCGCTGCAGTCGCTCGTCGCAGCGCTTACAACCGATACACTGCGCTGCATCGGTGAGTAGTTTGCTGAGCACATACCAGCGCTGCAGTCGCTCGTCGCAGCGCTTACAACCTATACACTGTGCTGCATCGGTGAGTAGTTTGCTGAGCACATACCAGCGCTGCAGTCGCTCGTCGCAGCGCTTACAACCGATACACTGCGCTGCATCGGTGAGTAGTTTGCTGAGCACATACCAGCGCTGCAGTCGCTCGTCGCAGCCGCTACGGTGTTATTATTAGGAAGACGGTGCTGCCATCTCCTATTTCAGTTTCCCTCTGTCGCTTCTTACACGGCACGATATTTTATTTATTTCATTTTCTTCGGAAAACTTACAGCAATTGCTTATGTTTAAATAATAATGTACTATTAAACCATTTACAATGTTCCAACGTAAATCAACTAGTTAACAATACCTTAAAGTTAAAAACTAGGTATATGTATTATGAATATTTTTAGAATTAAGATATTTTAAGCAAAATATTCACTGATTAAGGTACTCTCGGTCACACTTAAGAAAGTATTAAATCAGAAGCTTTTTTTGTCATGGACCACTTTCAAGAAGTTTTACTATTTTCGGTAGACTGCTACATTTCTATTTTCTACTGTATTCCCAAAAGTCCTAAAAAATATCACCCTAAATCACCCCCAGTGTTAGAATAAAAAAAGTAGCACATTTTCTTGTGTCCTATTTATTAAAATAATACTTGTGGTTACACAAAATTATAAACATTTATTATCACAAACAATCATCAACAATTGACAAAAAATTAACAATAAACTCTGAAATGTAAATCAACAATAAAAATAGTCATACTTTTAATGAGACGGATGTACTTGATGAATTGACAACAAATTATAAATATTTGGCTTCAGTTTTGTAAGAAGTAATCTCAAATCTCCCCGTTCTGTGATGTTCAATTTGCTCCTTTTTTTGTTAACAGGTTGGTAACGCACTAAAACTTCTTTCGACAAGATAGGGAAACGCTATCAAAAAATTTCTCTCAATTTCCCACAGCCCAGGGTATTTTTCGGGGATTTCTGTCTACAGTCAAAATGTTTGATAGCCATATTTAAATTTCACCTTCAATTTCTCGTTGGTGCTGAGCTCAAGTAGCTCCTCTTGTAATACCACATTCGCCTCTTCCGGTTCATTAAATGGGGAATCTATGGTGGTATTTCCATCGACAGAATATCTATTTTTGAAGTCATCATACAGGGTATTTAAATGTTGAGCGTATGTCTGAATATCCTCATCATGACATTCTATCTGTGACAAGTGCGGAAACTGGGAGAATTCGCGCCGACTAATATTTTGCTTCATTAATTGCATTGCATCCGCTTTATATTTGATCAGATTTTCTATTAAATCTGGTGCAGTTTTTGGAAATCTTCATCATTTTAATTTCACAGTAGTGCAAATAAACGGGTATTCAAAGCATTGCTTTTTATTTTATTAACTGCGTTAATCACAAATTGAAGCGATTGTTGACGGTGCATGACACAGTGAATTGCATTTAGTCCTGGTATTGTTCTTTTAAGATGGCTTATAAACCCACGATATCGCTTGAACATGGCAGGAGCTCCATCTGCTGCCACCGAAATAAAGTTTGTAAATGGAATAGATTTCTCTGTAAAAGAATCACTCTGGACATTAAATATCGATTCGCTTTTAGTATCCGATTTCAAAGTTTTTGCGAATAGCAGCTCTTCGTGGATTTCTTCGCCCATAACAAATCGAACATATGCCAATAATAATGCTTCATTACCAGGAAAAGTAGACTTGTCCAATTGAATAGAAAAATGAGTGGTTTGCAGATAATTACACAAGAAGCTTTCTATATCAGAGCTCATTTCATCAATACGTCTTTGTACAGTGTTGTTACTTAAAGGAATTCTTTTGAGTACGTTAAATGGAGGTTTGTGCAGAACAGTTTATAAAACCTCATCAAAAGCGGGTAAAATTAACTCTTCTCCAATGGTGTGCGGTTTTCCAGATTTCGCTATAAGGAACGAAATATTATAAGATGCCCGTAAGCCATCATCGTTACTTTGAGACGTTGAAGCAAACATATTATTTACGGTAGGTCTCTTTGCATATTTGTTCCTTCAATGTTTGGAAGTATTTCAGATCTTTACCTATTTTTTCAGGATGACACCTTAGATGATCTTCGAGCTTCGATGGTTTCAAAGAGTCATTGCTCAGAACTTTGTTGTGTAAAAGACACATAGGCAATCGTTTGTCTGAGGTTGATGGAAGAAAACCAAATTTCAAATAATCAACACTGTACTGTCGACATTTCTTCTTAGATTCAGCCATTTTCCGTTTTGCATGTCTAAACAAGCATCCCGGACAAGCGGGCACACGGGCGGCACTTTGCAAGTCTCGACGTGTGATGTACACTTGTACTATTATCTATTGTTCTATTCAATTTTGTGTTTGAACTAAGTCTCGAATATTTTTGTGTACCTACCTAGTGAATGATGCTACCTGCCTACGTTGATAGGTAAATGCAAGCCAACATTTTTGTTATATATTATGAAAACTAAAAAATTATTCGTGGGCCCCCACTTACAGTTTGTGAACCCCTGTTTTCTTTTCACGTCTACGTGGACCCCGATGTGGTCTCATATGGACCCCTGGGGTTCCACCTGGATCTCTAAGCACACGTATTGTTACTTAGCCCGTTACATACATAAGCTTAATATGTAAAGTGCATAATAATAATTCAAGCCGCGTCAAAAAAAAATAATGTATCATAAATTTAAAACCAAATTCTGTTGGCAAAATTATACGCAGTTTGAAAGGACGCAATATTATGCAATAATTACATAAAAAGAAATTAAATTCAAAAAAAATACATTCCAAAACTTTTTTAATAGCATATACTAATATGTGTGGCCATTACGTACGATGATTACAACATGAGAAATTAAACCTTTTTTTTTTACGTTCGTTTAAATTAGTTGATGGGTGTAGTAAGGCATAATGGTAAGGTGTCCGTAATAGTATATTTCATTACGAGTGCGGACAGCCTGTCATTGCAAAGAGTTCCGACAAATGTCTACCCGAACCGAGGCGCAGCCGAAGGTGAGGGTTGACAGTCGGAACAAGTTGCAATGACGGTTCCGCACGTGTACTGAACAACTATTTTTAATACAGTTGCGAAAAAATGAAGCGATTTAATAAAGAACATTTTTGGAAAATGGCGCCAACCGTAAAAGAATATAAGCAGAATTTTTTTGTTTTCTTCACTCATTCTGGGTAGGCAAAGGGAACTATGCCCAAACAGCCAAGTCTTCAGTAGAATTTTTTTATTGATATGAAATGAAAATGAAATTTAATGAGATGAAATGAAATGAAATCTAACCTAACTCATTGAATCAAATCATTAAATCTGATATTGAAACAAATTAGTAGCTTCTTTCTAGAAATATTTGCATGAATCATAAAAACTTCTATGAATTTTTTTTAGTAAAAACTTCGTGGTTCGTTTTTTCTTTTTAATAGACAGTTGGGAAAGAAAACGCACGAGTTCGGAAAAGGTAAAGAAAAAGCTCGAGTATGTAATAGCCCACATCCCGAACGCTATACGTCCGTATAAAATATTTAATATCGGTGGCGGTGATGGTGGGTTGCAGGCGGCGCGACGCCGCGCAGCCAGGTGGAGCCGCTGGCGGAGCTGCTGCTGGCGCTGAACCGCGCGCCGCTGGGCGACGGCGGGCTGGCCGCCTGCCTGCGCCGCGCGCTCGCCGCCGACGGCTTCCCCTCGCCGCACGCCACGCACGCGCACAAGCACCGCTTCATCACCGCGCTCCTCAAGTATCTCGCCTCACTACTTGCTTATACGATAACACTGACAAACGACCACACACTCCACCTGATGCTAAATGGATGCTGTGGCCCAAACACATTTATATTGATTGATGATTACGAATCTAAATGCAGATGCCTTGTCACCCCGGAGGACTAAGATGAAATGCCTTCTTAGTTTCCAGTTAAAAGGGCATCCGGTTCTCTCCACTCAACATACTTTTATTTTTTTACTCTGGTGTTTTGTGTCCTACCCTAGTTGAGCAGACCCATTCGTATTACAACTATTAATATAGCTGCAACGTGGCTCTACCACTTACTTACCGCAAACACTTCTATGTATACTACCAAACGAACTCTGCGCCCTTAAAGTGAAAGCACCAGTGTAGCCCGCGAAATTCAAATTTTCTTACGTTTTTTGCAATTTGCAGGTCAATGTTAAACTGCATGTTTAACAAAATATAATTCGCAACTGTAATGAGTATGTATTCACAGAATTATAATCTTTATAATCATCAATATAACCCTCTAAGTCAGGGGTCGGCAACCTTTTGAGTCGAAAGAGTCAAAAAAATTACAATTTACAAAATTTCAAAGTTTTTAAAGAGCCACAATTTTTTTTCTTGCCATCCATAAATGGTACAGTATATATTATATATAGCATATATATTATATATAGCATATATATATATATATATATATATATATATATATATATATGGTATTATTAGATTGTTCGGGGTTGTACCGACACTAAGGGTATGATAAACTGATAACGCTTGATAAATCTGATAAAATATATTTTGGATAAGTTACAAATCATAAAGGCTAGAATTACTGATAATAATGAGTACGCGTAGCGCTCTTGATGGCTATATGCGAACTGATTTTATAATACAATTGCTGCGGAAATATGTAAAAGAGGTCAAGTCGTGAAATGATGACTTGACAATTGAACGTTGCATTTCATGCTCGTACATATTCCCGGACAGCAAAGATGGAGTTAGTAGAATGATGGATACTAGTGTGGCATAATCCAATTACAAGGTGATACCATTGTTTCTTATCTGTCGTGCAAATGATAACTTCATTAGTACATGAATGTATAAGGTGATTAAACAATATTCTTATTTAAGACTAGTCTATGCACACTGGTTTGGCATTGCGTACACTAATCTGAGCACAGGCGACGTGCTTCTGTTTTGCTTAAAAACACGTGCATTCGTTTTTGAAAAACCATTTGCACTCACTTTTTGACACTGATTGCCCATAGAATAATTATTTGCACTCACACTTTGACACTGATTGCCCATAACACATTCACTACACTGAGCACTGACACTCGGTAGAACCTGTGGCGACGATGTCTCCTGTTCCGTCATAGGCACCGACACTCCCGCCTCCGCGGGTGTTCCCGGCGCCAACCGCCTACAGCGCCTCCAGCTGGCGCCCACCGTAATGACCGCAAATAATACATATATCGCAGCGTAATGGTGGACACCATGATAAGAAACCCTCTCTGCTAGGGGCTCGTTGTTCTTCATAATCTCAATCTGTTCCTTGATCATCTGCAGCTGTAGGTTATTGGCTATATCATCATTCGTATTATTCGGTAGAGAGGTTAAATATTTTTTAGGTTAAATACCACCTTGTCCTTAAATCAGTTTCGGTATCGTAGATGTTCAACGTAGAACCGCTTGAAAGAAAGTGGCAGGTGTTATAACGTCTTAAGTCATTGGGATCTTCAGTTAATGCACATAGAGGTCTCGAGTTTAGACATCCCTCCAGTTGAGAAAGTAGGGTGCTGTATTCTTCAAAAGTAAGCGCTTGTTCGCCAACCACGCGCCTAAGATGATATTTTAAGCTCTTAATCGCAGCTTCCCATAAGCCGCCCGCTGATGGCCAAGCGAGGGTATTAAAGTGCCATTCAATTCCCAAACTGGTAACTTCCGACATAAAGTTTGGGCTGAATATTTCTTGAATCGCTGAATACTCTCGTTGCAAAATGTTGTTAGCTCCTATGAAATTGCGGCCTTGATCACTAGACGTGTCCGGGAGTTCCTCGTCTTGCTGCCATGCGGCGTAACGCTGCTAAAAACGCTGATGCTGTTAAATCTGATGCCAGTTCCAGATGTACGGCTTTTGTAGCCATACAGACGAAAACTACGATATATCCCTTTGTAGTCTTGCCCCCACGACCCTTGTTGGCCTTCACAGATACAAAACCGCTGTAATCAACGCCTGTATAAATGCCCGTGCTCCTCAAGTACCCGTAGAGCCGAACTTTCTTGATAATTGGGCATCTCATCTCGAGCTAATTGTCTGATAGTACACATGGGCAAAAAGGGGGCCGCTTTAGTGCCATATGTAACTGTTGCTAACTGATAAACTTTTAAGTTCTTTGACGGGTCATCTCTCCATATTATTTTATGTAACTTGGAGTCTTCTGGGTTGAGCCATATTTGCCTAAACATTTTTTCAATGTCGGCAGTGAATGCGAACTGAAACTGTCTCCACTTGATAATGAGACTTTGGAGATCTTGTTGCAGGTTAGGCCCCCTGCACATGAGATCATTTAGGCTGAACCCACTGGATGTTTTTGATTTGTCATTAAATACCACACGTAATTGTGTTGTCTCGGATTCGGGGTGCTTGACACAATGGTGAGGTAAAAAGCATTCAGGGGTCATATTACCATCGTTACCTTTAAGTATCATGTGTCCGAGCGACAAATATTCATTAATAAATAATTTATACTGTTGTGCAATATCCGGCTGTTTTCGAAATTTTTGTTCTAATTTAAAAAAAATGTCCGATCGCTTTGTTTTTAGTGTCCCAAATTTTCTTGATAGTTGGGTTTCATCGGCAGCCTGACTTCATACCGGCCACCTTCCCGGCGTTTGGTAGTGGCTTGATAATATTCAAGGCAATTTTGATCTTCTGATGAGGTTTCTGCTGGTTCTGATATATCTTCAAGCTCCCAAAACTTGTAGATATTTTCATAATTATGTAGCACTACATTACATTGAAAGGTTTTCACGTTACCACTCTTATCTTATATCCATCCCAACTGCGTTTGTTGAGCCGTCGGGAGGGTTGAGTTTACTCTGCAAATGCCATCCAACAATATAGCAGAGTATACGTCAGCGCCTAATAGAATGTCCACTGGACGACTGACGTTAAACTCGGGGTCTGCTAACTTGATATGGTCTAGGTATGTTCAATCTGGTTTTGAATATGTGTAACTAGGCAAGTTTTTGATGAGGCTTTTCATGATAAGTACCTCCGACTCAAACTTGAAGTCTGTAATAAGTGATGAACATTTTATGGTAATTAACCCTTTACAATTGCTTTCTTTATCACCCACACCTGATATTACACCCTTGCAGCTTCTTCATGAAGGGTTCCATCTGCTGATTTCACCTTGATAATCGCAGTTGGTAACAATACTTCGATCGGTTCATTCGGAAGCGACACGTGCGAACTACTTTTGACGTATTTCCCGGAGTAAGCATTTGAACTACTGGCGCCGCTCGGGCCGGCACCTCCGGCCGCTGTTTCCGGTGTTGAAATACCTGTTTGTTTGAATGTTTCATGTAGAAGGCTATTATGATCCTTATTGCATAAACGACAACGTCTATCTGAAATACACGATTTTCCATAGTGGTTATATAGGCAATTAGGACAAAGATTTAATTTTGTGACCATTTTTCTTCTACTGCTTGGCGACATATCTAAAAATTTTTGACAGAAATAAATCCCGTGCTCATCGCTGTTGCACAGAGAACATTTGTATTTAGTCATGATATTTTTGCTGCTTGATTGTTTCGGCGTCATCGCTATGCTTTAAGAAAATGAATTTTTGTAGTAATTCGGTGTTTGATTACTGTTGTTAAAAGATTTTAAGTTTCCTTGATATTTTTGTGTAGGGTTATCTTGCTCGTAGCTCGTAGGAACGAACTGATTCCAACGTAGTGAATTTGGTTTCCTAAAAATCCAAAAATTCGTTCAGCATAGGTAACTCCCTTGGGTGCTTAACGGATTCAATATAATTTGAGTATGATTCGGTGTCTAATTTTTGCGACAAAATGTATACAATCAGAGGGTCCCATGAGCTTACTTCGACCCCTAGATTCTTGATAGCATTCAGACACTCAATTGTAGTATCATGAATGCGCATGATATGATTCAAGGACTGATGTTGCATAACAGGAATATTTAAAAGTAAACTGATATGTGATGAAAATATAAGCCTCTTGTTATTAAATCTTTGATTTAAAATGTCCCAACACACTTCGTAGTTATCCGAGCTAACGCTGAGATGCTGGATTAGTCTCTCGGCTTCTCCTTTCACCTAGGTCTTGAGATACTGTATCTTCTGGGCGTTGGACATAGACGGATTGTTTCAGTAAAAAGGTCCTTGAAAGAAGTAGTATTTATAATTATAATATAATTATATTATTAATATTTATAATTTCCACTGAAAATCGGAATCTCCATCTGCGGCGTAGACTTTTCCCTGTGAGCCACTGACCACATTTTCTTGTTAATGGCTTTCTTGATTCTACTATATTCTGATTCGTAGTTGTTAAAAGTATCTTCATATTCCTTGTTCGACCCTTCCAGCTCACTATCTAAGTCCCAGTGCAGCGCGTCGATTGCTGCCCACCGAGTTTTTTTTTGTTGATAAACGTTACCCCCACACTAGGATTTTCTCCTGTGTCGTGGAGGCAGTTTACAAACATAAATTGCACAAGGACAAACATCCAGCCCGGAACAATTATTTGTAGGCCATACAAATACTTGTTCCAACAACTAATTGCTAAGCCACTACGCCACGGAGCCGCCGTTTGAATCGTCTGTAATAAGTCATCAAATTCCCACTTTTCTGACACGGAATCAAGGTCAATGTTTACTACAGTACGCTGGAAAGCTTTAAAATTGTTAAACTGTTTTTTCAGCATATCGTCGTTCTTGCTCGTCGTGCCTGTTGCTTGCCCTGATGGTCGAGAGGATTCATACTTACATACATACATATAATCACACCTCTTTCCCGTAGGGGTAGGCAGAGACCACTTCTTTCCACTTGCTACGATCCTTACATACTTGTTGATTCGCCTTCTCTCATAATAAAAGTTTGTGGCTTCAGAAGAGGCGTTCTGGGCCTTTCCCCTATAAGCGGCTGATAGTTCTGTATATGAAGCCTAATAGACCCGTATCTTTCGGCTACTCGTTGAAATTCTTGATTCGTAAAGTAGCTACTAGACTCAATACCGAACTCTGATAATCTTGCATGATTATTTTTAAACTCTAGCCAATACTTATCCAACATATCTAATCTACGCTGTATATAGTCTGATGTCTTCCTTTCTGAGCTGTCTTTTTTAAAATTGTTAAAGACATGCTCTATCGCCTGACCGATATGCTGCTGATTAGCCAGGAAGTCGTCTATTTTCGACATGATAAAGAAGAGAAAAAAGGACTGATCTTACTTGATATCTGCTGAACGGCGAATGTGAGCAGACACGCTCACCGACTGATGATGACCAGAGACTTCGTTCTCCAGAAGCTGGCGTGCACCTTGATTGCACACCGCCTTGATACTTGCTGCGTCACTGGTTTCTTGATAGCCCAGTAGCAATCACGCAACAACGCGCCACGTGTTCGAAAAAATCCGATAGGTTACTTCGCGGAAATACCGACACGTCCACACCGAAACTAGTGCACACGTGCTAAGGTCCCGCTTTTTCGGAAAGCTCGAAGGGCCAATGTTCGGGGTTGTACCGACACTAAGGGTATGATAAACTGATAACGCTTGATAAGTCTGATAAAATATATTTTGGATAAGTTACAAATCATAAAGGTTAGAATTACTGATAATAATGAGTACGTGTGGCGCTCTTGATGGCTATATGCGAACTGATTTTATAATACAATTGCGTAAAAGAGGTCAAGTTGTGAAATGATGACTTGACAATTGAACGTTGCATTTCATGCTCGTACGTAATCACTTATTACTTAAGTAAAAAATTAAAACAATTATTAAACATTTATTTCCATTGTCAGTCTTACGTACTTCAATAACAAACATTTAAGCAAACAAATTGAATGGGAACGGTGGCTTTGCATGGTTTTAGAAAGTTTGGATGAATTTGGCTCATAACTTGTTGTTTTAAGTTTCAAACACCACTCTGAATTTTCATTTCTTAGTTGGCTTCTTACTTTACTTAGGGTTAATTATATTCATCCAAGAGAACGCTTGCTCGCACGAATATGTCGATCCGAAGATAGCACTCCAAATGCCAACTTTTTTACCTCACTATAGCAAAACCCGAAGACTATTCCATGCGTCGAATATAAGTGCCTCAAATCGCGGCATTTCTTTTAAAGCTGTTTATTTTTGTTGCAACAAAAATGAACAGCTTTAAAAGAAATGTATGTACGTATTGCATACGTACATACATTTCTGGACCTCCAACTCTTTCAACTTGCTTTTCAACTCTGTTAATTTCAACTCCACAAAGCTTTACTCTTTAAATCGATCAATTTCATTTTTAGAGATCTAGTATCAACTCCAAATGGCTCAGTGTGGATCGATTTTTAAATGTTTTTTTTTATATATAATAAATAATATTTGCGTATGAAACTAAAGAGCCGCAGCTTCACATCCAAAGAGCCGCATGTAACTCGCAAGCCGCAGGTTGCCGAACCCTGCTCTAAGTTCGTATAATCCCATTGTATGACTATTTCCAGAAAAAATCATTCAAAGGGATTAAGGGAACTTAGAGGGTATTGGTGATTTCAATGATGATAATTCTGTAAATACATACTCGTTATGACCGCGAATCATATTTTATTAAACATACAATCTAACTCTGACCTGCAAATTCCAAAAAACGTAAGAAATTTTGAATTTCGCGGGCCACACTGACGCTTTTACCTTAATACATTGCGCACTAACTAAATTACGCTCTCAATCTTCCGTAACTCCTTTAGTCAAATGCGAGCGGACGACAATAGTAGTTCTTTATTTTGCAAACCTCGAACGTATAATGATTTTCGACAATTTTACACTAATTTTGTTTAATGTAACTAAGATAACGCTATCATAATTTATATACGCACTTTTTAACGCGATTTGAAGTATATTTCAGATAAGTATGTTTACCTTTATTTCGTACTAGCGATTAGCCCCGGCTTCGCACGCATGATTTATGCATCTCGACAACAGCTCCACCTACCAGGCCTAATTATGAATCTAAACCATACAGAGACCCACTCAAACAGACACAAAAAATTCATCAGAATCGTATGAAAGCAGTTTCGTATGAAGGTTTGCCTTCAATGAGGGCTAATAATTTTCTGCTCACCAGATGTCGCTAGATGACACTGAGGTAAAGTTTTTTGTTACACAATGTTAAAAAATTGTGTTTTAATAAAAGTTTATTAGTTTCAAGAATATTAAATTAATACACAAAACAATGCGTCAGTGGTTTGCTCTTTAATTTTTTTGCACATTTTTTCCTTTTTTTTTACTTTTTCAATTTTTATGAATATCTGTGGTTTGGTTTATTTATTTTTAATCTTATTAATATAAAATATAGCTAATAGGGCAGAAAGAAACAATAACCTTTACAATTTCCAAACAAATTAACTTCCCCGCTATGAAATCTGTCAAATATTATACTTTACTTTCTAGTGGTGTCGCCCTGGTGACAGAAAAAGTCGTGATCACTGTAAACTTGACTTTCAAATTTTTCGAGACCTAATTGGTCGAGGTCAACATTGGAAAAACTTTTTACATACCTGATAATGCTTGCACATTTTGAAAAGGACTGTATGTAGCAAATGGACTACGACGTAAAAATAAGATTTTAATAGTTAATGTAATAAAAGTCTAATTACATGTAATTTCATTTCTGTTATGTTGAAATATGTTATATTTTTTTTGTAGGATAGAGTGACAAACGGGCACACAGTCCACCTGATGTTAAGTGGTTCCTGTGACCCATAGACATCCACATCTATCTTCAATAAATCATCAATATGCAAATGCGTTGTCACCGGTTCTCTACACTTACTTACTTAGCAGTGTTAAACTGCTATTTTACGCTGGTATTCTGTGAGAGCGTGGTCCTTCCCCGGTCGAGCCGACCCATTCGTCCTACAACTATACTATTAATATAGCTGCAGTATGGCTCTACCACGTACAAATATTGGTATTTGTACGTGGAAAAAAGGTGGTAGAAAAGATTTAAAAGATATAAAGATTAGTATTAATACTAATCTTCTTAATCAGTCCTGCACAGCATCCCTTTTTATATTATGATTACATTATCTGGTTTCTTCCCCTTTTTCTATTTTCCTTCTAAACTTACATTACTAATTTTTATTTGCCTAGAGCACCTTGATTCTTCACTAATGACGTATGAGGACGCACAAAGTCATTACACTTGATACAAAAAGGATAGAGCTCCGCATTTTATAGCAGTGAAAACTCTGTATTTATAATTGCTGTTATGTTTGCAAGGTGTTAAAAATATCTTGGCATCTTGTTTAATTAAACTTATGGCCGTTTGTTCCAGGGAAAAGAACAGTAAACGAAGAATTTTGGAAACAGTGCAAGAGTTTTCTCTCGTCTGTCGAGGTCTGATTGGCACAGAGTACGCGCGACAGACGCTCGCCTCAAAGCAGCTTGTCGCATGAGGATATTAGACTTAAACTTAAAAATTCTTTTGAGGTGTCGATACAAAAATAGTATTGAAACTTTGTCCTACTGTGCGATCTCTTTTGTAGATATGATTGACGGTAAACTGTGATGATTGATTGTCTTTGATGGCATGTTGTTTGTTAACATTGTATAATGTTACAAGACAAGGCAATAAGTATAGCGAATTGTGATCTTTATTTATTTAGTATTGTACTTTTTTGTTAAATTCTTTTAAAAATCAAATGTTTATAATGGTAGAAGCAATTATTGATTTTAGTAATTTTACACTATTATACTCGTGACAATCTAAGAAGCGGATTTGACAGCTATAAAAATACTTTGTGTAATGATGGGGAAAAATTGGTTACTTTAAAAACCGATTCTCGAGACATATCGATTATTTAGTTTGTAATGGACAATGTATCTACATCGTTTAAAATTGATTCTCAAGGCATATTGTTTTAATACATGTACGAGTTGTGAAAGTGTAATATTTAACGGTTATTACATAAATCCAAACTAAGTTTAAATTTGGGCCAGTTTCGAAGAAGGATACTCTTTGTAGTATTATGTCATACATCTCCCAATAGTTTCCGTTTGTCGGTTTTTTTTTTTGTATGAAAACCCAATATTTTTTAGAATTGTTTTATAGATTAGTTTGCAGATTTAAGGGACATAAGTAATTTACTTACAGTGGGGTATTCTTGTCTTGTGTAGTAGCCGTAGTAAACATGGGATAGAATAGTATCAGCATCAAATCGATACCTGTCACAGGTCTTTGTTTTTTTCATTTTTTGGGTGTGTGCAGTACATTATCTTCAGCCAGCCCATACTTTTCCTTTATAATATTTTGGACTATTTTTATGCCAATTCCAAACGCTTGTGCGACTCGTTCTTGTACTTGGGTAACTTCTAAAAGAGGTCCTCTATTTGCTGACTCCAGTTCAAAGTACTTCTGCAACTTCAAAACCAAGTCACGAGACTGGCTGTTGAGAGTACTTCCTCTTTTATAAATGTTGTCTACTTCACACGATAACACCTTAATTTAAAATTTTGTACAAATTACTTCAGTATAAATTATTAAGAAGAATCACTCAAAAACTATTGGTTAGATCTAAATCAAATTTATATCAGACTCCATGTGAAGCACCAGCTTTCAAAAAAAAATCATCGAAATTGGTTCACCCAGTAAAAAGTTATGATGATACACACATTAAAAAAACATAGTCGAATTGAGTACCGTCTCCTTTTCGAAGTCGGTAGAAAACCACGTAATGCGTAGTCAAAGTCCGGAATTAGCAAGCCAAGATCAACGAATATAGCACAAACAATCCAAAAGTGATTGCCGAGTCAGAAAATATAACAGTAACCAATAACACAAAAACTTACTGAAAGACCGCGCGAAACATTGACGAATCAATGACGTAGAAGGACAAATGGAGGTTAAAATATATTTTTTCAAAATCAAAGGATGAACTCCGGCCTTTTTAGCCAAACTATTTCCAATATTAACATTTAATATCAAAATAAAGCTAGAAATATATGTGGTCAGATTTTATTTTTATATGTTTAAACATTAAATAATACGTTTCTCTCTTTTCTAAATGTAAAAGTATCGATTTTTCAGAACGTCGGTTTTATTTGGTCCCAAAACTATAACGGTGACAACACTACGGCAACGAACCCAAATACATGTCATTGTAATAAGGTACTGTCGAAATATTAATCAACTATTAATTCGTGTATTTGAGTGCATTTTTCCAATATACAGTGAAACTTGGTGCTTACGAATGATACTCATGGTTATACTGTATGGATAACATAGTAATTATTTAGTATTATGAATTTGATGTTTCGATTTCTTACGTAGACGTTCATACAAAGTTATCGCGGCAAGTATAATGAGAAACATCAAATCGGGCTTCTTAGATTGTAGAGTATAGATTATTTCATCTGTAAATAAAATTTAAGGATAATAAGTCCGTGTGTAAATATTTTGTAAAATAAAATACGTGTAATTGTTATGTCTTTATTTCATTGGACTGTGATAAAACACATATACTTAACACCACGTACATCCATAATATGGTTACAATAATTTAAATATACTGATAGAAGTTTATGTTAGATCTTGTAGATACCACAAAATTATGACTAACTGAAAAACCTTAACTGTAAAAATGCCAAAATCCCTGTAAAGGGAATCAGTCATTTATGACTGATTATTTATATTAAAAATCTTACATGGATACGTTAATCTGAAATAACATCAATGGTGCGGTTTTTAATGACGCATAAAACACTACCGTAATCGGGGCCAGCCCCCTATGAGGAAATGGCGTTCGATAGTTCCATATAATAGACGCAAAGACTTACTAAGCACACTTTATCTTGAGCTAAAATAACAAAATATACAACATATGATTTAAAATATAAAATCTAAGTGAGCATCGAAACTATAGTTCATAAATATCCTAAAAAAAATGGTCTCTGAATAAATATAATTTGTATCATGAAATACTCCAGAGCACCGATAAAATATATTTAATCAAAAAATAAAGAGCAAATTCATTTTAATATAAAAATAGTTAAAAGTTTGGGTGCCGATACTATGCAATGTTCTCTTTTTGTTCGATTGATTTAGGTATCGGATTCTTCCTTAGGAGTTTCACTTGTATCACGGCTGTTTATTTCGACGTAAAAGTCGAGAAATTTGTCTGGCTCACAATGCTTGTTTCTCAACCTGAGGAAGTTGAGAGCTTGATCGAGAGTGAGGTGGAAACAGTCCTGACGTGACACGTTGAGCGAAGAACTTTCTAGGTCGCTGTGAGTGACCCTTGAATAGACCAGCTTACGCTCGTTGTGTTGACCAACAACAGTTACCTGAAAGAAAGCAAATTTTTTTAAACCTCGTGTCAAACTTTATCACAATATAAAAATGGCATATTATTACGACGATCAGTTTAATGACAACTTTCTCAAAAAATAATGTAAAGACAATTTTTACTATGCTAAGGAAATGTTTTTTCGGCCATTTACATAATAGGTCGGGGAAAAAGTTTCTTCGTATTTTGTTTGTATAAAATTTAAGAAAAATTTCTTTGCTTGTACTGTTTGTATCTGACTGGTTTTAATATCAATACATATAGGACATTAAGAAAATAAAAAATAAAATTTTAAAACACTCCCGCCATTTTTCAATTGTTTTTCTGTCCGCTAAATGAGTGAATCTAACGAATAAATTCGATACATTCAGACATTTTATTACAAAAAAGTGAAAAACGCGACTTAGCCGCGAAAAAAAATTGTGATGTTTATAGACCCCATGCAGTGTCAGTAAGAGTAGTACAAAGTTGGTTCAAGCGTTTTCAGTCCGGGAATTTTGATGCAGCTCCTCTGGTCGCCCTCGTGCGAATAAAGTCGATGCCATTTTTGAAAAACTGGAGAAAGATTGGCATATTAGTAGTTACGACATAGCTAATTAAAACTAGCGACATATCGTCGTTCGGAAACAGTAATGGAACATTTCAAAATATACTATTCTGAGTAATTGCGGGTTAAAGTTTTTGAAAATATTCAAATGTTAGTTTACTTCATTTAGAGATCTTTAAATGTGATTTTTTATTGAATAATATGCAGATTATAGACAAGTTTATTGTGTTACTAAGATTTAGGTGTCATTTGTAGTTTTTGAGCTATCCGTAATTTTTTGAAATGTTCCATTATTAAACTGACAATTTCCTGAAAAACTAAGTGTTCATTAGAATATTTCTGAATGAACCAGTAATGAAATAAAAAAAAAACAGTCAATTTAAAAACGTAAACTGTTTATTTATGATCAATAAAATAAAACGAGATCTGTTTTATCCTTAAAATAAAGTAAAAGTAAAAAAAGTAAAATATACTTTATTGTACACCAAGGAACATATAACAAAATGTATATATTTAAAGGGACATTGGTACAACAGACGGCCTTATCGCTAAAACAACGATCTCTTCCAGGCAACCTTAGGGCAGAGGATACTATTTTTAAAAGACAGCGGAAGGGGTGTACAGAATACAATATAGAAAGATAAATAGAAGAACATAAGAGATTAAAGGAAAAAAAAATAAAAAAAAGTGAATGACGACAGGTAGTAACTTAAGAGGAAAGGTAATAAAGATTTAATTTATTTTTAAATATAGGAAGAGATTTAGATTCTTTAATATATAACCCTTTCGGACCCGCGCTTAAACTACTAAGAAATTTGTAATTTTTTACTTGAATTTTAGGTAATTTCGGGCCGCAGATTACGAATACGCTATAATTTTCCAGATTTTCAGCCGCCATCTTGGAAAATTCATATACCAACAATTGTATCAAACTAGGCCCTTCATTTCCTACGTACAATTGTGAAGGTCACAATTGTATCATACTGGGCCCTTCATTTCATACGTACAATTGTGAGTGTCGCAGTTGTATCAAGTTGGGCCTAATGCCTCCTTTTTTACGTTTTTCTTAAAAGAGACCCTGAATGAAATGAACATGAAAGTTACAAAAATATTTATTATAAATCACAAACACAACTTTGTACTAGTTTTACAGTAATAATAATCAACAAATGCTTTAAATGAGATCAACTTAACATGAAATGCGATCAATTTTCTTAAAGTTTAATAATAGTATTAATTAAATTCAGTCTTTGTTGTGAAAATCAAAAAAACAATTGCGGTCTTTGTTAAGGCACAAGTAAATATCACACTTTGAGCAACGACAACGACTACGACTAGTGCAGCCAGGAGCACGACAGCAACGAGGTTGCTTCAGAGTGTCGAAGACTGGCCAATGATTAAAACCGTCGTACTGTCGGTCGACTGTGGGAAGAGACTTCACTCTGTATTTAGAAGAGGTAGGCATTTCAGCGAATTCCAAATCTTCCCTTGGTCTCTTTCTTGGAGGACCATTTAGAAGGTGGTCACTAATAGATAACCTGAACGCCAGCAAATCCATGATGTCCTTATATTTTCGATTTTGGGCTTTGCAGTCAGCACGATACTCGAACCAAGAATTTACTATAGCCAGGTCAAACATGTGGATGATCACCTTCACATGCCACTTTCTGGTTTTACGCCATGTTCGATAAGCCTCTATCATCTGGTCGCAAACATCAACACCACCCATGAAAGTGTTGTAATTTTTAACTATGGCTGGACATGAGACTTCGATGTACCGTTTCCTCTTTTTATCCCATCTTGACACCTGGGTTCGCGGCTCTGCTCCAAAAGCAGGTGAGACCATGAGCACCCCTTTGTTGTCCTTCCATTTTATGACGCTCAAGGTATTTTCCCTGTTGACAACCTCCTCATCTTCTCCTCTAGCCATCCTATTATCCTTCTTGAATTCATAGAGCGTTTTCTTTTTAGTATTAAATCGATTGGCCATCAAAGTTCCTGTTCCTTCTATTTTTCTTTTAACTAACTCTTTCATCAACGGCAGTGAGGAAAAATACCTATCGAAATAAATAAAACTGCCTTCTGGGAGTGTATTGGCCAAGCGTAATACAACAGCAGCACCAACTCCGAAATGCTCCGAATCGGGTAAGTTTGTAGTAGAGCCTTGATAAATTTCGAAGTCTAGAACTTGTCTTTTGGAGGTAGTTAAAACGAAATTCTTCAATCCTGCTGGACGAGGTTTGTTTTTTACGACTACTTTCAAATCGCATCGACCTTCAAAAGGTATCATTTGTTCATCGATTGAATAGTTACCAGCATCTCTTGGCAACTGCAGGCACATTTTTCGGACGGCATCAATGACAGGCTGCACCCTCCATAATCTATTTTTGGTTTGTTCTTCAGTCGGATTCACCGCTGTCACGTCTACACAATGCAAGTTTGTCCTGAGAAGGAAAAACCGTTCCCTAGACCATTGCATTTGCAATCGGGTCATATCTGTATTTTTCGTTCCAAATCATCTTCAGTCTTGGAAATTTTATACACCCAACAATGGCATGTATTCCGAAAAACTTCTTTATATCTAGTAAAGAACAAACAGGTTTCATTTGTATACCAGTATTGGCCATATAATATTGATTTGTGGTCAAAGCCATCTGTTCCATGAGCTCGTCAGTAAAATAGCGCTCGAAATATTCGTATGGGGTTTTAATATCCCCTGGGTCACGAACAGCATCTTCTGGAAGAGGTTTGCCATTGAAGGGCTTCTTCTGCCATCCTGCTAGCATACTCAAAGGTATGTTATCGACATCATTTTCTTCGCTTTCATCAGAAGAAGAGGAACTTGAATGTTCAGGGTTTTCTTCAATAAAGTAGTCCGTATCGATTTCGTCGTTGTCATCGCCCTCGTCCCCAGAGTCATAAAGCATCTCTTCGATAGCAGCGTCGTTTAAAAGTGGAAACATTGTGCGGAAACTGCGAAAAATGAATAATCATTAGAAACTTAAAATACGGATGAGGTTATGTAGGGCCCACGTTGAAACAATTGTGTCAATAAAGTTCGTTAATCCGTTAAGCCAAAGCGTTTGCTTGCCAATAGTCACTGTTATCACAAAAACATCCTATGTTTAACTATTTTTCTAATCAATAACTCGTATATTACTACACTTTCAAAATAAAACAATAGTAGGTACTTACTTTTGCCAAGTCGGAGAGCGCAATCAGTCACGAAGTGTACAGGTTGAAACCTGCTCGCAGACTGCGCGTCGGACAAAATTTGCGCGGGAGGTGAAAGTTCGCTTCCCGCATAATCGTACAATACTGGGCCCGTCCACTGCCAACGTAAAACTAATGAGCTATACTCGACTTTGTGACCCGCACAATTGTATTGGAGCGGTCCGAAAGGGGTAAGGGGAGAGAATTCCATAGTCGTATAGCGGTAACCGTAAAAGAATTAGAATAGAAGGAAGAGGAATGTCTGGGAGTACTTAGAAGGAGATTATTTTGAGATCGTAGAGGTAAAGAGTGTTAACTACTTAAATATATAAATCGGTCTTTCAAATAAGAATCGGATTGAACAGAATGCAGTAAAGAAGATGAAGAATGTGAGTATTCCTGCGAAGGCGAATCGGTAACCACTTGAGCTTCGGATATGATACGTGGTGGAGAAATTCGGATATGTGGTCATAATTTCGTAACCCAAATATAAACCTTATGCAAAAATTTTGAAGCCGCTCAAGTTTATTAAGTTTCTCGACTGTTAGGTCAAGATAACAAGTGTCCGTGTAGTCAAGGATCGGTAAAAGAAGAGACTGAGCCAGCGCAACTTTAGTAGGAATGGGGAGAACATTGCGTAATCTTCGAAGTGAACCAACTGCGGCAAACATTCTTCGACTTACTTCACTCACTTGCGGTCTCCAAGACAAAGTCTGATCCAACATAATACCTAAATTCTTAACTTTGTCACTGTATGGGATAAGTGTCCCTTCGAATATGACTGGCGGGAGCAGCGACAAAGTTAACCGAGAGATTAATTTCGAACTCCCAATAATAATGGCTTGAGTCTTCAATGGATTAACTTTAAGCCCAAATTAATTACACCAATGAGAAATATGAATAAGATCTTCATTAATTAACCTAATTGTATTGGAAAGATCCGCAATCTTACATTGAGAGTAGATTTGTAGATCGTCTTCATATAGGTGGTAAAGAGAAGTAATGTGGGAACAAATCGAATTGATGAAAATAGAGAACAATAGAGGAGACAACACGCCACCTTGTGGGACGCCAGCTTTGACAGCAGACCAATCAGAAAACGTGTCTTGAAATTGTACACGTTGCCGGCGCCCTTGCAAGTAACTATGAAACCAACCAATTACTTCAGGAGATATGTTAAGAGAACTTAGGACAGCGAGTAAAACATCAAAGTCTACAGTATTGAAGGCATTACTAAAGTCAAGCAATGTCAATACTGTAACCTGCTGATTATCCATGCCTAGGCGAATATCATCAGTGATTCTAACCAAAGCCGTAGTCGTACTATGACCGGAACGGAAACCAGATTGGAATGAATTCAAAAGGTTATGATTGGACAGGAAATTGCTCAGCTGTTGGTATATTAGGCGCTCGAGTACTTTAGAGAGAAAGGAAAGGATGGATATAGGACGGTAATCCTCATATGTCGGATTATATTTTTTAGGGAGTGGAGTTACTAGGCCGTCTTTCCAGGATGAAGGAAAAACACTGGTGTCAAGGGAACGATTTAAAATAAGTGTAAGGATATGAGCTAAAAGATCGAGTAATGGGATAATCATCTTACGACTAATGCTGTCAGAACCAACTGCGTCGGAAGTAATGGCTAATATATTCTTCTTAACATCACTGACAGTAACTTGGCTAAAGACAAAAGAGGAAAAATTGGGAGTTGATATAGCAGAAAGTTGAGCAAGTGTATTTTTCTTCGTAGCATTGTCTATAGTGGCGCTAGAGAGGAAATGAGCATTAAGCTTATTTAAATTCAAATTAAGAGATTCTACATTACGCTTTGCTTTTCCAACCCCTAAAGATTTTAGTTCCAAACTTTAGTTGAGTTATCTTCCTCCACGACAGATTTATAGATATGGCGTCGTTGACTATCTCGACACACCATATTGCAGCGATTTCGTGCCCTGTTATATTTCTCTCGGTTGGAATCATTAGGATTCATACGATATTTAGTTTTCGCTGTGTTCTTTTTTTCTTGGAGTTTTTTTTATGTCGGCAGTAAGCCAGGGGGCAGGAAGATGCTTCATTCGGACTGGACGAATTGGAGCGTGGATGTCATACAGTTGTGTAAGTATGCTGTTAAAAATAGACATCTGCTGATCAACCGAACCAGCATTCGCAACTACTGACCAGTCAACCTTAGCAGTATCTTCTCCTAACTTATCCAGATCCATTCTACTAAAATTGCGCCGGAGAAAGATCCTTCGCTTAGCTTTGGGAGGTTTTAATTTATAGCATAGGTAAAGTAGATCATGGTAAGAAAAAGCGGAAGCATTGCATTGGCCATGCTTTGCAACGTGGTCAGTGGAAGAAACAAGTATTAAATCAAGAAGAGAAGGCACACAATTCGGAAAAGCTTGAGTCGCAGAAAGTGGGAGAATATGTAAGTTAATGCCATTAACGAGAGATTTGAGACGGGATGCTCTAGCATCATTTTTGAGAAGACAAGTATTGAAATCTCCCATGACAATAGTGTGATTATAAAGCGAGGAGTATTGTTCTAACAGAATTTCAAATGATGAAAAATAATCAATTGTAACATTTGGACTGTAATAGACACCGAGAAGCTTTAAATGTCCAAACAATATTTCGATGAATAGGTGTTCCAAGGCCGGCACTAGACAATGGCTGCGAAGTATTTAAAACTGTGTAAGGAATGCGTGATTATGTGATCTTAAATAAATCGCCACGCCACCGCCAGCGCGCCCAAGGCGATCGTTGCGAATCAAGTGGAATCCGGGAAGAGAGTAAGATATTGAAGGCAAACATGGTTTTAGCCAAGATTCAGAAACTAATATCGCATGTATGTTTTCGTTATAAAATGAGGCCAACATGTCAGAATAATGTGCGGGAACTAGAGCCCAATGACTTCGTCAATCCTACTTAGCGGTTGTTCGGGTATTGGACGAATGTTCAATAATAATTTAAATTTTATGTTAAAACAGTTTAATAAACAAGTAAAAATATAAGATTAAAATATGTTGAATAATGCTAAATGTTAATGTTAATGTTATAATGTTAAATGTTATGTTGATGAGTTCGCGTCCGTCGCGGTTACGGTGAAAACGTGAACTAACTCAGTTTTTCTAATTGTCAAACTACGCAATGCAATCGCTATATATTGCGTAAAATGTCAACGCAGCAGAAATGTACGGTTGGACCGTACAGCGGTACCATGTAGCGACATCTATGGAAATGTATTAAATAAAGAACGATGTATTTCGCGCGCCAAATTTTGATATCGATATACATCGCAACCGCTTCCGTAGATAGATAATAGTTGGCGCTAGTATATAGGTATGTATATTCAAGTGTGAGCCCCGATGATTACGGCATTTGGATTGTATATAGGATACTCTGGGCATTTAAATGAACAACATTAAAGTTTTTCAGAGTATCTGAGAAATGAGAATCAAGAGTTTCACTTAAAGAAGGGATGCTGTGATAACTATCATTACTGCTCAATCCATCTGAATCACCGAGGGAAAAAAGCTGTCGTCTAAATTATCATTATTGAAAATCATAAATATCAAACTATAAATATAATATAAATAATAAATATAAGAAAAAAAATGGTTTACAAACCCACCCGCCAGTTGCAAGGAAAGATTCACTTCATAGAAGAAAAATTAATAGCATTCACAGGAGAAACACAAAAATAATTGTAACTATAACACACACAAAATACTTATTTATATACTTAAAAATTAACAAAAAGAAACAAAAATATAATATTACGAACAACAGGATTTTATACTACGCAAAACCCTTGTAGCCACGGCATATATTTTGTCTGTGGCTAGATGTCAAACCGTATTGCTGTCATAAACATAAAGATAAACAAAACGAACTACCTATCTACTAGTTTCAATGCAAGCTTATAAAAATAAATATGAGGGTTAAATAGTTTAAATTGTTATATAAAAACAAACCGTAAAGTTTGTAAAACTATGACATATCGGTAGTATACAAATAAAGAGGAAGATGAATGTAAATTTGTGTTTACAATGTACATATATTCTAACTAATGTAATATAAACAAAGAAAAAGTAAAATTATAGGAAAAGAATATTAAATGCATCGTTTACTTAGTCTTTACAATTCTTTTGGACCTCGAACTAGCGGTGCCTTGAGTCAGAGGCTTAGATGACAACTGAGGTATGCCATCCAAATCAGCCTTACGCTCAGCTCGATGACGCGAACCATCAGGGGCTATGATATGAATAAAGCCATCCCTACACCAGCACTTACTGATACCGAATCGCTGCCTTGCTTCCATAAACATGCCATGACTGCTCTTTGTTAAAACTCTGACAGAGTAATACCGCTGCCTTTTAATCCAGTTTTAGAGAACCAAACCTTGTCAAGCATTGCAGTGTCTGTAAACTTCACCAATATTGGCCTGGGTTTCTTGCCAGAGGGACGTCCCATGTGATGAGAAGTTTTAATTCAAGCTGAAAAAAAGGCAGTCACACCAAGAGGTTCACCCACAATGTTACAGACCTGCACAGCAGTATCTTCTGTTTTCTGCTCGCTGACTGCATGGAACAATAGCATTTTGCGCCTTCTACGCATCTCCTGACGATCAAGCTCAGTGCTAAGGAATTCAACTTGTCTCTGTAGGGTGTTCATTGCAGAGAGCACAAAGCTCCTGAAACTGTTGAACTCCGTTCCCAGGTTGTGTTAGATGTTGGTGTACTTTCAAGGTCCTGTTGAAACTCACTCATTTTCTGCTGGAACATTTCTGACAAAGCATTGAGTGATTTCTTTACCTGAGTCCATAGTGATGTGTAGTGACAGTGCAAATAAACCAAAAAAATAAGTTTACGAAGTGATGTTAATTTTAGAGACTTTTACTAGGTAAATACTGTCCGGTGGGTACTATAAGTCACATTTATTAATTATATTATTGAAAATGTTGTAAATAATACTGTGTAATTAATTTTATAACTTTAAAAATTAAAGAGCTCTTATCAAAACGTGAACTTTTTCACACCTACCCTCCAAAAAAATAAAAAAATAATAAGGTGCGTCAAATTAATTGTTTATGTTATGCCCATTAGGTTCAATGTGATTATCTACAGTCTCCAAACTTGAGTAATAATCCCAGTATACCATCGGAATCATATTTGAGTTGCATAAAGAAAGTAAATATTTTTTCTTTAGGATTAATATCCTTGGTCGCTGGTGGTACTTATTTCGTAGATATAGTTCTTCATTTACTGCACATCTGCCTCCAGTTTTGTTGTGCACATTTAAGCACTTCATCCTTGCATTCGGATCATAGGTGTCGCTATAAAAAAACAAGTATGTAGAAGACGCCCACAATCACACGATCAGACATTATTAAAAGTGAAGTTTTTACCAAACTGCGTTAATTGTTCTGTTAAGTCTAAAATTTCACTGTAGTTTAATTCGTATACTTCGTATGGAGTTCCTGTTTTCTTGGCGCATTGTATCACTGATTTCCATTGTGATGGCACAAAAATGGATCCATTTTTCAGTATTCTTATCTTCTCCCGTTCAATTGTGCTATACACAGTCTCTTTCGTTTTGGGTGTGTCCAACAACTAAATATTTTTACATAACACCCAAAACTTTGATAGCATAGTGGTAGAGTCTTAGTAAATATTTATTTTTATTCTGTGCCACCAATTTTCAGTGTAGAAAAGAACATATTTTCCAACACAGTGGTTTTTCAGAAATTTATAAATGCACGCCCCAACTTCATCATAACCTTTTACCCCTAGTGATTCATTCCACAGGTAGCAATGGGCAGTTTTTGCTACAACATCGAATAAGGTGCAGGTGTATACATTTTATCTCCTTTTATAGAAAAAGAGAGAATCGTTTCCGTATGGTGTCTGCAGAACAGCCTCCATGTCATAACAACACATTATCTTGTATGCATCATTTCTGCATGCTTCTGTGTCTGCTTTCTTTTCCAATCTGCACAAATCTCTCTCGTTCTTTTAAATGTTTGTCATAAGTGTACATCAATTGTAAATTATCATCGCCAATAACATTTTAATACGACAGACGAAGTGAACACTGATCCTTCTTGGGCTTGTGAAACGTAATGTTAAACTCGTTTCGAAAAATGTGTTCATAGGTTCCTTGATTTATATTATCAATAGGCTTACTATTCTGATGACACCATTCCTTGTACTGCCGATACATCATAGTCAAGTTTAGGTCACCATCAAGGTATTCTTTTGTAGAACTTGCCCGACAGTAATCCAACACTTTTCTTGGATAAGAATTTATATGTTCCCGGGCACCATCTTTGTCAGCCTGTGCTAAGCATTTACCGATATTACCATGATGTCCCTTACGATTTTCAGTAATTACGTCCGATACACCTGCTTTCTTTTCATTAAATATAGTTAAAAAATAATGTCCTATTTTACGTTGCTGTGAAGAATCGTTTGCATACTCGAATTTGCTCTGAATTTATTGTAAAATTGTATGGCACATTCAGGGATCGCTTACTACCTTCTTTGTGTAATGAGTACTTTGGCTTAACAACTCTCATACAACTACCAACAAAGTAGCGCTGTCTTTCGAGATCACCAATGCCCCAGAAATCGTCGAAAATCTTTAATCTTTTATCTTCATTGATTTTTTCCGTACATTTCAATCGACAATCAGTTGTACATGAAGTTTTTAGTTTTTTAGCAGGTATTGTGCGTTCTTTAAGCGTTGGTAAGACTTCCCTGTGTTCTTCAAATATTTTTTCACATCTTTTGCCATTTTTCTGACTGGCTCTTCCTCTTTCTTTATCTTTCAGCTTTCACCACAACTGGTTCTTGATTCAATTCACCGCCTATAAAACATAAAAAATTATTAAAACAGACTTATAGGGTACTTACTTGTACCTACTTAAAAATATGTATAGAAGTCATTGTCAAATTATTTAAATAAAGTTAGTACCTAGTATAAGCATGCTCTTGAAGTACAGAAGTAGTAGTAGTTTTTAAAAGTTTATTTTCATTTTTTATAGGATCAGGGTGACAAGTGAGCACACAGTCCACCTGATGGTAAGTGGTTGCTGTGGCCCATATACATCTACATGTATCCTTGATGAAGAATCAAACTGCAGATGTGTTGTCACTTTTGAGGAGTAAGATGGAAGTGCCACGTTTCCAGTAAAAAGGGTCTCCAGTTCTCAACACTCACCATACGAATCACAGCAGCATTAAGCTGCTATTTAACGATGGTATTCTGTGAGAGCGTGGTCCTTCCCCGTCTGCGCCGACCCATTCGTGCTACAACTATATAATTAATATAGCACCAACAGGATTATCCTGGTGACAACATTATTTGCCACAGGAGTCTCTTTACGAACAGCATTTGTCTCTGGAACGAATTCCAACACACAACCACAACGTAATAAGCAAAAGGAGAGAAGCATCATACTTTTAAGCTATCGTAAGCTACATTTTATATCAGTATTTCTTCCTTTCTTTAAATAATTAGAAAAACAATTCATACAGAAAAATAGTTAGCTTAGAATAAGCTAAACTTAGGGTTTAGTAGGTACCTATAAGTAGATAAGAAAGAACCAACTACTTGGTCTGATAAGCAAAAAGAGATCCATGCTAGTACTACAAGCTATCCTAAGCTTCTTTCTTGGTCACCATTCCCCTCTTTGTTTAATTATTCTAAATAGCTTTTACACAAAAATTAGAAGTTAGATTATAAACTAAATAGGTATTTAAATAAACTTACCGCTAAACTTATCATGGTCACTTTCTAAACTCTTCGTTATTGCTAATTCAAGCAGTCTTCTAGCTCTTGAACACATTTCTTACAATTTTTATTTGTTTATACTCAAAGCTGCTTCTGACCACTACACTGAACGTTCAAAGCCCGACTGGCACAAAACACGAATACACAATAATCAATGAAAGAATTTCAGGGTCATACATGAACATTTTTCAATATTCTAATAATGAAATACGGATGTACTTTACAATTTAGAATGGTAGCAGGACATTTCGAAATAATCTGATACTGAAAAAAAGAGATTACTAAAATAATTTTTTCTTTACCGGAATAAGTAGCATTCTGTCAATTAGAGCCAAAATTTGAGTTGTAATGTTAGTGATTTGGAAAAAATATTCAATTCCCTACCATTCTGCATACTTATCTCAAAACACGTGATTTCGGAAATGTTTCGGTTATGAATCTGACCGACGATATTAAGTTTTGACTCATATGAAAAAGTCTGGCAATACAAAAAAGATCGATATTTGGACACCACACGAGCGCACTGAAAGATACCCAATGAATCGTGTACTCATATGCGATTCCCTATTAGAACGTAATTAATTCGAATATTTTAAAAAAAATATTGATCACTGGTGATGAAAAGTGGATCACCTATGACGAGAACGTGCGAAAAGATCATGGTGAAAGAGTAGTCAAGTTCCACAGACTAGCGAAAACCGGACTATCACGCAATAAGAAAATTGAATGATCCTATGTGTATGATGGGATTGGAAGGGCATCGTTTATTATGAGCTAACTTTGATCTCTACTGTCAAACAACTAATACAACTAATGAGACTCAAGCAAGAAATCGAGAAAAAACGGCCGGAATTGATCAACAGAAAAGGTACTGGTCTTTCATCATGATAATGCTAGACCACACACATCTTTGACCACTCAGCAAAAATTGAGAGCTTGGGAAGTGTTAATGGATCCACCATATTGTCCTGACCTTGCACCCTCAGATTTTCACCTGTTTCGGTCTCTTCACAATTCTTTGGGTAGTGTTAGGTTAACATCAAGAGAGGACTGTCAAAACTACTTGTCGCATTTTTTTAATCAAAGATACCACGATTTCTACTGGGATTGTGTCCCTATCTACAAGATGGCAACAAGTTATCAAACAAAATGGCACATATATATTATAATTAAATATAATTAAACTTTGAAAAAAATGTCTTCAATTTGTATATATAAAATACGAAGCTTTTTCCCCAACCTTTTAATTAGGATCAAAGTCAAAAAAAAAATTATTCAGTTACGACTTATTTAAAGTCCATAAAACAAAATCTACTATCAATGTAATGTCAATCTACAATATATAAAAGTAGTATAAATTATAGCATAAGACGAAATATGTAGAAGAATAAAAATGTTACAATGAACCAGATCGCTCTAGAATATTCTATCCGCTTCTCATTAAATAAAGAAGTGTGTCCCACAAAGGTGCAATTTTAGGGCTAGCGCTCTATGTGGAATGTAAATACCAAATGGGTACGAGACCCATTTGGCATTTAGTTTGCGGTTAACTGTTGGCTTGAGTTTGTGGCGGTAAAAACGTATCAATACAGCGCGGTCCACTACGCTTACAGTAAACTAATATTTATGTAATACATACAAAATAATATTCAGGCATTCAATTCATCAAAGTAATTAATTTTCTTCAACTTGCATGAAGTGATAACAATAATTATATTACGAATGCAACTTTTAAAACAGGGGCACAAACGGCTAACGCTGTCACAGTCCACGCAAAATGGTCACTGCAGCCCATGGATACCAGCTGCCAATTCTCTACATAAAAAGACTGCTGGTCGTTGCTACTGAGGATAGTGCTTCACACTTTGTAAAACCATTTAAATCAGAATTCAACAATGGTTGACGTTCGATAAAATAGGTAAGAATATTGTACTAATTCCAACGAATTCCTAGGGATATAAGGAGATGATACACCACCTACTACAGATCCAGACACAAAGCATGTGTTGTAGAAATGTTGCTATGGAATCGACCGCCTACCTCGTAAGTGAAGTTGTTTGCGTTGCATTTGGGCCCGATGTACGCCACGTAGACGACGACACCCCATGTGCGGATGTCGACGTCGACTCGCAAATGGAATAGTTCTTTCGCGGCCAACACAAGCCACGTGTCGTGCTGCTCAGAGTTCATCTTCATTGAGAATTTATGCTTCTTACCCGTCTTCACCATGGCCGGGTGTTTGTTCTGCAATTTTTTTTAAATAACATTAGGTCCGGCAATCGAAAACATATACTTCAATAGTCAGTAAACAGTTTTCAGCCCATTAAGCTGCACGTTAAAACAGAGTTACACTCCGTCCTTAACCAAGTTAGTTTAGCTAAACTTACTAAAGTGTAAAACGTACGTACGTAAAAAACACCTTTTGTGTATTTGTAGATTAATTTTCATACTATTTCAAAAGTAAACAACGGCCTAAGAAATATTTTGGCTAAAGATTTTATTATTGATGAAAACCAGGCGTGTGAATCCCATAAATCGAGAAGGGTCGTGTCACTGACCTCTATTTTATACAAGTACGCTGGACTGGCTACATACTGTGACATAATGAGGCATATTGATTTTATAGCAGAAGTGAGCGTCCACGGTATTAATAATAGAGGTAAGATAGGGTGACAAAATATGTATATCAATAAAAAATGTATACCCAGGTAGACCATTCTATTTATAAATCATTTTAATACATAGCAATCAAATTTAATACAGTAAATAAATGTCAAAATATATGTCAATCAATACTTATACACATTTTACATATATTAATAAATGTAAAAATAAATGTCAATCAATACTTATACATGCTTTATACACCTCATATAAAGAAAAGTCGACGTTGCGTTAGTCTATCTACGTTTTTCTTCGTAACTATAGAACGGGTTTCGTTCCGGAATATCACCATGGGGTATGTATGGCTCATTCGAGGGGTTTAAAATAGTTAAGAGTATTGCAGTCTACTGATTAGGATAAACTGGAGTAGATAACTACAAAGTAAAAAAAAACATACAATTTAAGAATTTATTGTTAACCATTCAATCAGTTCTCGTAACATAAGCTGCCAAAATATTATGCCTATTTCAATAATATCTATAGGTACAATTCATCATCATCATCATTACAGCCGGTCACACGTCCACTGCTGAACATAGGCCTCCCTCAAGGAATGCTACAAAGCACAGTCTCGACCCACCTGCATCCATCGACTTCCTGCATGTCTTACCAGGTCGTCACTCCATCTAGCGAGGAGATGCTCTACACCTTGTCTGCCGGTACGAGGCTGCCACTCGAGAACCTTTCTTCCCCATCGGTTGACGGTTCTTCGAGCTATATGGCCGGCCCATTGCCACTTCAGCATACTAATTCTTTGGGCTATGTTGGTTACTCTGGTTCTACTGCAGATATCCTCGTTTTTAAGTCTTTCACGCCACCGATCACAGCCCTCTCCATAGCTCGCTGAGCGACTTTGAGCTTCTTCATACGGCCAGCAGTGAAGGACCACGTCTCAGATCCATAGGTCATCACTGGCAACACGCACTGGTTGAACAATCTGTTTTGAGGTATGTCTAACGAGAAGATGTATCGTAATCTCCCGAACGCTGCCCAGCCGAGTTGAATCCGTCGATTGACCTCTCGGTCGAAGTTGGACATACCTAGTCGGACTATTTGTCCCAGGTAAACATATTCGTCAACAACTTCGAACTTAGTGCGCCCAACAACTTCCGGCATAGGGGTGACATGGACGTTAAACATGATTTTTGTTTTGTCCATGTTCATCTTAAGACCCATCCGTTGGGAGACACTATTGAGATCATTGAGCGAAGTACTTAGGTCCTCCAGCGATTCTGCCATAAGGACTATATCGCCGGCAAATCGAAGGTAAGTGATGTACTCGCCATTGACGTTAATACCGTATCCTTTCCAGTCCAGTAGCTTCAAAACGTCTTTCAATACAGCGGTGAAGAGTATCGGGGATATTACGTCACCCTTTCTTACACGTCTCTTGGATAGCGTTCGTACTCTGGTTCTGTACTCGGATAGCCATCGTAGCCGTACTGTACAACAATTCAGCACTTCGATATACCGACAGTCCACTTGGCACAGCTGGAGGGGCTGCAGCACCGCCCAAATTTCGACGGAATCAAAGGCTTTCTCACAGTCCACATACGCAAGACAAAGTGGCAGATTGTACTCTTCGGTCTTCTGTACAATTTGCCGAAGGGTATGTATGTGGTCTATGGTGTTAAAGTCTTTTCGGAAACCGGCTTGTTCTGGAGGTTGGCAGTCGTCGAGTCTGCATGCGAGACAATTCGTATTGACTCTCGAAAACAGCACGTAGACGCAGCTTAGAAGTGAAATCGGTTTGAAGTTCTTCAAGAGAGAGTTGTCGCTTTTCTTGAAGAACAAGACCACCGCACTTCTGCTCCACGCCTTCGGAGTAGTGCCTCCATGAAGAACGGAATTAAAGAGTTTCTGAAGGACTAAGTACCGGTTTTCTACCCGCTTTCAGAAGCTCCACTGTAATTCCATCCTCGCCCGGGGACTTTCCGTTTTAAGGTGCTGAGGAGCCATTCTAATCTCGCTCAGACTGACGTCCGGGATATCATCGGAATAATGTCGGATAAGACTTGCTCTGGGATCGTTACTCACATTTCCGTGTGGCTCCCAACGACGACGAGTACAGCTGCCCATAGAACCTCTCAATCTCACTCAAAAGGTCAGGTGTCTCGCAAACGATGCTGCCACATTCGGTCTTCAGCTTTGACAGTTGGCACTTTCTGGCAGACAGATCTCTGGCAAAGACTTTTGAGCCCTGGTTCCGCTCGATTGTTTCTTCAATACGAGCAGTATTAAAGTTGCGTAAGTACCGCCGCATGCATTTGAAGATTCGTCTGTTCAGTTGCCTGTATGCAGTCAAATCTACTGAAGACTGCAGCTGCATTGCCCGTCTAACAGCCATGAGCGTTGACTTAATTAGACGATACCTCTCCAACTTAACGTCTAACAGCCATGAGATTAAGAGAGTGATCGGAGAGATTTTGTGTTCTTCTGCGGCGGGTCTTGCAAAACTTAGCTCCGACCGCATGGACAGTTTCCATGAGCTTGCCATTTATATCGTCCACTGCATTGCAATCTTTTAGGCACTGAAAACGGTTTTGTAACTCGAGATGAAAGGTTTCCGGGACTTTGGACTAGAGCACGAGGTGGACAGAGCGGTGACTTCATTAGACGAGACTTCTCAAATTTAAGGTTTAGGTTCAGTGTGCCTCTAACTATTCGGTGATCGCTACCACTTTTCGCCCTCGCGATCACTGAGACATCACTGAACAGTTGTCGTCTGGTCGTCATAATGAAGTCAATCTCATTTTTCGTCGAACCGTCGGGGCTCGACCAGATCCACTTCCTGTGGGGCCACTTCTGGAAGAAAGAGCTCATCATAAATAGTCCCTCTTTCTCCAAGAAGTCGGCCAGCTGCTGGCCCCTTGGGTTCCGTTACCCTATTTTGAATTTCCCTACTTTCAGCTCACCGTTCTCTCTTGTGCTTAGTTTTGCGTTGAAGTCTCCCATTAACACCGTATAGTGGGTTTTGGGGGAACGTATGCCTCTAGAGATAACCCCATACATTTCCTCCATCTGTTCATCGGAATGTGCCGAGCTTGGTGCGTAAAGCTGTATGACCTTCAGCGAATACTGTTTGGTGATTCTCAGTATAAGGTACGCAACCCTCGTCGACACACTGTCAATCTTTACAACGTTGTTAACGAGAGACTTATGGACGATAAACCAGACAACTCCTTGGGACAGATGGTCACCCTCCCGGTAATAGAACAAGTTGCCGGATTCGAGGGTTACCGTGTCCCCCCCCCTCCCCCCTCTCTTCGGACTTCGGATAATCCTATAATATTCCAGCTTATCTATTTTTTCTTCCAGCTCCAGGATCTTCTCGTCAGTCCTCAGGGTGCGTGCATTATAAGTTGCCAGGTTGAGTCATCGTAGATGGCAACCGAACCTCCACCGGAGATTCTTAGCACCCCCTGCCCCGCCGTTACCATGATCGCCACCGTAGTCAGGAATAGCGGGGCCGCCGGGGACTGGGGGCCGGCTTTTCGTAACTTTATTCATTGGGGGGTATATTTCCATACTTGCCACGCTTGGCGAGCAGTTTGACAACAGCAGCTTTTTTTTATTGCTTTTTGCTGTTATTAGAAAAATGCTGCTGGCCATCTTCTGCTTCAGTTTTTCTCTGTCGTTTTTTACGACACCCACGGGAAGATCCATATCTTATGGGGTAGTGGGTATTCTTACCCGCCACCACACGGGGAGGTACAACTAGAATTTTACAAACTTTAAATTACATTAAAGAATAACATACCACAAATCATTGACGTCATAATTAATTTGATTTGGACGCCAATCCACAAGATTTATACTTTTCATTGACAGTTTTACTATAGTGAGTTAAAAATTCGCAAGTTAATAAATATTTGATAATTATTTGTTGTCTGCGACTCATTGTTATAAACAGATCTAGGTAGATAAAATATCGATAAGCATTATCGACAAGGAATTCGTCAACCCTATTGCAGTTTATTGTTTATCGATTAGGTAATTTAAAGCCAAACATCTTAGTAATTACATTTAATAAGTGATAGATTTCTAAGTCTAATAGTATCAAATAGTTTTAATTTTTTTAATATAAACTATAGATTCCCTTATGGGATGTTACCACACTTACAAATCCCGCACACTATCATCGTTATTAAAATTCTTTTTATTATTATACTAACATTAAACATAACCGAACTACATGACACGCACATTTATATTCGTTAAAAACTTAACTTAAAAATACTCGTTTTATTGCACGTTTTGACCTAAATAACGGTTATTTGAAAATTACGTTAAATTTAGTACAAACGTTTTGTAGGGTATGGCCAAACCAGCGTAATAGAATTTATGGTGGTCAGTGGTTCGTGTAAATAATTATTTCACGCAATAGCGGCGCGCACTGCAGCTCGCCTCGTGCGCGCGTGTGTGTGTGCGTGTGTGTGCGTGTGTGCGCGGGCGGGGGTACCTGCAGGTGGAGGTGCAGGTCGTGCAGCGGCAGCGGCGCGCGCTCGGCGCAGGGCGGCGCGGGGCAGCGGTAGCGGCGCGCACTGCAGCTCGCCTGTGTGTGTGTGCGTGTGTGTGTGCGCGGGCGGGGGTACCTGCAGGTGGAGGTGCAGGTCGTGCAGCGGCAGCGGCGCGCGCTCGGCGCAGGGCGGCGCGGGGCAGCGGTAGCGGCGCGCACTGCAGCTCGCCTGTGTGTGTGTGCGTGTGTGTGTGCGCGGGCGGGGGTACCTGCAGGTGGAGGTGCAGGTCGTGCAGCGGCAGCGGCGCGCGCTCGGCGCAGGGCGGCGCGGGGCAGCGGTAGCGGCGCGCACTGCAGCTCGCCTGTGTGTGTGTGCGTGTGTGTGTGCGCGGGCGGGGGTACCTGCAGGTGGAGGTGCAGGTCGTGCAGCGGCAGCGGCGCGCGCTCGGCGCAGGGCGGCGCGGGGCAGCGGTAGCGGCGCGCACTGCAGCTCGCCTGTGTGTGTGTGCGCGGGCGGGGGTACCTGCAGGTGGAGGTGCAGGTCGTGCAGCGGCAGCGGCGCGCGCTCGGCGCAGGGCGGCGCGGGGCAGCGGTAGCGGCGCGCACTGCAGCTCGCCTGTGTGTGTGTGCGCGGGCGGGGGTACCTGCAGGTGGAGGTGCAGGTCGTGCAGCGGCAGCGGCGCGCGCTCGGCGCAGGGCGGCGCGGGGCAGCGGTAGCGGCGCGCACTGCAGCTCGCCTGTGTGTGTGTGCGTGTGTGTGTGCGCGGGCGGGGGTACCTGCAGGTGGAGGTGCAGGTCGTGCAGCGGCAGCGGCGCGCGCTCGGCGCAGGGCGGCGCGGGGCAGCGGTAGCGGCGCGCACTGCAGCTCGCCTGTGTGTGTGTGCGCGGGCGGGGGTACCTGCAGGTGGAGGTGCAGGTCGTGCAGCGGCAGCGGCGCGCGCTCGGCGCAGGGCGGCGCGGGGCAGCGGTAGCGGCGCGCACTGCAGCTCGCCTGTGTGTGTGTGCGCGGGCGGGGGTACCTGCAGGTGGAGGTGCAGGTCGTGCAGCGGCAGCGGCGCGCGCTCGGCGCAGGGCGGCGCGGGGCAGCGGTAGCGGCGCGCACTGCAGCTCGCCTGTGTGTGTGTGCGTGTGTGTGTGCGCGGGCGGGGGTACCTGCAGGTGGAGGTGCAGGTCGTGCAGCGGCAGCGGCGCGCGCTCGGCGCAGGGCGGCGCGGGGCAGCGGTAGCGGCGCGCACTGCAGCTCGCCTGTGTGTGTGTGCGCGGGCGGGGGTACCTGCAGGTGGAGGTGCAGGTCGTGCAGCGGCAGCGGCGCGCGCTCGGCGCAGGGCGGCGCGGGGCAGCGGTAGCGGCGCGCACTGCAGCTCGCCTGTGTGTGTGTGCGTGTGTGTGTGCGCGGGCGGGGGTACCTGCAGGTGGAGGTGCAGGTCGTGCAGCGGCAGCGGCGCGCGCTCGGCGCAGGGCGGCGCGGGGCAGCGGTAGCGGCGCGCACTGCAGCTCGCCTGTGTGTGTGTGCGCGGGCGGGGGTACCTGCAGGTGGAGGTGCAGGTCGTGCAGCGGCAGCGGCGCGCGCTCGGCGCAGGGCGGCGCGGGGCAGCGGTAGCGGCGCGCACTGCAGCTCGCCTGTGTGTGTGTGCGTGTGTGTGTGCGCGGGCGGGGGTACCTGCAGGTGGAGGTGCAGGTCGTGCAGCGGCAGCGGCGCGCGCTCGGCGCAGGGCGGCGCGGGGCAGCGGTAGCGGCGCGCACTGCAGCTCGCCTGTGTGTGTGTGCGCGGGCGGGGGTACCTGCAGGTGGAGGTGCAGGTCGTGCAGCGGCAGCGGCGCGCGCTCGGCGCAGGGCGGCGCGGGGCAGCGGTAGCGGCGCGCACTGCAGCTCGCCTGTGTGTGTGTGCGTGTGTGTGTGCGCGGGCGGGGGTACCTGCAGGTGGAGGTGCAGGTCGTGCAGCGGCAGCGGCGCGCGCTCGGCGCAGGGCGGCGCGGGGCAGCGGTAGCGGCGCGCACTGCAGCTCGCCTGTGTGTGTGTGCGCGGGCGGGGGTACCTGCAGGTGGAGGTGCAGGTCGTGCAGCGGCAGCGGCGCGCGCTCGGCGCAGGGCGGCGCGGGGCAGCGGTAGCGGCGCGCACTGCAGCTCGCCTGTGTGTGTGTGCGTGTGTGTGTGCGCGGGCGGGGGTACCTGCAGGTGGAGGTGCAGGTCGTGCAGCGGCAGCGGCGCGCGCTCGGCGCAGGGCGGCGCGGGGCAGCGGTAGCGGCGCGCACTGCAGCTCGCCTGTGTGTGTGTGTGTGCGTGTGTGTGTGCGCGGGCGGGGGTACCTGCAGGTGGAGGTGCAGGTCGTGCAGCGGCAGCGGCGCGCGCTCGGCGCAGGGCGGCGCGGGGCAGCGGTAGCGGCGCGCACTGCAGCTCGCCTGTGTGTGTGTGCGCGGGCGGGGGTACCTGCAGGTGGAGGTGCAGGTCGTGCAGCGGCAGAGGCGCGCGCTCGGCGCAGGGCGGCGCGGGGCAGCGGTAGCGGCGCGCACTGCAGCTCGCCTGTGTGTGTGTGCGTGTGTGTGTGCGCGGGCGGGGGTACCTGCAGGTGGAGGTGCAGGTCGTGCAGCGGCAGCGGCGCGCGCTCGGCGCAGGGCGGCGCGGGGCAGCGGTAGCGGCGCGCACTGCAGCTCGCCTGTGTGTGTGTGCGTGTGTGTGTGCGCGGGCGGGGGTACCTGCAGGTGGAGGTGCAGGTCGTGCAGCGGCAGCGGCGCGCGCTCGGCGCAGGGCGGCGCGGGGCAGCGGTAGCGGCGCGCACTGCAGCTCGCCTGTGTGTGTGTGCGCGGGCGGGGGTACCTGCAGGTGGAGGTGCAGGTCGTGCAGCGGCAGCGGCGCGCGCTCGGCGCAGGGCGGCGCGGGGCAGCGGTAGCGGCGCGCACTGCAGCTCGCCTGTGTGTGTGTGCGTGTGTGTGTGCGCGGGCGGGGGTACCTGCAGGTGGAGGTGCAGGTCGTGCAGCGGCAGCGGCGCGCGCTCGGCGCAGGGCGGCGCGGGGCAGCGGTAGCGGCGCGCACTGCAGCTCGCCTGTGTGTGTGTGCGTGTGTGTGTGCGCGGGCGGGGGTACCTGCAGGTGGAGGTGCAGGTCGTGCAGCGGCAGCGGCGCGCGCTCGGCGCAGGGCGGCGCGGGGCAGCGGTAGCGGCGCGCACTGCAGCTCGCCTGTGTGTGTGTGCGCGGGCGGGGGTACCTGCAGGTGGAGGTGCAGGTCGTGCAGCGGCAGCGGCGCGCGCTCGGCGCAGGGCGGCGCGGGGCAGCGGTAGCGGCGCGCACTGCAGCTCGCCTGTGTGTGTGTGCGTGTGTGTGTGCGCGGGCGGGGGTACCTGCAGGTGGAGGTGCAGGTCGTGCAGCGGCAGCGGCGCGCGCTCGGCGCAGGGCGGCGCGGGGCAGCGGTAGCGGCGCGCACTGCAGCTCGCCTGTGTGTGTGTGCGCGGGCGGGGGTACCTGCAGGTGGAGGTGCAGGTCGTGCAGCGGCAGCGGCGCGCGCTCGGCGCAGGGCGGCGCGGGGCAGCGGTAGCGGCGCGCACTGCAGCTCGCCTGTGTGTGTGTGCGTGTGTGTGTGCGCGGGCGGGGGTACCTGCAGGTGGAGGTGCAGGTCGTGCAGCGGCAGCGGCGCGCGCTCGGCGCAGGGCGGCGCGGGGCAGCGGTAGCGGCGCGCACTGCAGCTCGCCTCGTGCGCGCCGCGTCTCCGCAGCCGCACTTCGCGCCCGCAGCCGTGCCGGCACGGGTACCGCAGCATTTCCGCCACCTGCTCGCAACCGCCGCACATCATATATCTCTTTTTTATTTTATTCGATACACCAACAGCTTCTATACATTTCACTTAGTATGCAACGTTTACATACTCGCCAAGTACTGCCAAATAGGCACAAGTACTTACATGTAAACGCCTTGTTACTGTTATTGTGCTCACTACTCAGACCGAGTATTCGCCTGTTCTTCACTCATGTCGGCTTTTTTTACCACGAGTCAAAAGAATGTTCTTGAGTATTCGTATCAATGTTTACATACTTTATTCACTTGACCCGTACACTTTGTTGCGTGAAAATATCATTAAGTAATAATAAAAATATATACCTACTGTAATGAATTGAACTAACAAATCCACTATTAAATTTATATAACTTTATCACGGAGAACCCGCTATATGACATCCAAGAAATCGATTTTAAATAAATATCTTTGAGTTTATAAATATTAAGTATACATAAAGTCAGCTCTCTAATTGATGAGGTTTTAATTGGTCCAGTTATTTTACCAACTACATTAAACTTCGCACGTTTTTTAACTTCATTAATAGACGAACCGCCAATTTTACTCAAAGAAGTTTCACCCCCGTCGCCACAAGGCGACGGAGGTTTATGGTTTTGCAGATGGATGTATGTCCTGCTCATTACAGGCGAAATGTGCGAAGATTTTTAAACGAAAACCAATGAAGGAAACGAAGGAATGGGCTGGCCAGCGCGTTCACCTGATCTGACACCTCTTGACTACTTATTGTGGGTGCCATGAAACAAAAAGTCTACAGAACCACGGTAAACATTGAGGCTGAATTACAAGATCGAATTCTTCAATGTGCGAATGAGATAAAAAGTGACCCAGGGATGTTGCGTAAAGCTACAAACCAAGTTGCTGTTCAATGTGCCTCCAGCAATGAGGGGGCCCTTTTGAGTATTTAATGCATTAATTATAAGAACTGTAAAAAATTATGTACCTACTTATGACTTGATTAAAACTTGTAATCAAAATCTGACTAACTACTTATACCACTAAGTAGTACTGATACTACTAACATGGTAGCGGAATTTTAAAAGAAAGGAATACCCCAAGAGCGTACCAGCACCCCTGGTAATGGAGAATCCCTCACTGAGCATCCACGGTCAAGCTACCCTCTACTTCTTGAGCGTGGGTGCTCAGGCTGCCCCGCGTATTCTGGGGGTGGCAAAATCCCGCTCTATACGAACCTGCACGGGACAAACAGAGCGATAAAATCACGGCGACCCCTGCCACGCTATCCGTGAATTTCAAACTTTCCAACACAACTCAACAAGCACAACTTTCCTGTGGAATGTTGTGCGAATGTCGATAATCACCGGCGATTTTTCAGGACCAATAAGACTTAGGGACCTACAAGAAAAGAGCCTACTCCTTTTTAAAAGGCCGGCAACGCATCTGCAATTCCCCTGGTGTTGCAGTTGTTCATGGGCAGCGGTAGTCACTCACTATCAGGTGAGCCGCATGCTCGTTTGCCCCCTCCTATAAAAAAAATATCCTTACCGCGAAGTACGTGGCCTAATATTTTTTAATTTTAAAGTAATCGACCCACTACTTATATAATGACACAAAAGATATAAAAATCTTAATTCGTCAATAAAAAGTAAAATATATATTTTTTAATTTACTTGTACAAGTCGCAGGCGAATGTTGTGGTGTAAGAATATTCACTACCCTATATCGTTTTGTGGTGGTCGTAAGAGGCGACAAAAGGAAACGGAAATGCTGCTGCCCATCTCTTGGACTGCAGCATCTTCCTAATAACAACTAAAAATAATAAGAAATCTGTGGTTGTCAATTCGCCTGCGTAGCGTGGTAGCTATGGCAAAATTCCTTCCATGTGGTATTTTATGGCGGAGGCCCATGTTTAGTAGAGTGGATGGATGGTTGGATGGAAGGGTTTAACCTTTAACTGGTTCCCAGTTCAGAATCATATCAGAACTTAAAACCTATGATGTTTCTAAATATGTATAAAATGCTGTTGGCATGTCTTTACCATCAGAACAGCCTTTTATAAGTACTGAACATAGGCTTTCCCCAATGAATGCTACAATGCACGGTCCAGAGCAGACTTGCTGCATATAGCACGAGGTCCGAGGCACACTTCGCTGACCGGTAAGAGGTTTCCACTTGAGAACGTTTGGCATGTTTTAGCAATAAATAAATAAATGCAGTAGAACGAACCCCCTCCATGGCGCGGTTGCGCACGGAGGAGAAGGCGGTGCGGCACACGGGGCAGGCGGACAGGCGCGAGCGGCAGCGGCCGCACACCAGGTGGCCGCGCCGGCACTGCGACATGGGCGGCTCCATCCACTCCAGGCACACCGGGCACTCCAGCAGCCGCAGCAGGCACTGCACACACCGCACACACACACACCTTACTTTACTGCCCATTTGCTGCGAAGCACCCCATTTGCTGCGAAGCACCCCATTTGCTGCGAAGCACACCATTTGCTCCGAATATCACTTCCTCATTGCGCTACTTGTCGTAAACACGATTGCTGATCGTCAGCTCTCGGGTTCGAATCCCGATTTTCTTATTTATTTAAAAAAACCAACACAGTTTTGACAAATTTAAAAACTTTAAGTATACCATATAAATGTAAGGCCCATTAAATGTTTTTCAAGTATATAATCAAAATATATTATGGACAGTATTATTAAACTATTCTACAGATTTATTACAATACTAGCTGTTCCCCGCGACTTCGCCCGCGCGTAATTTGTTACAATTGAATTTCATGGGTTTTAATTTTTTACGCGGTACCCTAATTCCTTTTACAAAATAAAAGCAACTTAAGTTACTTCTTATAACATCAACTATTTACCAGTGAAAGTCCGGTCAAAATCGGTCCAGCCGTTTCGGGCATTAGCCGGAACAAACAGACAGACAGACAGAAAGACGGACAGAGAAAAATTTTAAAAATCGTGTTTTTGTTATAAGTACCGTATATACTTTCATATGCATATAGTAAAAAGCTGTTTATTAATGTAAATTTCGACATAACAAACAGACACTTCAATTTTATTTATTTGTATAAATGGATATATGTACTAAGAGCTTACTCCTTTCAAAAAGACTAGCAACTCACCTGCAGTGTTGATGATATTCATAGATAGCTGTGATCACTTGCCATCAGATGAGCCGCATGCTCGTCTACCTCCTCTCCTTTATAAAAAACTGACATCTGATAATCTGACACACGCTGTCTACTTTCACAGAAGAATTGGCAGCATTACTATACAAATATTTCAGTTTATTTTAATTATTCTAATTTGAATACTAATGTGTTCCTATACGATGGTATTAGGAAATAAAACTTTAATGGGGCTCCCATATATCTAAACTAGCAAGGAGACTAATCTCTGTAGCAAATGCTGTAAACAAGATTAGAAGTCTCACTAATGTTATAACAGTTTGTTTTAGTTATTTTCATAACATAATATCATTTAAAGTTAGTTTCACAATAAGGAAACGCGACTGATTCAAAGATTGTAGCGTTTTTACAGAAGAGAGCTATAAAAGTAATTTATAAACTAGAAATAAAATTAAAGGAATAAAAATAATTTACTTTTCTCTCCGCATATTTATGTAAACACTGGGGAAAACACAAAGTGGTTATACCAGTTACTATTGTCAGAACAATATGAGTTCCAAATTTAAAACAATATTTCCACAATTATTTCTTCAGCGGCAGCAACGTGCTAGCCGGGTACCAGCTAGTACTATATAAAAAGGGTTATTATAGTATTAAAGAATACAAGGTGTTACGGCCTACAGCTGCTCCAACAAAGGTCGAAACTTCCGAGGCCCATGAGCAGAAGACTCCACGAGCAGCCGCAGGTCGGGCCCAAAATGGCCACGTGGAAGAATGTCCTATCATACTAAGCTATATGGGAGAATGCTAGAAACATATAGTACGTACCAGTATCAGAAGCTAACTTCGCACCAAGGCTCGGTCAGGCCGTAAGTGGGTGTAAGGTGAATGGCAAGTAGTGTTCAGTGATGTGTAATGTCTGAGACCTGGGCCAGCTTAGGCGACCAGCAGCGGCCGAGTTCCAGGCTGCCCCACAATGCTGCATCGCTCCAGCAGGCTCCACCGCTGAACCATTTCTTTCTTCATTGTCACTATTTCAGTCTATTAGCTTCATTGTACATTTAACTAACTTAAACTCGCCTAATTCCACATTCATCGTAGAATCGAACACGTGATACCCGACTCAGTAAGTCGCGAAAAGAATTCAAATTCAAAATACGCCTCGTTGACACGTAAACTAACAAACCAATCAACACACAAAAAGGGGCACTTAACGCGACGGCACAATTATAATGATTTCCAGACAATCAACCGGGAGACGCTCTCGACCAAGGAATGCGCGGTTCGAATCCTAGACCGTATATCTACTCGACGCGCGCGCCACACAATTCCGCATCACCCGAACAAGTTAAATAGTGCGAAACTCACTTCAAACGCAATCACTATGTAATTTGCACAACTACTCTCAAAGAAGTCACTTCAATCAGTCGAACACAATAAAAGCTTCTTGTCGAGACTTAAACCCTAGACAACCGAATTTCAGGCGGTTTTCACGAAATCCAATTACGTAGCGAAGTCACGCGCACAAAATCCAAAATTCTAGACCCTAATCGAAAAAACCCGGTCTCGCGTAACCTCAGCGGCGGGCATCGAAAAAACACTAATGAACTGCCCAGCCGCCGTCGAACTACCCTTTTTTTCGCCCAAGCGTCAAGCCACTGCAAGCCGCACACGGCCGCCCAACCTCGACGTTTACCTCACCTACATACCATCAGGTGAGGCGCCAGCTCGAACGCAATTGGATGGCGTTCAAAAATGACCAAATTTAGGCATAAACACAAGGTTCACAATAAACATTGGGAATAAGGTGATCACTCCTAAGCTGTTTCTAAAATGTTTTAATAAATAATACAATATATTTATTTGTAAAATGTTACTTTGTAGAAAAAGGTCCGGTCCCACTGTAAATATTTTATTTATAAATTCATACTCACTTGGTTAAATTCCTTCACTGTGTAAGGTTCACAATTGCTATCCTGAGCTGAAAAAAAAAACAATAAGTAGTTGTTAACTCCATAAATTAATCAGGAAAAAAGTATAATAAATAATCGACGGCTCCGTGGCGAATTGGCTTATTACCATGGGTTCGGGTCCCGCACGGAACAAGTATTTGTAAGGCCTAGAAATAATTATTCCGGGTCTGGCTTTGTGAAATTTATGTATGTAAACTACTTCAAAGATACAACAGAAAATTATAGTGGGGTGGTAACATTTTCTAAAAGACATAAAAATATCTTACAATCTCTTTTCCTTTTCACTGTACGTGGCTTTGTTTGTAATTTGGATGTTGATGGAGCTGCTGTGTCAGAACCCTGAAAATATAAGATTATTTTTGATACTAAACCCAAATATTTGTATATGCTTATGAGTTAATATACATCTGACATTATAATATGTACAATGTCCACAGTTTTTATTATCTTAGTTATTTTATATTCATTTTATTATTTTTATTCTAGTTCATTTTATATATTTATCTGATGTACCATTTATATCTTATGTATTTTATTTCCATGTATTACACATTTTAAATTATATTAGTTTAGTATACTCCATATAAACTTTTTACTACACCTATTTCATTCTCTACCAGTCTAAGAATACCTTGGGAATTAAGTCCGCCTATATCCCATGTGTGTATATGAAGTTTTAAATGAATAAATAAAACATTCATTTTATAGATCTTTGAATTCCTTTATTCATTTCACACGCACAAGTGTGTGAAATGAATAAAGGAATTCAAAACATGTAGAGTTTTTATTAAGTACTAGCTGTTCCCCGCGACTTCGCCCGCGTGTTATTTAGGGTTTTAATTTTTTTGCGCGGAGCCCTAATTCTTATTCTAAAATAAAAGTAGCCTAAGTTACTCCTTGTGACATCAGCTATCTGCCACTGAAAATCCCGTCAAAATCGGTCCAGCCGTTTCGGAGATTAGCCGGAACAAACAGACAGACAGACGGACAGACAGACAGACAGACAAAAACTTTAAAAATTGTATTTTTGTTATTAGTGCCGTATATACTTTCATATGCATTTAGTAAAAAGATGTAATTTTGACATTACAAACAGACACTTCAATTTTATTTATTTGTATAGATATAACTATTTTTTTAAAATTCTATTATGGATAATAAAACATTCCACTTCTGAACATTTTGATTTACAATAAATCTTACTCAAATCGCACCATAGACGATAATCCCCATCAACAATATGTGAATTTTACATCCGAAATTTATACAGGGTATTTTTGGAACGCTCCCGAAAACTAAGACAGGCGACAGCACCAAGTATACCTTTGATCATGGGTCACAAATAAATTTGATCCTGATGAAAAAAAATCATATTTTTACAACGTTTTATTAGATTTATTCACGCGCCATCATGTTAGTACAGCTAAATGAAACGATAATTTCATAAAAAAAAATCATGAAAATACTGAAACCTAAAACCAGCAGTGGAATAACTGAATTCATATCAGCTGATTAAAGGTCAATGTACGCGCGAACGCAAATTCGCGCGGTCCGCAACTAGCGGGCTATACCACAATACCTAATAATTTACAACACTTGTCTAAATACCTAACTTATCTACTTAACATACTATTTTGCCACTGTACTTGTCTCCACGTAGCCATTTTAATCCGAATTTACAGGTTAAATAACCCAAATAACTGGTTCGATTTCCCGCTAATAACAAAATACATAAATGAAATGTAACCAAGGTTAAAGTCATGCGTTTTTATTCATCGTGTAGGTATGTTTATTATTCTCATGTATTCAGTTATGTATGTATTCAGATTAGTTCAGTACTAAGTTATTTAAAAGAATTAGTTATGAAACAGCTTACCGCTCTAAATCCTCCGTGGTCTTATGAGATGCGGCTCAAATTGTGCTCCATTCATTTCAAGGCAGATTTGGGCTCGGTGTTGCGTCTCCTCATGGAGGCGGGGCATCATCGTGTGATCTTCGACACAGTGCGTACGTAGTTTGTCGAAAACATCCACGATCCTTTTGTAGTTTCGTCAGCACTATCACACTCACGATTAAAAACCCTTTCTTTCACATACCCCACAGAAAGAAGTCTAACGGGGTCAGATCTGGTGCGCGAGGTGGCCAAGCGTGTGGTCCTAGTCCGCCAAATCCAGCGATCATCAAATAGCTCATTGAGGCGCTCACCATTATACTGGAACCATGTGCGGCGATATTCAGCCAACGATAGGTCGTCTAAAATGTCTGTCAACTGTTCATTTATAAAGTTTAGGTATCGCTGTCGTTCAGTCGCTGTGGCAGAAACACTGGTCCCAGTATGCGATCCTTAAATAAACCTGCCCATACGTTAACCGACCATCGGGTTTGGTGCCCGGTTTGTCGAACAGCGTGCGGGTTAACCTCTGAATACACGTGTGTATTTCTTCGGTTCCACAGGCCGTTTCTGGTAAATGTCAACTCATCCGTTCAGATAATGTGCTCAATGGAACCAGCCACACGTTGTTGCTGGTATAATAACCAACGGCAGAAAACTCGTCGGCGGTCGTGATCGCCGGGAACTAAAGCTTGCACTTTGTGCAATTTGTATGGGCGCATTCGGTTACGCTTCAACACTTTGTGCACTGCACAGTATGACACACTTGTTCCATCCCGACGTCTTAACAATTTATTTAGCGATACTTCGTGTACCTAGGTTCGGATACATAACATGTTGTCGTATTCACAATCACTATAAACGTACGCGTTAAGCATTATTAAAACAAAAAACGTAACAACAAGTAACAAAATCAACACGGAACTGTTTCAAAAACTACAATTAAACTGAAACCTACTGCGTCACAGCGTGATGCGATGCGGTCGAATGGAGGGAGGTTACAGTCGCGTTCTAAAGTACTACATGGTATTGGGATATTGTTTTATAATATTATAGTAAGTAATTAATTGTTTTATTGTAGAATCATAATAGGTGCCTTACTTGGAATTAAAAATGGATAATGTTTACTTGAGCATTATTTGTTATTTCTATCGTAAAATATAAAGTAGTTTGTAACAAGAAAACTTAAGGTAAGGGTGGCACGCCGTCCATTATGTCGTCTTGGGTCACATGGAAGCCAGATGTTGAAGGTGTTGGTGTTACTGGATGCTACTTCATCATCACTTTCATCTTCGCTTGAGCTTCCGTCATCAGGTCGATCACATGGTAATTTTTTCGGTATTCTTCCTCAACACTTTTAAATTTACTGCACAATTTTCCCCATTCACCTTCTCCTATCATATTTACCTTTTCGTTTAGTCATAAAACAATAGATATAAATAATTTTTCTTTCCTTCCTTTTTAAAACATCGTCGCGAGTCGCAAAGTAAGCTGTGTATGCGACTGTATTTTTGGAGCGAAGAAAGCGCGGGAACCAATAGCATGCAGGCACAGTAATACTGGCGGATTGTTCCCCCGTCGCGCCCCCTTCGTACCAATATGTGCTAAATCGCTGTGCCCAAGTTCAAGGCCAGCGTTCTTTTTTCACCGTTCGCGCGTACATTAACCTCCATTAGTCAGGTGATATCAATTCAGTTTTCACTGCTGGGTTTTATGTTTCAGTATTTTCATGATTTTTTTTATGAAATTATCGTTTCATTTAGCTGTACTAACATGATGGCGCGTGAATAACGCTAATAAAACGTTGTAAAAATATGATTTTTTTTCATCAGGATCTAATTTATTTGTGACCCATGATCAAAGGTATACTTGGTGCTGTCGCCTGTCTTAGTTTTCGGGAGCGTTCCAAAAATACCCTGTATATACGTCTATATGTGTTGGCCTATGTCTAAATATATTTTATTTAAGAAAGAAAAAAATCACCTCAACTGTATCATTGTTTTGCGCTTCATTGACGCTGTTTGCGCTAGCTTCTTCGGCCGCTGCTCTAGCCTCAGGCTCTACTTCCACAACCAGATCCTCCAGGGAGCCTGCTGAAGTGTCAACTGCAATGTTATGATAAAAACATCAAGGACACATTTTAAAATCGCATCAATAAAAAATCCATTCTACAATAATGGTGCTAACCCCTACCTTCCCTCTTCGCACATCATTCGGATACTCACACCTCTGTACCTACATGCATAAAACTTTCAGTCTCTATATAATTAATTTATTGTTACAATTTCTTGTTTCTTGTCACTTTTTCTGTTATTATTATTGAGTTATGATGACTACAAGTACAAATTATTCTATTCCATTGTTAATTTTATTCTAGTGTAGGTAGTACTAGCTATGATATAATTAAATACTTACTGTCAGCATTTTCAGCTCCGGCGTCTGTAACATCCTTTGGCGCGGACGATGAACGAGGTCTCTGCGGCTGATTTTCGTTATCTGAATCAAAACACGCGAGCTTTATTTGTTGTGGTTTATTTTTATGTCATCGAAGTTTAGGATAGGAACAAAATTATTATAAGTAATATTGAATTTTAATTACACGTCAGTATAAACAGATTTCGGAAAACTAATGGTTTTGTAGTAAGGAATGTTACAAATTTTGAAGATCGTATTGATTAACAAAACGTTAATTTTATTGTTATTAGTATAATTATTAAAATAAAAATATGTCCGACAATTGCTTGGTAAATATGAGACACCGAAAGAATGTTCTCAAGACCGAATTCTGGTCACGGCGACCTCTCTCAACGGAGACTAGCCATCTGCACAGAACACTATTTCCTCACTCTCATAGTTCAACGGGACAGCAATCCGATACCAAAGAGTGATTAGGCGCAGGACCAAAGGCTTTACGTGATTTCATTGGCACGGGGATGAAACACCAATTACCGATTTTAGCACGACCTAGAATTCGAAATTAGGACCACGTGATCAGTATTCGCGCTAACGAGCACTAGACCAACGAGTTATTCACCAACAGAATAACAGCGCTGTGGTTGTGGGAACACATAGAGTCAGTCAGATGCCTTTTCGTTGATTTTTTTTATAGGATAGGGTGATAAACGAGCACACAGTCCACCTGATGGTAAGTGATTGCTGTGGCCCATAGACATCTACATTTATCCTCGCTTGCGAATCAAAATGCAGGTGCGTTGTCACCCGTGAGGCCAAGATGGAATGCCTCTTTTCCAGTAAAAAGGGTCTCCGGTTCTCTACACTCACTATACGAAACACAGCAGTGTCAAGCTGCTATTTTACGCTAGTATTCTGTGAGAGCGTGGTCCTTCCCCGGTCGAACCGACCCATTCGGGCTACAACTATACTACTAATATAGCTGCAGCATGGCTCTACCATGTATAAAATTATTATTCAACCAAATTATATTATACCATTGTTTATATTCTAATTTCTAGCGTATGTTGTTATATATAGTAATAATAAATACATTAATTTAATCAAACATGTGTTAGTTATTTCATATGTATGCCAATAGTAAGCATGTAAGCATAGGCTAAAAGTTTAACAGCCACATTGAAGCACTTCTTGGTCGTACCAGTATCCGAGTGGTCCAGATCCACGGTGAGCTGTGCGCTATTGTTAGCTGGCAAGTGGCTGGTGGGCGGAGGAGTGGGGTCTCGTATGCGGCTGGTGGAAGGCTGTGGCTCCTCAGCCGAACTGCCGCTGTCTAACACCGCTGGAATTACTGAAGGTCTGTTTGGTTAATTAAATATTTTGTATCATCTGTAATAAAATAATTAATAAGTGCAAAAAGCGACTGTGTGCGGCTTGAACACTGTTCATTAATATGTTACAAAATTAACTGCTAGAGAGTTACAATTTCTAAGCACTCAGTGAGGGCCAGATCAGGCCTTAGACCTGTATAGACTCGGATTATAATCAGCAGGCTTATTTTAGAAATTGATTTCCAATTCGATTTAATTTTCTATTCAAATTCAGAGTTTCGAACCTGCTTTTAAAGGCTCACCTACTCTCGATCCAATTCTAGAAACACAATCGAGTTACGATCAAACGTTAACAGCGCTGTTAGGCACATCTGGATATTTTTTTATCCGAAGATAATTTTTAGTAAATTAAAAGTTCACTCCTGAAATATTCTTATAACATAAATAGAACAAACTTCATAGGGAAAAGAAATATACTTTTAATAAAAAGTAAGAGCCGACTTCAAGGAATTAAAAAGTAAGGTGTTAAAGATACAGAGTATAAAAGAATTTGAGAAAGCCCCAGCTTCCGATTGTGAAATTATTTTTTTCCTTTTAGTTCTAAGAAGTCGGCTTTTACCTTTTATTAAAAATATTTATTTACCCTTTTGAGTGGACTAAGGAATGTCACAATCTCACTGTCGTCAAAATAGTTATGTTAAAAACTTGATAGCAAAATAGGGAATTTTGCCACCATTAGGGAAGGAATTATTTCTCCAAATTTATATGGATGCACCCCTGAAATATAATCTATTCAATAATACAACTGACTTCAATATAAATTGTTAAGAATAACTCAAAAACTATTGGTCAGACCTTGATCAAATTTGGACCACATGTGAAGCACCAGCTTTCAAACAAAAAAAGAATCATCGAAATCGGTTCACGCAGAAAAAAAGTTATGAAGTAAAACACACATAAAAAAAACATACAATCGAATTGAGTACCTCGTCCTGTTTGAAGTCGGTAGAAAAGAATCATCTAAATCGGTGCACAATTGACGAAGATATCGTGTTGCACACATTAAAAAAACATACAGTAGAGTTGTGAGTCTCCTCCTTTTTTTTAATCAACTAAAGGCTATTCCCGTCGCTTGCAATCCAATAAAAATAAACGGAATCAAACAGCGGACACTTGAAATTCTGATAACTCCAATATTAACCTCAAGTCAATTGTGTACTAGCAACGGTTTCGGGAGTACAAATTAAATTCGTTTGATAAAACTCATTTCAGAACTCGATTCAGTCGGAAGTAAGCCTGCTGGTTTGTATAAGCCCACTTAACATATTATGCTTATTTGTTTTATAAAAAATTTACCTAAAAACTTTTATTTTATAGTTTTAACAATAGAATAGTTAAGAAACCCTTATTGTGAAAAACTTTCTTTTTAAGTAGGTAAAAAATAACAACATTCAAATTCCATTTGTACCATTTGAATCCGGGTCAGAATTTTGTCCGTGAAAAATGTATGTACGTTAAACACCTCAACGGTAGTGGCGTAATGTCTAGTGTAGTAAGGATAACATTATGAAAAAAAAGAGAAATGCGTACTGCTCGCCCTGCTGTATACAGGCAACGACATGCGCGAGGGATCCGTCCTCTTAATTCTGCTGATATTCGCCGTTAAGTCCATCGGTGTAGTCGAAAACCTCACATTATCTGGATAGATAGAAAGCAAATTATTTATATTACATAATTATGACGTTGATATGAGATGTAATCTCGAAAACTAGGTACTTAATACGCAATAAAAAAAAATACAGCCTCTTTTGAAAAATATCAATATTCAACATTATACACAGCTCATAACAATGTTTTTAAAATCTAAATAAAAACATTATCCAGGATTCCGTTGATTGACAAGGAATAAGTAATAGGCGGTCCCCTACTAGGTGGAGTGACTATGAGGGGGGGGGGGGGGGGGGCTTTTATTTATTCCTTGTCTAGTGAGTGTTAATAGATGCAGGTCGCTCTGACCCGTATTTTGTGACATTCCTTAGAGGCCTTTGTTTACCAGTAGACTTGTGAAAAGCTGTAGTAATTATGATGACGATAATGGTAAAAGACCGTGCGTAAGTTGGAATAACATCAACTGAGGGTGATGACAAAAACTTCAGTTGTATAAACTTACCGTGGCGGTAAGCGCTCAGTCCGCGAGGCAATTTCCGAAATGAGAGGATTCGCTTCATATCCACAGCTGGGAAAGGTCGAATACATCTTTCTTGGACTTCTTCAGGTGGGGAATCGAGTACAGACCTCCTATAATAAAAAATATTAGATAAATTAGACCTTATTTAAATTTGCAAAAACTTATTTTACTTTGGACTATTGATAATTTTCTTCACAGTGAAGATAAAGTTAAGGACATTGTGAAGAAACATTTATCACAAGAATAAAATGTATTTCAGAGACTTATGAAGTTTGTCAACATGCACTGAAGCAGAATGGCGGAGACCATATATTCTCTATAAGGAATAGCACATGTGTTGCGGTGGAGGCATTTGAAGATCCTTATATTTATAAATTATATTTAAGGTTAGGCTATTTATGGTAGTTATTCGCCCTAAACAAAAGTGTCTATAGCTGTTGCAAAGGGATTGCAAGTAATGAGACTTTTCCATATTCACATCACATAGCAGTCTTTAATCCACCAAGCTTTTTAAAGATTTGCCCATACTTACCACACTGGTCAGGCGGTTTGCTGATCAAAAAGCTGATACTCTCGCATTGTTTGATGCTATCGCTCATCACCAGTCTATGAACGCTCAGTAAGTTCAACATTTTTATAGATGTTTAGAAAGATCTTTAGGTTGAAAACAAACAGGTTCAAACACTAACAGTTAAAATGTTTCATAAATACACGACGATCAACAGTCCGAACTAGACATGCAAGCAAAGATAAAAAGAGTTTACGCTAGAATGCAGTAGGCGAAATAGAAATAAGAAGGTAATTCAGAAAAGCATAATTAAAACTTTATTATTTATTCGTCAATCTTAAATTATGTAATAAAATATTTATATATATTTTATTACTTAATTTAAAATTGACGGCTCCGTGGCGCAGTGGCTTAGCAATGAGTTGTTGCCGCGGGTTTGAATACCGCACGGAACAAGTATTTGTATGACCTACAAATAATTGTTCCGGGTCTGGATGTTTGTCCTCGTGCAATTTATGTTTGTAAACTGCCTCCACGATACAGGAGAAAATCCTAGTGTGGGGGGTAACGTATTTTAAAAAAATAATAATTACAGCGAGCAAAATCGTAGCGCGAACAAAGGAATGGCGAGACAAGCAACACGCGTTCCGCGTCGTATAGGTTAATATTCTGGTGAGTGAGGTGATCGATGTACGTGGTGCTGCCAGGCAGAGCGTTCATCGCCGTCTGTTTCTACGTGCAATGTGTTATATTATGCCACATAGAGAATTGATTTAGAATGAAAGGATTGATTTAGAATGAAAGTAATGAATATGTATATGAGTATGTATGTGTTTCTGTGTTTGTACATGCATGTGTATGTATAATGTAGGAAAGTAACCTACAAATGGATTCTCCGCCTACAGTTGGTTGCCAGACCTTCAGTAGTCAGTTGACAATATATACCATGTTTAGTGCAGCAATGCAAACAGCACCTTTAAGGATAATAACAGAAAAATAAAATGAAGTAAGATTTTCAGTTTCTAACAAAAAGGCAAAGCATATTTACTGCGGCACTCCACAAGTTGGTATTCTACTTGGAGTGTTTAACATGGACCAGAATTGATCTCTTTCCAGCCTTGTTGGGGGTCTTCTAGCTGGCCAAATTGGTGAATCAGGTATCCCTAAAATAAATTGAGAAAGCATTAATGGTTACTATACTCATAAAAATCGTACAACTTACTATTGTTTTAATAATAAATCAAGGGAGTGAGTATAATACAATACCCAGTTCACATCATCGCCAGACTTGGGACTAACATTCACACTACTAGACATTATTTGAATATCTGCTCAATTTTAACATTTGCTGTTTGTTTGTGAATTAATTTTGAAGACTGGCGTGATCGGAATGTTTAGTCCACCATGTAATGGAAATTAAAACAAATGTTTTGAAGGATCTTTGCACTGATCCGGCACTGATTTTCCCATATCAGCGACAATACATGCATTGTTGCCATCACACAACAACAATTAGTCCACAAGTATGTAGATATAGTAATTTTTAAATGATTTAATTACTGTCAAAAAATGTTCCGTTTTAGTAAAAAAAAATTGCCTTAGTTTTAATTGTCATTCATTAAAAAAATCGGTATACCCCCCAGCGGATTCCCGCTTTTCTTCACTCAAAACTTGAATTATTTGTATTTATTTTTCCAATAAAAAAAAATTATTGAAAAAGTGAATAAGAGTTGAAGAATCGCTCATAATGGTGATTTTTTGCGAAAACGAGAAACGAGGAAAAAACACCACAGCGCTTTGAATTTCTCAGGAATTTTCCGGGACACTAATGTTGATAAATTACCGACGATATCCTTCGTTCATTCAATTTATCCAAAGTTATACCAAGTTATCCAAATATCCTTAAATATGCGAATTTTTATCTTTTTTTCAGTCAAAGATTCGTAAAAAATTTTTCGTCAAAAGCCATTCATGGTACATCATGAGGAATGTCATGCAGTTTTCAAAACCCTCCTTCAATTTCCTATACAATCATTACTTCCATAGTTATTGACTATCAAAGTTAAAAAGAACTTTTTTTGGCGATAACTCCAAGGCAAATCACCATACAGGCTTTTTGATTACGTCAAATTAAAAAAGCTTTTTAGTGAAATAATGTAAAAAAAAATAATGGAATTTTTTTTTCGATAGTTTCTTTAGGATCACTCCAGAACCAAACAACACTTGGGAGCTATAATTTGGTTGGTTTTTTGCTGTACAATCCTTTATTTATCTTTATTATCTTACCTCGGAGTTACAGCTTGTTGAAAATCACCCAAATTATATAGATATAGATTTTTTATATCCCTTAATTTTTGTGACTAGTGTATTATGCACAATAAATGGTACAATTACGGGATTGGGTGCTATTCAATCTGCCTTCACTAACAAGTTAAAAACGATAGAACTTATTTTAATAAAAACTAGGAACTAATTTTAATCAAGTATTCATTGTGAAATTAAGGGTGGAATGAAATTGGTTTAGAGTCACACATACACACATACACACACACACGCACAAACACACGAGCACACTAATAATATACTTAATTAATAAAAGAGTTACTTGGTTCTCCATTTGTATAATCTGTGTGGAGATCAGTTTCATTATTCGGTCTCCTGAAAACGATGCCACCTGCTTGTGTGTCATTTTCTTCTTCATCTGTAATATCATTATCAGTCATTTTATCTAGCTCTGATCTTTATCATATAAGATATTAGGGAAAATCTATTCAGATATGGTATAGTAAAAAATCAGTTGTCTTTATTCTTTATTTTAAAACGAAATAATAACTTTTTTAACTTTAAACTTAAAAACTTGTGATGTATTCCATTGCAATTGATAATGAAATAATATTATTTCTAGTCCAGTATGTTACGAACATAAACCTGTGCAGTATAGTACACTGCCCAACAACCAACCAAACTTTGCCTTCAGACCGAATTTTGATCACGGGCGCCAGTCTCAACGGAGACTAACCATTTGCGCAGGACAGGATTATAGCGCCTACGTATAGAGTATACGCGTGAGCGCAGCTGTACGCTCTATTCTTCACTATCAAGTCCAATGGTACAGTAATCTGACACGACCGGAGAAAGATCAGCCGCAGGACCCACGGCTTTACGTGCTTTCCGAGGCACGGGGAAACGGCTCCAATTTCCTGACTCCAGGCTGCTACTGAGTTTCTTGACAGAAAACCCAATAATTATTTTTTGGCCGACCCACGATACTATTTATTGCTCATGATGAGGTCCCAACCTCGAACAACAAAGCAGCAACCGCATTTATGACCAGTTTATTTATGAACGAAGATATGTATGAACGGTTCCACAGGAGAGATGGGTGTATCTGGTGAACTAACAGACCCACCTGCGTTAGGACCTGTGCAGTCGAGCACCATACGCGAGGATAAAGGAGTCGTGAAGGGTTGAGCCAATCGTCACTGGGATATATAGAGGCGAGAGGTAGGGAAATGGCCAAGCGCCCCGTCAGAGGGTCGCAGGCGAGGGACGCGGGTGCTGCCCAGTTTCCTGAAAAGGGCTAGGTAGTGGTAAAAGCCATGCTGATGGATCAAGTGACAGTCATTTAGGCAGGGGGGATGGGCCTTTTCAGCCCTATCTGCCAACTGGATCGAGCTCCCGATGTCGCGCTGTGAGCGAATTTCGCGTCCCTATATTCCTCCGGTATAGGATTACCGTAATATAGGGACGCGAAATTGCCTGAAATTTCTTTTGTTTTAAAGTAGGGAGTTCCCAAGGGTGTGGGCTCGAGCGGGCGGAAAAACCGGGGGGACAAATCTTAAAAATTAAATCAATAAAGGAATCTGAAGGCCCAAACTAAAAGAAGGTGAAGTCAGGGGTGACTACCAATGGCATCAACACTCAAGGAGAAAATGCCAGTAAAATGGCGACTCCTCAGAGCACGTCATCCAGCGTAGGTGGCCCTTTCAAGGGAATTTCCACATTGGAGATTCTAACACCAGTTCCTGAATGCTGGATGCGGATAGGGACCGCGAGTAGAAATACTCGTACGGAACCCCTTAGAACGGAAGACCTCTTTTCAGCTGCCTGGCAATTGGTGAGGCGTAAAGGGAAACGCAAGGCATCCAAAAAGGTGACTAATCGACCCGACGGACCATCAGGTGGGTCTATCCAACCAGGGAACGGAAGAAAGGTAAAGAAAAAGAAAAGGAAGTGTGGCGGCGCTGTCGTCGCGCCACAAGCGAAACACATCGAAGCCTAAATCGCCACAGTGGCGGGTGGAAGGAAAAGGTGAGATCTCCCGCCGGGCAAGGTGTTCTGCCCGGGGAGCGGCCAACGCTCTAATTGGTAGTTCGGAGCTATTCCATATATACTGCTTTTTTTTCGGAACTTTGTTAGCGCGATTTAGACTTCAATGCGTATCGCTTGTGGCGCGACGTCAGCGCCGCCACAGAAGCAGAGAGAGAAAGCCCGTAAAGATTTATGTTAGCACTAACCTAACCATTTTAAACACGGGTTTCGGACCAACTTTCATAAACAAACGTCGCACAATAATCGACCTCAAACTTGTAACAGAAGGAGCAGCTAAACTAATTACGGTATGGCATGTGTCAAAAGAGGCTTCATGCTCAGATCATAGATGGATCTGCTTTGTACTAGAAGCCGATATCCTCACTACACCACCATGGAAAAATCCTCGCAAGATGAATAAAACTAAATACCTACGGCTAGCTGACGGCTAGGCTGACGTTTTCGCTAACGGATTTTGAGGGGACAAATACTATAGCAGATCAGTCGCTCCTAGAAGAACAGGTAGCAGCTGTTACTAAAGCCATGATGGATAGCTACCATGAATCCTGTCCAGGAATCACTCCACCAAGACATGCTGAGGTAGAGCAACCGTCGTGGGGTAAAGAACTAGATAGAACATGTAAAAAGGCTTTTCTTAGCCCTAAATAGGGCCATGAATACCTCAATGGATGAAGACTGGCTACTATACAAGAAAGGCAAGTCCGAATACAAAAAATGTATCAGGTATCGACGCTCGACAGAGTGGCGTAAATTATGTGGTAACATAGAAACCTGTGAACAAGTGAATCTGATAAGGAAAAAACAGAAACAAACCAACAAAAACAGAACACGCCGGTATACATCTCTCTAAAGAAAGCCAACGGAAGCTACTCAACATCGCCGGATGAAACTCATCGCATCCTAATTGGAACGCACTGCCCAGGTTGCTGTGTAACTCAGGGGAGGTAAACCGGCATGAAGATACACTGACACCAACAGCAGAAGACTGGAATTCAGCACAGAGAGTGGTAACGATGGACAAAATTCATTGGGCCATTCACAGTTTTCTCCACTACAAGGCGGCGGACCTGACGGCATATTCCCGGCACTCCTCTACAGTGGAGGGTAAAGCCCTAATAGTCAAGACTTGTTTCCATAATGGGAGCCTGTTTGGCTCTTAAATATGTTCCTAGGGGATGGAGGGAAGTGAAAGTCACATTCATACCCAAACCAGGTAAGAGTGACTATACAGACCCTAAATCCTACAGACCCATTAGCCTCACATCCTTTCTCCTAAAGGCGATGGAGAGGATGTGTGAAAGGGAATTAAGGGTTTCGGTGCTAATGAACTTACTGCTACACGACAAACAACACACCTACAGCTCAGATAAATCGACAGAATCTGCACTTCATGAGGTACTAACAAAGATTGAACAGGCCATCCAAAACAAATAGACAGTTCCTTCATAAATATAGAAGGTGCTTTTGACAGATCGAACTTCTCCAGCATAAAAGGTGCACTCAGTAGACATAAAGTTGAACCGGCACTGATTAACCGGATAGTAAACTGCTCAATACACAAACAATAAAGATTGCTCGTGAATCTCAAACAATCCAGATTAAGAAAGGCTGCCTGCAGGGTGGGGTTCTTTTACCTCTCCGGTGGAATATGGTCATTAATGAACTCATCAGCAAATTAAATTCCAATTACTTCTACACAGTAGGTTATGCTGATGACCTGACAATACTGGTCTCTGGAAAGACAGCAAGCATGGTGTGCAACCTGACACAAGCAGCTCTCTGTATAGTGGAGAGATGGTGCAGGGAACTTTTTTTAATTTAATCTAGTAGACTGTAGACAAGCTAGGGGAGGCTCTGCCTGAAATAAGCAGTTGTTTAACCAAGGTTCTAATGAGACTAAACAAGCCACAGATCAGGATAATAACAAGTGCTATCACAGGACATGGCACCTTAAACAAACATTTATTGACCATAGGTATTACAGATAGTGCCCTGCGCAGGGTATGTATGGGGGAGGAAAAAACGGCGGCCCACGTGTTGCTGACATGTCCGGAGGTCGCTGCATACAGAGCTATACATCTCGGCACACCGGGATCACTCACCAAAGTTGCTTGCAACATCAGAAGACAGTTGAACTTCTTTGGGGAGATCTCATGATCTCATGGCTCCAATAAATACATTATTCCTACCCACACGTAAAATACGCGCTTTGACGTGGAGTTGCGGAAAACAGCCCGTCGTTAACTAACTAACTTATGAAAGATAGGGACGAGACTGCAATGGAATGTAGTACATTAATACCTGAAATATAGTAGTAGTATAATTCTCTTATGAAGGGTAATTATTTTATGAAATCCCTTAGCTTTTTTTAATATAAATAAAGGGTAGAACTTTAAGTTCTCATTTTTCATTAATACAGATATGGGAGTAATTCGAATAATTAAAAGTTGTAATGGGAATTATGAATATTCGTTTTATCGTTTGACTCACGATAAACCTTAAGATTTTTTATTATATTGTATAATATGTTTTCATTGGTGTTAAACTTGATTCAACCAAATACACGTTAAATTATTTAAATCGAGGAATTACGAAAGGTTCAAATACAAATACAATAGAAACATATAGTTACTTACCGGAACTCCACGGATACTCAGTAATGCCTAAAGATTTTTTAATACTTTCTTTTCTACTACTCATGATATCAGAAAGCTACATATAAATAAACAATAATAGGTACATATAGAGGGTATTAATTATTAAAACACTTGTCACTTGCGCCTTCTGTATAGGACAGTTACCATAGATAATACACTATATACTTTCCGTACAGTTACTATCATAGATCTGTATATACGGTATGGAGTGTAGAGTAGAAGGAGAACCATCTTATAATGATCGAAAGTTGAAAAAGTGTCCTACTATTTACTGAAAATAGAGGTTCCAAAACCTACCACAATAGCGCTGGCGTCTGAAAAACTACGATATGAACATAGTTGTTCTAGACGGAGTAAAGTCAGCTGAATTCAAATATTTAAAAAATTTCGTGACTAGAGTAGTTAGTAAAATGCCAGTATACAAAACCTCAACTATTTACGTAGAACAAAACCAAGCAGGTCCTTGTTTATTTCACCAGCTTATTCTAATTAATTTTGGCGCTTTTTTTTAAATTATCCTATGCTACTGCAGCGCCACCCTTATTGGACGCGATTTTAGGGACACTTTTCATATACAGAGATGGTCCTCTACTCTACACTCCATAATATACGGTATATATACTAGAGATATTTTTTTTTGAGTTTATGGCCTGGTATCTAGACCTTTAGGCCAAGTCTTGAGTATTTTTATTCGGTTTATTATAATTTCTCCAAGCCTTGTCTTTATGTATTATTATCCTTCATAGTTCACTGCTTCACAATATGTTGATGCGTCACATTGTGCAGCCCTTGGGAGATTTTGACGGCAACTTGAGCCAGCAGGCAGCTGACAGTTGCCGATGGTATCTAAAGGCGCCTATGCAAACAACTTATCTTGAGAATCCATCACCATCAAAGCACTTGTTTCACCGTTTCCACTAATAGTTCACATGCGTAGACAGTAAATACATAAAATCGCACCACTTTTACATATCAAAATCCACTTCAAACTATTATTTAAACTATAATACAGGAGCAGCAAACCGCCGCCGATCAAGTTCCCGCCAAAAAACTCAATAATTAATAATTCCTCTCGCCAGGGTTGCCAACTTTATATTTCAGGAAATCGTACCATGAACTGGAAAAAACTTATTTTACTAAGAGCTCAATAAAAAAAATAGTACGCATTAAAATATCAATAAAACACTGGTAAAAAAATACAAAAATAATATTATTATAACGTCAAAGCAAAATTTAATATTTAGGATATTACATTTAAGAATCTGACTACCACTACTAAACTTTCTTACGACTTTTTAATAAAGAAAATGGGCTCAGACTGTGTCCACTCTGCCCTCTATTACAAAAACAGGGTTACTTTCACTTTTTCATTAAACATAAGCTCACACTCAACATGGAAAAATATACTTATATCTATTACTATAAAACCCTGACATTATTTTATATTACAAAATATATAACAAAATTAATGATATAAATCAATACAAACATGACTCTTAGAGTATAATATGATCTACCAGGTACTTGATTAAAAATACGATTGACTATAGTAGCAGCGCAATATTTTAATTAAAATTAACCAATTATTACTCATAAGTCATAATGAACCGGCAAAACTTCAAAAAATTATTGGATTGGATGCGTTTAAAAAAAATATAAAGAAGAAGTTTAGTTCGTTTAATTTTGATGTTATTGATTTTTCATATCGATAAAATGAACATCAATCATCATTTTTATTTTGTTATAAAGATTATACGATTTTAAAAGATCGTATATTTTGCGTACAATTTCGAATACATCATTATCGTACATCGCACTAGGGCCAAAAGATCGTATGAACTATGAATACGATTTAATTCGTACTGTTGGCAACACTACTTCTCACTTGTTTGTTCTTTTTTTTTATAACTGCGTCCGTAGGCTTGCATCAACTAATACTAAGTCCATCCTGTACGTGTTCACTTCTCACTTGTTTGTTCTTTTTTTTATAACTGCGTCCGTAGGCTTGCATCAACTAATACTAAGTCCATCCTGTACGTGTTCCTCAAAAGGTGCTAATCGAGTGACAACGCTGAAAAACTACATAGCGGATCACAGCAGTGAGGTAACAACGAAATAATCTGCCACCCCTTTTAGTTAATGATACAGGCAAAATGAAAATATATCAAGGTTCGGCTGCCCCTTAAATGGGTTGGGGCAGGGGTGTAAAGATTCTCCTCAAGCAAAACTGGCAATTAGACTCACCACCCGTCCCGATCTGTCTACCGGGGAGGGGAGATATGGATTGCGAAGGCCTGCTTGGCTCGACTGAATATCTGTGAAACGAACAATGTTATGATGGATGAGGTATACAAGATGTACTTAGATGTATAAATGTATTATGTGTAAGTGAGACAAAAAGGTCAGGGAAAGGAACCTTCTCATGGCATGTATACTGATTACAGGTCTGTTGTAGGCGAGACTAAGTAAGCATGACAGGGGTCGGAATTATCCTTTCTGAAACTACCCATTCTTCCAGTGTGTAAAAGAGTAAATGTGTAAGCCCGAGGCTGCTATGTGTACGAATGAAAGTGGGTTTAAAGAAGTTGTTTGTTCTGGTGGTTTACGCCCCAGACATGTCAAAGCCTAAATATATCAACGGCCCATTTTGAAAAATGGTAAAAATGTTGTTAATGAAATGAACGAAAAATTAAAATACTATTATGCTAGAAAATTTTACTAAAATATTGGGGGAAAGAGGGCTTATTTTTATATGCTGACTAATGATCAGCCCCGGCTCCGCACGACTGTTTTCTAGATCTCGACAACAGCGCTACATACCTAGTCTACTTGTGTTCATTAAAATCGGACCGATCTGTCATATGATTTACCACTTTCTAAGCGGAAAACCATCGACTATATTCAACAAAGCTTTATCTGCTTGGATGAAAATAATTGTAAAAAATAATAAATATTAAAAAAAAATAATAGCGGCAACGTAAAATAAACTACTACTACATACCAAATAATATATATTATTACTTAAAAGCTCTAAGCCCCATACAATCCCATAAAGTATCATAAAAACGACATAGGGAAATGAAACATGAGAACAGTATCTTCCTCATATGGAGTGTAGAGTAGAAGGAGGACCATCTCTATATATGAAAAGTGTCCTTAAAAACGTGTCCAATAAGGGTGGCGCTGCAGTAGCATAGGATAAATTAAAAAAAAGCACCAAAAGTAATTAGAATAAGATGGAGAAATAAACAAGGACCGACCAATACGCTTGGTTTTGTACAACGTAAATAGTTGAGATATTGTATACTGGCATTTTACTAACTACTCTAGTCGTGAAATTTTTTAAAATATTTGAATTCAGCTGACTTCACTCCGTTCACAACAGCTATCTTCATATCGTAGTTTTTCAGACGCCAGCGCTATTGTGGTAGGTTTTAGAACCTCTATTTTCAGTAAATAGTAGGACACTTTTTCAACTTTCGCCCCTTATAAGATGGTTCTCCTTGTACTCTACACTCCATACCGAAAATGTAAAGGTTATAGTTTAATTTCTGTACGATTAGCTATATTTTCTAATAATAGGATTAAAAATAAATAAATCAAACCACAAATATTCATAAAAGTTAAAATATAAGTATATAAATTATTAATGTTTTCACTATCACAGTTAAAATATTCTTAAATTAATTCAATTTTTTTCAAAAATAAAAATATTTATTTTAAGTTAAGTGTTACAATTGGTGTTAATTTAAAATGTGACGTATTTTACAACAGAACCACCCTTTTCGGGTATTACAATAATAGGTCTGTGACCTACATAACTATATTAAAAAAAAATGTTACCTCTGTCACTAGGATTTTCTCCTATATCGTAGGGGCAGTTTACATACATAAATCTCACAAGAACAAACATCCAGGACCCGAAAAAAATATTTGTAGGCCATATAAATACTTGTTCCGTGCGGGATTCGAACCCGCGGCCCTTAGCGCAGCAACTCATTGCTAAGCCACTGCCCCACGGAGCCGTCAATCATAAACTGTTCAAAATTATAAAATAAATTAGATTACATAACTTAGCTATTATAAAATTCTAAATAACAAATTGTGTTGGTTGTAGCTAAATACTCTTTAAAAACACAAAGCGCGCATACAACGAACGAATCGCGCTCTTACTCTTTTGCTGGTACACTTGATCTGTTTATGTACAACAGCGCTAACTCGAGTTAGGGAGATCCAACTCGAGTTAACTCGAGGTAAGCGCAACTCGAGTTTTTAACTCGAATTGATCCATCACTAGTATCTTTGTATAAGTTACTATTACTATACTATACGTTTTCTAATGTATTACTTTTCTCTATGAGTTATGTACTCTCTACTCTTTGACTAGTATACAGTTATCTGTGCTCTCTACTCTTTGTATTTTGTATTTGTACCCGGCCGGTTATAATTTGCCGCCGCTGGATTTGTCTAAGATTGTTTTTGTTGTTAGTGTTGTATCCACTAAGTAGTCTGTGGTGTTGTACAAAGAAGTTGTTTTTGTAATTGTAATTTGAATCGTCGCATTTGACTGAAGTCTTTAAATGTTGATATTCTATCAATAAAACAAAATGACAGATTTACCATACAGTGTGGAATACGCAAAGTCTTCTAGAGCATCTTGCAAAGTCTGCAAGAACAAAATTGATCAAGGCATATTACGAATTGCACTAATGGTGCAGGTTTGTATTAATCATTGACGTTTTATATTTTTAAAATATTTGGATTTCTTTTATGTCTTCTTGTATCCTTATTATCAAATTTATTTTGCGACCCAACACCACACACAACAGTCCACTTACAGGGACATCAGATTAGCATGTTTCTAAGTTTGCTATTATTTAAACCCTAAGCCTTAAAGGCAATCAACTTATTCTTCTAAACACAGTTTTGTTTCATCATATCTTGTGATTTATGTGACTATTCCAGTTTAGTATACAACCTAACCATCATCGTCACGTCACGTCATCTTTACAGACTATTTAATCTCCATTGATGAGTATAGATTCATAGATTTCCTAAGAATATTTTTGCAGAAACATCTTCTGAGAAACTTTAGCTGCCTTACAGAAAATGAAACAAATTGTCGGCCCAGTCTTACATTTGTATAAGCAAAATTTTTGTTTCACTTTCCAGAAGTGATCACAGCTATAGTCCCATAATTCAGAAAATATAATAAAGTTGTTCTGCTCTTAAGATTGTTTATGCAAAAATTTTTGTTACACCTTCCACAAGTTAGCATTTCTATAGTCCAATAAATCAATTGGATAGCTATTAATTTAAAAAGAATAGATAACCAATCATTTGACAAATAATAAGCCAAATAATTTTATTTGTTAGGTAGTTATTAGAAATTTTATCCGAGAAATAGAAACTTATTTATTCAATATAAATTATAAATAATACTTATGTATTAAGTCATTCTTTGTCCTGGGAAGAACCAGCAAGAATCCTATGGGATTTTTTTTTTTAAATAATTTAAAATTAAAATTTTTGTACAGCCGACTTCAATATCATTTATTGAAGAATAACTCAAAAACTATTGGTCTGACCTTGATCAAATTCATATGGGACCAAATGAGAACTATCAGTTTTCATATAAAAAAAGAATTGTCAAAATCGGTTCTCCCAGTACAAAGTTATGAGGTAACACACATAAAAAAAAACATACACTTGAATTGAGTACCGTCTCCTTTTTGGAAGTCGGCAGAAAAAAACACTACAATCATATATTGCATAATACAGTTAACAACACAGGACAAATTAGAAAAAGCCTTTTTTTAATAGGATAAGGGTAACAAATGAGCACACAGTCCACCTGATGGTAAGTGGTTGCTGGGGCCCATAGTCATCTACATCTATTCTCATTTACGAATAAATGGAGATGTATTGTCACCAGTTAGGATCAGAAGGAATATCTTGTTTTCAGTAAAAAGGGTTTTGGTTCTCTACATCACCATATGAAACACGGCAGTGTTAAGGTGCTATTTTGAGCTGGTATTCTGTGTGAATGGTCCTTCCCCGGTTGAGACAACTCATTTGTGTTGCAACTATACCAATAATATAGCTGCAGTATGGCTCTATCACACAAACAAGCAGCTTGGTAGCAATCACCTCAATCCCTTAACCCTTTTTATACAATCTTTGTTTAATAAAGTTCTTGAACTTGGCAGTGGAAAAATTTTGTATATTTTCTGGGATATTGTTGTAAAAGCGTAAACATTGCCTCAAAAATTAATTACTGTGGATTGAAATATGGCTCCAATTTTTTTATTAACAGTTTAAAAATCACAAAGTTGTATATTTTTTTCAGTCTCCATTTTTTGATGGCAAACAACCAACCTGGCACCACTTGGATTGCCTGTTCTCTAAAAAACCTCCTACAGCTCTAAGTGATATTGCAAATTTGAACAAACTCAAACATGAGGATCAAGAGAAAATCAAAAAGAAGATAAATGGTATGATTTGCTTAATAAAGACCAACATATCGACAGATAAAACTGTACTGAAACACATCAGTTGTAATGAAAATTGTTAGAGAGATGCCAATTCTTTTTGTTTTAATTACTTATTCAGAATTGGTTTTCTTCAATACATTATTTACTTTACTTACACTCATTTAAATAAAAATATAAATGAATATTATATTTTTATTTAAATGTTACTCTCACACTAAAATTTTTTCTTGTACTGTGGAGGCGGTTTACAAAAAATAAATAGCACAAGTATAAATATCCAGACCTGGAGCAATTATTTGCAGGTCATACAAATACCTTATTCTGTGTAGGGTACGAACCTGCGGCCCTCAGCGCCGCAACTCAATGCTGAACCACAGAGGCCTTGAATTTTTATAAAAAAAATATATAAATAAATTTTGATTACTAAAACTATTTTGTTGAGAAAATTTCTTACTATATGGTGGGACTCTTTTCTGCCTGTCTGGGTAGGTCCCTCGCTCCCTCTCACCTATTCCTGCTGCTAAATATCAGTGCTTGCACTCTTGTGTACCATTCTGAAGGGTATGGGATATGGGCTGCAGAAGTCATTGACCATCTGGTGGACTTTAAATTCATTTGTCTATTTAGTTTTATAAAAAAATGTTGAACAGCTGTAAGAATTTTATTTAATTTACATTAAGTGTTTAGTTCACTCATTTTTAGGTGAAGAAAAGGGTACAAAAAGAGGTAAAGCCAAAGCAAATGGAGCATCTTTGCTTTACACTATTGAGTATTCTAAATCAAGTAGAGCTACATGTCGTCATTGTGATATTAAAATTTGTAAGGTAAGGCTTTTTTGTAAATGTAAAATTTAGTTTACATTGGGTTAGGCAATAAAGATTATTAATTATTACATTTTTTATTCGTTTCAACCCTACTTTGTACAAAGCACATTTTACCATCACATTTTTTTGATATGTTAATTTACAACTAAATATTGATGTCTCCCATAAAATGCATGTATTATTTGTAATATAATATTCCTATTAATGATGATAAAACCTTTTTGAAGGATGAAATCAGAGTTGCTAAAATTGACTATGACCCAAAATTTGGAGAACATCCATTATGGCATCATTTGAAGTGTTTTGCTGAGAAGAAAGTTGATCTGAACTTCCTTGGAAGTGGAGAAGAAATTCCTGGTTTTAAAACCCTTAAAAAAGAAGATCAAAAACTTGTGAAAGAAGAAATTAAGTATGTATGCCAGTCATTTTATGATAACTTAAAAACTTATTGTATTGTAAAGGGGTAAAGTAGTGTGCTATGATGGCTATCCAAGTACATAACTAAAGTATGAAACTTACCCAACAGCAGAGAGGTACTACCTGATGTTATATCCTTGAAACTCTTCACCATTGCATTCGGCAGATGTTTTCAAGCTACGGGACTGAAAACTGTATGGTATCAACATCATTGGCATGTACATCTCTTACCTTTGATTTGCCGACAACATGTTCATTTTGGCATAATTGCTGGATGATCTCAAAGACCTCAATAGTGTCTTCCAATAGATAGATCTTAAGATGAACATTGACAAAAGTCATGTGTAACATCCATGTCCAACCTATGCTTGTAGATGTTGGAATCTCTATACTCAAAGTTCATGAGTTGTTTACCTAGGATAAATAGTCCGATTAGTGTAGTGTCTGGTAAATCTGAGAGGTTAGAATCCAACTTGGCTGTGTTCAGGTGTTTACAACACGTCTTCTCGTCATGTTTACCTCGAAAATTGAAAACAAGAGTGTACAAACAATGCATGTCGTCAGTGATTGTTCAGTAAGCTATGGAGAGGGCTATGCTCGGTATTTCTCTTTCTTTTTTTAAATTTTTAAAATAAGCTCCCCCACAGAAAAACCAGAGTAACTGATATAGAACAACAGATCAATAAGTCAAATGGGTTGGCCATAATATACTTTGAAGAACCAATAAGGGATGGGGAAGAAAGGTTTTCGAGTGGCAGTTGTTGTGTGGCAGAGTTTTCATACTGGTAAGCGAAGCTTAGGGTAGTCCTCCACTAGATGGATGTTTGTGTTCAGCAGTGGACTTGTGGTGGACTGTAATGATGATTGTGGTGGTCTGTAATGATGACAATCATGAAAAATATATTTACAATTGTAAAATTGTTCTTAGTTATGTAAAGAGGCCAGAGTCAAGAGGCATTCTCGGGCATGGCACAAGCAAGTTCTTAAGTTGGTGCACCCTAAATGTGCAATTGCTTATTTGTGACTGAACCAGCCATAGAGACTGCAGATACCATATATTTTTACATCCTACTGATATTATTTTTATGACATTAATTTTCTGTGTCATGCCTGTGTTAGGATACAAATGCAAGCACATGTTTTAACTAAGCACTGTAACAAGGCCTTAACATGATCAGAGCAACTATCTCACAACATGTTTCTCTATTTATAACATTGCTAACATTGTTTTCCCAAATATTGCAATGTTAAAAATCAATTTTAAACCAAAATATCCACTCTCAACAGAAACTCTAAGATTTTTGTTTTTGGGACTTGAGTGACTTGACATGCACATGTTAAAAGAGTTCTTAGTGAGTTTAAATATCTGAGCAGACAATTTATCGCTGAAATTTCGGCGCCTCCTTATGGCAATCATACAGCTAACACTGCTGTAGCGCTGCCCCTGCCTCCTACTTTTAATTTTAACCTATATGTTACTAAACTATACTATACTACTTGAGTAGATATTAACTTTAAGAAAAATTAATATTATTTCTATCTTTTGCCCAATGATTTGTTAAATTTACATATCCATAATGGGTGGAGTAATGCCATGATTAACACATGTCTCATTATTATCGTCAGAAAATCAGATGGTGATGACGTGCCTATCAAGAAAGTAAAAAAGGAGCCAAAAGATGAGGAGGATGTAAAAGTGGAAACAGAACTAAAAAAACAGTTAAAGAAACAGTGTAAGCTGTATGATAAGTGCAGGGAATATTTAAGCCAGCTAACCAAAAATGATCTGCATTCTCTGCTGCAAGCGAACGACCAAGATGTGCTAACTGGCCGTGATGAGGTAAAATCAGATACTTCAGTTACATTTTTATTTTTATTTATTTATTTTCAAATCATAATCTGTTGGAGGTTTTTTGTAACTGTAGTGACAAATAAGTTCACCTGATGGTGGTAAGTCACTGCTGCAGTGGTACGGATGCTATGGACACCCGCAGCCAACTTCATATAAAAAGGCAGTCATTGTCACCACTGAAGACTATGGTGGAATGCCTCACAGCCTGAAATTATACCCTTTAGACAGGCATCATTCTTTATATTATCAAAAATCTTTAATGTGCATATATTTTCATTATGTCTAGGTCTAAACTTACATTATGCTACTTACATTAATACATAGCGCACCCGGCGCCGCTCGGTTTAGAAATGATAGCGCACTTTCGGAACGTCATTTAAATACTACCTTGTTCCCCGCTTCACTACTAATTAAACGCTCCTGTAAAACTGCATTACGCAGTAAGCAGGAGTGTTATCAAGCCTGGGCTGCGGCTTCGGCGACTCGGGATGTAAGCACCAGCACACTTAAAAAGAAGTATAACTTCGCCTCCAGGTCCTTCAAAAGAGTTATTGCCAAGGCAAAGTCAGAGCACATAGGCAGAATTGGCGAGAAACTAGTTCGCCTTCCTTCGGGAACCCGTGCATTCTGGTCTCTCGCCAAGGCTGTCCAAGGGAATTTCTGTAAGCCATCACTACCATCTCTGCACAGGGAGGACGACTCACTGGCCCATGACGCAAAAGACAAAGCCGACCTTTTAGGCTCCCTTTTTGCGTCCAACTCGACTCTTGATGACGGGGGGAAAACACCGCCGACCATCCCGCGGTGTGAGTGCTCTATGCCGGATGTGCTGTTCTCACAGCGCTCGGTTCGCAAAGCACTTCTCTCCCTGGACATCCAGAAGTCGAGTGGGCCTGACGGAATCCCCCCAATTGTGCTGAGGACGTGTGCTCCGGAGTTGGCACCGGTCCTAACGCGTCTTTTTCGGTACTCCTACTCCCAAGGCGTAGTCCCGAATTCATGGAAGACAGCTTTTGTCCACCCGATCCCTAAAAAAGGCGACCGCTCAGACCCGTCCAACTATAGGCCTATCGCGATCACCTCCTTGTTCTCCAAAATAATGGAATCCATTATCAACTGCCAGCTCATCCGGTACCTTGAGGATCACCAGCTGATTAGTGACCGCCAATACGGTTTTCGTGGGGGTCGATCAGCTGGTGATCTTCTGGTCTACCTGACCCATAGATGGGCGGAGGCAGTAGAGTCCAAGGGGGAGGCGTTGGCCGTTAGTCTGGACATTGCGAAGGCCTTCGATCGGGTTTGGCACAAAGCGCTTCTCTCGAAGCTCCCTTCCTATGGGCTTCCCGAGAAATTGTGCAATTGGATCACCAGCTTCCTTGCAGATCGGAGCATCAAGGTTGTTGTAGACGGTGCATGTTCTGACTACAAGCCTATTAACGCTGGTGTTCCACAAGGCTGTGTGCTATCACCAACGCTGTTTCTTCTGCATATCAATGATATGTTGCTAACTGGTAACATTCATTGCTATGCGGATGACAGCACTGGTGATGCTCTATACACCGGCCGTGCTAATATTTCTCGGGAAAACGTCTCCGAGTACCGGAACAAACTTGTGTCTGAAGTCGAGTCTTTGCTGGACAAAGTCTCGAACTGGGGGCGACTAAATCTAGTCCAGTTTAATCCTCAGAAGACACAAGTTTGCGCGTTTACCGCTAAAAAGAACCCCTTTGTCGTATCTCCTCAGTTTCAAGGCACTCCCCTGGTTGCCTCAGCCAGTATCGGAATCCTCGGCGTCGACATATCGAGTGACGTGCAGTTTCGTGGTCATTTGGAAGAGAAGGCCAAATTGGCCTCTAAAAAGCTTGGCGTGCTCAGCAGAGCGGGACAGTATTTCATGCCGGCACACCGCCTGCAACTTTACAAGGCGCAGGTTCGGCCTCACATGGAATACTGTTCCCATCTCTGGGCAGGGGCTCCCCAGTGCCAGCTCCTTCCACTTGACCGCATCCAGCGCAGAGCGGCTCGAATCGTCGACGACCGAGTTCTTTCCGATCGGCTCGACTCATTGGCGCTGCGAAGAGATGTTGCATCTCTTTGCATTTTCTTTCGCATCTACCATGGGGAGTGCTCTGAGGAATTGTTCGGATTAATCCCAGCCGCCAAATTTCACGAACGCACATCGCGGCAGAACTCCCGATACCATCCACACCATCTGGATGATTGGCGGTCCACCACTGTGCGATTTAGAAGATGTTTTCTTCCTCGCACGACTTCCTTGTGGAATCGATTACCATCAGCGATTTTTCCGGACCGATACGACTTAGGGACCTTCAAGAAAAGAGCGTACTCCTTTTTAAAAGGCCGGCAACGCATCTGCAATTCCCTCCCTGGTGTTGCAGTTGTTCATGGGCGGCGGTAGTCACTTACCATCAGGTGAGCCGCATGCTCGTTTGCCCCCTCTACTATAAAAAAAAAAAAAAAAAAAATAATTAAGCTTGCACGCGCGACGCCTCCCCCTCCATAGGAGATGGGATCCGATTTTCTAACACTGTTACACACATTCAGACACTACACTAGTACAGAACACTAGAGCAGTCCGCGTTCGCCGGCGAACGCGAGGTCACAGACACATACTGTACACGAGGTTCAATACCCGTGATACGTGCCGTTGTTAGTTTTTCGATTCGTTTTCCCACATTTCGATAGTGATTCGAGCCGTGGTTCGTATCTCCTTCTGAAAGACCCTTGAATCGAATCGATGTTGCACTCGATAGCTCGTAGGTGCTCGTTTACGAGTCTATTTCGATGAAACTGTAAATGCGGCAGGGCCAACTGCTTACACTTTCCGAAAAAAAGAAACATAGTTATGAATATGGATATGATCTTAACTTATGACTTGATTATTCTATAAATATTATTACTATTTTTATTTTTCAATAAAACACAACAAACATAACACTTTATTTACATACTTATTTGTGTGTATATAATGCTTGCGCTATTTTCCTAATTGCTTATCTATTATGCTACTATAAGACCAATCAAAAGGTAAACAAAAAAATAAACACTTAATAATATCAATAACTTTAGCTACCCTATTTTCGTGTATGAAATAACTTCTAATATAGGTAATCTTAGTTACAAATCTAAGTACTTAGTTAAACACTAATTAAAACATTCCATGCTAATAAATCATAATATTAAATTACCAAGTTTCATACGAAATATGATGAAATTTATTCATGGAAGGGTTATGTGGTTGAGTCCCCACTATTTGTGGTATGTTTTTTATGTAGAATAAGGGGTAACAAACGAGCACACAGTCCACCTGATGGTAAGTGAATGCTGTGGCCCATAGACATTTACATTTTTCCTCAATTAAGAATCAAAAAGCAGATGCATTGTCATCTCTGAGGACTGAGATGGAATGCCTTGTTTCCAGTAAAAAGGGTCTTCAGTTCTCTACACTCACCATATGAAACACAGCAGCATTAAGCTGCTATTTTACACTGGTATTCCGTGAGAGCGTGGTCCTTCTCTGGTCGAGCCGACCCATTCGTGCTGCAACCATAATATAGCTGCAGCGTGGCTCTACCACATAAAATGTTGCCAGCATGACTACCTTTGATGCTGTCATGCACAAGGGTGGTACCTTCCCGGATAGATTCCTAGGGAGAAAAGGAGTCTTACCACCTAGAAAATGATGTGTTTTAAATGTGTCACATGTCATTTAACATCAAAATGTGTTTTTTTCAACAGTGTTTGAATCATTTAGCCGACTGCATGGCATTTGGTGCACCAGATCAATGTCCCGAATGTAAGCAAGGTCAACTAGTGCTGGACACTTTCTATTATAAATGTACAGGTAATTAATTAGTCTCTTATAAAAAATAGTTCTGAAGATTTTATAATAAATAGTACTGGGACATCCCGCATCCAGTGGCATTTTTTTCTAATTATTTGTGCAAATCACCATGCAATGGTTATCAGTGTCGCCTGTATTGTGCAATCGCGTTAGTTTATTTTCGTGTATTGTGTTGTCAAGATGTATTGAGATTTTAAATGTTAGACTTGAAAAAACATTATGATTATAAAGGAGCTGAGCATAGTTTTAAAGTTTTGTGCACTATTGAAATATATTGAAGATATAGCTTGTGGTGATATAGTTAGTTGTAGAATTGGTTGTCATAGTTCACAAAAAATGTCTGACTTCAACCATCTGGCTGTTTTTCACTAGGTTGAAGCACTCAACTGTCCATGTAGTACTGACCTAAGATATTGATCTGATCAATATAAGCTTGCTGCAACCCTGGTACCTCATAGACTGAACACAGACAGTGAGTTTCAGTATGAAATGGTTTTATTTTTAAAACTATCATATTCACCAGCCACTAAAAATCCATTGTTGGACATGGAAATTTCCCATTACAGAATGGATTTTCTGTAATCTCTGTAATCTCGCTTGGCAAGTAAATTGGCAATCAAATGTCTTGCACATTTGAAACGATAGACCAGAGTGGCTAAAAGGGCATAAATACATGATGGTACAATTTAAAAAAAGATTTTTTGTTTTTTCTGAATTTAACGTTACTGAACCTTGATTGTTAAATTACACTATGGAGTGGGCATTAAAGATGGCATTAAAGATAATAAAATTGCAGTGTGCAGCACAGTGGGCTAGGCAATGTCAGTAATTTTAAGATGCTTCAAGAGCACTCATATGTTTGTGTATCACACTTATTGTCAGGTTGTGTACTATTGACCATATAGAAAATGTACCATGGATTTTCCAGTAAGACTGCTTCTGGTCACAAGGCATAAACAACTCAAATGAACAATGACCATTTCTTGACTTCAAAAGTGCTGAGGACTGACTCTTATCCAGTTCAAATCTGAACCCAATTCGCCTACAAATTGCGGTCAGTATTAGAAGACATGGCCTGCTCAAAACATTACTCAGAATTTTGGGTTTCTAAATTCCCCGTGGTACAGTGCATATCCATAGCGTTTTATTAACTTGACAGAGGACATTGACACTTATCTTCAGATATATTATTGCGTAACGTGATGCAACACTTAACTTGTAATATAATCGTAGTGTATCTTCAAAACATACTAGTAATTTAAAGATAATTGCATTCTTATTTACAGGAGACATGAATGCATGGACAAAATGCATGTACAAAACCAAAGACCCCAAAAGGAAGAAACTGATAGTTCCACCTGGCTATGCAAATAATCCTGCATTTCTAAAATATAAGCCCAAAGTTGGAAAAAGGATATTCGAGAATGAACCTCCGCCACCAACTGCTGTGATTAAAAAGGAGGAGCCCAAAGAGTTAGTCGATAAATACCATCTTTTGTGTCTTTGACATCAGTCTGTCATTTGACGTCTTCACACACATTTAATTGAAATAGTTGCTCATATTTACCTCACAGGCTGATGTTGCCCCGTACTGGTGGTGCCATCACTACATCACATAGACAAATCTAACACATAGTGTTAGATTTGTCTATGGCATTTTCGGACCTACATATTTAAGCCATTTCGCCAGATTCGTCCATCAGTTATCAGTGTGCATCAGGCATAGAAATGATTAATTTTTACAAAGTAGTACACATATTTGCTCTTATTATTACACTATTGAATAACAATATAATAATAATCATCGTTGACACAGCCTGTCAAAGTCCACAGCTGAACTGAATTGGCTTGCCGCATAGATTGCCACATATTGGGCGATATTTGCCATATTTGCCACGCTTGGCGACCACAGTTTTTTTTTAATTATTTTGAGTTGTTTTCAGGAAGATGCTGCTGCCCATCTCCTGTTTCATTTTCTCTCTGTCACATCTCACCACACCCTGGGGATGATATAGGGTAGGGCATATTCTTACACCGCCACTTCAGGGTTAAGTGCGCTGATGGTAATATTAATTAGTATAATGACATATTACCTAAGTCAAAACAGAGTTGTCAGGAAATCATGGAAATAAATGGTATCATGCATTTCTCCTGTTTAAGTTTCCCTCTATCGACTCTTTCGACACCCACACAATGATATTGGGTAGTGAAATCTCTTATGCTACAACAACGCGTTTTGATTATGTGATAGATAATATTATATGATTAGAGATTAATTACAAGTGCCAACATCTTTTAGAGTTCATCTGTATTCTTCATTTACAAGTACTTATATATCATTGTTTTTAAATGTGTATAGTTACAACAAAATTGTAAACGTAATAGTATTCCATAAACATATTAACTCTTGGATCACAAGCATACATTTTGATGGTTTTATAACAATAATAACCTAATACAACAAAAAATTGTAACATAATATTTGCTTTTTTTTAAAACAGGGATGCGAAACCAAAACATATACCTCCATTGAAAAACCTACAATTTTTCCTTCTCGGCAAATTTAATACGCCTAAAGAGGACCTCAAGCATCGCATTCTGAAACTGGGAGGTCTTGTGGTGTCAAAAATTACTGATACCCTTGCGGCTGTTGTGTCTTCGAAATACGAGTTAGAAAAAATGTCATCGAAAATGGAGGATGTTCAAGAAAAGGAAATAGAGGTATGTAATCTTGTTGAAAACATTCAAAATACTTCTTTAGAAATTCTTTCATCTGTCGATCGATCCTGCCCAGCTGAGCGATTATGACCGTGGCGACAACTTACATATACTATCGAAAGTTTTACTTTTGGAAGTGTATCAAACATCGGGTGCCCATATGAAACAGGAATAATATCTGGGTTCGCTTTTGGGTGCACTGTAAAACAAGCGAGGGCATTCACAATCTCTATTTAGGAATGACTATTTGCATGGAACAGTTATCAACAGAGATGGACATACTAATACGTAATGAGAACGTTTCTCCCCAGCTGTGGGATGTATATAGGCTTTAACTTAACATATTTTACTATTAAAGTTTACACAATAATCTTCATCATTATCTTTACACCCTCTCACAAGCCTCCCCAAAGGAATACTATAGAGCACAGTCTTGAGCTGAACCTGCTTCCATCAACCTCCTGTATCTCTTACCAGGTCGTCACTCCATCCAGCGGGCGGCCGCCATACACTTTGCTCTAGCTCCTACACTTGCTCCCTGCCATACAAGCGGCTGGTACGAGGCTGCCAATCGAGAACCATTCTTCCCCATCGGTTATCGGTTCTGCGAGGTAAATGGCCGGCCCATTGTCACTTGGGCTAACTGATATACTGACCCCCTAGGAGTGTAATGAGAACTTTTTGCCCCTATTCAACCATGAACCCCATGACAACCTCTACATGATAGGCTATTCAAACTGGCTATTCCTAAAGTTCCGGTCACTTCCCAACTCATTTCCAAATTCTTAACTTCCAATTACTTATTCTATGCTCCTTCTCCATGTAAACTTAAAATATGCCAAATAACACACTTTTTTTCTCTGTTTCTTTCATGTTTTCGAAGTTGTCTCTTCAGTATTGTTAGGTCTTAACCTTTGATATGGGAAAATTGTAATATATTATTTTATTAAAAAAAACTGACTGCTGACCGTTATTATCAAGAATTGCAAATGATGGTGATGAAATCTCCAGACCTTGCCCTAACAGAGTTCCTTTGTTTTCAAAGTTAAGATAACCTTTGATAGTCAAAAATTTCAATTCCGAAGAAGCAGCAAAGTATGCCTTTAAAGAGTTCATAAAATTTCGTTCAGCAGACTTCTGTAACGAGGGCATCAACTAACTATCCATTAAATCGCCAAAATGTGTTGATAGTTTAGGCATATATTTTGATTTACTTGTTTTTTTTAATCTTTTATCTCTATTACCAATTTCATTACACAAAACGGAAATTTCATTGATAAAGGCCTAAGACTAATTAATTAAATATCTGCATTTTGATTCGTAAACGAGGATAAATGTAGATGTCTATAGGCCACAGCAGCCACTTACCATCAGGTGGACTATGTAGTCGTTTGTCACCCTAATTCTGCTATTCTATCCACAATCCGCTGATCTAAACCACACTTAATCAACTGAGAGCATAATTTCAGTTTGTGTGCTTTTTTTTGATGGACCGTCGATGACTGTATATCTTTAGTATTACCTACATATCGGAGCACTCGTACACTTAATAATCGTAGACTGTTTCCAGGTTGTTGAAGAGTCATTCTTTGATTTGATAGACCCCAAAGAAGGCACAATCTCAACTACTCTGCGTCTAATAAGAGAAAATAATATTGCTGATTGGGGCTCTGACGTAAGTTATTTTGTATTAAAAAAAATTAAAAACTTACAATGCTTGTGAAAAATTACCTATAATAAGAAAAGTTATGTTACTTTTTTTCCAATATGATATAATACTTACATACATAATGACTTGTGGTCTTGTACCATTTGCATGAGAGTAATTATGTATTTTGTATTTACTAACAGAAACTACTCCATGCTATTATTATTAACAGAAATATCTTTAAGTACTTATATATCATGTAAAATATATCCGGATTTGTAAATTTTTCATTGACTCCTTTTTTTATATAACTTTCTACAGCCTAGTAAGCGAATACCGCAAGATGTACTTGATGGAAAGTCGATTCAAAAATCTGGAAGTCAATATGTTAAGTCGAAATCTGGAGTAACCAAACTGAAAATCAAAGGTACTCTACTGTTACTTATTGTAATGAATATTTTGCATGTTGACGAAAGTAACTCAAAGATACAATAATTTTATTCAAAATTGAATCACTTTCTGAAAATTAAAAAGCCTATGCCTCAAACTCTAAAGTGGAACGAGATGGTGCTACTAGAAAAATCTATTACTTACGTGAACTATAGCATGTTTAGAATGTTATTTTTAGCTTAGGTAGGTACATAGTATACTAATAGGTGAATATCGCAAAAAGTCATGTTTTTCTTCGAATATTTGTTATAAAAGGAGGGGAATAATACTTATAATATTTGTAAGGTATTGTGCCGTAGATGTGCAGAAAAAATGTTGTTTTTTATGGCAAGTAGAATAATGTGAACATAACCACATGGAAGCAGGAAGTCGATAGATGCAGATGACTCAGAAAATGCTGCAGAGATACGAACGTGAATGGTCTTATCGTGCGCTATCTTAGGAGGATATCCGGACGGCGCTTAATCCATAAAAACGCATTCCTGTTTTCCCTGGATTTTTCTATACTATATCTGGCCATGTTCATATTTTTTTTTATAGGATGAGGGTGACAAACGAGCACACAGTCCACCTGATGGTAAGTGGTTGCTGCGGCCCATAGACATTTACATCTATCCTCTATTACAAATCAAAATGTAGATGCGTTGTCACCTGTGAGAACTAAGATGGAATGCCTTATTTCCAGTAAAAAGGGCCTCCGGCCACCTGCACTCACCAAACGAAACGCAGAGGTAAACCGCTACTTCACGCTGGTTTTCTGTGAGGTCGTGGTACCACCCCGGTTCGAGCCGGCCCATCCGTGCGACAGCAAAAGCTGCCGCGTGGCTCTACCACTGTTTAAATATATCATATCTTTCTTTTTCTACAAATTAATTACTTTAAAAATTAAAAACCTAAAATTACTAAAAAAATATCTATTAATAATTTCTTATATTTACGCGAACACTACACATTTAAATAAAACTAATTTTACGGATTTTATCGCGTATATTAACTCATTTTATATTCCCGACGTTTCGAGTACTTTACAGCACCCATGGTCACGGGAGGCACTGAGGTGTATGACGTCCCAATGTCATAGTTAACCACGGCTACCTCCAAATTATTAATTTTTGTTCCGATCTACGCAGTATGAACTTACAGTATCATGAAGTCTTGCAGTTGTATGCTTGGGTTGGGATTTAATTTTATTAATTACTAGCTGTTCCTCGCGACTTCGCCCGCGTGTAATTTAGGGTTTTAATTATATTGCTCAGAACCCTATTTTTTTTCTCAAATATAAGTAGCCTAAGTTACACCTTAGAACATCAGCTATCTGCCAGTGAAAGTCCCGCCGAAATCGGTCCAGCCGTTTCGGAGATTAGCCGAAACAAACAGACAGACAAAAATTTTAAAAATTGTGTTATTGTTATTAGTACCGTTTATACATTCATATGCATTTAGTAAAAAGCTGTTATTTTAATATTACAAACAGACACTTCAATTTTATTTATTTGTATAGATGGGATCCCAAGCAGATGGTAGCACCCAGCCATCTTCTCTATGATGTAATTTCAACAATAATATAATAGATGTTAACATCCTCCATAATTAGTCATACAGCAAACAAATTTATTGAACATAAAAATAAAATATACTAGCATAGTCACTATCCTCCTTATATTGATTTTATATATCTGATCTTAAAATATCGGTCTAGTTATGGCGAAGAATAATGGGGAGGGAAGGCGGCGCAGCGTGGAAGTATGCAGCCCAGATATTCTCATAAGCACTTTAAAATCTAGATTTTTTCGAAATGATGACATCAATTTCTATTTAGATAATTGTTGTCATGTTATTAATTAGAAATTGATACTTTAGTTATATATAACTTATCATTAATAAATTACTACATCGCACAATTGGCACTAGCAGTATTTATTAAGATCTTTAAACTTGCTCTGGTGCAATGTTTTATTTAAATAAGATGATTGTTTGAATATAAGAAATTATAACGTCTTAAATAATTATATTATATAAACATGGTAGAAACAGCTTTATTATGTCTGAAGCACGAATGGGTCGGCTTGTTTGGGACAGGACCACGCTCGCATAGAATACCAACTTAAAACACGAGCATAATGCTGCATTACTTCTTATAGCCACTCAAGCGTCCAGCCCGCGCGATTATTATACCCTTGAACGTCCAGATACGCGCGGCCCTGATTCGGCTGCCACTGCGCTCGCATGTAGTAACAAAAAACCTACATAGCTACTTAACTATAATAGCTAGAATAAAGAAAAAAGCTACGAAAAATTGATAGAAGAATACACATTAAATCTATGTAGGTTTTAAGATCCAAAATAATAATTTAAGATATTAAAAATTGGTGTGAACATAGAATTCGGAGAAAAATAAACGTATAAATTTTGTTAATTTACATCACAACCAAGAAATATTGTATTTTTCACAAATAATGCAATGTCACAAAAAACTAGACATATTTACCTGTCTTATGATGCATAGATGTTTATGTTTAATTAAGACCAAGTAGTTAAATAAATCGAAACAAAACACCTACTCCTCCTAATTTTACCGCGAGGTCTCGAACGCTTTCGACTCGCTTGCGAAGGCAAAATATAAGCAAGATGGCCGCCTATCTAAGGTCTCAAACACACTTTGTAATTTAAGAAACTTTAAAAAAGGTAGTTATCAGTTTTTTTAGATCAGGTTTTAAATTAAACACCAATAATATAATCAAGTTTATTGACATAATAAATATTTTTATTTTCACAAAACCATATTATTACCATCCATTTTTTAAACAAATTGTGCCAAGCGAAAACAATATACCGAAAAAATGAATGATTTTTATTAAATATGAGAATTAAATTATTGTCAATACATAACAAGGAAAATCAAGTGAGTTGAAATCGTAGAACACATACTCCATATAACTTAAGTGAAGTTAAATAAAAAAGAGAATAAAAGTCGACAATCGTAAACAAAAATAACATTATTATAACTAACACAAGAACAAAACCTATGAGATAAGAGCATGACGAAACACCAAGCGAAAAAAAAAACTCATAACCCAAACCAACCAAGACCCAGCCTGCAAAAAATAACAAGGCAAAAAATATTGCAAACATATTTCACTGTTTAACCGAGCCTTATTTAGAACCATTGTGGTTACGTCCATGGATACCAAACTATCCACAACAAAACACCCGAGGAACACAATAACATTTTTAAGGAATCTTCAGTGAATACAGTTTAATTCTGTTTTTAAAGTGCATTATTATATTTATTACGAGTTATCACTTGTTGGTTAAATATAATTATACTGAAAAACAAAGTAAACAAAATTAAAATTGGGCTGACGACTTCACAATGGCCATTTTTTTTTAGACAGTTATAGTTTTTATTTAAAATATGATTCGATTTTACACTTGGAAACTATGTATACGTAATTATAAAACCCAAATCATCTAGTTTACTATAATGTATAATAATCTAAGAAATATTAAATAAAACTAAATGACTTACGACACTACAAAAACACAAAACACCGAGTGTAAAGGCGACTGAAGCACTGAAGTGACTAAAGTTAGATAATTATTTGTTCATTCGTCAAAGCTTGTTACACTGCCATCCCGTATTTAATACGTAAAATAGTTTGTCATCTATCGATTCCATAAACAAAACTCACAAAAAGAACCGCAGATGGCCCCTAGATGTCAGTTTTATAAAATTTGACGCTATGGATACTATACCTTCTGTGTACTAAATATCGGGAATTTGTCTTCAAAGTAGGCCCCATCGCTTGCAATACAACATCTCCAACGCTTCACCCAGTCTTCCATACATTTTTCATAGGCTATTTGCGGTATGGCCTTTAGCTCATTCAGCGAATTTTTTGTTATGGCTTCTATCGACTCAAAACGTTTTCCTCGAAGTGGTAATTTTAACTTGGGAAATAAAAAAAAGTCAGACGGAGCCATATCAGGTGAATACGGTGCTTGGTCGAGAACTTTTGTTGAATTTTTCGCTAAAAACTCTTTCACTATAATGGCTGTGTGTGATGGTGCATTATCATGGTGCAGCATCCATGAGTTGTGTTGCCACAAATCTGGACGTTTTCGGCGGATACTCGCACGCAAACGCTTCATGACGCCTAAATAATATTCTTTATTCACTGTTTCTCCCTTTTGAAGGAATTCGGAGTGAACCACACCACGGTAGTCAAAAAAAAACTGTCAGCATCACCTTGATTTTGGAGCGACTTTGCCGCGGTTTTTTGGGTTTCGGCTCGTTTTCGAGACGCCATTCTGAAGACTTGTTTGCATGTAGTACTCATAAACCCATGTCTCGTCGCCAGTTATTATACGTTTCATAAAGGTCGGATCCGTAGAAGCTCGGGAAACCATGTCTTCAGCGACATGCTTTCGCTGCGCTCTTTGAACAAAATTGAGCTCTTTTGGAACTAGTCGAGCGGCGACGCGTTTCATGCCTAAAATGTCAATGAGAATGTTGTGGACGGACTTAAAAGATATGTTCACCTCACTAGCCAATTCTCTCAGACTCATACGTCGATTTTCGAGCACTAGCTTCTTGATTTTGTCGATGTTTTCTTTGGTCGTAGCGGTTGAAGGTCTACCAGAACGAGGCAAGTCTACTACTACTTCTCGGCCTTCTTTAAAAGCCTTATACCATTCATAAGCCCTTGTTTTCGATATACACGATTCGCCGTAGGTATTTCGCAACATTTTTAGTGATTCACCACATGAAATATCATTCGAAACACAAAATTTAAGGCACACTCTTTGTTCAACAATATTTTCCATTGTAAAAATCGCCGAGAACTCAAAACTATGACCAACAAAAAGTGTAGTTTAAAACAAATTAAATGACAGATCCCGCTCAAACTTTGCGCGCTAAATCAGTACAGTGCTACCAACATGCAGTAAAAAAATTAGAACGACCTCTTTTACGCGAGTCTTTTTATTGACATATTCCCGATACTTTTTACACAGAGTAGTAGTATCCAGGACGGACAACGCTACTTTTATTTTGGATACCGTAGTATCCATGGACGTGTGAGTGGATAGTGTGTAACAAGAATTGGAGACCCTTTTTGCTACATACTAGGCATTCCATCTTAGTCCTAAGCGGTGACTGCATCTGTACGTCGATTACTAATCAAGGATAGATGGAGTTATCCATTAGCCATAGCTACTTATCAAGTAGACTTTGTGTTTGTTTGTTATTCATAAAAAAATAAAGTTACCACCTAAATATGTTTAATGCTGGGCACGGGTCTCCTCTCCCTCTGTTCTGAAAGAGCAATTAGTTAATTGTTTTAATAACAATTAGTAGTAACGGAAAGGAGAATTAGTAGTTAGATGAGAGAGCAATTAGTTCACCTTGCTGCCCCAGTGTGATGCAGACTTCACATGTCCTCAAAAAATTTATCTTGGATATGCGAGTTTTCTTACGATATTTTCTTTCACCGCCGAGTATGTGATAAAGCAGTATTTAAAAGTAAAAAAAAATCAGTGTTGGGATTCTAGCCAACACTTAACCCTTGAACCCAGAGCTACCACAGTTCTTCCCCCTCACCATATGGGGTAGGTTTGGTTTTAGCAGCTACTAAATAGTATTTCAATAGGCGTGTGTTAATTGATGTGTATGTTCCGATTTTTTAAGGTAGCTATAAAAATAATAAGAAGAAGAAACACACATCGCTTTCAATAAGGAAATGTGAAAGTGCATAATTTATTAAAATTAAAATGTTTGCAGGTGGCACTGCGGTGGATCCTGATTCTGGCTTAGAGGATGAAGCTCATGTGTACAAAGACAGTAGTGGCACAAAGTACTCTGTTGTTTTGAGCAAAACTGATGTAGTCGAACAAAAGAATTCTTATTACAAGATACAGCTATTAGAGTCTGACAAAAATAAAAAGTATGTAATTATAAATTATATTTAAGTCTTATAATTGATGGTTTAAATAATAATTTCCTTTTTGTTGTCGAGTTACGAGAATTAGTGTTAACACCAGCGTCATGCTTAGGAACTGAAAATTGAGCTCACTTACTACTTTCCAAGTATATTTAGATAGGTGAACACTACACATTGAATGAATCTAGTTTAACGAATTTTAACGCGTTGTATTAACCGTTACCGCTACCGTATTCCAAAGTTCAGGTATATTTTATTTTCCCGACGTTTCAAGTACTTAATATCACCCATGGTCACGATGAGGAATGAGGTGTTCTCTGTGTAACTACGACACTGACACTCAATGCTCTATATTGATTGATAAGGCAAAAACACCATTTAAAACCATTATGACTATGAACTGCTTTATTGTGTTTGTTTTAAAGCATTACACAAAATTTTGGTCACTTCATTCCACTGCCAAACATAGATCTCCCCATAGATCGCCTCATAGGTTGATATTTGACATAGCTACCACACTTTACAGGTATGTTGGCAATCGCAGTTTTTTGTTATATATATATATATATATATATATATATATATATATATATATATATATAATCTGTTATTACGAAATCGCTCCTGCCCATCTCCTCCTATCAATTTCCTTCTGTCAACCGTTACAACAACTATGGGATGATGAGGGTTGGGTGTATTTTTAAACGGCTCTCTGGTTAATGTTTCGATTTTGATTTAATAACTGTTTGTGGACCTAATGAATAAATTTCCATACTACACGTTTCATTAATGCGCGCCACTATGCCAGATCTTTGTCTTAACGCATCTAGTTGCAGTAAGTTTGTCTTTTGGAAATCTTAATATTGCCTAACAGCGCCCATAACTCAATCACAATAAGTCTACTTTGACTGTTATCACTTTTACCACTAGTTTTATTTGACAAACTTCTGTTTTTAATTGTTGGTTATTAAAAATAAGACATTTTTAATAACCATGCCATGTCTATTAAGGTACTGGATATTCCGATCATGGGGTAGAATCGGTACTACAATAGGCAGTAACAAGCTTGAAAATTGTTCGTCACTGTCAGATGCTATCAACAAGTTTGAAGACCTATACATGGAGAGAACGCAAAATCCCTGGGATGCAAGACATCACTTTATGAAGGTAATGTATCATCTTTAGCCAACAGTTGCTTTAGACATTGGTATAATAACTAGAATTCTTAATATACCAGTCAGTACATGTTCATAGCTATTATTATTGCTTTTAAAAAATTTAACCATAATATTTTATAATTTTCGTTAAATTACTAGCAGGATTTTTTTGAATGTAACACAGAAATTTTCGCAAATCTTTGTTACATTTTTGTTTTTTTTTTGTGGTAACATTACACTTGCTATATTTATCTCATATTTTCTTAATTTTATGTTCATAGTCCCATTTTTATTAATTATAATTAAATAAATGATATATAGTAAAAGAAGAAAAAATAAAATCCCTTTTCACAGATGCCTGGTGCATACTATCCTATAGACGTGGACTATGGAGACGAGCCTTCCTCTGCAGCACTGAAAGTGGACACCAACTGTAAATTGGATGTCGCTGTACAACGCCTTATTATGCGCATATTTGACATTAATGTCATGAAACAGACTCTAATGGAATTCGAGGTATGTGTTTGTTCACTTAAGTAACCATAATTATTTTAAGGAAGATGAAAAAAAATATGTTCACGTGTACAATGCAATTACAGGAGTTACTATTGAGTAATAGTCTATTTGTTCTTCTCACAAGGTCTCCCTACAGTAGGGACTTTTTGTAGCGCTGGCGTAGCACTTTACTATTAAAAAGTGTTTTGAAAAAGCTAATTTTGCAAACTTTGATTTTGACTGAGTATATTTTCATATAAGTTAAGGCTACCTTTCCACCAGATATGTGATAGGCTGCTGAGCGGTGCGAGGAAGCGTAGCGACGCAGTGAAACGATACGTAAATGAGCGGTGCGAGGATATGTGGCGGGCTCATTTCAGATGCGAGTGGGGTGGGTTATAGTGGGAGCGAAGCGTGCGCGCCACTGCCCGCTAATTCTTCCGTCATTCCCTAGCACATTACTCGCAACACATACCCCGCATACATCCCTCGCAACACATTCCTCGCACACATCCCTCGCACACATCCCTCGCAACACATGCCCGCACACATCCACCACACACATCCCCCGCACACATGCCCCGCACACATCCCCCGCACACATGCCCCGCACACATCCCCCGCACACATCCCCCGCACACATCCCCCGCACACATCCCCCGCACACATCCCTCGCAACACATCCCCCGCACACATCCCCCCGCACACATCCCCCCGCACACATCCCCCCGCACACATCTCCCGCACACACTCCCGCACACATCCCCCGCACACATTCCCCGCACACATCCCTCGCAACACATGCCCCGCACACATCCCTCGCAACACATCCCCGCACACATCCTTCGCAATACATCCTCTGCACACATCCCCCGCACACATCCGTCGCAACACATCCCCCGCACACATCCCCCGCACACATTCCCCGCACACATCCCCCGCACACATTCCCCGCACACATCCCTCGCAACACATGCCCCGCACACATCCCTCGCAACACATCCCCGCACACATCCTTCGCAATACATCCTCTGCACACATCCCCCGCACACATCCCTCGAAACACATCCCCCGCACACATCCCCCGCACACATTCCCCGCACACATTCCCCGCACACATCCCTCGCAACACATGCCCCGCACACATCCCTCGCAACACATCCCCGCACACATCCTTCGAAATACATCCTCTGCACACATCCCCCGCACACATCCCTCGCAACACATTCCCCGCACACATCCCCCGCACACATTCCCCGCACACATCCCTCTCAACACATGCCCCGCACACATCCCTCGCAACACATCCCCGCACACATCCTTCGCAATACATCCTCTGCACACATCCCCCGCACACATCCCTCGCAACACATCCCTGCAACACATCCCTCGCACACATCCCTCGCAACACATCCCTGCAACACATCCCTCGCACACATCCCTCGCAACACATCCCTTGCACACATCCCTCGCACATATCCCTCGCAACACATCCCTCGCACACATCCCTCGCACACATCCTTCCCTTGTTTTGTATTAACAAAAAGCGCTCTCCGCTGAGCCGTTTCCACCAGAGCTGCGCTGAGCGAGGCTAGGTAAATGAAGTGATTCTATTGGTTCTTAACAAACACATTCCTCGCTACGCATCCTCGCACATCTATGGTGGAAACGCTGCCTTAGAGTGAAGATACTCGCGGTGGAGATTAGGTATATAGTATACCTATATATTTAAATCTCTTTGTGAGTAGTTTAAATCTCGTAGTGAAAACAATTAGTTTTTTTTTAATATATGAATACGAAATATAATACGAAAGATTCGTGTCGTTTGATTTTCTAAAATAATTAATTTATGGAAAGAGCAGAGAAAGGAGAAGAGAAAAATATTTGCTCTAGTATATGGATAAATGCCGCTTAGATATCTGTTTGTATACGCTGTTTTGATACTTTCGCCATGAGCTTTTAAAGAGTAAAGCCAATAAAAATAAAGGTTTGCTCTTTCCCCTAGGGTTTTAAAAATTAAAGCTAAAGGTCTAAATCTTCCCTTATACTCCGGCCGCTGAGTTATTACCGATTTGACATATGACGAATTGACAATACTAGTGAAGTAACTGAACCAGTAACCCTAATATCATTTGGGAACAGTTTGTTTTTAAATATTCTAGTATAGTGTGTAATTAAATAAAATCAAAACAATAATAGTTAAAGACACAGGTTCTTTATTAGGTGGAGTATCCTTGATGGGCGTAGATAATTGGTCGAGGACATATCAAAATAAAACAAATTTGTAAATACTGTTACACATTTTAATGAATGGAGTAGGTACAAGATGTTTTAATAAATGACTACCTATAATTTATTAAAACAATTATTCAGACTCTGAACCAGATTCGCCAGAGCTGTCATCGCTATCAGTCACTTGTATGACAATTTCATTGTCTATAATGGTGTCCACTCTTATATCGCGTTCATAATCTTCTGTTATTAGTTTTCGAGTCTTTTCGACGACCTTGACCCAATCTTCTTTCGTTATTTTGCTGCAAGCATCTTTTAATAGACCCATCATTTTATTAGTACTGAATGGCGGAGTCGTATTATTACGAGCTGCGTAACCTGTAATGTAAACATTAAATAACGTTAATTTATTACATTAAATAAACGAAATGTTACACAATTACCTACATTTAAGGGACATGAGATATTTATTTCTTAGTTATGTATCTTTTTACATAACTAAGAAATATATATACAAAGTATATATATTTCTTAGTACAAATTATTCATATTCATAACTTGTGCGATAAAAAGCAATACCTTTGATTTGTGCCCATATTAGCTCAATGGCATTGTACTGGCAGTGATAAGGCGGAATTCGAAGTACCCGATGTACATGTGCTAGAGCTATCTCATCTACTTCATAACGGACTCTTGATGTTTTATTTTCGCGTACCAACTTTACTAAGTCAGACTTTAGCATTTCGGCAGTAGTTTCAATTCCATTTTGGTGTAGCCATGCTACGAGATCAGCTTTCTTGTCGGCCTGAGTAGGCGCTTTATTCATTTGTTTCGAGTGATATGAAGCGTTGTCCATTATTATGATAGAAGGCTCTGGCAGGCTGGGTAATAATTGATTTTCGAACCAATTCGTAAGTGTCTGTATCCATCTCTTCGTGGTAATCGGAAGTACTTTTTGACGCGAAAGCCAGCAGTCCATTTTCAAAGAAACCACTTCCAGCAGAACCGGCGTGAAAAATTATCAGTCGCGATCCTTTTCCAATTGGAACCTTTGAGGTTGATGCTTTTGTTTCGTCAGTCCAAGAGCGTGACACAGTGTGGTTCGCATTTAACCATGTTTCGTCAACAAAAACGACGTTGTTCCAAGACTCGATTTTTCTGGCTTCTCTTAAAAACTCGCTCCTTTTAATTATTAAATCAAATCTTTCCATTAATATTTTCCTTTTATTCGTTTTTTTATATTCAAACCCAATTTCGTGCAATAGTTTTGACAACGCCGTTTTACCGCCTTTAAACAAGCCAGCTTCTTTTAAAGAGACCAAAAGCAAACGTCTAGTTGGAAACTCGTTCCTAGTATAATAACCATATTTGTGGTTTCTTATTGCATCTGCATCAAAAACATCAACACCTGTCACGGGCTTTTGTCTTCGTTTTTTCTTAGGAGTGCGTAAAACATTATCTTCACTTCCAGAAGCACCAAATTTTTCTTTATTTATATTATATAGTGTTTTTGCACCAATTCCAAGAGCTTGTGAAACCCGATCTTTCACTTGAGTGACAGGAATCAAAGGGCCGCCATTTTGTGACTCACGCTCAAAGTAATCCTGTAGCTTTAGTACAAGCTCACGACATTGACTATTCAATGTTTTTCCTCGTTTCGGCATTTTCAACAAAATTACCAAACACAAATAAAATTAGTCCAATAAAGCGCAACGATAAACAGGAGAAAGCCGAGTCAAAAAACAACGGTTACACAAGAGAACGTAGTCTGTGCGCACGAGAGTACGGAAGACGACTAAACAGATTAAAATAGCGGTGGTAAGGGTGTTGCCAGAATAGTATCGCCAATTACTTAAAAAAATACACGTATAACATTGCTTAATTGAGGGAGAAAATTATATTTATTAAATGTTGTTTTATATATTATGAATGTTAAATATTATACATAATCATTTTAATTGTATTTATTTTTAAATCATAGAAAACAGTATTTCTGTCTTTGGATCACACATAAATCTTAAAAATCATAGAGATACTGGCAACACAGTGCAATTAGGAGACGCAAAAAAATGGTAGCATTATAGTCTAGTTGCTCGAAGGTATAAGTAAAATAAAAATATCCAAATAAAATAAATATCATATCTATTCCAATGAATTCGGACCGAATACTATCAAGCACATCACTATGAAAACTAGACGCACGATGTAACTTTGTACAAGCGCGCCAAAGAACAAAAAATAAATGTTTTCATATTATTTACAAACTATTTTAAGTTTTGAAACAGAGTTTATTGGAAAATTACTTGATTCTGACATTTTGACATAAAGTTTTATATTAAAGAGGTATTCTAAATCATTCGGCAAATGTGTCGCTCGTGCAAGGTTATATCGATTAATTTAAGAATAATCTGTCAAATCGGTAATAACTCAGCGGCCGTACTATAGTGAAATTAACTAATAAACGTATTTGCCGTAGTTATTAAACTTAGTGATTCATCATTCATCACTTAATTCAACTGTATGTATAATTTTTATGTAAGTAACATGATGTCTCAAAGAATAGTTAATCAACTTAACTGATTTTTTATTTCCTCTATTAGCATATAAAGTTCACACTGAACTGTCTGTGACTGAAAGTCATAGATTGTCTCGGTAAGGGAATTTTCAATAGCTTCTTTTAAAATTATTTTAAGTTGTTATCAGGAATGTGCTGCTGCCATCTCCTGTTTCAGTTTCCCGCTGTCGCCTCCTACAACACCCACTGTACAATATGGAATAGTGGATATTCTTACACTGCCGCTACACATTTTTTATTTACTGATAGAGTATTTTTCCAATGGCCCCAATACAAATTTCAAAAAGATTTTTATTCAATAATTTTGTTTACAGCTTGACACAGATAAGATGCCTCTTGGAAAGCTATCCAAAAAGCAAATCAAATCCGGCTACAATGTGCTGTCCGAATTACTTAAGTATCTTAATGAGGGCAAAGCCAATGCAAATAAAATTGTAGATGCAACAAACAGGTAGGGGTTTTATAGATTTAAAAATCTTATACTTCTCTGATGTTACAGTTTTAGTGTCTCACGCGTTTCGGTTTACAAACAACAATAGTTTTTATATTACACTAGCAATCCGCCTTGGCATCGCACGGGTGATTTCTGCATCTCGACAACAGCGCCACCTACCGGGTCCAGTTGTGAATCGTTTAGATCATCCAGGGACCCACTGGAACACACAAAAATTTTCATTAAAATCGGTCCCGCCAATTTCCACTTTTTGCGAGACTAACGGACATCAATTGATTTTTATATATGAATATATATCTATACAAATAAATAAAATTGAAGTGTCTGTTTGTAATGTCAAAATTACAGCTTTTTCTAAATATATATGAAAGTATATTTACAGTACTTATAACAAAAACACAAGTTTTTATCTGTCTGTTTGTTCCGCCTAATCTCCGGAATGGCTGGACCGATTTTAACCAGACTTTCACTGGCAGATAGCCGATGTTATAAGTAGTAACTTAGGCTATTTTTGTTTTTGCAAAAGAATTAGAGTACCGCGCAGAAAAATTAAAACACATGAAATCCAATCGTAATAAATTATATACATGGTAGAGCCATGCTGCAGCTATATTATGGTTGTAGCACGAATGGGTCGGCTCGACCGGGGAAGGACCACGCTCTCACAGATTACCAGCGTAAAATAGCAGCTTAACGCTGCTGTGTTTCGTATGGTGAGTGTAGAGAACCGGAGACCCTTTTTACTGGAAACGAGGTATTCCATCTTAGTCCTCACGGGTGACAACACATCTGCATTTTGATTCGTAATTGAAGATAGATGTAGATGTCTATGGGCCACAGCAACCACTTACCATCAGGTGGACTGTGTGCTCGTTTGTCACCCTTATCTTATAAAAAAAATTACACGGGGGCGAAGTCGCGGATAACAGCTAGTAGTAATATATTTCATGATAATGTTTTGGAGACTGGCACTTCTTATAACCATTTCAGACTTCTCAAAGAATGTTCAAACGCCCATCCTGCACATTCAAATTGTTTCTAAAAATGAATTTTATAATATAAATGTAAAATATACGTATTTTGTTGTAAAATGTTACATAGAGTAAAAAGACGCACTAAGTTTTTTTTTTCTAGAAGAGAAGACAAATAAGCATACTGCTCACTTGATGGTAATAGATCACCGTCGCCCATCGACATTTGCAACACTAGAGGCATTGCATGTGCGTTTCCGGCCTTTTAGAAAGGCGAGAAACTACAGTAAACTCCACAATGTGGTTTATTGGTTGTGCAATGGTAAACAGATGTCCGTATTTCTTAGCATTACGCAATTTCGAAACACAATGGGTTCTTCATTTGGCAAAACCGCGAACGAGATCGCGGTATGATATAATTAATTATACACCTAAAAACCTCAAGGTTAATAATAATATCCCCGTTACATGCATATTTATAACTACTGAATACAATTTTATTGTAGGTTCTACACACTAGTCCCTCATAATTTTGGCACCGACAATCCTCCGCTGCTAGACAATGTTGAGGCGATTAAAAATAAAACAGAGATGTTGGATAATTTGCTTGAAATAGAAATCGCCTATAATTTGATGAAAACAGGTAAGAAGTCTGAAATCACAAACATTTTGAATAGTTTGGATTTAATTGTTGTTATTTATTAAAATTATGTCTACGTAAAAAGTTTTAAGGAATATGCATAAACAAAATGGATTGAGTTTATTACCTTACTAACAAATGGACGACGAGTCTAGAGAAAATTCACGTAAAAAAGTGTTCCGTGTCAACCAATATAAAAACATAGATACATATAAATAAATACACTTCCCGGCGGCCAAATCGCAACATCCTCGATTTTTTCGGTTTAGAGGTCTTAAACATAAAAATTATGGTCGGTAATATAAAGTTAGATAAAGCTTTTATGTAGTCTTGAAGATGGTTACTAGCTAGTAGGACCCATCTAGGTAGGTACCACCCTCTGCTCTGTTTCTGTCGGCAAGTAGCGTGCGTGCACTGCTGTTTTGGTCAGAAGAGTATAGAGAGCCAGTATAATGGCAAGCTGTTAGGTATCAGAGTCTCAGAGGTCACAACTCACAACGCATCTGCACCTACCCTTGCTTGAAGTTGGCTGCAGTAGCACTTTTGTTCGAAGTGGATTGCAGTTACCACTTACCATCAGCAAGACTGTAAATTCGTTTGTCATTTTAGTTTTGTATTGTATAAAGTATTTTCAACATTTTAATTCGAGTTTATGAAAAAAAATGTAACAATCGTGTGTCGGTCTATCTCAAGGATAAGACTTACAGGATTTTTAATCTAAACAAATTTACTTCGTAACTTGTATTGCCTCCTAGAACGTTTACCATGGTTGTCATGCGGTTTAGCATGGAATTAATCAATATCACTATGATTTGTTGGAGAATGTTGTCCCATTCTTTTAACTGCGAACCATGACATATAAGCAGCAACTGAAAAAGCTTCACATAAGAACATTAGTGTGCCGCATACAGAGAGGTACTCTTATTGAAAGATACAAAATACTGACAGGACATTATAGTGTGCCAAATCTGCAAAATTTATACTTACTGAATAATAAAAAAAGTCTAAAATAGAAACTCTGCCATAAGGCTGCAAAGCAAACTACCCTTGAATTTAATTACAAATTGTGATGTCAATAATTCAGATAAGCTACCGCAAAATTAATGGTCCAAGAAGGAACATCTTCAAGAATAGATTGGTTAAATCTCCAAACATCACACACAATAGCTTTTAGCTACTAGTGTATTAATAATAATACTATCTCGATAGCAGTTTTCAGCTCTTGTAAGGTCTATGGAGCTGGTCGGGAAATTTCACAAATGCTCTATCAAATTCATATCACGGCTTCTTGCTGACACTCCATAACTGTGATACCGATGTCGTTAAAGTGTTCCCTGCAATTTCTGTAGTGTGCGCTGTTGCACATAAAAGTAATAGCATCACATGAGTCTTTATGCATACATGAATAATATATCCTTCACCATTTAGTATTCAGCTGTGGTTCTGATACACCTGCAAATCCAGTCTTTTGCAGAGTTCCTCCTTAGAGTGTAGAATAGAATAGAATAATTTTTTATTCAATATACATTACATGCGTAATTCTTATTGAAAATCATTTTTTACTTTACCACTGGTTCGAAAAAACCCTCTGTCCTGGTAAGAACCAGCAAGAAACCCAGCGGGACTTTTTTTTTAAATAAATTTTACAATATAAATGATTACAAACTATTTACAAAATTTATTTTAGAAACTGCTTGGAAGCAACCACTTCATTCCCAGAGGTTATTATCAACCATGTATTCATTTATACTATAATATCCCTTTTTATACAGTTTCAGCTTAATAAAACATTTAAACTTACTAATAGAGAGAACCTGTACACTTTCCGGGACCTTGTTGTAATAGCGTATACATTGCCCCAAGAATGAATTACTGACTCTGTGGAGTCGAGAAACTGGCATCACTAGCTTGTGTTTGTTCCCAGTGTTTACAGAATGTATATCACTTTTTTTACTAAAACTACCTTTGTTTTTGTGAACATACATTACATTTTCGTAAATATACTGAGAGGCCAAAGTTAATATATTTATTTCTTTAAATTTATCTCTAAGAGACTCTCTCAGTTTTAGATTGTAAATAGCCACACATGTTGCACATTGTACATGACCCTTCGCCACTAGGTACTTACGTACTTTTTCTTTAATGAAGCAATGCACAAAATCCTTCTCCATTTTGATACACCTATCTTTATTCCATCATGCTCATAATGCATAATTTTGGTTTCGACGTAGAAGAGTATGATGTGGCTCAACAGTCTTGAGTCCAAATGCGAATTTTAACATCTTTAATTATCTTATAATTGGAGATGTTAAATATTAAATAATATAATTGTGTCCGCAAAGTTTGCCTCATTGGTCTAGTGATTGTAGCAGTGCGACTGCTGTTCGTGAGGTCCCGGATTCGAATCCCGGGTCGGGCCAAAAACTTATTACTTATAGAGTTTTTCCATCGAGAAGTTCTTAGCAGCTGCCCGGAGTCAGGAAGTTGGCGGTGTCTCAAAGCCGTGCCTCGGAAAGCACGCAAAGCAGTTGGGCCTGCGCCTGATCTCTCTCCGGTCGTGTCGGTTTACCGTCCCGTCGGACTGTGAGAGTAAGGGAATAGAGTGCACCTGTGCTTGCGCATACACTTGGGCACTACAATCCTGTTCTACGCCGATGGCTAGTCTCCGTTGGCTACCGTGACCGAAATTCGGTCTTGAGGACATTTTGGCCGTAAAGTAATGCCTGATTTTATTAATTAGCAAAATGTTACTTTTAAATGATAACACTTTAGATCGTTATAGGTATATTGTCTAGAACGAAGAACAATAGTTCTTATCAAAAATATGTCACTGTACTAAACTAGTTTTCACACAGTATCGCATTATGGACATGTAGTATCTCAATAGATCAAATGAAGACTGGCGCACGATCGTTCAGACGCGTGGATCTCATGCCCATTTGTTAGTAGGCCAATAGGTTTTACTGGTGGATTTAACAAAATAGTTTTAAATCTTATATTTTTGTTAATGTTACATTTTTGTATATCATAACAACAGACGAGGATGATTCTGTGTCCCCAATTGAATCCCACTATCTGAAGCTGAAGGCAGAAATTGCTCCGCTCGACAAGAAGTCGCCAGAGTACGAGCTCATTATGGAATATGTGAAGACTACGCACGCGGCGACGCATTCCACATACACATTGGACGTTGAAGAGGTTTGTATTATTAAAAAAAGTTCTGCATGATCCAAAAATCGATATTTGTAACACCTTTGTACGGCTTTGTAGGCCCTCTCATACTAAGCAATGGTGCAGAAAATCATGTGCCACTGCACTACCGTGTGGGTTAGAGAGTTTCATTCGGTTTTGGTTGTTTCCTTAAATAATTAAAAAGTTTCTTTATTAAGTTTTCCATCGACATAAAGCACAGGATAAATAAGCAATTTAAAATATTGTTGGTGGTAGCATCTAGATCCGACTTGCTTAAGTTATGAAACTATATTGTTATCTATACAAATAAATAAAATTGAAGTGTCTGTTTGTAATGTGAAAATAACAGTTTTTAACTAAATTAATATGAAAGTATATACGGTACTTATGAAAAAAACACAATTTCTAAATTTTAGTCTGTCTGCCTGTTTGTTCACTGAGAGATAGCTGATGTTATAAGGAGTAACTTAGGCTACTTATAAATATTTTAGAAAGGGTTCCGCGCAACATAATTAAAACCCTAAATTACATGCGGGCGAAGTCGCGTGGAACAGCTAGTATATAAATACGGGTGAACGGCCGGCCCTTGAGCAATCGTGCTTATGTACTTTTCTAGAGTTTTGGTTAACAAATGGAACTGTATATTCCTGATTGCAGTTCATTTCCTCGTCCAGAGGATAAATATTATCATAAGACCTCAGAAGGACAAAAAGTACATATTCCATATTTTTAAAAAAGCCATTCCATCTAATGACATGATGCGTTAGTTATAGATGTGTTTTTTTTATATTTAGTCATCACTGGAGAACATTCCGGCCATAACATTTGTTCATACCACAGCGATGTGGTTGGACGGCCGGCAGAATACAAATAATATTATAATCTTGCTTTCTTTGTGTAGCCAAGTCTTGGGTATCCAAACTTGAAATAACCTATGGTTCAGATAAATAAAAAAAATATATTTTTAATTCAAGGTATTTAAAGTTGTTCGTGAAGGAGAAGACAAACGTTACAAACCGTTTAAGAAGTTACACAACAGGCGGCTGCTGTGGCATGGATCTCGAGTCACCAACTTTGCTGGAATTCTCTCACAAGGTTAATTACAATCATATTATGTATTAAGCAAGTAGAGGATCGCTCTTCATTGCGTTTTCTTGTATGAGGCTACCATTAGAAAAGTTTCTACTCTGCCAATAGGCTATTACATCCATTTCAAATAGTGTTTTAAATGTATCCTAGAGTGATAATAAACTACTGGAATTTTTATATATTTATATTTTAAAACTGAATAGTGTCATAAAAATTACTTTCAACCTATCGTTTTAAATTTTTGCGCCAAAAAGCTAGCCGCCATGCTGTTCAGAACGTGACGTCACTGCTCTAGTATACTTGGACTTGGAATAAGATATGTTTGGATGTTTAATAATGAGTTGAGCAAAAATACGAGCGAAAAACGAAGTTATGGATTCAAGTGCCAGCTGATTTAAGTATGAGAAATGCTTCATTAAAACTGGCAAGAAGAGACCCTAGAACTAGAGACATTCTCTACAAAAACTAGACTATACTTCTTGAAGAACCCTACCCCTACCCTCGTACGCAAGTACCGGATTTCTATAGTTTTACCATTTTCAGAAGACCTGATTTTTTGCATCTGCTTTGTCCTGAATAACGACTTAATTTTTATTAGGGGCGCCTTATCATTGCCCATACTCGCAGCACTTAATTAGCACTTAATTCCTTGCTACTAATATTTATCCTATATCTATTATCGTCACTGCGTTACTAGCGACACGTTTTGTCATCAACGTAAATTTCAAAATTTCGTTGCGGTGAAAATGTTGAGCACCTAATTTTTAAACTTTGCACCAAATTAGCTTCTAAGAGAAGCCCTTAATTTTGGATTTTTCTAAATGTAAATTCCTGACTGCATTGGTAGCGAGACAGGGCTATAAAAGTCAACAATCGTGATGATAACTTGAAAATTTTTGAAATAACACACAGCACAATAGCTTGCTTACTATAGAAGTGACGTCACGACGGAATATAATATGACTGATAGCATTTTGGACGTTTGAGGCATAGATTGCAAAAACATTTTTGAATTATAAAATTTATAATGAACTTTTATGAATAGAAATCAACATTTATCGTTTACGTTTTTACAAAAACTATCATAAATACGTATTGTTTTATATTTTTACATGGTGCAAAATACCTTACTGCTTACTAATCGGTTGAATTGTTTTGATCACTTTGATGTTTTTTTTTATTGCGATAGGACTTTTCATTACGTATTATTCGTGTTACGAAGAAAAACTTCAGGCTCTCTTCTTTAAGTAACGAAGGAATGCATCTTTTCATTTCTTCACGCATTTTCGTAGTAGTCAACCTAGGGAACATCTTTGATAATAGCCTGGAATATAGAAATAAACAAAAAAAATGTAGTTATGGTAATACATAATATGTGGTATCCATTCCTGCTTACAACATTCTTGAAATTCCTTGCTTGTTAACACAGCACCCTTATCTGTAATTATTCTGTGAGGACTTGAGCTATCATTAGACTTTGAACCGAATAATAATCAATTAATTAACCTTAGGTTTTTAAAATCAACTTTACAACGAGATTTCTTGCAGACTTTCTGCATTATTGTTATATTTGAAAAATTTGCCGGAGTATATACAATCAAATTTTATAGATTAAATTGAAAAAAAAATTGCAAATAAGCATTAACTTTGAAATAAAATTCTTACTACATCTCCATCAGAACTGTATTCATCCTGCGAGGAACCAGTCAAATAAATTATGATCAAATGTTTTCTTCAATTTAGATTCTATTCTCCTTGTTATAATTAGTCTGAATCGGTTTTGAGGATTTTTGATTGGCTTTGTCTATATGTTGCAAGTGTTGACTGAATTTCTTTTTGTCTGAGGTTTTAATTTTGATCGCACAAAACTATGGTTGATAAACAGAAATACATAATTGTTATAAACCCTTTAAAAACAGGTCTTCGTATCGCTCCGCCTGAAGCACCGGTGACGGGTTACATGTTTGGTAAAGGCATATATTTTGCTGACATGGTTTCTAAGTCAGCAAATTACTGTTGCACCAACAAGAACAATCCTGTGGGTGTCATGCTGCTGTGCGAAGTTGCACTTGGTGACATGTGAGTACATCATATTTTTATTAAGCTAATAGTTTTTTTTTATAGAGTAGTGACAAACAAGCAACACAATCCAGTTTACCGCTTTGTTTCTTACCAGTGGGCGGTGGTAAATGAATTGAAACATACGATTAATACTTCTTTATATCTTTATTTATTATGAGCCGTGGTAGCTCAGATGGCATTTAACAACGCTCGTTGTAAATTTCACAGTACACGAGCAACCCGGGTTCGATCCCCGCCGGCACCAATGAAATTGTTAATTGCAATTTTAAATGCTGATTTACCACGTGGTCGGCGGTGAAGGACAACATCGTGAAAAAACCTGCGTGTCCGAGAAATAACAAAAAAGTTCGCGGAATGAACGGGAAGAATAATGAAATGAAACAAACTATTTTTCCTTTACAATGTATTCTCCCTTAACCCTAATACATTTACTAGATCTGTCAAATTAATAACTTATTAATACCGTCTAAAAAAAAGATTTGTCTCGGACGTCAAAATATGCCGAAATTGCCGACTTCACTTCATTATTGTCTTCAATTTTTTCCCCACGCAGTTCTTTCTTCACTTTTGGAAACAAATAATAGTTGCTTGGGGCTAGGTCTGGGCTGTAGGGTGGGTGGCGCATTTATGCAAAACCGCACCGGTGAATGGCAGCCGTCGCAACATGGCTTGTGTGAATGGGCGCATTGTCGTGCAAAAGGAGCACGGCTTTTGTAAGTTTTCCTCGCCTTTTTTCTTTAATAGCTTCTTTTAATTGATCTAGTAAAGAAGCGTAGTATTCTCCCGTTATGGAAACACCACGTTCCTTATAATTAATCAAAAGGATACCTTCTGTATCCCAAAAGATTGTCGCCATGATTTTTCAGGTCAATTGTGTAACAGTGGTAGAGCTAAGCGGCAGCTTTTGCTGTCGCACGGATGGGCCAGCTCGAACCGGGGTGGTACCACGACCTCACAGAATACCGGCGTGAAGGTTTACCTCTGCGTTCTGCTTGGTGAGTGCAGGTGGCCGGAGGACAAATCCCCCCCACCCCCCTATCAACATGGTAGTGGAATTGAACAGGAGACTACCCCAGGAGGGTACCAGCACCCTTGGAGAATCCCTCGCTGAGCATCCACGACCAAACCACTCCACTCCTGGGCGTGGGTGCTCAGGCTGTCCCGCGTATTCTGGCGGGGGGGGGGGGGGGCAAAATTCCGCTCGCGACTAATACTGCTCGGGGCAAGCTGAACAATAAGACCAAGGCGACCCCTTTCACGCTATCCGTGAATTTTTGCAATATCAGGGGACTTCATTCCAACCTTAATGCTGTCCATTACCATCTAGAGACGGCGAAGCCGGCCTTGCTCTTTTTAACAGAAACTCAGGTGTCCTGATACTTCATATCTCTCTTACCCGGGGTACAAATTTGAACACTCCTTTGTGCCCCGGGCTGGAGTTTGCGTATATGTCAGGGAGGCCATCTGTTTTCGACGCCTCGGCAGTCTTGAAGGTACGGACCTGTCCATCCTATGGCTGCGCGTAGACAGCGACAACCATCCCCGCGTCTACGGGTGCCTCTATAGGTCCCATAGCGGTAATGCCGACGCAGACCGACTCATCGACCACGTCCAAATGGCTGCAGACTCCGAGCTACAACAGGTCCCATCCGCAGAGATCGTGATACTCGGTGATTTTAACGCCCACCACGCTGAATGGCTTGGTTCTCGTTTAACCGATCATGCGGGTAGATCTGTCTATGACTTTGCTTTGGCATATGGTCTAACACAACTGGTTACTTCGCCTACGCGGATCCCAGATGTGGAGGATCATGTACCTTCACTGTTGGACCTTCTGCTGACCTCTCATCCGGACGGATATCAGGTCTCCGTCGATGCCCCACTGGGCTCTTCGGATCATTGTCTGATCCGGAGTACGGTGCCACTCACGCTCCCATCGCAGTTGCGATCTGCAGCTTGCCGCCGTGTTTGGCACTATAGGTCGGCCGATTGGGACGGGATGCGGTCTTTTTTTGCATCCTACCCTTGGGGGAGGGTTTGCTTCTCGCCGGAAGATCCCAGCGTTGTAGCCGATTCTGTTGCTGATGTGGTACTTCAGGGTATGGAACTTTTTATTCCATCCTCTGTGATGCCCATCGGAAGCAGATCCCAGCCATGGTTTGGTCGCTCCTGTAAACTAGCATCACGCTATAAGCTGGAGTGCTACCAGACCTGGGCTGACGAATCAACGTCCCGGGATGTAAACACCAGCGCTCTTAAAAAGAAGTACAATTCCGCCTCCAGGTCCTTCAAAAGTGTCATTGCCAAGGCAAAGTCAGAGCACATCGGCAGAATTGGCGAGAAACTAGTTCGCCTCCCTTCGGGAACACGTGCATTCTGGTCTCTCGCCAAGGCTGTCCAAGGGAACTTCTGTCAGCCATCTCTGCCATCTCTGCACAGGGTGGACGACTCACTGGCCAATGACGCAAAAGAGAAAGCCGATCTGCTAGGCTCTCTTTTTGCTTCCAACTCGAATCTAGATGACGGGGAGAACACACCGCCGAACATCCCGCGGTGTGAGTGCTCCACGCGGGAAGTGCTGTTTACACAGCGCTTGGTGCGTAAAGCACTCCTCTCCCTGGACGTCAACAAGTCGAGTGGGCCTGATGGAGTCCCACCTATTGTGCTGAAGACGTGTGCTCCGGAGTTGGCACCGGTTTTAACGCGTCTTTTTCGGTATTCCTACTCCCTAGGCGTATTCCCGGACTCATGGAAGACAGCTTTGGTGCAGCCGATCCCTAAAAAAGGCGACCGCTCAGATCCGTCCAACTACAGGCCTATCGCCATCACCTCCTTGTTCTCCAAATTAATGGAAACGATTATTAACAGCCAGTTCATGCGGTACCTTGAGGATCACCAGCTGATTAGTGACCGCCAGTACGGTTTCCGTCGAGGTCGCTCAGCTAGTGATCTTCTTGTCTTCCTGACCCATAGATGGGCGGAGGCAGTGGAGTCCAAGGGGGAGGCGTTGGCCGTTAGTTTGGACATAGCGAAGGCTTTCGATCGGGTTTGGCATCAAGCGCTTCTTTCGAAGCTGCCTTCCTATGCGCTTCACGTGAAATTGTGCAATTGGATCACCAGCTTTCTTGCAGACCGAAGCATCAAGGTCGTAGTAGACGGTGCATGCTCCGATTACAACCCCATTAACGCTGGTGTTCCACAAAGCTACGTGCTATCACCAACGCTGTTTCTTCTGCATATCAATGATATGTTGCAAACCAGTAACATTCATTGCTATGCAGACGACAGCACTGGTGATGCTTTATACACCGGCCGTGCCAATATTTCTCGGGAAAACGTCGCCGAGTACCGGAACAAACTTGTGTCTGAAGTCGAGACTTTGTTGAACAAAGTCTCAGACTGGGGGCGACTAAATCTAGTCCATTTCAATCCCCAGAAGACACAAGATTGCGCGTTTACCGCTAAAAAGATTCCCTTTGTCGTATCTCCTCAGTTTCAAGGCACTCCCCTTGTTGCCTCAGCCAGTATCGGAATCCTCGGTGTCGACATATCGAGTGACGTGCAGTTTCGTGGTCACTTGGAAGAGAAGGCCAAATTGGCCTCTAAAAAGCTTGGCGTGCTCAGCAGAGCGGGACAGTATTTCATGCGGGCACACCGCTTGCAACTTTACAAGGCGCAGGTTCGGCCTCACATGGAATACTGTTCCCATCTCTGAGCAGGGGCCCCCCAGTGCCAGCTCCTTCCACTTGACCGCATCCAGCGCAGAGCGGTTCGAATCGTCGACGACCGAGTTCTTTCCGATCGGCTTGACTCACTGGCACTGCGTAGAGAGGTTGCATCTCTTTGCGTATTTTATCGCATCTACCACGGGGAGTGCTCTGACGAATTGTTCGGACTAATTCCAGCCGCTCAATTTCACCATCGCCCATCGCGACAGAACTTGCGATACCATCCATATCATCTAGATGATTGGCGGTCCACCACTTTGCGATTCAGAAGAAGTTTTCTCCCTCGCACAACTTCCTTATGGAATCGATTACTACCAACGATTTTTCCGGACCGATACGACTTAGGGACCTTCAAGAAAAGAGCCTACTCCTTTTTAAAAGGCCGGCAACGCATCTGCGATTCCCCTGGTGTTGCAGTTGTTCATGGGCGGCGGTAGTCACTTACCATCAGGTGAGCCGCATGCTCGTTTGCCCCCTCTCCTATAAAAAAAAAGACGGTCGGGGAGACCTATTTTGTATAACTTCTAGATAAGGCCTGTATGCCAGACTCTATCAAAGGCTTTAGCTATGTCGAAAAACACCGCGATGGCCTTATGACGACGAGGATAAAAACCGCTGAGGATATATTCCACAATACGGTGAACTTGTTGGGGACAGGAGTGTTTCGCTTGGAAATCGAATTGATGGGGAATGATAAGAGGGTCACCGTCTGTGGGAAACAGATGGCCCATGGCCTTGTGGAGGCTAATGGGGCGATGACTGGAGGGGAGGTTGAGAGGTTTGCCTGGCTTGGGAATACCAATCACAGTTGCCTCTTTCCACGTAGTGGGAAAGTAACTAAGGTTGAAGCAGGCGTTGAAGATAATAGTTAAAAGGGTTAACACCTGCTCAGGAAAGTGGTTTAGGGCTTGGTTGGAGATGCCATCCGCGCCCGGAGCCTTTTTAGGCTTAAGTCCTTTGATGAGGGATGAAATCTCATCATTGGACACAGAGATAGGTTCGGAGGCTGTAGGGGGTGAGTTCCGGCGGCGGACCTCATCCTCCACTGCCTGGACGTGTGAAGGGTCAACGGGTTGAGAGCTAGGAGAGCATTGAGCGGCAATGCTGTCTGCAAAGCACTCAGCCTTTTCCTCGTCCTCGAAGGCTACCGTACCGTCGGGACGGGAGAGAGGGGGAGTGTGGGTGATAGCGTCTATGCGGAGGGCTCTAGCCATCCGATAGTACGCTGTATGAGAGGGAGAGATATTCTCCATTAGTTTACTCTTTTCGAGGTCTCGAAATTCAGAGAGGCGGAAATGGAGTTCTCGTTGAAGACGATTGGCCGTGCGCCTATATTCGGGCGTGGGATATTTTGCTGCTCTCCGGAAAGGAAGCTTTCTTGGCTTTTAATAGGTTGCTAATATGTAGGGGAAGCCCACTATTATTAGCAACCGGGACTACCCTTTCATTATCCTTAAGGGAGGTTTTAATAAGGGTGGAGAGTGAATCGACCGCGGTGTCGATTTTTTCGGGACTGTCTAAGTCCGACGATAGGTAGATGGGAGAGTCCTGTGAGTCCAGAGTTTTCGCTAGGACTCCTTGAAGCCCTTCCAATTTGTGAAGGTTTTAGTAGAGGGTGTTGAGGGGGGGTGGATGATGGCCAAGAATGAGGGAGAACGGTCGGTTGTCGGATCCTTGATCGTCTAGTGTCTCGATTACCCTGAGGTTGAGGGAAACACTTTTGAGTAACGCAAAATCTAGTACATCGGGGGCGTGGTCGGTGTTATCGGGAAAGTAAGTAACACCGAGAGGACTGTGGACGGTAATATCAAGAGACTGCGTGATATCGAGCAGTATCTTCACACTAGGGGAGGTAGTACGGCATGTCCTTTCAGTATGCTTGGAGTTAAAATCTCCAAACATAATGACTGGGTTACCTAAAGATAAAATAGCCTCAAAACTTTTTGAGGGGAAGGGTTCCCGAAGGGATGTAACAGGAGGCTATGAGAATGGACTGATGTCCAGTCATAGCTAGCCTGCATACCGTGGCTTCCATATTGGTAAGCTGCGGAGTAGAAATGGGAGAGCAGTGGAGTGTCTTCTTGTAATAAATGGCCGTACCGCCACCTCGGCGGTCGGGCCTGTCATTACGAAGAAGAGAAAAGTTTTTAATAGAAAGGCCTTTAGTGTCCTTAGTTTTGAGATTAGTTTCCTGTAGGAGGAGGAAATCGGCTTCACGATTTCGAAGAAAGAGCTTAAGTTCTGGGAGGTTATTTCGCAAACCGCGAATATTAAAGGATACAAGCGATAAACCCTTATGTTTGATACGACCGTGAGACTTTGGTAGAGCAAACTTCTCTGTCATCGTGAAGTTAAGTTAATTAAGTTAACTTAACTTACAACGAGCACAAAAGATTATGATGCTCTGCAAGAGCGAGGAGACGGTCCTGAGGGGACCTCGCAGCGCGCATTTTGCGTGCTAACACAGCGATTTCCCCAACGTCGATGTTCCTAATAGCGGAATACACCGTTTTTAGGTCATCAGCCATTGAGGGCTGTGATTGTTGTAGGGCGGAGGATGTCCGCGGTGGATCTGCCTTTTTGGGGCCCCAGGGAAAGACTGGAGGCTGCATAGGCTGAGAGAAGCCCGGAGGGGGCCGAGAGAAGCCTTGAATGGGCTGAGAAGGGCTCTGACGGGGCAACCGTTGGTAAAGAGCCGGGAATGAGCGGTCATTGACCGGCGGTGGAGCTTGCCTACTGGGGCGAGGATGAGGTGCGCAAGGGCAGCCTCTATAGTTTGCCAGGTGGCCTGTTTGTTTACACAGGATATACGCGGGTGGGGATTCGGCGTTTTTGGGCCGAGGACACTCTTTAGTGTTATGAGGTTTGGTTTGGGACCCGATTAGGCTGAAGCTTGATATATATACTAACAATGAGTCACTCAACTAGCGCCTACCTGGATGTGTAAATTTACCCTCGCCAACCCCCACCACTCCGCGAACTTTTTGACCTCCCGTCGTAAATACCGAACACAGCACCTAGTGGCTTAGAACGGAGTGGAGCAGAATAGAAGGAAGCCGCACAACAACATGTCGTTTGAAATCGTCCAAATCTGGTCTAGTTGTATAAATGACCTAAGGAAGCCATAAAATGTAACGGGCGTTTCCGTTACATTTTATGGCTTCCGATATATAGCGGCGGAAGAGACCAATGCACGATGGTTTAATGTACCTGTTATTAAACTGGTAGCTCAAGTTAAACGGTAAGCGGTAAGCGATTTATCTAAGTGCCTTTAAGTTGAACTACAATTATAACAATGTGTAGTATGGCTAACAGAAATCGAGTTTTTTTTGATGTTTAATTAATTGAAAAGCTGTTCTGTAATTTCTGCCAATTATTTCAATAGGACTTCCCAAACTTTCATATTGAATAACTGCGTGCCAACGAATTGTAATTTCACTTTTCTACGCTTTAGTTTTTGCAGAATCTGTATAAAGTTATCTGGCGTTGTAGGAAGGAGTGCACCGCGGCGGATTACATCACGAAGCTGCCGAGCGGCAAGCACTCGACGTGGGGCGTGGGCAGGACTCAGCCGGACCCGGCGCGAGCCCGCTCGTTGCCCGACGGCACGCTCGTGCCGCTGGGCCCGCCCCTGCCCGCCAACAAAGACACCACGCTGCTCTACAACGAGTATCCTTTTACAATGCACGACATATTCAATTCAATAATAATTATAATAAACAATACAGCTTAGCGTGGTTAAGCGAGCTATGTCGGACCTACACAGACTAAAACCACATGACGGTCTTCCTAGCCATCGTAACCCTGTAATAAATTGATTTCATCAGTCGAAGGGAATTGCGATATAACCAAGGATCTTTTTCTTCTTTTTTCATCGGCTTACAGAAATCCAACTGCTGAACATTGGCCTCTCCTGTTAGTGTGTGTTAGTTTATTTGCCTTATATACCACGCTTGGCAGGATTCTAATTTATTAATTTGATTTGAATGTTTTTATTATTTATATAAATAATTTATAAATTCCTTAGCACAAAATAATTACAGATTCATTGTGTATGATGTGGCCCAAGTCAAGGTGAAGTATTTGCTGCAGATGAAGTTTAATTACAAGTTCTAAAGTTACCTGATTTATGCTTACATTTATATTATGTTTATTTTACATTAATTGTTTTAAATAAACAATTAAAGCCTTGTTGCAGTTTTTACTGCGCTTGAAAACGCTAGACTGTTTCATTGTTAATAGTGATAGGAGGAAACATTGTTTTTAATCTTACTATGTGATCATTGTTATTAACTTCTGTTTATAATAAATCTTTTTACTATAATGGTACTTACTCATTATGTTAAGCTGTCTTGTGCCGAAGCTACTACTGAGCTAGATTTTTTTTTTAATTTAGATTGTTGCTCATTATTATTGATTGAAATAATTTTGATATATCATATTCGGAATTAAAAATATTAAAATATTTGAAAATTGTACCTATTAAAATGTTCCACTATATATTTTGATGTTTTAATTACAAAGAAATCAAACTTTTAATAAAAGGCTTTAAAACCGAAATAAGAATGTTTAAACTGAATATTCTTTTTTTAGGTCCGTTCTCACTTTTTATTAAAAATATAATAGTCAAGAACCTACCACAGAAATGACAATGCTGTGTTGTTGAGGGCTGGATACAGTGTTATCAATGTGAAACTAAAATATAATGTTATTTAGATTGAGGTGCATCTTTTTGCAGATTTACCATTAATAATAAAGAAAGAAATAATTTGACGAAAACAGGGATTACCTCCGTCTTTCGAAGAACGGGTCATAACGTGACAGTTATACTGGAAAATAAATATAAAGTATGCTGCAGATTAGTGTATTAACAATTATTTTTCGGTGGTCTTAGAAAATATCATTACTGCAATTAGACTACGGAAGATGTCATCAATTCCCGCTTAGGCACGTTGTAACTTGCGTCTATTTATTATTTTTAACGTTCAATGTTAAATTGTCGAAAACGTTCGCGTTTTACAAAACAAAGAACTAGTTTTCTCGCCTATTCGTAGTCGACTGAAGAAGTGGAGAATTAACCGTAACTTATTGCTCAGTGTAATACCGTAGTGCCCTTCTCAGTGGCGGATTTACCAGTAGGCTGAGTAGGCTGGAGCCTAGGGCGGCAGATTTTAGGGGCGGCAAATTTTTTTGTGTTTTACAGAAATTAAAAGCTTCATATTCATATACCTAAATGTTATTAGGTCCACAAACAATTAAACATATAATATAAACATATTTCATACACATATTCACCACTTACATAAATGTTACTATATTTTACGTAATCGCGTTTAGTTGTGGCCCGGAAACAAGTGACACGATCATTCGCTGGGTCTGACCGAAATGCCGAATTGAATACATGAGCGCGGCGCTCCCGAGTGGAAGTATAATCTCTTTTATTTTAGTTCTTTAATAAAAAAAATTAGTGATGGAACAAAGCGACAGTCGAGCTGAGTATAAAAATAAGACCAAAATAAAAATAAAGAACAAGAATAGATTATCCGTAAAGCGATAAATCGACAGCTTTTTAAAAGTGGAAGTAGAAGTAGTCTTAAATGACCAGGAACTTTAAATATGCACTGCTACAATACAATTAGGAAAAGATGAAACAGATTTGAACTCATTCAACACATCAACGTCATCTGTTGACCGATCTACTTTAGAAAAAAAAACGTATATCTATGTTTTTGAAGAAGAGGCGGTAGAGGAATTATCAATAAGTATAACAATTGAAGATTACTGCATGTCCAGATTGATGAAGAAATTACTTTTTGGAGAAACGTTCTGAGAAGTTTGTTGCCGTAGTGAAACGCCTGTGTTCAAGAGGCCTCACTTTCAGGAGAAAAAATTAAAAGTTCGGTGATCTGCATAACGAAAATTATTCTATAATTTTGGAACTGTTAGCTGAATTCGAACCTTTTTATCCAGTCATATTAGTTAGTAGTATATAACTACTATGACTATAGTATATAGTCATAGTAGTTACACAGTACTAATTACTTATCAAAACCCTAAAATTACTTGTTGGGTTATAAAGTTCAGATTAGAGACGAGATAAGATGGGCGAAATATTTTTCCTTGCCATCGATTTAACACCAGATATGTGGACATGTGGACCAACTTATGTTTTTATCTATGTTTTTGAAGAAGAGGCGGTAGAGGAATTATCAATAAGTATAACAATTGAAGATGCGTCTTAGAATCAGAAGTTAAGTAATAGCCGAGTGCAAACAGCAGTAAATCTAAAGAAAGATCCAGCTTTGTGGAAAAGTCAACGATACCGTAAGGGAGATTATCGCAAGGTACGGCTTTGAACAAAACAAGTCTTGTGACTTCTATAAAAGTGAAAAAGTATATGCTGATCAGCGTCGTCTCTTGCCAGTAAGTATCTTCCAAAGAAAAATTAAAAATAATGATGTAAACGACTGAAATTGACTGGTTTATTCTGTAATAAAAATCAGTATATTACGGGCCCTATTTGACATTCGGTCCATCGGAGAGTAAGACTCAGTTTGAGAACGAAGAATTTAATGACTTGAAAAATGCAGAATATCGAGCAGCTCAGCATGAAAACTCTGCGCGTCATAAATCTAGTATCCTTAGTCTGAAAGTTGAAGTGAGATTGATGGTCGACACGACAATTTACTGCATGTCCAGATTGATGAAGAAATTACTTTTTGGAGAAACGTTCTGAGAAGTTTGTTGCCGTAGTGAAACGCCTGTGTTCAAGAGGCCTCACTTTCAGGAGAAAAAATTAAAAGTTCGGTGATCTGCATAACGAAAATTATTCTATAATTTTGGAACTGTTAGCTGAATTCGAACCTTTTTATCCAGTCATATTAGTTAGTAGTATATAACTACTATGACTATAGTATATAGTCATAGTAGTTACACAGTACTAATTACTTATCAAAACCCTAAAATTACTTGTTGGGTTATAAAGTTCAGATACGAGACGAGATAAGATGGGCGAAATATTTTTCCTTGCCATCGATTTAACACCAGATATGTGGACATGTGGACCAACTTACATTTTAGCACTTACTTTTTGGAAACTGACAAAACCAGTGAAAGATTTCTCAAGTTTTTGCTCTCAGTGGGGCATAAAGCGGAAGAAATGTTTTCTGCCATTATTTCGGAACTCAAAACACTGGTCATAAATATTGACAATCATAAGAGAACTGTCGTGGAAACAGACATGTCCGCGACATTATTATGATAATGTCGCGAATAATAATGTCGCGAACATGTCTGGTGTGCACAATGGCTTACTACTGGCTAAATTTCAAAGCCAATCACCTTTTGCTTTCTCCATTTCTTGCTCTGCCCACTCTTTAAATTTAGTGACAACTGCGCCTGCTGAATCTTGCACAGAAGCTTGTCGCTTCTTCGTGTTGCTTCAAAAATCTACGTATTTTTTAAAAGTTTAAAACAACGCTGGCAATAATTATTGACTGAAATAGGGAAAGGGAAAATGCTAAAGAGAATAACTCTGACACGTTGGTCAGCTAAAGAGAATGCGGCTAGAAGTTTAAGAAAGTTTTTGGCATGAAGTCTTATAATTTTGGAGTCAATCGAGAATGATTGTACCAAAAAGCCTGTAACGCAAAACGGAGCGACGGGAATACTTTTGAATTTAGAAAAACTTGAAGCATTTTTAATGATTGTTGTATTGATTGTTTTTTGGAAAGAATAAACAAAGTGAATGTATAAAGTCAGGCTTCTAACCTTGGTTTGATCACTCTTGCATGTTTTTCCTAACTGAATGAGACAATTTTAAGTATTTCGAAATGAAGCGTACTGCTTTGAATCAGTATACAAAAGATGGGGGATAAAAAGAGAACAGAAAAAAAAATGATGAAACACCCGATAAAGAAATGAAAATAACTATGAGTGATACTTACAGAGTTAACACATATTATCTCATCCTCATTGATAGACTCGTATCCGAATTTAAAATAAAACCGCAAGAGGCCTACAACAGATTTAATGAAAAGTTTTCATTTCTAACCAAAATTAGTGGATTGTCATCATCGACCTTTACGGGAAAAGCTCTTTTATTGAAAGAAATGTATTAGAGGCTCTACCTCTACACCAGATTATTATTAATAGTATATGATTGAGTCTTTACTAGATCAGTAATATAGCCAAAAACTATTTCTTGTGCAATCATAACTAAATCATTGGATTGTAATAATAATATTTTAACAGACACATCAATCCAGTTCACAATCATAATAATTACGGGAAAAAGGTGGAGTAATTAAGACGATAGTGCACAAATCACAAACCTACAATTTTATTGACAAAAAAAATTATTATTAATATGATTGTGAACTAGGGTATCGAATTGTAGAGGTCGGTAGGGGCTGCAAAATTTCAATAGCCTACTGGCGGCAAATGTGTAAATCTGCCACTGGCCCTTCTAGTTATATACAGGGAAGTCTTTTGGGAAAAAACGACCTAGAAGTCTCATTCTATAGCACTATGACAATCCGCATACCGCGGACGAGACAAATTCGTTTTTGGCTTCTGAAATGGTGGAACTCGTGACCCATCCTACACATAGGCCATCATACAATTTCTTTAATTTGCCACAAATCGAGGATTTGAAGATAGCTCTGACATTTACGGAGCCAGAAGAGGCCTAATGGTCCTTATGTTTTCAAAAATAGTTTGAACTAATCAAAAAGTGTATAAAATGTTGCGGAGAATGCTTTGAAAAGCAGTAAATATATTAGTTTACATAAAAATTGTATTATTTATAAGACTACTAAGAGGATACTAAGTATATAAGTTACGCAAAACTCTGTGTATCCCACTGAAAAACGGTATAAAGTTATAAGGTCTATTTTCGCTTTAAGTATCGTTTATGCTGACAGTAGAGGCTCGATGAGTCACAATTATTAAGCCTATTTTTATCTGCACGGGTAGTAACAAGCTCAATGAAACAAAATCAAGCTAATGGGATGCCCAAGGCTTCCCGCGATACGTGATATTGCGGACGATACCAATGACAACCGAGGTATCTGCGGGTCCAAGATTCAAAACTTTTTTGTCATTCCAAAATTATAAGTGCACCTTACTTATTGACTCGTGGCGGAAGAATAAAATAGAATAATTATTATTTCTTGTATTTACTAATAAACAAACTAATTTTAGTATTGTCTAGAGAAGTTGCGTCAGTTTGTTGCAAGTTGCATTTACCACGGGGAGTACTCTGAGGAATTGTTCGGATTAATTTCAGCTGCTAAATTCCACCAACGCACATAGGGGCAAAGCTCACGGTACCATCCACCATATGGATGCTTGATGGTCCACCATCATCTGTTCGGTTTACTAGGAGTTTTATACCTCACTAGACTTCTTTGTGGAATCATCTACCACTGGCGATTTTTGCAGACCGATAGGTCTCAAAGACCTTCAAGAAACTAACTTAATATTTTATAAAAGGATGGCACCGCACATGCAATTCCTCAAGGTTTTGCATTTGTTCATGGGTGATTGTCGACACTTACTATCAGGAAAATTTGATTTAATGTGGGTGAAGACCGCGGGGTGGAAAGCTAATCAAATACACTAGCCTGAATAAGTCTGTGGGGCGGCGCATATTTCTAGTTAGACTTTTTTTATAACATTGGGAAATGCTTATGCATACCCGCCTCACGGGGGCAAGGACAGGTTATGTCGGAATCGCACCGACAAACCTAGTTAGCGTAGGGCTGTGAGAACTCTCACTTTGACGGAGACTCGATCCGCATCTTCTGAGAAGAGGACTGACCAAGTACCTCAGGTCACCTGCCGTCTTTATAGGAGTGGCAAGATGAGACTGGGGTGACCGTCGAGGAGCTGAACCGGGCCGTTAGTCGTTTAAAAGTCCGGAACAGCACCGGGGCGCGAAGGAATCCTGGGCCGAGTCCTCGTGCTGAGTCTGGCTGCCCTGGGGGGACAAGCTCAGGCAGCTGTTTACCAGCTGTCTGCGGTGTGCCACGCCTGGAAAGAGGCAAGTCTGGTCCTCTTGGAGAAGGAGGGTAGGGCCGCTAATTATCCCTCTACGTACCGCCCCATACGCCTGTTGGACGAGATTGGCAAATTGTTCAAAAGGATAGTTGCCACATGGCTCAATAGGCATCTGTCGCGCGTCGGTCCTGATTTGACTGATAGTCAGTTTGGGTTCCGAGGGGAGAGTTCTACTGTAACTTTAACTCTCTACCCTAGGCCGCATTCAGGAGAGCACTGGCACATCATCAGGCGCCCCCTACCGGCACGGCATTATCGGGGACTACTTGCGCGACAGGTACATTCTGTATATGGGGCAAGATGGTAGGAAGATCCAGAGGGAGATCAAACGTGGGGTTCCACAGGGCTCGGTGTTGAGTCATAAGCTTGTATTTATGATCGAACAAACGATTTTTAGTAAAAATTCATTATAATTTAAGGGATAAAACAGGATAAAAGAAAATTTACAATAAGGGGGGCCAACCTAAGGATCAAATTTGTTTAATTAATTATAAATAATTAAAAGACGAACAAACCATTTTTTTGTTCCAATAATGACGAACAATTAATTAAAAATAAAAAAAACCTCAAAAATGAAAAATCCAAGTGGGGCTAGGTTCAGGTACCTTCATCTTAGATGCGTAGTATCTTCTTTATTGTAACTTTTATCATTTTAATTAATTATTAAGTGGCGAAGCTTGCGAAGTCACTTAATGATTGATTTCACGATGTCTATCCGTCTGTCCGTCTGTCCCACGATTATCTCGAGAACAGTTTCGAATTTTCACATTCTGTTTTCAGCAATCGATTACTGATCACCCAGGCATCTGAACCTCCTATTTTGAAATTTTTTTTCCGTTAGAAACCGCTACAAAGCTGATTGCTTCGCCACTTTGCTATGCTGTTAGCTTGCTAGGTTTATTTTTTAATAAATATCGTTTGTTCGATCGCTATTGATGATTGTTCGATCATAAATACAACTTAATTGTTAAATATTCCATATTTGTAAGTAGTCGACGAAGCCTCGCTAAGCGGGGCTCCTATTATTGGATGGCTTATAAAAAATAACCACGAAGGGGATAGCAGTCTCTATTCGGCCACTTCGACCCCGCCATCCCCTTCTAACCTAACCTGTCTATAAGGGATCTAAGTGGACTGTATTTATTTATTACTGTAGCTAGTGGACTGTATCTACTAATTGACTGACCGATCTGAGGTTAACTATGCTAGGGGACTGCGTGAAGAAAAGATGGTACTCTTGACTATACTGTATTAAACTATTTACAATAATTCGGCACTATTAAACTATATAATATGTACAGAGAGAGGTCTTCAATTGTGGAGTCTTGATTTTCTGTCTTGAGTCTTCTTTGTTGTCTTCTCGAGTGCCGCTTCAGAAATGAACAACTCACAGACCAAAACGCCCTTCTTATATCCCGCAAGAGAGCGTCTCAGTCTGTGAGTAGTGCCGTGCGACGATGCTGCACGCCCATTGGTCGTCGCTCGGCTCCGGTGCGCGGGGTGTGCGGGGCGCAACGGGGTATGAAGGGGTTGACGGGGCGGCGGGTCTCTAGCTGTCCGCAACATCCTCCCCCCGGCGTAGCTTGCGAGCCTAAGCTTCTCTCGGGAGGACGGCGATCTTCCTGACCGGCCGCCGCAGCAATCCGCCCCTGGTACTCACTTCCACATTGCGCACCACGCCGTCTGGTCCGGGAAAGGTCCTTGTCACAACTCCCCGCGGCCACACGTTTCTTGGCATGTTACTGTCTGCCACCACGACGAGGTCCTCTTCTTGGATCTGGCGCTGCTGCACATCCCGCGAGTCCCCGCGCGCAACCAGCGTCGGCAGGTACTCCTTCATCCAGCGCCTCCAGTACTCGTCGGCGAGACCTTGCGCCGCTCTCCACGCCCGACGATCACTAGGCGTGCACGGCGCGGTTACTGGTAGGCTCGATGGTCCCAGCAGCAGGAAGTGGTTGGGTGTCAGCGCCTCTTCCTCGTCGATATCGACCGGTACGTGCGTCAACGGTCGAGAGTTCACCGTGTTCTCTGCTTCTGTGAGGAGCGTTGCTAACGTCTCCTCCCGTGGGCTCTTCTGGTGCAGAGTAGCTTCGAGTGCGGTCTGCACTGAGCGCACGAGACGCTCCCATGCGCCTCCCTGGTTCGGCGCGCCCGGTGCGATGAATTTCCAATCTGTCCGCCGAGTCAGCGCGTAGTCCTTCAGCTGTGGTGCCCACTCTTCAAGTGCCCGACACAGTTCGGTATCTGCCCCATGAAAATTCGTTCCGTTGTCAGAGTAGATGACCCGTGGCCACCCACGCCTAGCCGCCATGGGCCGCAGTGCCAATATCGCCGAGTCCGTCGTAAGGGAGTAAACTAATTCTAAATGCACCGCGCGCGTCGTTAAACAAGTGAATAACGCTACCCACCGTTTTTCATGCCGACGTCCTATAGTCACTGTTATAGGCCCGAAATAATCGATTCCGGTGTAGGTGAATGGTCGCGCGAATGCCCCTAATCGTTCAGGTGGTAGATCATCATCATCGCAGACATCTCCGCTCCACTTCTCTTACTGTTGGTCGTAATCGAAGGATATGATATCTGGTGCGTAGGTCGTTTACCACCCTCTCCCTGTTGGCGTGGCTTGCTTCCTGATGCGCCTTGTCCACAAGCAGCTTCACAAAACGGTGGCGTCCGTTTAGTATGATGGGCCTCTTCATCTGGCTGTCCACCTCGGCTGCGTCGATTCTTCCTCTAGCTCGTAATATGCCATCTTCTAATATGGGATCGAGCTTCCTTAATGCGCTGCCGGTTGCCAGGTTCTTCCCCCGCTGAAGTCGACTGATGTCTTCAGCGAAGCTCTCATGTTGGCTGTGCTCTATCCACATCCGCTCTGCTCTCTGGATGTGCTGCAATGTCAGTCCGTGCGCCCTTCCTCTTATGGCATCGACGAACTGTAGTATCCGTGCAGTGGCCCTGATTAATCTCTCGTAGGAAGAGAATCTCTCTATGTCCGGCAGGTGTGGAGCGTCCTTGGTGTCGCTCTGGTGCGCCACAACTTCCTCCAGTTCCTCATCTTCATCCCCTGCCTTCTCTTCCTGCCGGCGAGGCCATCTGTCTTCATCCTCGTACAGCAATGGCGGTCCCGTGAACGATCTGTCGCTCTCTTCCTTGTTCATATAACTCACACGCGTTGCCTGATCCGCGATGTTTTCAGCGGTCGGTATCCACCTCCATTGCTCGGGTGACGTCTTCTCTGCTATCTCCCCTAACCTATGAGCCACGTATGGGGTGTAACGCGCCGTATCGTTCTGTATCCAGTGTAACCTTATCGGCTACCACTCTGTGCTCGCCTTGCACGAATTCCGCTAGTCGCGCGCCTATCAAATTCGCCTGCAACTCTAAACGCGGTATGCTTTGCGCCTTTATCGGGGCGACTTTCGCCTTGGCCGCCACTAATCGTACCCTAATCGTTCCGTCGCGATATCGTATACGCCAATATGCCGCGGATGCGTACGCACGTTCGCTTGCGTCGTTGAAAACGTGAAGTTGACGCTCTACCACTCCCCCCGTAGGAGCATAGCACCTAGGCAGTCGCAGTCGTGACACCTCCTCGACGACTCGCAGCCACCTCTGGAATTCATCCGCTGCCTCCTCGGGTAGCTCATCATCCCATCCGACCTTCTTCATTCGCCATAGTTCTTGTAGCAGGATCTTGGCGGTGATGGTGAGGTAGCTAAGCAGTCCGAGTAGGTCAAACACCGACATGACTGCGCTTAATGCTTCCCTCTTAGTCGGTGGTCGCTGTAGCGCCTTTACTTCCTGCGGGACCCTACTCATAAAGGTGTTGAATGTTAGGGCGTCTTCTTCGGCCATCCATAACAACTCTAGTGTCCTGCCTGGGCTGTCTTGCCTTAAGCCTACTTCCTTAGGCTTGCTCGCCAGTAGTTCCTCCGGCTTGTCTTCCAATAGGGCTGCGTGGTTAGAATTCCAGCCTGCCAAGGTGAAACCGGCCTTCTGGTGCACTTCCGTAACCTGCCTTGCCGTATTTACCGCTTCCTCTACCGTTGCATAACTGTCTAAGTAGTCGTCCATATAACGACTACGTACGATAGCGTTAAGCGCCAACGGATGTGTTTCTGCGTGTGCGCGCGCGTTATGATCTATAACACTATGTGCGAGAATCGGCGAGCTCCTCGCACCGAAAATCATCGATGTCATAACGTACTCCCGCGGTGGTCTGGATCGCTCGTTACTTCGCCACAGAAACAATTGCGCGGGTTGGTCGCGACGGTCGATCTTAACACGTAAAAACATCTCCCTAATATCCGCGGACACGGCTATTTCATTTTCCCTAAATCTAAACAGTATACCCGGTAAGTTCCGTAATAAGTCGGGGCCGTCGAGTAGATAGTCATTAAGACATCTACCGGATGCGCGCGCTGCCGCGTCGAACACTACTCTTGTCTTCCCCGGCTTGTTCGGGTTCCGTACGGCGAAGTGTGGCAGGTACCAGCTCTTGGGGTCCTCTCTCTCTGTCCCCTCGGCTTCCCTTGCGTATCCTTTTGCCAGGAGGTTGTCTATCTGGGCTGTGTAGGCGTCTCGAAACTCCGGTGACTGGTCCATTTTTCTCTCAATCGTCCGTAGTCTTCGAGCCGCCATTTCGTAGCTGGGTGGCATCCGCACGTTGTCGTCCTTCCATGGCAGTCCAACTTGGTATTGCTCGCCGACCTTCTTGACGGTGCGCTCCTCTTCCCGTCGCGGCCTACTCTTTAGCGAGATACCTATGGAATCTATCTCGTACTGCCGTTTGAGGAGTTCCGTTAGCTCCTCGTCCTGACGGGCAAACGTTCGGATGTCCCTATCTGACCGTCCGCTAACGCTTACGACGTGTAATACGGTCTCACCGTCTTCCCTACACGTGAATCGCAGCACGGTTCCCTGTATTACCCACCCTAATAACGTACGTGCAGCTATAGGCTGCCTTCGACGTCCTATCCTTAAATTACGGGTGATTATTAAATGCCAGTTGTCGGCGCCTAATAATAATCTCGGTTTTGCGTCGTCGTAACAAACCGAACTCGGTAGGTCGCGTAAGTGTTTTAAACGTAAACACTCCTTACTTACGGATTGCGAACCTATCTTTAAATTTGCTATTGTCCGCGCATTTATTTTATACACCTCACTGCGCGTCTTGCCACGTATGCCTATGTTAACTAACCTACTATCGGCCTCGCGCTGACTATCGTTTACGCATCTAATATTCAGCGGCTTTACCGGTCCTTCCGCTCCTAACTCGCGAGCTAAGTCGTCGTCGATTAACGAAATAGTAGAGCCTTCGTCAAGCAGCGCATACGTATCTATTTCCCTACCACGCGGTCCGCGTAACGTAATGGGACACACTTTCAACAATACGGACGCATTACTACCAACGTTAGACGCGACGAGCACGGTCTCATCCGGTTTTGCCGATGTCTCAGGTGCGCGGGTCTTGCGGGTGTGAAGGAGGGCATGTTGGGGGGCGTTGCAGCCGTCGACACCGCATTTCTTAGCTTTACATCTAAATCGTCGGTGTTTACTATTTAAACACATGAAACACACCCCATCTTCCTTATCCCACTTCCACCGGTCGTCCAAACCCATTTGCGCTATCTTCCTACATTTGGCGATTACGTGTTCACCCCCGCAACACATACATGAGGCACTACCGGTGTCCTCCTGGGCGGTGAACGTCTTTACGTCGCGGGCCCTATTCTCTACGCGGCGTGTCACTATAATCCTTTTCGACGGCGGCGCCTCTCGTCTTACGGGCGATTCCTTAGTCGGCGCTACGGACGTATAGGCATGACTCAACGCACGGTCAGCCTCTCTCATCATGAACCGAGATAGTGTGACGATATCAGGTTCGTCTGCACTTCCGTAGTGCTCCGCATAATCGCACCAACGTGACCGTAAGTGAGGGCTAAGTGACTTCCCTAGTTAGCATCGGATTTTGCAAATATCCTTTGCCGTCGACGTTCTGCAAAATACACACTATATTTTGTAACTTAATCGCGAACGAATTTAATTCCTGAGCGGTTTGACCCGGGCGCGGAAGGCGTTTCAGTTCCTCTAACGCACGATCGATAATTTCTTCCGGGCGGCCGAAACACTGCTCCAATGTTCGCATAATATCTGCTGGATCCTTTGCGGTAAACAGCAGTGCCGATACTACTTCCCTAGCCTCACCACGTAGACAATTTCTTAACCTTGCCATATTTTCCGTATTTGTGAATACATATAAACGCGTGGATTATTTCATCGCGGCTTTGAAGGCTAACCATTCCGCGGCCGAACCGTTAAAAATAGGCAAGTCCTGCGTCTGCTTTGCGGCGGCGGGCCTGACTCTAATTATGTTTTCTAGAGCTTCCGCTAGTCGATCTATACCCCTCTCTTTCCCTCGCGGAGTAAGCGACCTATCTCTATCCCTATCTCCCTCTAGCCTACGCTGTGGCGCTGGCGTCCTATGTACACCTACATCCCTATGACACGGCGACGATAATCTACGATCCGCGTGGCGATGTGGCGATGGCGATCTATGTACACCTACATCCCTATACGGCGACGGTGATCTACGATCCGCGTGGCGATGTGGCGATCTATGTATAGGCGATAGAGTGCGGCGTTGGACGCGCGACGGCGACGTATCGATCCACCTGGTTCATTTCTACGGCGACTCCACTATCCCTCTGTATCGTTTCTACGCGACGTGGTTGAACATCATTCGCTACCGTCCTCCCCTGGGCATCTTTAGCGTGGTCGTAACCGGTTTCCCTATTCGGTAGGGCCTGCTCTATCTCGATGCGGGGCGCGGGCTGAGACGGGTGGTAGGGCGGCTCCCCCCGCACAGTCTCTACGTTCTCTAACCACCTATCAACGTGTACCCTATTTTCAACTAAATTGTCTTCGTTAATACTTTCCCTATCTGTTTCTTCTTGCAGTTGAGCGACGTCCCTAGCGTATTTCTTCTTGATAAGATCTTCTTCGAGTTGCAATTGCTTCCTTCTAATTGCAGCTAGTTCCTCCGCGGCGTTGTATTCAATTTGCTTTAATTTTGCTATTGCGCTAACTGTCGACCGGGCTGAACGAACTGATCGGACCGACGGGGCGCGGGGCGCGGGTCTATGTACGTCTGCTACTGGCGCGACGGTACGTACTATCGAACTAGTTTCTGTAGTCGGAAGATCTTCTATAATCGCGGCGAGTGTCTCTGTGCGCGGCGCGGATGTGCTAACCTCTCCCAAACGATCGGTCGTAGACACGGACATAGCGGGGCGCGGCGGCGGGGGCGCGGGCGCGGGCGCGGGCGCGAGCGGGGCCTGGGGCGCGGCGGCGGGCGCTTGCGCCAACGCGAGATGATCGGACGGGGACGCGGGTGCTTCTTCGAATATCCGCATTCCTACCGTCGTTTCGTCCTCGTTCCGTGTCTTCTGGCTTCGTGTTTTCCTCATGACGTCCCTCGTTGCGACCTCCGATCGTCTTCAAAAAGACGTACATATCGTCTTCAAAAAGACGCACGTATTGGACGTCGTTCCCGCCACAAGGGCGTTACCAGATGGTCACAGTTTGGCACCGTTAGGGAGCAACCACCTGGCCGCGTAAACGCGGTTTAAGAAACAAGAAATTGTCTGGAAAGAGACAATATGACGTATATGACGTAGGCTTAATAAGAAACAGGGAAGAAATTAGTACCGACGATCTTCTCTCTTCGTCGACGAACTTCTTTCTTCCTTGAAGATCTTCTGTAATGATCTTCTCTCTTCATGTAATTATGTTCTTTCTTCTATAATTGCCTTCTTTCTTGTTTCTTCTTATTTCTTGCTTGAATCTTCTGGCTTGAATCCGGCGACGATGGACCAAGAATATAAGGGATCTAAGTGGACTGTATTTATTTATTACTGTAGCTAGTGGACTGTATTTACTAATTGACTGACCGATCTGAGGTTAACTATGCTAGGGGACTGCGTGAAGAAAAGATGGTATTCTTGACTATACTGTATTAAACTATTTACAATAATTCGGCACTATTAAACTATATAATATGTACAGAGAGAGGTCTTCAATTGTGGAGTCTTGATTTTCTGTCTTGAGTCTTCTTTGTTGTCTTGTCATTTTGTCATTGTCTTGGCCGACGGGGCGGCGGGTCTCTAGCTGTCCGCAACACTGTCCGAGTCGGTACTCGGTAGTACTAGTTCAGTGTTAAGAGATGGAGTACGACTCTGTGGCGAAGTAATGTACGGATTCTATTTGGAAGAGTATGTGAAGTTGTGAGATGGTGGACGTTCAGTGATTGGAGATGCATTGTAACTCTGTGGCCATGTAATGTTTGGAATTGGCGTGGAAGAATATGTGAAGATGTGGGATGGTGGATGTTCAGTTATTGGAGATGGATTGTGACTCTGTGGCGAAGTAATGTATGAAGTTGGTGTGCAAGTTGTGAATTGTCGTGACGATGTGATGATTTGGGAATTTTCATTTAGTTGATTAGTTCTAGCCAGATACAAAATGTCTGACATCAACTTTTCAGAAAATATTTTCTGATCGTTTGAAAGACTAGTTGCTGGCCTAAATATAAACCAAACATATTGTCATGAATAATGTCTGTATTATCTGAGACCAAAAGTTTTGCAACATTCACCAATTCCTCTTGAATTTTAGTACATATTTCCTCGTTCCTTTTTTCTAATTTTACTCGAAGTTTCTCCAGTTACCTAAAAAAAAAGTTGTTAATACTACTTGCAATTGTTTTAGTTCCCATAATCTCCTGAGGAATGGAAACAAATCGCAGAGGACTTCCAAAGTAAATGGTAGTTTTCCCACTGCTTGGGTGCAATAGACGGGAAGCATATTCGTATCACAAAACCTTACTTAAGTGGTTCTAATTACTACAATTATAAAAAAAAATTTTAGTGTCATACTTTTTGCCGTGGTTAATACTAAATATGAATTCATCTATGTCCATGCTGGAATTAATGGTCGAGCAGCAGATACTTGCGTTTTAAAAAGAACGAAGTTTTACGAAAAACTAATTGAAGAATCAATGAATTTGCCAGAAGACAGTATTTTGCCGTTTTCCGAATTTACAGCTCCGTATATTTTTATTGCTGATTCTGGATTTCCTATACTGCATAATTTACTTGTACCGTATCCCTTTAAAGATAACGATTACGAAAATAGAGCTTACAACTACAGATTATCTCGTGCTAGACGTGTATCTGAAAATGCCTTTGGTACGAGTATTTTAGCAAAACGCTTCAGATTATTTTACAAACCTATCATTAATATGTATAATTTAGACTATGTATATTGGCGTGTTGTGCATTACATAATTTTTTATCCCAAATGTACAATAATACTAATTTAACAGAATCATTATTTTTGTATGTATGTATAGGTACTTCATTGTACCTATAATGGATGAACAGTGGACTGTATATTTATTTCTGACTGATTACTTAACGACTGATCTGAGGTTAGCTATACTAGGGGACTGCTTGAAGAAAAGATGGTACTTTTTAATATACTGTATTAACTATTTACAATAATTCGGCACTGACTAACTATAACTATGTCTAACACTATGTACAGAGGGAGGTCTTGAATTGGAGTCTTGAGTCTTCTTCAGGTTTCTTCCTAAGTGCCGCTCCGAAGTGAAATGAACAGCTCACAGACCGAGACGCCCTTCTTATATCTCGCAAGAAGGTGCCTCAGTCTGTGAGTAGTGCCGTGCGACGACAAATGAAGCCACACGCGCGCTGATTGGTCGCCGACATCACTGGTTCGGCGCCGGTGTGCGGGGTGCGCGGGGGGTAGCGGGGTACGAAGGGGCGACGGGGCGGCGGGTCTCTAGCTGTCCTCAACATCCTTCCCCCGGCGTAGCTCGCGAGCCTCATCTTCTTTCGGAAGGACGGCGATCTTCCTGACCGGCCGCCGCAGCAATCCGCCCCTGGTCCGCACCTCCACGTTGCGCACCACGCCGTCTGGTCCGGGAAAGGTCCGCGTTATAATTCCACGCGGCCACACGTTCCTTGGCAGGCTACCGTCTGCCACCACGACGAGGTCCCCCTCTTGTAGTTGTCGCTGCTGCACATCCCGTGAGTCCCCGCGCGCAACCAGCGTCGGCAGGTACTCCTTCATCCAGCGCTTCCAGTACTCGTCGGCAAGTCCTTGCGCCGCTCTCCACGCCCGACGATCACTAGGCGTGCACGGCGCGGTTACTGGAAGGCTCGATGGTCCCAGCAGCAGGAAGTGGTTGGGTGTCAGCGCCTCTTCCTCGTCGATGTCGACCGGTACGTGTGTCAACGGTCGAGAGTTCACTGTGTTCTCGGCTTCGGTGAGGAGCGTCACCAACGTCTCCTCCCGCGGGCTCTTCTGATGTAGAGTGGCTTCGAGCGCGGTCTTCACTCAGCGCACGAGACGCTCCCATGCGCCTCCCTGGTTCGGCGCGCCCGGCGCGATGAACTTCCAGTCTGTCCGCCGAGTCAACGCGTAGTCCTTCAGCAGGGGTGCCCACTCCTCCATTGCCCGTCGTAGCTCGGTGTCCGCCCCATGGAAATTCGTTCCGTTGTCAGAGTAGATGACCCGTGGCCACCCACGCCTAGCCGCCATGCGCCGCAATGCCGATATCGCCGAGTCCGTCGTTAGGGAATAAACTATCTCTAGATGTACCGCGCGCGTCGTCAAACAAGTGAATAACGCTATCCACCGTTTTTCATGCCTACGTCCTATTGTTACCGTTATAGGCCCGAAATAGTCGATTCCGGTGTAGGTGAATGGTCGCGCGAATGCCCCTAACCGTTCAGGTGGTAGATCTCCGATAACCGCTGGCCGTGGTGTCGCCTTGCGTACCCTGCACCGCAGACATCTTCGCTCCACTTCTCTTACGGTCGGTCGTAGTCGAAGTATGTGATATCTCGTGCGTAGGTCGTTCACTACCCGTTCCCTGTTGGCGTGGCTTGCTTCCTTATGCGCCTTCTCCACAAGCAGCTTTACAAACTGGTGGCGTCCGTTCAGGATGGTGGGCCTCTTCATTTGGCTGTCCACATCGGCTGCGTCAATTCGTCCTCTAGCTCGCAGTATGCCATCTTCGAATATGGGGTCGAGCTTCCTCAACGCGCTGCCGGTTGCCAAGTTCCTTCCTTTCTGCAGTCGACTGATGTCTTCAGCAAAACTGTCTTGTTGACTTCGCTCTATCCACATCCGTTCTGCTTTCTGGATGTGGTCCAATGTTAGTCCGTGCGCCTTTCCTCTCATGGCATCGACGAACTGTAATATGCGAGCGGTGGCCCTGACCAATCTCTCATAAGAAGAGAACCTCTTGATGTCTGGCAGGTGTAGAGCGTCCCTGGTGTCGCTCTGGTGCGCCACGACTTCCTCCAGCTCGTCATCTTCATCCCCTGCCTTCTCTTCCCGACGTCGAGGCCATCGATCTTCATCTTCGTACAGGAATGGTGGTCCCGTAAACCATTTGTCGCTCTCTTCCTTGTACGTATAATTAATGCGCGTTGCCTGATCCGCGATGTTGTCTGCGGTCGGTATCCACCTCCATTGCTCGGGTGACGTCTTCTCCGATATCTCCCCTAATCTATGTACTACGTATGGGGTGTAACGCGCCGTATCGTTCTGAATCCAATGGAGCGCCGTAGTGGAGTCTGTCCAATAAACTACCCTATCGGCTACCACTCTGTGCTCGCCTTGCACGAATTCCGCGAGTCGCGCGCCTATTAGATTCGCCTGTAACTCTAACCGCGGAATGCTTTGCGCCTTTATCGGGGCGACTTTCGCCTTGGCCGCCACTAATCGTACCTTAACCGTTCCGTCGCGGTATCGTAATCGCCAATACGCCACGGATGCGTACGCACGTTCGCTTGCGTCATTAAACACGTGAAGCTGACGCTCTACCACTCCCCCCGTAGGAGCATAGCACCTAGGCAGCCGCAGTCGTGATACTTCCTCGACGACTCGCAGCCACCTCTGAAATTCCTCAGCTGCCTCCTCGGGTAGTTCGTCGTCCCATCCGACCTTCTTCATCCGCCACAGGTCTTGCAGCAGGATCTTAGCGGTGATGGTGAGATAGCTCAGCAGTCCCAGCGGGTCGAAGACCGACATGACTGCACTTAACGCCTCTCTTTTGGTCGGTGGCCTCTGCAGCGTCTTCACTTCGTTCGGTACCCTGTTCATGGATGTGTTGAACGTTAAGGCATCTTCATCGGCCATCCATAATAGCCCTAGGGTTCTGCCTGGGCTGTCTTGTCTCAAGCCTACCTCCTTAGGCTTGCTCGCTAGTAATTCCTCCGGCTTGTCTTCTAGTAGGGCTGCGTGGTTCGAATTCCAGCCTGCTAAGGTGAAGCCGGCCTGCTGGTGTACTTCCATAACCTGCCTCGCAGTGTTTACCGCTTCCTCTACCGTAGCATAACTGTCTAGGTAGTCATCCATGTAGTGACTACGTACGATAGCGTTAAGTGCCAACGGATGTGTCTCTGCGTGTGCGCGCGCGTTATGATCCCTAACACTATGTGCGAGAAACGGCGAGCTCCTCGCACCGAAAATCATTGAAGTCATAACGTATTCCCGCGGTGGGCTGGATCGCTCGTTACCTCGCCACAGAAACAATTGCGCGGGTTGGTCGCGACGGTCTATCTTTACGCGTAAAAACATTTCCCTAATATCCGCGGACACGGCTATTTCGTTCTCCCTAAATCTAAATAGTATGCCCGGTAGGTTCCGTAACAAGTCGGGGCCGTCAAGTAAATAATCGTTCAAACATTTACCGGACGCACGCGCTGCCGCGTCGAAAACCACTCTTGTCTTCCCAGGCTTGTTCGGATTCTGTACTGCGAAGTGGGGCAGGTACCAGCTCTTGGGGTCCTCTCTCTCTGTCCCTTCGGCTTCCCTTGCGTATCCTTTCGCCAGGAGGTTGTCTATTTGTGCTGTATAGGCGTCTCGAAACTCCGGCGATTTGTCCATCTTCTTCTCGATCGTCCGCAGTCTTCGAGCAGCCATCTCGTAGCTGGGAGGCATCCGCACGTCGTCGTCCTTCCATGGCAGTCCCACCTGGTATTGCTCGCCGACCTTCTTGACGGTGCGCCGGAATATCTCGACAGCGCGCTCCTCTTCCCGTCGCGGCCTACTCTTTAGCGAGATACCGATGGAATCGATCTCGTACTGCCGTTTAAGGAGTTCCGTTAACTCCTCGTCCTGACTGGCGAACGTTCGAATGTCCCTATCTAACCGTCCGCTACTGCTTACGACGTGTAATACGGTTTCACCGTCCTCCCTACACGTGAATCGCGGCACGGTTCCCTGTATCACCCATCCTAATAACGTTCGTGCAGCTATAGGCTGCCTTCGACGTCCTATCCTTAAATTACGGGTGATTATTAAATGCCAGTTGTCGGCGCCTAATAATAATCTCGGTTTGGCGTCCTCGTAGCAAACCGAGCTCGGTAGGTTGCGTAAGTGTTTCAACCGTAAACACTCTTTATTTACGGACTGCGAACCTATCTGTAAATTTGTTACTGTACGCGCATTTATTCTATACATCTCGCTGCGCGATTTTCCACGTATGCCTATGTTAACTAGCCTGCTATCGGCCTCGCGCTGACTATTGCTTACTCCTCTAATATTCAGCGGCTTTACCGGTCCTTCCGCTCGTAACTCGCGCGCTAAGTCGTCGTCGATCAACGAAATGGTCGAGCCTTCGTCAAGCAACGCATACGTATCTATTTCCCTACCGCGTGGTCCACGTAACGTAATGGGACACACTTTCAATAATACGGACGCATTACTAGCGACGTTAGACGCGACGAGCACGGTCTCATCCGGTTTTGCCGATGTCTCGGGTGCGCGGGTCTTGCGGGTGTGAAGGAGGGCATGGTGGGGGGCGTTGCAGCCGTCGACGCCGCATTTCTTCGCTCTACATTTAAACCGTCGGTGTTTACTATTCAAACATAGAAAACACACCCCCTCTTCCTTTACCCAATTCCACCGGTCGTCCACACCCATTTGCGCTAACTTTCTACACTTAGCGATCACGTGTTCACCTCCGAAGCACATACAAGAGGCACTACTGGTATCCTCCTGTGCGGTGAACGTTTTTACGTCGCGAGCCCTATTCTCTACGCGGCGTGTCACTATCCTTTTCGACGACGGGGCCTCTCGTCTTACGGGCGATTCCTTAGTCGGCTCTACGGACGTATAGGCATGACTCAACGCACGATCAGCCTCTCTCATCATGAACCTGGACAGTGTAACGATGTCCGGTTCGTCTGCACTTCCGTAGTGCTCCGCATAATCACACCAACGCGACCGTAAGTGAGGGCTTAACTTACTCGTTACTTCCCTAGTAAGCATTGGATTTTGCAGATATCCCTTGCCGTCGACGTTTTGCAAAATGCACACGATATTTTGCAACTTTATTGCGAACGCATTTAATTCCTGTGCGGTTTGACCCGGGCGCGGAAGGCGTTTCAATTCTTCTAACGCTCGATCGATAATTACTTCCGGGCGGCCGAAACACTGCTCTAATGTTCGCATAATATCTGCTGGATCCTTCGCGGTAAACAGCAGTGCCGATACTACCTCCCTAGCTTCACCGCGTAGACAGTTTCTTAACCTTGCCATATTTTCCGTATCTGTGAATCCATATAGACGCGTGGATTCTTTCATCGCGGCTTTGAACGCTAACCATTCCGCGGCCGAACCGTTAAAAATAGGCAAGTCCTGCGTCTGCTTCGCGGCAGCGGGCCTAACTCTGACCATATTCTCCAGAGCTTCCGCTAGTCGCTCTATACCCCTATCTTTCCCTCGCGGAGTAAGCGACCTATCTCTATCCCTATCTCTCTCTAGCCTACGTTGTGGCGCTGGCGTCCTATGCGCACCTACATCCCTATACGGCGACGATAATCTACGATCCGCGTGGCGATGTGGCGATGGCGATCTATGTACACCTACATCCCTATACGGCGACGGTGATCTACGATCCGCGTGGCGATGTGGCGATCTATGTGTAGGCGATAGAGTGCGGCGTTGGACGCGCGACGGCGACGTAACCCGTACACGACGATCCACCTGGTTCATTCCTACGGCGACTCCATCTTCCCTCTGTACCGAATCTATGCGGCGCGGTTGAACGTTATTCGCTTCCGTCCTCCCCTGGGCATCTTCACTGTGGTCGTAACCGGTTACCCTGTTCGGTAGGGTCTGCTCTAATTCGATGCGGGGCGCGGGCTGAGAGGGGCGGGAAGGCGACTCCCCCCGCACAGTCTCTACGTTTTCTAACCACCTATCAACGCGTACCCTATTTTCAACTAACTCGTCTTCGTTGACACTTTCCCTATCTGTTTCTTCTTGCAGTTGCGCGACGTCCCTAGCGTACTTCTTCCTAATAAGATCTTCTTCCAACTGCAATTGCTTCCTCCTAATTGCAGCTAGTTCCTCCGCGGCGTTATACTCAATTTGCTTTAATTTAGCTATCGCACTAGCCGTCGACCGGGCTGAACGAACGGAGCGAACCGACGGGGCGCGGGGTGCGGGCCTATGTACGTCTGTTACAGGCGCGACGGTACGTACTATCGAACTAATCTCTGTAGACGGAAGATCTTCAATAATCGCGGCGAGTGTCTCTGTACGCGGCGCGGAAGTGCTAACCTCTCCCAAACGATCGGTCGTGGACACGGACATAGCGGGGCGCGGCGGCGGGGGCGCGGGCGCGAGCGTAGATGCGGGCGCGGGCGGGGCCTGGAGCGCGGGCGCGGCGGAGGGCGCTTGTGCCATCGCGAGATAATCGGACGGGGACGCGGGTGCTTCTTCGAATATGCGCATTCCTACCGGCGTGTCATCATCGTTCCGTGTCTTCTGGCTTCGTGTCTTCCTCATTGTCCCACGTTGCGACCTCCGGTCGTCTTCAAAAAGACGTACGTACAGTCTTTAAAAAGACACACGTATGGATGTCGTTCCCGCCACAAGGGCGTTACCAGATGGTCACAGTTTGGCACCGTTAGGGAGTGACCACTGGCCGCGTAAACGCGGTTAAAGAAACAAGAAATTGTCTGGAAACAGACAATAGACGTATGTGACGTAATCGTAACAAGAAACAGGGAAGAAATTAGTACCGACGATCTTCTCTCTTCGTCGACGAACTTCTTTCTTCCTTGAAGATCTTCTATAATGATCTTCTCTCTTCTATAATTATGTTCTTTCTTCTATAATTATGTTCTTTCTTCTATAATTGGCTTCTTTCTTGTTTCTTCTTACTTCTTGCTTCTTTCTTCTGGCTTGAATCCGGCGGCGATGGACCAAGAATATAATGGATGAACAGTGGACTGTATATTTATTTCTGACTGATTACTTAACGACTGATCTGAGGTTAGCTATACTAGGGGACTGCTTGAAGAAAAGATGGTACTTTTTAATATACTGTATTAACTATTTACAATAATTCGGCACTGACTAACTATAACTATGTCTAACACTATGTACAGAGGGAGGTCTTGAATTGGAGTCTTGAGTCTTCTTCAGGTTTCTTCCTAAGTGCCGCTCCGAAGTGAAATGAACAGCTCACAGACCGAGACGCCCTTCTTATATCTCGCAAGAAGGTGCCTCAGTCTGTGAGTAGTGCCGTGCGACGACAAATGAAGCCACACGCGCGCTGATTGGTCGCCGACATCACTGGGTCGGCGCTGGTGTGCGGGGTGCGCGGGGGGTAGCGGGGTACGAAGGGGCGACGGGGCGGCGGGTCTCTAGCTGTCCTCAACAGTACCTATACTTCATTGTACACCACCAAACATGAAAAAAAAATCAGATTCAGAAAGAAAAACTTAGGAGATAGGTAAAATAAGGCGGTCCTATCGCTAAAGAACAATCTTTTCCAGGCAATTTTGGTTTAAGGAAAAAAAATCACTAATTTTACTAAGTGAGAGTCGGTGTATATTATAATAAACTTTCATGCCTATATCCAAATAATTTAATCCAATATATTATTATAAAATGACAAATAATCTAAGCAAATAATTTACTAATATAAACAAAATAAATAAATATGATATGCATACAGATTCTAAAAGACAAAATCGGCAAATATACATAAAAATTACTTAAAATAAATATTAAGTACTATATTTGTATATATAATGCGATTTAAATAATAATAGGAACGTCAAGCTATATTCAGATTAATTCTTTTTCGTTTATGGTTATATTGTAAGTAGATATTATTTCAAAAATCTTTTTTGCTCACCCTACCCAACTGGTTTGAATTGACAGCTATGACGTCGCAATATGGCGCCAGGTTTGTCCTACTCCTATTCTTATTTGAATCGCATAGTAAATACAGTAATTACTAGTGTCCGACCGAAACAGGATTTTCAACCGAAAACGAACCTTCGGTCTGGGTGTCAGTTTCGGCCGAAACCGAAACTTATTTAGACATGTTATTTTTTATTGTATACTGAAATCTGGTTTATCTTTATACATATACAGATAGGTATTACACGTTAATGAAAAACGGTAATTGTAAAAGTCATGTAACAATATATTTATTTACTTTAAAGTAATAATCAACAATTTGATGTTAAGAAATATGTTTTAAGTCAATTTTGAAAAAAAATCAACACTTATTACGTGGTAGAGCCATGCTGCAGCTATATTAATAGTATAGTTGTAGCAAGAATGGGTCGGCTCGACCGGGGAAGAACCACGCTCTCACAGAATACCAGCGTAAAATAGCAGCTTAACACTGCTGTGTATCGTATAGTGAGTGTAGAGAATCGGAGACCTTTTTTACTGGAAAAGAGGCATTCCATCTTAGTCCTCACGGATGACGACGCATCTGCATTTTGATTCTTTATTTAGGATAGATGTGGATGTCCATGGGTCACAGCAACCACTTACCATCAAGTGGACTGTGTGCTCGTGTGTCACCCTATCCTGTCAAAAAAACTTACACACATAAAAAGTTACTCGCTAATTGAGAACATATTTTATTGTGTTCACAATAGTATATCTTTTCAAAAAAATAGTGTCCATTTACACAAACACATCGCTGCATTCGATGGAACCACTGAGAAAAGTACTTTGCCCACTCGTCCATAGGGGTCTCTTCGACGGCATTTTAAAACGCAGCCACTGCTTCCTCGGCGTCCATAAAACGTTATCCTCGAAGTTTTTCTTTTATTTTCGGAAATAAATAAAAATCGCAAAGTGTGAATTCGGGGCTATAGGGCGGGTGATCCAGTAATTTTACATCTGACGTCGCCAAGTAGTCGATTGTTTGCTTGGCGTTGTGCCACGAGGCGTTGTCGTGGTGAAGGAGGATCCTACTGCGAGGTCGTTTCTCCCGAACTTTTTCCAAGATAAGTGGCAAACAATTGTTAGTGTACCACTCTGCAATAACTGTTTTTCGATCCTCTAAAACAATTGTTGCGTAATGACCTGTCTTTCCGAAGAACAAGGCCGCCATCTTTTTTCCCACGCTTTGACCTCTCTTCATTTTAGTTGGCAACTCGGGAGGAAACACGCAGACAGCAGACTATCTCTTAGTTTCAGGATCATAACAATAAATCCAGTTTTCGCCACCCGTAATTATGTGAAATACAGCATTTAAGTCACCTCCGTTAAATCTTTGAACCATTTCACGACACCAATCAACACGACGAGGTAAACATCTACTTTACGCAGAGGTTAACCTCTACGTAAAGTAGAGATTTACCTCTGGGTTTCGCTTGATGAGTTCAGGTGGCCGGAGGCCCTTTTTATTCATTCCATCTTAGTCCTCACGGGGGACAACGCATTTGTATTTTGATTCGCAAACGAGGATAGATGTACTATAGACGTCTATGGGCTGCAGCAACCACTTACCATCAGGTGGACTGTGTGCTCGTTTGTCACCCTTATCCTATAAAAAAAAGACGGAGTTTTTGGGCCTCTGTTAAATTATGAGGAATCCACCGGGCACAAAGCTTCCTGAACGTTAAATGTTCACGGAGGATTTTGTGCACTTGACTCATACAGATGCCTAAGCTTGTGCGAATCTGCTGATAAGTCATTCTTTTGTCAGTCTCTATCATACGCCGCACAATACTGTGATATTATCTTCAGTCGTCACCGTAGAAGGCCGTCCGTCACGCAGATCATCAGTGAGATTAGTGCGACCACGTTTAAATTCATTACACCAGTTGTAAACAGTGGCACGAGATGGGACATCATCGTGAAATGCCAATCGAATTCTATCATAACTTTCTGGTTGATTATCTCAGACAATTTTCAATTTGCCGCCAAATCGTAAACAAAAGACAAATTAATAAAATACATACACAATAATATTGACAAAGAGTTCCATTTTCAAAATTTGAACTTATTGCTTACGAGTGGCCAGATCTAAAACCTTTCAGTGTCGCCCTCGTATGGCATGTCAAAGCATGTTTGGTAGGATAGATCCATTGGGTAGATCCTTGGAACGAAATAAATGGGGCCTCGCCGGGCCTCGCTGATGAATCGTTTATATTAGTCCACGCTACGCCTCTGATTGTAAGCTGTTATTTAAAAAAAAGTTCCGCTGGGTTTCTTGTTGGTTCTTCCAAAGACAGATTTTTTTTCGAACCAGTGGTAATTAAACAAAAGAGTGACTTTCAATAAGTATTATAGACATTCTATATTGAATAAAAAAGTTTTTGTAATATTATGAATAATACACGTGTCACGAACTCATCCAAACGATGCACGATAATCCACGAACACTGAGTTTCGGCGCCGCCGAAGGTTCGGCAGATTTTTTGCCGAAACCCAAACTATGACCGAAAATAGATTTTTTAAGTTTTTAAAGCAAGGCGATGACACTGTAATTTGTGTGTTTACTTTCATATAATATATCATTTAAATACTAGCCTATTCCTTAGCCAATGTTGAGCGCATATTTTCGTATCTTATGAAAAAAGCAGTGAAATAGGTTGTCTACTGATTTCATCACTGGCTCATCTCACACAATTATGTTATGACTTCGAAATTAGTTCGAAGATGAATGCTCCTGTTGCCAAAAAATATTGGTATGATCCTATGGATCACTAAAATAGATTAAAGATTATGTGCATATTACTTGATGTTAGATAATTTTTGATACTTTGATTTAGTATCCACTAATGATTATAAATTCATTCTTGTGAAAATTCGTATAAGTTTTGTATTATTAAATACTCTGTATGTTCCTATTATTTAAAAAGTAATAAATAAAATGTTTCAATTATACATAATTATACACATTGGACCCAGAAACTAATAAGAAGTGCATTTGATGTATTTTTTTGCATATACCGATTTTACCGATATTTGTCGACAGCTCTACCGATTTCAGATTTTGATGTTCGTGTTGCGTTCGTAATCGAAATCGAGGTTCGAGACTTCGAGATCACTGCACCCTGCAGTTAAGCATGAGCGTTTTCAGTTTTTAGCTGCTACGGTTACATAACCGATATTTAGTTTTCATATCGTTATTCAAAACTGTTTTCAAATATCGATATTAGTAGTAATTGCTTGCTACTGAATGCGCAAATGACAACGGAAATATAACCGAAATCTGAAAACTGTAGAACCAGTGCAACACTTATTTTATGAATTACTTTAGTTTAGAAGTCAGTGGTTCTTTGGTGGTTCTAAATATAATCTTAGATGTAATATTTAGACATGTATGTTAATATATACTTGATAGAAATTCATTGTTATGCAGTAATATAGTATTATAAATGTCTAAAATGACATTCTTTTTATTCTTATATATTTCTGTAATGTTTATACCCATTTTTTTTAAAGTAAGACGTAGGATCAGATTTTGAATTCAAAGTCTATAATTAAAGTGTATTCATAAGAAGTAAATATAATTTATTTACATAGAAAATGATTTTAGGTAGGTACTTTATTTATTAATGATTATTTAAGTTGGCGATTTTCCTTCATATCTACTTAATTAGGTTTAGGACTAGCAGAAAAGTTTTAATACTAATGTAGAAAATGCACACAAATATTACAAATAAATGCACAAACGCAACGTCAAAAATCTATAATTTTACAAATAATTTCACACGCCACCAAGTTCAAGTGCGTAATGGGTCACACCAACATGTTCTAATTTGACAATAAAACCTATATAGCTTTAAAGCTATATTTATGAAAATAACACTGGTTTTTGTTTCATCCAAATTGGTGCAGAAATACGAAAGTTATAACGTTTTGAAGTTTCGCAATATTTTTTAATTTTTACCCGCTCGTTCCCTGTGACGCGACGTCACATTCCGAGAGAGCGAACGTGCGGTAGGAACTTGCTAAGTTCAGTACTAACCGCGCCGCGCGCTCGGAAGTATACATAATACTTATAATAAACCCAACGAGTACATAATAATTTTGAACTAATAATTTATGAATAATCTAATTCTAATCTAATCCAATGTAATAAATATTATTTATGATGTATAATTTAATCTAATCTATTATTATGAATAATGTAATCAATGAACTATTAATAATATTTGACATTTGTATGCCCATGAGGATTCAACTCGGCTGAGCAGCGTTCGGGAAACTACGACACATTTTCTCGTTAGACATACCTCAAAACCTGAAAACGAAATTGTACAACCAGTGCGTGTTGCCAGTGATGACATACGGATCTGAGACGTGGTCCTTCACTGCTGGCCGTATGAGGAAGCTCAAGGTCGCTCAGCGAGTTATGGAGAGGGCTATGCTCGGGGTTTCTCTGCGTGATAAACTTAGAAATAAGGGTATCCACAGTAAAACCAGAGTAACCGACATAGCCCAACGGATTAGTAAGCTGAAGTGGCAGTGGGTCAGCCATATAGCTCGAAGAATCGACAACCGATGGGGAAGAAAAGTTCTCGAGTGGCTGTCCCGTACCGGTAGGCGAAGTGCAGGGCGACCCCCCACTAGATGGAGTGACGACCTGGTAAGACATGTAGGAAGTCGATGGATGCAGGTGGCTCAGGACCGTACTTTGTGGCATTCCTTGGGGGAGGTCTATGTTCAGCAGTGGACTTTTTTTTATAGGATAAAGGTTACAAACGAGCACACAGTCCACCTGATGGTAAGTGGTTGCTGCGGCCCATAGACATCTACATCTATCCTCTATTACAAATCAAAATGTTGATGCGTTGTCACCCTTGAGGACTAAGATGGAATGCCTCATTTCCAGTAAAAAGGGCCTCCGGCCACCTGCACTCACCAAGCGAAACGCAGAGGTAAACCTCTACTTCACGCTGGTTCTCTGTGAGGTCATGGTTCGAGCCGGCCCATCCGTGCCACAGCAAAAGCTGCCGCGTGGCTCTACCACTGTTAAATTATTACTATGCCCTTCATAAGTAATCATTATATTAATAATTATTACTTATGAAGGGCTGTAATGATAATGATGATGATGATGATGCCCATGAGGCTGATCACAGACTGAACTTTATTTATGTTTAAATAAGACCTTTATGTAAACTGTGAATCACAAATAAACTATTTGATTTGATGTATAAACTAAAGTATTGAACATTTAGCTTTTATATGATTTTTTTCCAGTAAAATTAAATTTATTTTTATTTTATTTTATTTATTTATTTATTTTCACCAACTATAGTATGTGCCATATCGATTGAGAAAAACGGACAATGACCTCAGATATGAGCCGAGTGTCAAAAGGCGTAACTTACAAAATCTCAATTTAGATGTGATAACAATATTTAAATATTGATATTATTCCCACTTCTAGGTCAGCACATATGTTTTGTTTTTTTGTTTCTTAAATAATATTGTCTGTGGTTCCTATAAACATAGTAAAATCTTACGGTACATCGCGAAAAATGTGTTATATTTTATATTTCAATTTATGGTAAGTAACGCAGCAATTCATTTAATAACAGTTTCATATTAAAAAAATATTTGAAGCAATATAATCACCATATTGAGCTTTTGCAAATTCATCCCTTTAAAATAAACAAAACGCGCGTTACGTCAGTTCGTTCTAAAAGAAACGTGACAATGGCAGCCAGAGATGCGTCACCTTTTTTGGGCCGGTCCGCCATTTTGTTTTCATTCGTGTTCGGATAGCGCTTGCGTGTGTACGTCTCGGGTAATTCATAGCATTCATTGCATTGTTTTAGTTGAGTTTTTACTGTTAAATTTGTTATATCGTTAAGTTTTTGTTTTTTGAATCTGTTATATTAGTTTTACTGTGACGGTCGTTACTAAATCGACATGAGTTCAGGAGAATTTGGTGAAGGACCCGGTCCTTCAACATCAAGTGGAAAGAGACGTCGCCGACCCATAATAAACGTAGCAGGTACGTACAAATAGGTACAAATGCGACGACGTAGCCTTTCTATTTCTTAAAGCGCTCTTTTTATGTGACCATGTGGTATTTATTTTCTAAAACAATATGTATTTATGTGATGTAGTACTATGGTAGTATATTTTTGTCATTTATTTACAGGCCCATCTTCTGGAGCACCTTTAACGTCACCAGTAAAAAAGAGAAAACCTACCACTTTGTCGGTCGGGGAACAAGAGATTATCATTAATGTATACAAATATGTCAAAAACACCTGGCCCGAAGACGTGTATCCTTCAAACGTTAATATGGTAGAAAAGGTTTCGGAGATCTCAGGAGTCAGCAAGAGCACTATATATCGCGTATTAAGCGTGTATAGAGATTCCCATAAAATACCAGAAAAGGGAATAATTAATAAAAGAAAAAAGTCTGTAATTGACAAGTTGGACGATTTTGATAAATCGGCTATAAGAGCGAAAGTGCATCAGTTCTTTCTTGCAGGAGAATTACCGACTTTAGACAAAATTTTGCTCAGTATAAATCAAGATGACCAGTTGCCAAACTTGAGCAAAACTTCCCTGCGACGTGTGTTGCGCCATTTAAAATTCAAATATATAAAGAGAAACAGAAAAAGTGGTCTAATAGATCGCCCAGAGATAGTTCTGTGGCGTACCAGATATTTGAGAGAAATACAAATATTAAGAAACGAGGGACGTAACATTTTTTACCTTGACGAAACATGGATTAACGCAGGTCATACTATGGGAAAGGTATAGGAAGACACCACAATTGAATCTTCTCGTCAATCACGGTTAGAAGGCTACTCTACTGGCGCGAAAGCCCCTTCGGGTAAAGGAAAGCGATTAATAGTTGTACACGTTGGCAATGAAAATGGCTTTTTGGAGGGATGTGATTGGGTATTTGAATCATCATCTACTGGTGACTACCATGAGAGTATGGACGCTCTCCATTTCGAGGACTGGTTTAGAAAAGTAATAGAAAAACTGCAAAGCGGCGATGTCATAGTTATGGATAACGCTAGTTACCACTCCAGACGTTTAGAAAAAACCCCAACAATGTCTTGGCGGAAACAAAATATGCAGGAATGGCTAGAATCTAAACAGATCGCATACGTGCCCTCGGACACAAAGACCCACTTAATGGAAAAAATAAAGGCAGTTAAAGATAACTATCGAAGTTACGTCACCGACGAGATGGCAAAAGAAAAAAGCATCACAGTGGTAAGGTAAGGTTACCTCCTTATCACTGTGAGCTTAACCCCATTGAACTTGTGTGGGCAGATGTGAAAGGGTACGTTGCACGAAAAAATACAACTTTCAAGTTAAAAGATGTTAAAAATTTACTTAAAGATGGTTTAACTCAAATCACGCCAGATAAATGGAAAAACTGTGTTCAGCATGTCCTTAAGGTTGAACAAAAAATGCGTGGCATGGATGATAGAATTGACCAAACTGCAGATCGCTTTATAATTAATGTTACAGATAGTTCATCAAGTGAAGATACGAGTGATGATTGCACCGAATAAAAATAAAGTTCTTATATAATATTAAAAATAAAGTTATATCTTTTGCATAAGTACGTACTTATTCGGTGTCGTTATCACTCGAATCTTTATATGTGTTATAAATTAATGTTTTTTGTTGTTAAATGAATAAAGTACTTTATAACAATAGATGATTTTTCTTCTACAGCGATCTTTCACATAACTTTTTAATAATAGTTAATAAATATATATTATATCAATCATTATAAAAAAATCATTATAAATAAAGAAAGTACTACATATAAAATGTGCCTATATATTGAAGGTTTGTAACCCCTGGTTAAACGACCGAAAGGTCATTGTCCGTTTTTCTCAATCGATTTGGCACATACTATATATACATAGGTTGCACTAAAATTATCGGGAATGGAATATTTCCACTGTTCCTGTCATATTAAAATCTTTTTAATTGAAAACTCCTTGGTTTTAAAAATCGAATACCATTTATTTATTTAAGAAAAAATTCTCGGTCTTGTCACAAGGTTTTGTCAAACTTGTTTAGTCGTTGAGAAAATGGAATTGGCTCGAGAAAATTCAAGAGCGATGATTTATTATGACATTCGAAGTGATTTAACACAAAAACTGTGTGTTGACCGGATGATTTCTGCATTTGGTGATGAAGCCCCATCCAAAACCACAATTTATCGCTGGTTTGCTGAATTTCAACGTGGACGGGTCAAGCTCAGTGATAATCCCCGTCAAAGTCGCCCAAAAACTGCAGTCACCCAAGAAAACGATGATGCTGTGCGTAAGCTGATTGAGGAAGATCGACATGTGACATACCGCGAAATTCAGGCAAATTTGAACATTGACATGAGTCAAATACAAATAATCTTGCATGAACAATTAGGTGTAAAAAAAGTTGTTTTCCCGATGGATACCGCATTCGCTCTGTGAAGAGCAAAAAGCGGCTCGCGTTACTTGGTGCGTCAGAACTTTCGAAAGATTCCACGCAGGATCCTCAAATGCTGTATACAACATCGTATCAGGTAAAGAATCCTGAATATACGCGAACGAACCCGAAACAAAAAACCAGTCACGAGTTTGGGTGCTCGAAAATGAGTTAAAGCCAACAAAAATTGTTCGTTCACGGAGTGTTGCAAAAAAAATGGTGGCCACGTTTGTCTCCGAAACCGGCCATGTTACGACTATTCCTCTTGAGGGACAAAGAACGGTTAATGCAGAATGGTATGCTAGCATTTGTTTGCCACAGGTCGTTTCTGAACTCCGTAAAGAGAACTGCAACCGCCGCATCATCCTCCATCACGACAATGCGAGTTCTCACACCGCACACAGAACAAAAGAGTTTTTAGAGCGAGAAAACATAGAATTATTAGACCATCCGCTGTACAGCCCCGACCTAAGCCCTAATGATTTCTATACTTTCCCTAAAATAAAGAATAAATTGCGTGGACAGAGATTTCCATCACCTAAAGAAGCTGTGGACGCCTACAAAACGGCCATTTTGGAGACCCCAACTTCCGAATGGAATGGTTGCTTCAATGATTGGTTCCATCGTATGGAAAAATGTGTCAAATTTCGCGGAGAATACTTCGAAAAGCAATAAATACATTTTTAAATAGTAATGTTGTGTCACGTCCTTGATTCCCGAAATTTTCAGTGCCCTCGTATACATTCAGAAAACAAAAAATATGTGCTTACATCTGATACAATACTATTGTTACGTGAAAAACTGGTGCCTAAACTAGGTAAAACCTGTATCTTAGGTCACCATTTTATTCCCAAGGAGCGTGATATAACAGAAATTAAAAAAAAACAGAAAAGAAAGGTTACTGATAAATAAATAACATGACAAGAAAAATATGGAGTAATAAATATGGAGAGAATAAGAAAAATATAACAATAAAGACTACTGGTGGCATCGACGTGTCGTTTTGTTACGTCATATCGCGATGCGGAGCAAAGCGGTCGCCCTTACCGTAAAACACCATTTTACTCATCAATATTTCAGTCATTTTTAAAGGTAGAAAAAAAAAATAAGAATACCGTTGAATTCGTAATTTTTATACAATTTTTTGATACCCTTAACAAAATTGGGTGGCCAGACCCATTGTTGCGTTTTGAAAAAAAAGTTGCCTAAACCAAATATAATGTGGTTATACAAGTCTAAGTATTGTATCTAATGACCTAAAGATCATTTAAATTTGACAACTCTTACAATTGCACAAACTTAAAATTAGGCAATTTTAACCATTTGTAATTCGACCTTATTGTTAACGATCTTATAATTATATTTCACTACGTAAAACGTTGTATGATAACTTCTAAAACATCGCAACTAATTCCATATCCGATTCATCTCTTTCTATACGTATTTATGATACCGGCCCAAGAAAGAGAAACAACGAATATCAGCGAAACTATAGTTCGGCCGTTCAGAGAATGCGTTCCTGACACGTCGCGATTGAACTGACGACGTAACTTTGTAATGGCGTTGCAGTTACGATAAAAATATTTTTGCTGGTTGTTTACCGTTTTAACAATTGATGAGCATTAAAACAACATTATTATATCAATAATATCAATGAATGTTATAATTTTGTGCCAAACTGAGTGTCAAATAACTTGGTAAACAATATTTTTCTAAATCTATACTGCGCCATTACAAGGTTATGTCAGCGCTTTATATTTGTAGTGCTGTGCTAACAATAACAGGCAATAACAGTATCGTAATCTGTTCTTATACAGTTATACTTTATAAAATAATACGTTTTGTTTTTCTTTTTAAGAATTTGAAATTAATGGACTATAAGATAACTTTTATTAAATATAAAAATAAAACTACGACCAAACCGAACGCGCGAAAGAAAGTAGCATTTTTATATTTAGGTTGAAAATGGTAACCTTAAATGGCGTTATGGGCCGCGATTTTGTGACGCTAAAACAGTCGTCTGTTGTCGTTTCGTGCACATATATCACGTTCTTCAAGTGTTTTCGATCTGTTTTTATTTGATTATCCGGCTTTCGTTTAATGGACTGTTTCTGCTTTTCAAACTGACATCGGCGCTAAATCGGACTTCGATTGTGTTTTGTATTGCGTTCTTTTTACTTTTGGTGCATAATAATGCCTAAACGTGGACAAACATTGAAAAGTGGAGCCCGTGAGTTAATCATCAAGCTGCAAGATTACTTTGAGCGGGAGGGGTAAAATGGCGGACCCCTGTTACCTGTCGAACAAGTACAAGAACGCGTCTCTCAGGCGCTTGGAGTTAGCAAACGAACGATAACAAATATTAATAAAGAAAAGTTCGGCTCTACTGGCACGGAAGATAATATTTTACGTACTCCGAAGAAGAAACGTAGAACTAAACCCGTGACAGATATTGACACCTTTGACGCCGATGCAATCAGAAATCATATATATGGTTACTATTCCAGAAATGAATATCTCAACAGGAAGAAGCTTTTGGGATCGTTAAGAGAAGCTGGACTGTTTAGCGGGGGTAAAACTGCTTTAACCAAAATCTTAAAAGATATTGGTTTTTTGTATAAAAAAACAGCAAAAGAAAAATTTTATTAGAACGATACGACATAATTTTAAAACGGATAAATTTTTTGAGAGAAGCAAAAAATATTGATAACTGGGATAATGTCGTGTTCATTGACGAGACATGGCTAAACGCCAATCACACGGTTTCCCGTTCTTGGACGGATGATACACAAGCGTCGACGTCGAAAGTACCAATGGGTAAGGGGGCCCGTCTGATAATATGCCACGCAGGTTCTGCAAAATACGGCTTTGTGGAGAACGCGTTACTGGCATTTCAATCAAAAACCACAAATGACTACCACGAGGAAATGAATGCCACTACAGTTAAAGAGTGGTTCCAGAACGTGCTTTTGCCCAGCCTACCAGAGCCTTCTATAATATTCATGGATAATGCCTCCTATCACTCGGTTCAAATACAGAAACCACCTACCCAAGTTAATAAAAAAGAAGAAATGGTGGCTTGGTTACAAGCAAAAGGCATTGACGCAAATATGCAGATGCTAAAACCAGAGCTAATTAAATTAGTTAAAGAAAATAAAGCGGCAAATGTGCGATACGAAATCGATGAACTGGCTCTGGAGTACGGTCATTGCGTTCTAAGAATTCCATCGTATCATTGCCAATATAACGCGATTGAGCTAATCTGGACTCAAATAAAAGGTTACTCCGCCCGCCACAATACTTCCCCGCCATTCAGTACCAAAAAGATAATGACCCTAATTAAAGAAGCCTGCGGGGAAGTCACAAGAGATGACTGGGCAAAGGTTGTTGAGAAGACTATAAACCTGATTGTGGAACATTTTGACCGAGATATCAGAATTGATTCTGTTATTGATAATAATATAATTATACATGTAGGCGAAGATGATGATGAAGACACCACCTCCTCAAGCGAATCGGAGTCTGATTAATATTCTGTACGCATATTCAATTCAATGTACTTTATTGCATAGAAATACAGATTGTAACTTTGTAACAAAGAATAAATAAAACAATTTTATTATATTAATATTAACTTTTTTTGCTTTCCACTTAAATTACTAAAATATATATTTTAAATGATTCCGCCAATTTAAAACCAAAATAATCTTAAAAATATCGCGGCGGTTCATTTTGGAGGAACGGTAACGAACTCAGTGTTATGTTGTGCCCATCACTAGTCGTGACTAACTGATAGGTGTCAGGAACGCATTCTCTGAACAGCCGAACTATAACTGATGTTAGTTCGTGGGCCGTGTTGCCAATTGGCATATGTTTCCAGTTTGCGTTTTACGTTTCGTACGTTAATTATAGTTCATTTTGGTTGCATATGTGATAACGGTTATGTACTTATACTTAGGTTTATCTATATGATATGATATGATATTTCATAACATAACGTTATTAGTTACGTTTTGATATGTCAGTCTCATACCAACCTGGTACCTGCAGTATAATATTGACATTAGCTTGCTACATACAGTGTGACCATATGTGGCAGGTTGCTGCCATTTTGGCAGGATTGACCTATTATTTTAGCCTCTGGCATGATCGGTAGACGTTTTATAAAATCTGGCAGTATTGGGGTATTTAATTAGATTTCATTATGGCAACTTAAAATGACGAAAATGCAACCCTAGATCCTAGATACTTCGCCAGCATGTTGGGGTTTTCCCTGTATTTCTCGATTTCTCGTATTATGTTTGTATCACATTCAATAAACAATTTTTTTAAAAAAATGTGTATAACGTTGATAATCTTAAAACGAATTAACACGAGTTGGTTAATATTTCAACCAGTCATAAAAGAGACGTACTTTAGTTTGGTATCGCATTAGATTTCATGGTAATAACATCTTGTTAATAATATTTCGTGGACGATAGTATTATATGTGGCGGCGATGAAGCAAAAATATGAAAGTGCGTCATAGAGCGAAGTTGGAGCAAGATCTATTACTTTCATCGTGGATCTCCAAAGCTAAAGATGATCCAGAATGTGTAACTGCAAATTGGCACCCCGGCTGCCGCGTTAAAGGAGCATGCCAATACCAGTAAACATCAAAAAAATATGAGTGGATTCAACATGCGAAAAAATATTCTCTAAAATAATTTTATTTAAGACAAAAACACGAAACAGATTAATAAAGAAACATTTACTGTCTATCTTGTACGTTAGACAAGGCATTGGGAGCATAGCGATTACATTGCATTCAAACCAACGAAAGGCATGTTAAATTTTAATTAAAAAAAATAGCATTAATGTCTGTTGTTTCACTTTTCTTAGTTTAATACAACCATAGAATCATTACGCATAGAAACGCAGTCCAGTACAAAACACGAGCGTTAAAATGATGCAAAGTAGGGATGGGCAAAAAATATCGAAATATCGATATTTTTTAACAAAAAAATCGATATATATATCGTCGATATTATAAATCGCGATATATCGACATATCGATATTTATTTTAGAGTATCGAATTCGTATCAATTTCGATATATTTTAAAATATTGTATCGTTTTTTTCGTCGTCCAACCGTCAGTAAATAAAATTTTGGACCTTATCTTTACATCATGCAAATGATGACGATATGTCGATATATCGATATTTATCAAGCGATATATATCGATACTCTTTAAAAATATCGATTCTATATATAGCGATATATTTTTATACCTTACCCATCCCTAATGCAAAGTCATTATGTTAGTGGGCGCGAGTCGAATGTGCCTACGCTCGTCACACGCACACATACACGCCATTCAGTGATACCAGTTTCTGGCGTTTGCAATCAAATTGTGCAAATCACTATTTTGTGATTAATTTTAAAAAATCGATATAGTAAAGATTACATATAACGTACGAAGATTATTTAGTAGAAGTATTTTATGAGAATATAAAATGAAATAAAATAAACACGATAATGATGTTACTAATAAAACTTTATTATACATATATTAATGTTAAAAAATGGAGACGTAATAAAATTTAAGAATTACACACAATTAATAAATTAAAGAATTACAAACAAGAAAACACAATTAATTTGCTCGAATACAATAAGCGCATCGTGTAATGTTTTATTTTAACCGACTTCAAAAAGAGAGGAGGTTATCAATTTGGTGTATTTTATAATGTTTTTTACATCAGAATTCTACAATTTCTAAACCGATTTAGATCTTTTTATTTGAAAGGATAATACACACAGATTGATCCAATACAAACACTGAAATTTTAATGGTTATTTTCCCGAAGTAAAATGATTTTGCCTTAGTAGTACAATAGATTTATTAAAATAAAATTATTAGGATGTAAAAATGGCAGATTTACAATAGAGAAAAACGAAACTCGAATGAGATCTCAAACCAATAGCAATATCTCGCAAGTAGGTCGGGCGTATAGACTAGCTTATATCGAATTACTATAATAAAGTCTGAAAAAAACAATTCGCTGGACGTAATGTAGTGTTACGTCTATCGCACGTGCTACCGCGCGCTTCCTACACAGTAAAGGGCCACTAATAAATGTTCATAACATGAACTCTCAAGCGTTGTGATACGACATAAACTAGTTTGGACGCCCGAATAGCTTGTGAGGTATTACTATTGTGAATCTGCCCTTTTTTAATATTAATATTTTTTAATTTAATAAATTGACTCTACTATCGAGACAGTATAATTTGGCTGGGGGACAACAACCACTAAAATTTCAGCATGTATATACGAATTGATCAAGCTTAGAAATCGGTGTACATACATATTGATAGCCTTTCTTTTTGGGAGTCGGTTAAAATAGGCTTTGTTTGAGTCAAACGTAACATCTGGCTAATGTTTGGGTGTAAAGTGATATCTGGTTAGTAAAGGCGTTCTTATTAATAATCTCATGATGTTGTAAATAAAAAAAAAAATATTCTTTACTGTAAAACGTAACCTTAGTCAATAAAAAAAGCAATTAAAATAAAATAGTTGCGTTAAAATGGCGTCGACGAATCGCGATTAGCTCATCACTCCGTATTAGTTTTAAATAGGCACCCATTGTTAATATAATGTTAACACTTAGAGAAGTAGGTATCTATATATAAACATTTGAGTTTTACACAGAGCGTTGCGATTTAACGTCTTAAACACAAATAGAAAATAAATATTTTTAAAGAAAATTGTGATTTTTTTCCCCACAACTAGCAACATTTGTATTATGAGAGCTTAGGTAAGTATTTTTTTAGTTTTACGTACTTATAATGAATTAAATGTATAAACTTATATGTGAAATGTAATACCATCACTTCTTTTATGTTTATCATCACCGTTGTGACAATATTTTACAACACAAACGGTCATTTTTAAATTTTTTCGCGAGCTCTTCTCCGTAAGCCGTGACGTTGCGCACTGACGCGTCGCTGAGTCAACTTACGCGGTTTCGCGTTAGTTTTACTTGCTTCATTTTCGGTGCGCGTACTAGTATTCTATGCGTAATAATTCTATGAATACAACGGTAAATAAAGTTGGCAGTATTTAGACATTTTTCATTACAGACTGGCAGGATTTGGCAGGTTTTTAACCAAAGTGGGGTGATCTGTATTTTAAACATGGTCACCCTGGCTACATATGTCATATTTATTTATCTATGATTGACATTTATAATTTTATGTTACATTGTTTTGTGTATGTACTAAATTAAATTTTGTGACACTATAATATAAACAATGTTTCGAACCAATTTAGTTCAAACCAGCTTTGCGTATAAGCTTGTCTTAAAAATAAATTTGTTGAAGAATATGTTTTAATAATCCGACAAAATCAAGTTTGCAAATTAGTGGTTGTGGGTAAATATGGAATTGGACATAATCAATTGGAATAACAAAGAAGTTTTAGATTTATTAGAAAAAGACAAAATTTCCAGCAGCATAATTGAAATATGTAAATCACAAGACATAGATGGACAATGTCTTCTATCACTTATAGATCGAGATTTTTACGAATACCCATTTGATCAATTAAAACTTGGTGAAAGGAAGAGATTCATTTTGCTGGTGAAAAGACTGCAAAGAAAAAATCGAGCATCTATGTTCGAGCTCGGGCTTTGTGATGATCCTTTTTTCAGTAATCCAGCTACTAATATCAATTTCCTCGGAACTAATTTATCCCATTTAAGTTATAACCTACATAATCAATTACAGAATGAACTTGCATATAGCAGAAACACAGACTGCATTTCAAATTTTACTCCTGAAGTGAAAGCATCTAAATTAAGACCTGAAGTTTGGAAAACTTTAATTGCTCTTGGTGTGTATGTTACTTTCCAAAATGTTAGCTGCTCTATATTCAGATATTCATGACAGTTAAAATTTTACTTTTTTTTTTATGTTTGAAGGTTACGTATTTCTGGTTACATGGTTAACAGCTGTAGTAATGGTGATTGTGCATGATAAGGTACCGGATATGAAAAAATATCCCCCCTTGCCAGATCTCTTCTTAGATAATGTACCGCATATTCCATGGGCTTTTGATATGTGTGAAATAACTGGATCTTTACTGCTAGCCATATGGCTGGTTGTGCTGTTCTTCCATAAACATAGGTTAGTATATATTTATTTTAAAGATTGTAATGTAGTAGATACAATGATATGCTTGAATATTTTACAAAATGTGATTCCAGACATAGATTATATAGTCGCTACGCTGCAAAGGGGCGAACCACAAGTTTTGAAAAATTACAAGGGAGCTATAAAACATTTAATATTCCTCCATTACTAGCTTTTGTTCATCAGAAAGTTAATCGTATTTGTAGTTTTCCATTAAATGTAATATTTTTATTTAATGGAAATTCAATTAGATCTAGTAATTGGGGAAACAAATGTTTTCTTGCTCTCCTGTATTTTTAAAGTAAATTGAGGTTCACCCCTTTGCGGCATCAACAACAATATCTATAAAGAAACCACTTTGAAATATATCCATTTATAAATATAAAAACAAATAAATTTTGTAGTATTATCCGAGAAGATTACTTGCAGTTATGATTTTTTGGATTTATTTATTACTCCTCCCTTCTCATCTTCTCATTAGCCCAAATACAGTACCACATATATTGCACCTTTAAAGCAAATCCCAGTGCCAAGACTGGAGATACTCGTATTGACATGCTACACCGAATGTAAATGTCTGTTATATTGTTGCCTATTGTTATTGGTAGTTATTGGACAGCACAAAATCTCAGCAAGTTGCTCTAATAGACCCAAAAGATGGAATTGAGAAAATCTTTACCTGATGTTACCGCTACACTATGTTATTAAATTCACAACATATAATTTTTTATGGTAGTACTAATGTATAATTTTTATGTTAGACACACATATAAATAATTGTAGGCTTAAATGAATCAATAATTATTAATTAATTGTAATTAATTATTTTGTATTAATATTTAAAGGAAAGTGATAATGGTTTCTTTGTTTTTTATTTTATAGAAATTTTATTAATGGCTTTGCTTGTATTTCTTCCAGCATTATAAATATTGCAAATTGGTTGTATACAATATAATGTTTGCTATGGTATAATCACTATATTAACATATCTTAGTATATCTCTTTATTTATCAAGTTATATAATCATGCGTCAGAGCAAGTAATGGAAACAGGGATGATGTCTTTAAAATTGAAGTAAGAATATACAATTAGAAAAATAATTTAACTTTTACAAATTCTAAATAAAAATGAAAAATATTAGATATCTATTGTAAAATCTAATAAATAAGTAGTAATGTAAATGTAGAGACGGCCCCCAGTCCCCGGCGGCCCCGCTATTCCTGGCTACGGTGGCGACCATGGTAACGGCGGGGCAGGGGGTGCTAAGAATCTCCGGTGGAGGTTCGGTTGCCACCTTAGACGACTCGACCTGGCAACGTACAACGCACGCACCCTGAGGACTGACGAGAAGATCGTGGAGCTGGAAGAAGAGATAGACAAGTTGCGCTGGCATATTATAGGATTATCCGAAGTCCGAAGAGAGGGGGAGGACACGGTAATCCTCGAATCCGGCAACTTGCTCTATCACCGGGAGCGCGACCATCTGTCCCAAGGAGGTGTCGGATTTATCGTCCACAAGTCTCTCGTTAACAACGTTGTAAAGATCGGGAGTGTGTCGACGAGGGTTGCGTACCTTATACTCAGAATCACCAAACGGTATTCGCTGAAGGTCATACAGGTTTACGCACCAACCTCGGCACACCCCGATGAGGAGGTGGAGGAAATGTATAAGGATATCTCTAGAGCCATGCATTCCTCCAAAACCCAATATACGGTGTTAATGGGAGACTTCAATGCAAAACTAGGCACAAGAGAGAATGGTGAGCTGAAAGTAGGGAAATTTGGAATAGGGCAACGGAACCCAAGGGGCCAGCAGCTGGCCGACTTCATGGAGAAAGAGGGACTCTTTATGATGAACTCTTTCTTCAAGAAGCGGCCCCACAGGAAGTGGACCTGGTCGAGCCCCGACGGTTCGACAAAAAATGAGATTGACTTCATTATGACGACCAGACGACAACTGTTCAGTGATGTCTCAGTGATCGCGAGGGTGAAAACCGGCAGCGATCACCGAATGGTGAGAGGCACACTGAACCTAAATGTTAAGTTGGAGAGGTCTCGTCTGATGAAGTCAACGCTCCGTCCCCCTCCTGCTCTAATCCAAAGTCCCGAAACCTTTCAGCTCGAGTTACAAAACCGTTTTCAGTGCCTAGAAGACTGCAATGAAGTGGACGATATGAATGACAAGCTCGTGGAAACTGTCCATGCGGTCGGAGCTAAGTTCTGCAAGACCCACCGCAGAAGAACACAAAAACTCTCCGATCACACTCTTAATCTCATGGCTGTTAGACGGGAGATGAAGCTACATTCTTCAACAGATTTGACAGCATACAGGCAACTGAACAGACAGATCTCCAAATGCATGCGGCGGGACTTACGCAACTTCAATACAGCTCGTATTGAAGAAGCGATCGAGCGGAACCAAGGCTCCAAAGTCTTTGCCAGAGATCTGTCTGCCAGAAAGAGCCAACTGTCAAAGCTGAAGACCGAATGTGGCAGCATCGTTTCCGGAACACCTGAGATTTTGAGTGAGATTGAGAGGTTCTATGGGCAGCTGTACACGTCATCGTTGGAGCCACACGCAAGTGTGAGTAACGATCCAAGAGCGAGTCTTATCCGACACTATTCCGAAGATATCCCGGACGTCAGTCTGAGCGAGATTAGAATGGCTCTCCAGCATCTTAAAAACGGCAAGGCCCCAGGCGAAGATGGAATTACAGCGGAGCTTCAGAAAGGGGGTGGAAGACCGGTACTTGAAGTCCTTCAGAAGCTCTTTAATTCCGTCCTCCATGGTGGCATTACACCGGAGGCGTGGAGCGGAAGTGCGGTGGTCTTGTTCTTCAAGAAAGGTGACAACGCTCTCTTGAAGAACTACAGACCGATTTCCCTTCTGAGCCGCGTCTACGTGCTGTTTTCGAGAGTCATTACGAATCGTCTCGCGCGCAGACTTGCCGACTTCCAGCCTCCCGAACAAGCCGGTTTCCGAAAGGGCTTTAGCACCATAGACCACATACATACCCTACGGCAAATTGTACAGAAGTCCGAAGAGTACAATTTACCACTATGTCTGGCGTATGTGGACTATGAGAAAGCCTTTGATTCCGTAGAAATTTGGGCGGTGCTGCAGTCCCTTCAGCGGTGCCAAGTTGACTGTCGGTATATCGAAGTGCTGAAGTGTTTGTACAGTAGAGCTACGATGGCTATCCGGGTACAGAACCAGAGTACGAAACCTATCCAATTGCAGAGAGGTGTAAGACAGGGTGATGTTATATCCCCGAAACTCTTCACCGCTGCATTGGAAGACGTTTTCAAGCTTCTGGACTGGAAAGGATACGGTATTAACATCAATGGCGAGTACATCACTCACCTTCGATTTGCCGACGATATAGTCCTTATGGCAGAATCGCTGGAGGATCTAAGCACTATGCTCAATGACCTCAATAGTGTCTCCCAACGGATAGGTCTTAAGATGAACATGGACAAAACAAAGATTATGTTTAATGTCCATGTCACACCTATGCCGGTAGTTGTTGGGAGCACTAAGCTCGAAGTTGTTGACGAGTATGTTTACCTGGGACAAATAGTCCGACTAGGTAAGTCCAACTTCGACCGAGAGGTCAATCGACGGATTCAACTCGGCTGGGCAGCGTTCGGGAAGCTACGACACATCTTCTCGTCAGACATACCTCAAAACCTTAAAACGAAATTGTACAACCAGTGCGTGTTGCCAGTGATGACATACGGAACTGAGACGTGGTCCTTCACTGCTGGCCGGATGAGGAAGCTCAAGGTCGCTCAGCGAGCTATGGAGAGGGCTATGCCCGGAGTTTCTCTGCGTGATAAACTCAGAAATGAGGATATTCGCAGTAGAACCAGAGTGACCGACATAGCCCAACGGATTAGTAAGCTGAAGTGGCAGTGGGCCGGCCATATAGCTCGAAGAACCGACAACCGATGGGGAAGAAAGGTTCTCGAGTGGCAGCCTCGTACCGGTAGGCGAAGTGTAGGGCGTCCCCCCAAGAGATGGAGTGACGACCTGGTAAGACATGCAGGAAGTCGATGGATGCAGGTGGCTCAGGACTGTGCTTTGTGGCATTCTTTAGGGGAGGCCTATGTTCAGCAGTGGACTTGTGAAGGGCTGTAATGATGATGATGATGAATGTAAACTCAGGATAGATCTTTTTTAACCTGAGACAGATAATATATAGAATATTTAAGGTATGAGCTGTGACATATATAAATATACTTACACTTACAAAGATTGATATCAATTTAAGAAATGCCTAAAGTTGCTCGTGACTAAATGACAATATAAAGACAGATATAGAGATAATTATTACTTAATTTAAGTAAGCTAAATATAAGAAAACCTATTGGTTTCTAAAATCATACACATAAACATCTATTACAACATTTATTTTGTATGCTGTAATTGCAGAAGTTAACCACCACAAAGGTGTTTTATTTGAATCTCAATGCTTTGACTCCCTATCTATGACTTACACTTTTTTACTTAGCTATAAATATTAAATATCACTGAGATAAATTGAGATATAAGAATTATTTTTGCTGTCTCCACACTACAATTTTTTTTGTTGAAAGTATTCAATATAAAATATTTTGAATGTTATTGTTAACTTTCATCACAAAATTAGTTATAAACAGTATAGATCACCCATACAGATGTATTACTATAGATTATCTTATAATCAGTTATTCTTTGCTTGGGTAATTATAGGATAATAACAATAACAGTAGTTTTTTTTACGTGGTACAGCCATGCTGCAGCTATATTAGTAGTATAGTTGTAGCATGAATGGGTTGGCTCGACCGGGGAAGGACCATACTCTCACAGAATACCAGCGTAAAATAGCAGCTTAATGCTGTTGTGTTTCGTATGGTGAGTGTAATGAACTGGAGACCCATTTTACTGGAAAAGAGGTAATTCATCTTAGTCCTCACGGGTGACGACGCATCTGCATATTGATTCTTTATTGAGGATAGATGTAGATGTCTATGGGCGACAGCAACCACTTACCATCAGGTGGACTGCGTGCTCGTTTATCGCCCTAACCTATAAAAAATGTTTGAAATTTGTTATTAACTTTCATCACTAAATAGTTATAAACAGTATAGATCACCCATACAGATGTATTAGAATAAATTATCTTATAATCAGTCATTCTTTGCTTGGGTAATTATAATATAATAACAGTAATTATTCCTAATCACTGATATATATTGTTCATTATGTAAGTAAGTATATATATATATACCTTAAAGTATAAATAAGCAAGCTATGTTTATAAATACTGTAAGGTAAATACATTGTTGCATTTTCTTCATTCTTTGTGTCTAAACACATTGTCTATCTCGCCTTTTACACCTACAATAGGACATGGGGAAGTGGGCAAATGTTTTTATATTTGGTTTTTGTTGAATGAACTTATGCTTCTTATCTATACAAATAAATAAAATTGAAGTGTTCTGTTTGTAATGTTAAAATAACAGCTTTTTACTCAATGCATATGACTGTATGTACGATACTTATAACAAAAACACAATTTTTTTAATTTTTGTCTGTCTGTCGGTCTGTCTGTCTGTTTGTTCCGGCTAATCTCCGAAATGGCTGGACGGATTTCGACGGGACTTTCACTTGCAGATAGCCGATGCTCTAAGGAGTAAGTTAGGCTACTTATATTTGAGAAAAATAATTAGGGTTCTGAGCAATATAATTAAAACCCTCAATTACACGCGAGCGAAGTCGCGGCGCACAGCTAGTTGTCAATAAAAAAAACAGCAATTGGACAGCTAGATCATTCAAAATATATTTTGATTAAATAAAAAATTCGGTTTTAGGTTTGTTTCAATCATATTTATTTCAAGCACACTTAACTCTAAATAACAAATGCATGTTTATGTTAAAATTATAAATATCAGTATTGAAGCTATTGTCTAAAACACGACAATAGGGACAGGGAAAAATAATGACTGTTCCTAATTCCATTGCTGTTGCTAAAGACAGGAATGTCCCTGAGTCGATTTCAGAAATAATAATCACTGTTTATCTTTTTAATTTGTCGGTCAAGTGCAAGTCATTCTCCTTCTCTCTTAACAGTTAGTTTTTCGAATTATTAATAAAAATTAGTAAAGTTAAAATATAGTGATGAATTTTCTAACCAATTTTGGTCTCTACAAGAAAAACATGAAAGCCATTCTTTTAAAAAGGCGCCGAAATAATACTGAAATAAATGTCTTGACTTGTTTATTAGTGTTCACTAAAGATTTTGCGCACACAATGCGTAATACACGTGGTATTGTATAGTTGCCAAAAGATTCACTCTATATTATTTTGTATGCATGGAAACTTTGTCTTTGTCTGATCTTGCGAGTGTAAATATGTTTAAGTATATTATGATTGTTATATTCCATCAGATTTATAATACTTCGGCGGTTCTTCGCATTAGCTGGTACCGTGTTCCTGTTGCGATGCTTTACGATGCTAATAACATCCCTTTCGGTGCCTGGGTCGCACCTGAAATGTGAACCTCGTTTCTATCCACCCGCTGACGACCTCACCGTATGGGGGCGGAGGCTCAAACAGGCCTACGATATTTGGAGCGGAGCTGGAATGTCTGTAAGGGGCGTCCGGACATGTGGTGACTACATGTTCTCGGGACATACCGTCGCATTGACGCTGCTGAATTTCTTCATAACCGAATGTAAGTACTGCTAATAATACGTTCTTTTTTCGTTTTATTGAAAAAAAATGTGGCAAAGACGCGTCAGATGTTTATTATGGCAATACCATAAATGGGTTTAACGCAACCGAAAAAGACTACGCGCGTACAGTGTTCAAAAAGTAAATTTAATTTCATGAACTATTTACTTTTATTAATAAATGTCACCCAAAACTAATATTTTCTTCTATATCATGGAGTCGTTCTAGACACAAAGTAATTATTTGTATAGGGGCTTTACAAACAATTGTTCCATGCGGAATTCGAACCCGTGGCTCGCAAAGCTATTGAATAAACCCACAATCCACCTGATGTTGAGTGATGGTGTACTCAATTACGAATCAATATACTGATTCGTAGTCAAACCCTGAAGATTATTTTATATTATAAGAGGTGGCAAACGAGCATGCGGCTCACCTGATGGGAAGTAACAACCGCCACTCATGAGCAAATGCAATACCGAGGAAATTGCAAATGCATTGCCGGCCTTTTAAAAAACGTAGGCTCTTGAAGGTCCTAAGTCGCTGGTGTAGCCGATTCCACAAAAAAGTTGTGAGAGGAACAAAACTAACTAAGACGAAGATGGAATGCCTCATATCCAGTCTTATTAATCTCATTATGTTATTAAAAACGTTATTCACACTATATTTTCTTCTGTTTCGTGGACGGCTTCGCACGGTTGATTTCGACCTACGGCCTACTAGGTCCAATTTTAAATCTAAACTATTCCCTAATCAACTACTACTACTAAACTAAACTACAAAAAAAAATCAAATTCGGTCCAGCCATTTAGGAGTTCAGACACACACATGGATAGAAGAATTATGTAGTATGTAATATACATGTATATTATATATATAAATCTTCCTCTTGAATCATTCAGTCTATTGATGAACACCGTATCAAAATCCGTCGCGTAGTTTAAAAGATCTAAGTCTACAGACAGCGGGAAGCGACTTCGTTTTATATTATGTAGAGATTGCACAAGGACAAACATCCAAACCCAAAACAATTATTTGTAGGGCATACAAATACTAGTTCCTTGCGGGTTTCGAACAAGCGGCCCTATGCGCCGTAACTCATTGCCAAGCCAATGCGCCACGGAACATTGAAATGGTTGTACGGTTTTCGTCACTCACCATACGATACACAGCACCATTACGCTGGTATTCTGCGTAAGCGTAATCCTTTCCCGGTCGAGACTACCAGAATTCTCTGTCAGACAGACACAGGTCTGACAGAGAAAAATATTTCTCCATTCGTTAGTTTCAAGTGCCATGAGAAACAGAACTAATACAATATCACTGTCATTAAGCATTTTTAAATGTTACTGTTTCATATGAGGCCTTTCAAGAAAGCGTCAGTTGCACTTAGCATACTGCACGGGTTGGGTTTAGAGTGCAGAGTCGACATTCTCATATTAGTAACATATATATTGAAAAATTGTCCTTAGTTTAGAAAGCAACAATGTGACCACGAGATGCTTTGCGAAAACCTACGTCATATCCTAGAGTCATGAAAAAAGAATTCTGTTAAACATCTTTATAAATATATTGTAAATAATTTAAAGAAACTAAATTTGAATAAGTAAAAATAAACATAGCATAGGTATTGATGTACGTAAAAGAAAATAGTGTTTAGACCAACATAATTCGTTGCTAAAGAGCCGAAGCCGCCAGTACCATCTCGGGGACTTCAGCATACAAATGAAGGCTAAAAAACACTTATATTGGTAATGCGGGAAAACTATTAAAAACCTTCGAATACTGATTGATGACAAATCAGTATTCGAAGGTTTTGAATAGTTTTCCCGCCGTCAAACTGTCATCTACCATCGTCCTTATTACACCAATCACAGATGAATTTGACATTTGAAAAAAAATTAAATATAAATATGCGGTTTATCTAGAAAAAAGTTATGAGGTAACAAATATTTAAAAAAAATTCAGTCGAATTGAGTACCTCCTACTTTTTGAAGTCAAACATATTAGGTACTTAACATAAAAGCTATTCATGGTCAGTGGAATCGATCTGCCATAAAAATAAAAATCACAAAGGCCAACTGAAATGTGATTTTCCGACTAAGTAACACAGTCTATTTACTTCATTATGTTTATCTTGCACATAATGCACGACACGCAATGTAATAAATGACCAATTCAGAATAAGTAAATTTAGGTTGTTCAGTCACGTTAGCAAAAGCACATTTATATAAATCAACCAGGCTCCGTTTTACTAAACTTGTTTTTCTTTTCATTGCTACTTTTGAATTTATAGCTATTCTGATTATAAGTTACTTTATTTCATGAAACCCATACACATCTAAGCAAATAAATATAATTGAAGTGCCTGTTTGTAGTGTCCAAATAACATCTTTGTCCTAATTGCATATGAAAGCATATATGATATTTATAACACAAAACAATTTTTTTTTTTACTGTATTTGTTCAGGCTTATCTCCGAAATAGCTGGACCTATTTTGACGGGACTTTCACTGGCAGATAGCTGATGAAAACAATTAGCGTATCAAAAAAAAATCAAAACCTATGCAATCTAACCGTAATAAATGCCACGCGGACGAAGTCGCGGGGAACAAATGGTACTTATATACATAATAATAGGTCCTTACATATGAAATTAGCGTTTTTTCGTACTGACCACTTTGATCTGAATGAATATCTCCTCTTTGGTTAAGAATTCCAAATTCAAATTTATAAATTCATTTAGCTGGTACATTTGAGTTTTGAAAACCGTCATTCATTTGTTTTTTCCTCATTATTTTTTTCTTTGGCGTCGCTTATTAGGCCCGCCATATACATACGGAATTCCGTTTCGAGATTCCGTTTCGGAATTCCGAACGGGTCGGCCACACACATACGGAATTCCGTTTTGCCCGCAAAATTTCGAACGGAAAACTACCATACGTGTGTGGCGGGTCATAGATTTTATATGGACTTGCTGCGTTCGGGATTCCGAATCGGAATATCGAAACGGATTCTCGAAACGGAATTCCGTATGTATGTGGCCGGCCTTACCGCACAGTGGAAAACATTAAATATCGGTAGGTATATTTACGAGTACGAGTTCTACCGTGGCACCAGTGCTGCAGAAACAGCTCGTTGGATTGAACTACTTATGAGATGGCAAAGTGCATAGATAACAACGGTGCATACTTCGATTAATTAAATATATTTTCCAAAAAAAATTGACTTTATATTCCTCCCATACAAAACGCCAATTTTATATGTACGGACCATAGGACATAATATTAAACAAAGGTAGTTAAAATTTAAGACGGAACACAAAGTGTCGGCTATGTTGTGCGATTTCGTTCAAACGGTAAAATTGCCCAGTATTAATTGAGCCATATTCTACTCTGGCTCGTAAAAATGCACTGCTGAATGCTCTGCATCTTCGCACCATTGATATTGCCTCCTGTCACCGGTCTGGTTATTTAACGTCTGGCGTTAACGATATGGTATAATATACCGCCATATATTGAAAGCCATAAAAAATGTGGCATTTTCATAGATTGGTAGCTTTTTCATAGTAGTGGTAGTGAATTATATTAAGTAGCCTACACGGCAAGCTGTTAACACCTTTTTGCTAAAGTGGATGTGTGTTACCCAAATCCGTACCTTCATCAAGACCTTTTAGAAAAGTTGGAACACCTCATAACTCAATCAATACAAATAAATAAAATTGAAATGTTTGTTTGTAATTTCAAAATAACAGCTCCGATCTTCGAAATCTCCGAAACTAGTTGTACCGATTTTGACGAGAATTTCACTGGCAGATAGCTGATGTTATAAGGAGTAACTTAGGTCACTTTTATTTTAGAAAAATAATTAGGGTTCCGCGCAAAAAAACCGTAAAGTAATAAATTCAACGCGGACGTAGTCGTGGGGAACAGCTAGTTTCGCAATATAGGTCTAAGCTGAACTTTAGAATTACTTTCAGCTTCGCATCGATTCGATTTCAGAATACTGCTTGTTTTGTTCTCCATTTTAAACGACCTACATAAATTCGCCTTTTTATCTCAACAATAAACGTCACTAACCTTCGTCACATGATAAGATTTGACGGATTTCTCTTTTTCTGCCGACTTCCAAAAAGGAAACGGTACTCAATTCGACTGTATGTTTTTTTTATGTGTGTTACCTCAAAATTTTTACTGGGGTGAACCGATTTCGATGATTCTTTTTTTTATTTGAAAGCTGGTACTTCTCGTGTGTTCCCATATGAATTTGATCAAGGTCAGACCAATAGTTTTTGAGTTATTCTTAATAACTTATACAGAAGTCGGCTGTTCAAATTTTTTAATTTTAAATTATTTTGCACTGCTACTCCGAAGCCAGTCATTCGTCACTAAATAAGTTGAGGCAGAGAATGCTTAAAGACAAAGCCTGTTCTTTGTTACCTATGTGTTTTTACGAGGGGAACGAAATAAAGAAATAATCGATTGCTAAAATCGAAATAATGTGTAGGAGGTACTATAACAACGCGTAATGAGTCCGACAGCGGTATAACGTAATGAATGCGGATATCGTAGATATGTGTAATAATTATATAAACCTATTTTTATAGGTTTACACTCTGGTAGAAACTGGTTAGCTATTATATATGAATGCAAATATTTACAAACAACGGAGAGCAATTTATCGATGGTTACATAGCCTTTGTATAATATTTTATTATATGTTGAGATGCTGTATTTGTAATGATTTAAATCAAACATTAAAATTATCTCTTTGTATTGGGGTTTCTCTTCAGTCTGGGTCATTACCACTCTCTTAGCTATTCATGTGTGTATAAGCAGGAATGCACCCACTGAGGTTTTTCGGTCTGAACGGTAGAGACTAGAGAGCCATTACACAGGTTGTAAGTTGAGAGTAAAGTTAAATAATTAAAAATTAAAAATTTTGTACAGGCGACTTCAATATAAGTTATTTAAGAATAACTCAAAAACTATTCGTCTGACCTTGATCAAATTCATATGGGACCACACGAGAACTATCAGCTTTCATATAAAAAAAGAATCCTCAAAATCGGTTCACCCAGTAGAAAGTTATGAGGTAACACACATAAAAAAAATACAGTGGAATTGAGTACCGTCTCCTTTTCTGCCGACTTCCAAAAAGGAGACGGTACTCAATTCGACTGTATGTTTTTTTTATGTGTTACCTCATAACTTTCTACTGGGTGAACCGATTTCGATGATTCTTTTTTTATATGAAAGCTGATAGTTCTCGTGTGGTCCCATATGAATTTGATCAAGGTCAGACCAATGGTTATTGAGTTATTCTTAAATAACCTATATTGTAGTCGCTTATATTGAAGTCGGCTGTACAAAATTTTTAATTTTAAATTATTGGAAGTCGGCAGAACAATATGACACACCAGCGATCCGTACCCGGCTTCGCACGGTTGATTTCTGGATCTCGACAACAACGCCACATACCGGGTCCAATTGTGAATCTAAACCATTCTCTAATCCACTTCATCATTCATCATTACAGCCTTTCATAAGTCCACTGCTGAACATAGACCACAATCCACTGTATGATATTACAAAATTATCAAAATCGGTCCAGCCGTTTAGGATGAGTTCACACACGGACAGAAGATTTATATAATATAAAATATAAATGTATTGTACATATAAGTCTTCTTGAATAATTCTGTCTATTGAGGAAAATCGCATCAAAATCCGTTGCGTAGTTTAAAAGATCTAAGCGTATAGAGTACAGACGGCGGGAAGAGACTTCGTTTTATATATGTAGAGATAACAGATGCTTAAGTACTTAATTATAATGTTTTTCTAATAATAATAAACGTTTTAAAAAATCATAGGGTATATGAGTGACAAACGAGCACACAGTCTACCTGATGGTAAGTTTTTTTTTTATAGGATAAGGGTGACAAACGAGCACACAGTCCACCTGATGGTAAGTGGTTGCTGCGGCCCATAGACATCTACATCTATCCTCAATTACAAGTCAAAATGTAGATGCGTTGTCACCCGTGAGGACTAAGATGGAATGCCTCATTTCCAGTAAAAAGGGCCTCCGGCCACCTGCACACACCAAGCGAAACGCAGAGGTAAACCTCTACTTCACGCTGGTTTTCTGTGAGGTCGTGGTACCACCCCGGTTCGAGCCGGCCCATCCGTGTGACAGCAAAAGCTGCCGCGTGGCTCTACCACTGTTAAAAGTGGATTCTCTGATCCATAGTTTCCCGTTGTTTCCCCTCAGAACTAAGATGGAATGACTCATTTCCCCTTAAATAGGCTCTGCGGTTCTCTACACTCATCATATGAAACAGCTGCTGCTACATTATGCTCGTATTCTGTGAATACGTGGTCCTTCCCCGTTTGAGCCGATCCATTCGTGCTACAACCATAATATAGTTGCAGCGTGACTCTACCACGTTCAAAAGGTAATTTACCATTTGCGTGTTAATTATTTCAGTCTTAAAAGTTCAAAGTACTGTTAAAAATTATACGTAATGTGTTACGTATTACATATTATACAATATGGAAATATACACTGTTAAACAAAAAGTAGGTTTTATATGGAACACAATACAAAACAGAAAGTAATCTTGTAATAATCTACAATTTAATTTTTTATTATAACCATCCGGCCTTATTTGCATCACAGTGTAATAAAAAAACGGGAAGTTCTCCAATATGGGTATATTTTTGCGTACATATGCGAAGTTGTTGAAGTAATATATTTTTTTATAGAATAAGGGTCACAAACGAGCACACAGTCCACCTGATTGGTAAGTGGTTGCTGTGGCCCATAGACATCTACATCTATCTTCGATTAAGAATCAAAATGCAGATGCGTTGTCAACCGTAAGGACTAAAATGGACTGCCTCGTTTCCAGTAAAAAGAGTCTCCGGTTTTCTATACTCACCATACGAAACACAGCAGCGTTAAGCTGCTAGTTTACGCTGGTATTCTGTAAAACCGTGGTCTTACCACGTCGAGCCGACCCATTCGTGCTATAACTAATATAGCTGCAGCGTGGCTCTACCACGTATTTTCGTAATGCCATTGAATATCTTTTTATATATTATAATGGCTTAGACTTGAAGAAATTATCAGCTTATTTCTTGTGTGGTGTCCTTTGGTTTCATGGCGGGGAACGCTATAAGCTGCCACTTTACGCTGGTATTCTGTGAGAGCGTGGTTTTAGCACAGTCGAGCCGACCCATTCGTGCTACAACTAATATACCTACACCGTGGCTCTACCACGTATTTTCGTATTTCCATTTAATATAAAACATAAACACTCACGCCTGTCACCCAGAGGGGTAGGCAGAGACTATGGACTTCCATTTGGCACGATCCTGACACACCTCTCTCGCTTCCTCCACATCCATATACCTACGCATACACGCTCGCCGGTTAAAGGTACTATCTATATATTATCCATTTAATATCTTTTTCATATAATGGCCTAGACTGGAAAACATTATCAGCTTATTTCTTGTGTGGTGTCCTTTGGTTTCATGGCGGGGAACAGCATGCGCAGTGTCAGCGGTCAGGTAGTTTTGATTATATCAATCCTGCCCAATAGTAAAATCTTTACTAAACTCCTACTCTTACTCATAGAAGCTGCTGTTGTGTCTATCATAATCCACAATATTCACCACGGGGCACATATCGTAAGTGACGTAAACCGCTACCATGAGTTTGGTATCGCTATTGTAAAGTTTGTTCAACTGCGTTAAAGGGATGTGTTTAAAAGAAATTACCTTTTTAATAAAAAAACGTGTGTCATATTGTTTGTCCGCGATGAACTAATAAACTGCTGAACTGATTGCAATGGAATTTTGTAAATGCGTATTGCTTGCCCCAATTAGAGAGATAGGATAGTTTTTATTCCGATAAGTGACCCTCGAAATTTTTATTGCGAATTTAAGAATTTTTTTATAGGGCAAATGATCGTCGAAACAGGCAGAACGACGTGGGCTTGGCCAGCAGTAATATTATAGATATTCAAAACACACAACAGACGCGAAAGTGGATAACTAGTGCTTTATGTACGAGCACCACATTTGTAATGCGCTTATGTAAGTAGTAAAAAAGATAACTTGTGTTAAGACACATTGCAATTAATCGAGGATAGATGATGTAGTATTGGTCACTGCATTCATTTACCATCAGGTGGACTTTGTGTTTGTTTGTGTGATAGAATAAAAAATCCATTGTTTTAAGTAGGTATTCTTATCTTTGTCTATTTATTTATTATGTAACATCTATGACATTTTGAAATTGATAACAATTCGTCACACTATGTGAGGCGCGATTAAAATGATTTCATATATTTATGCGAACACTACGCATTGAATGAAACTACTTTTACGGATTTTATCGCGTTTAATTGTTCTTAATATTTACTATTTCGTTAAACCTAAAACATACTTACGGAGTTGAGTTACTTTTATTTATAGTGAATTTGGTTCGTATTGCAAACATAATTATCATCCAGGTTCACGCACAGCTGTGGACTGTTGATAATAATTAGTGATGATGATAGTTGTGATATTTAAAACTATCATCTTTCAAACTCATATTATTATTATTATTATAAATAGCCCATTGTTTTAATTGTCCTAAAAGTAAAGTCTTCTGGATTGTATTCACTAAATTTGCTGAAACTTATTGGGTTTAATGTGTACGGGACTATTTCAGAGAGTCTATAATGTCATTGTAGTACAATGATGTAGGTAGTTAGGTATACAATGCTGGATATTACTTCAGCTATTTCTACAAACACAACGTTATAATTCCATGAATTACTGATGCAAATGTTCTTATCTAGCGTGCTAAATAATATAACTAGATAAATAACAAGGAAGCGAATGGTGTTGCGTATTTTGTTTAATATTTACGCGCATTTATCTCAAATGTCAACATTTGATAAATTGCCTGAAATCTATAGGGTTGCCTACACCGACCATAAAACTAATTAAACTATTATTTGTTATTGTTATATTTATTTATAGCTGCATTAATATTTACATGCACAAACAAATAAAGTGAATAGACTGTATCTAATAATTATTAAACTTACTGCTCACTGTACGGCAAGCAAGTACACATAACAAGTTCAACTATAGTAATTAGTAATACAAAAAGGATGACAGTAGATTAGAGAAATAAGCATGTTGCTACATAATAAAAACATCTTTCCGTTTTACGTACGAAACTCGTACCGTTATCGTATATCCACTCACCACTAATATTACAGAATTCACTTCATGCGACAGAGAAATTAAACATTAAAATGAAGTAAGGTTATGTACATCGTGTACTATGAAATTTACAACGAGTACTTAGCCCCTGAGCTACCACGGCTGAGCAACCCGGGTTCGATCCCCGCCGGCACCGATTAAATTGTTAATTGCAATTTTAAGTGCTGATCTACCAAGTGCTCAGCGGTTAAGGAAAACACCGTGAAGAAACCTGCATGCCTGAGAAATAAGAAAAATAAATATTTCGAACATGTCAAGTTCGTCAACACGCATTGGGGCAGCGCGGCGGACATTTCCTTGCTCTAAAACCCTCTCAGAAATGAGAGGAGGTCTGTGCCCAGCAGTGGGACGTATATCTGCTGTAACTTTAACTTTTTAAAGTTACTTCCTTTATATGTCCCACTGCTAGGCAAAAGCCTGTTCTCATGTTTGAGATTTTTGAACCCTCAGCCGGTTACCGGTTTTCGTCACGATGTTTTCACTCCCGCCGAGCATCAGTTACTGGTTTTTCTGCCGACTTCCAAAAAGGAGACGGTACTTATTCGACTATGTTTTTTTATGTGTGTTACCTCATAACTTTGTACTGGGTGAACCGATTTCGATGATTCTTGAAGAAAGCTGATAGTTCTCGTGTGGTCCCATATGAATTTGATCAAGGTCAGACCAATAGTTTTTGAGTTATTCTTAAATAACTTCTATTGAAGTCGGCTGTACAAAATTTTTAATTTTAAATTATCTGTCAAGAAAGTCTAAATATCAACATGAAATTGAAGAGTTTCACTCCTATGCCTCGAAAAGCACGAAATACTCTTGATTTGTCTCCGGTTGCGTCGGATTGCCGTCCCATACTACCTTAAGAGTGAGGAAATAGAGAGTGCACCTGTATTTTCGCACACACACTCGGACACTATAATCGTGTCGTGCGCAGGCAGCTGGCCTCCGTAAAAACTGGCCATCGTGGCCGAAATACGGTTTGTAGGAAATTAATCATCATCATTACAGCCCATCATGAGTTCACCGCTGACCATAATCTTCCCCCAAGGAATGTCACAATCCCTGGCCTGAGTCACCTGCATCAATCGACTTACTGCATCTTATAACAGGTTATCACTTGATCTAGTGTAGGGCCGCTTTACACTTCGCTTACCGAAACAAGGCTGCCATTAGGCACTACGATTGCTTATATAATATAATACTTTTTTTTTATTACACAAGGATTGTGTATATAATATAATACTTATAGAAAGTCATGAGCTGACCGATGTCAAGAACCGATTTTAATGATTTAAAAAAATATATGTATTATAGGTTTTACCTCAGAGGTGTAAAGCCTTTTGTTACTTCATTTATAAATAATAATTGGAGTAATTTGCCAAAATTACCTTTCCGTCTGAATTCTTTTTTTGTGCCGTTAAAAGAAGAGTGAATGGGCTTTTACTAAGCTAATGCGTTTTATCATATAAGACCACTTACCGTACCGGCATCGTATTCTAGCCCGTAAGAAGTGACGGACTCATTACAGTTTTGTTTTATAGAATAAGGGTGGCAAACGAGCACATAACCCAACCTGATGGTAAGTGGATGCTACATTTATCCTCCATTACAAATTAAAATGCAGATGCGTTGTCACGCCTGAGGACTAAGATGGAAGGCCTCGTTTCCAGTAAAAGGGGTCTCCGGTCCTCAACAGTCATCATAAGTAACACAGCAGCATTAAGCTGCTATTTTACGCTGGTATTCTGTGAGAGCGTGGTCCTTCCCCGGCCGAGCCGACTCATTCGTGCTGCAACCATAATATAGCAGCAGCGTGGCTCTAGCTCTACCACGTTTATAAAATTAATCATAAGAATCAATGAGAGAAGACTAAGAAAAAATATGACAAAATGTCTGACACCCCTGATGTGACATATTGTTAGAGGTTTATGTGTTTTCGTTATGTGCGTCACACAAAATGCGTCCAAGAACAAAGACTAATGATAAAGAAACTATTACTATACGTACCAATGTCGTTGTTATTGTGTGCTTGTATGAGCGCGTCATCGTGTTATTGTTCTTTGAATGTGTTAAAGTACATGACTTATACATAGTACTTTAATACTTAAATAAAAAATATGCGTGAATGTCGTGGAACACTCGATCGGAACGAAGTTCCTTTTGTAGTGTATATTATTGATTAACAAATACAAATAAATGAATTACATACTAGCGTCTATTAAAATGAAGCGTCATTTAAAATAATATTTCTTTCATTGCAAGATAAGAAAAAGTGCAAGGGAGATGGATATTATTCCATCTCACTCGCACTATAGAAAGTGGATAGTCACGGAAAAATCTTAGTTTTTCTGGCCTAGCCCACATCCGCCAAATTCGTACCGTCCGATAAGAAACTTCGTTCCAATAATATAGTCTGTAATAGTATTCGCGTATTTTTAGTTTCTTTGACATAATACATTTTTTTTTATAGAATAAGGGTGACAAACGAGCACACAGTCCACCTGATGGTAAGTGGTTGCTGTGAGCCATAAACATTTACATTTATCCTCGATTACGAATCAAAATGTAGATGCGTTGTCACCCGTGAGGACTAAGATGGAATGCCTCGTTTCTAGTAAAAAGGGTCTCCGGTTCTCTATACTCACCATACGAAATACAGCAGCATTAAGCTGCTATTTTACGCTGGTATTCTGTGAGAGCGTGGTCCTTCCCCGGTCGAGCCGACCCATTCGTGCTACAACTATACCAGAAATATAGCTGCAGCATGGCTCTACCACGTAAAGAACATTAAGGCAATGTGAAATAATAAATAATTACAAGAAAATTGAAAGTTTAATTCCACGTCTACACGGCCATCTGTAAAGTCAACCAATCATTATTTATACACTATACATATAAACAAAATTGAAGTGCTTGTCTCTGTATCATGCTATTAAGATATGAATAAGCACTTAACATTTTTGTCTGTCTGTCTGTCCGGGCTATTCTTCGGATTGGCTGAAACGATGGTGATGAAACTTCATGAACAGATAGAGAGCAATGCCAAGAAGGATCTAGGCTGTATTTTATCCGGAAAATATGCAGATTTTTTTTCTAAAACCAGAAAAATTTGTAAATTAAATGGTTTTTGATGATTACACATAGTTACAAAGATTTTTTCGAGACGGTTAATTAGCTTTTATGTAGACATATGGCATCCTGACTCTGAAAATAAAAATCGTTTTCATCTATCAGCTTTGGTTTTTGAGATATGGCATATGTGTGATGTTTTAGAAAAAACACAAAAAATGAATACCATAAAAAATATTAAATTTTTGGAAGCCGCCAAAAACGATATTTTTAATGATTTTCTTGCATGTCATACTTGTGGTAGGTCTCGTTTCAGAGTCCAGCAATAATCTACCATCATATGCACATCCCATCTGCCCTTATATCGTTCCTCCATGGTGCGAATTTCTTGACGGAATCTTTCTCCTTGTTCATCACTAAAGTGGCCAAGATTTTCAGGAAAGTGGTCCAGATGGGAGTGTAAATAATGAAGGTTTACGCTCATGTTGCAACAAAGATCCTTCAGACATAATAACATATGTTGGACCAAGTCTTGGTTGTTTGGTGCTTTAGTATTACACATGGAATGATTTCCATGCTTTGGACTCTTTTTCATTCATTGTTTTAACAAAATTTTCATCATTAACTAGCAGACGTATTTGTGGTCCATCAAATATTCCAACTTTTAATTTTTCTGTAGTTAGTATTTTATTTTCTCTATTACAGAAGAAATATTTCCATAAACTTCTTTTCATGTTCTGGAATATGCAATAGGGATAGAACTGAATTTATTGCCGTTGTGTAACAAAACACATTTCAAACTTCTTTGGCTGCTGTCTATAAAAAGACGCCAATCATGTGGATTATACCATTGTAAACCCATGTTATTTATTAAAGCGTTGATATCTTGGCAAAATACTAAGTCATTTTCTTGCGAAAAATATTTTAACAAATCCTTTTCACGCGTACGGTATATCGTGACTTTAGTATTGGGTGCAAGTACCTTTTTTTCTTTCATTCTAGAGGCGAGTAACTCGGACTGTTCTTTTGTCAAATTAAGATCTCTTATTAGGTCATTCAACTCGTTTTGGTTAAAGAGTTCTGTAGTCGGGACATTGGGGACAAAATTAGGATCATTTGTGTGTGGTCCTTCACAAGTGGAGTCGACTTATTCATGCTTCAGCTATAATACAGCTGCAGCGTGGATTTACCACGTTTACCTAAACAAGGGGGAACAAAGGGTTATAACACCGTTTCTTTCTTTCATTCACCTATACCATACTTCATTACCTAAAGAAAACGTTGTTTGTTGCAGACACTTCGCGCAACCTGTACTTGCTGCACATCCTGACGTGGGTAATGAACATGTTCGGAATTTTCTTCATCCTCGCAGCGCACGAACACTACTCCATCGACGTGTTCATCGCTTTCTACATCACGTCACGCCTCTTCCTGTACTACCACACGCTGTCCAACAACCAGGCGCTCATGCGGAATGATTCTTCCAGGTAGATAATTCTTATGTTGTGCGCATGAATTAATATTTATTACATAAGTAAAATTCGATATTTTTCTAAAAAAAAAAACAAGAGAGTAAGAAAACTATATAATTAGACATATGAGTACATATGTCCCAATATTATATAAGATAAGTATGCCAAAAAAAAAGAAGAGAATTTAATTAGAAATAGTGTAGAATAGTGAAAAAAGAACTAATATAATAAGAACTAACAACATTTGCAATCGATTAAAAAAAAGTGACAGAAAAAATGAAATTAATCAAATAAAAAAACATCAAAGTGCCGACAAGCCCCTGATTTCAAAAAACAAAACGTGGTTCGTTAAAAACACATAACAAAAGAAAATAAAATAAACACAAACACACACACACACACACACACACACACACACACACACACACATATATATATATATATATATATATATATTATATATATATATATATATATATATATATATATATATATATGAAACAACAACAACAAAAAAAAAGTAAAATTCGCAAAATTCAAAAAAAAAAAGAATAGGTTAACATAAGAAGAAAGACACAAAATAACATTCTTCAAAATAAAACTACATTAACAAGATAGTTATTGACATAAAACACACACGCCTGTCACCCGGTGGGGTAGGGAGAGACTACGGACTTTCCTGGTTTGTTACGATCCTGACACACCTCTCTCGCCTCATTTACATATATATATATACTTACGCATACACACTCGTCGGTTAAGGGTACTCCTAATCTGGCCCATTTTCAATATATCGCCAATATGATCGATAAACCTTCGTCTAGGGCGTCTCTTACCGACTCTGCCGTTTACTTCTGCAACATTTGTTTTGTCACTGTTTCCTCGTTCATTCTTTCTACATGACTAAACCACCGAAACATTTCTTTCATAATCCTGGTCACAAGAAGAAGATTCAGATTCAGCCGTAGCATACTCCTTAATGACCGCATTTATACAGCATTTATTCTACTTTCATGCTTCTTTTGCCAGACTCAACTTTCACTATCATACATTAAATTAGGGACTACCACAGCACTATTGCCATACGTGCCTTTTTTGACACATTCTGGCTTTCCATAATAGCGTGTAGAGCCCTCTATTCACTCATAGATTAGTTATTGATTCCAGGTTTATTTTGTATTTGAACTGAAATAAGATGATTTTTTATTAAAATTTTCAACAGTTCAACTCTTTTTAATAGTTCGATTGATTGAGACAGTAGAACTAGTAGAAACTAATCAACGTATCAAACGCCATAAGATCTCTCACCCTCTGCATCCAATGGGGTGATGGATACTGTGGTTGTTATTTTTACATCTCTCTCTACCCTTAGCAATTATGTGTGTGCAGATTACCTCTATTTTCCGAACTGAGTATTAAATTCATTAAATTTTACGTTCAACCAGCCTCTGTCCTTTTGTTGTAGAGATATCACACAATGGAACCAAAAAGTTTCCTTTGTCATTCGTTACTCGTATGCAGTAAAGGTGACTGGAAGTTAACCAACAAAAACAGTTAATAAACAACCAAGATAAGACACGCCTTTTAGCTGTTTCGACTAAGAAATCTAGTCACTGGTTACACGCTTTACCATCAAGTAATCTCCGCACATTACTTATGGGGAAAGCTTGCGCATCGCCGTAGGAATCCGACTAGGAAGCGACACTTTGTCAACCCCATCAGTGCCCCTGTGGTAGTAGCGTCGACAAGTTTGGGCTCCACGGACTTTCATGTAAGAAAAGTGCTGGTAAGTTTTCACGGAACAGTTCTTTGAACGATGTCATCCGAAGGGCTCTTGTCTCTATAAATGTTCCCTCTGTAAAACTGCCTTGTTGGTCTAATGCTCGTAAAGGCGACTTCTGATATATGGGCCCGGCTTCGTATCCCGGGTCGGGCCAGCAATCAGTTATTAGATTTTTCTGTCAAGAAATTCTCAGTAGCAGAGTCAGGAAGTTGGCGGTGTTGCACGTAAAACCGTTGCTACTGCGCTTGATTTCTCTTCGATCGTGCCGGATTACCGTCCCGTCGAGATTTTAAGTGAGGGAATAGGGAGTGCATCTGTGCTTGCGCATATGCTTGGGTACTAAAATCCTGCCCGTCGTGACATTCAGCAACATTTCATTAAGAGCCCTCTTACATTTCGGCGTTTCGCAAATTTAGGTATTTTACGCACCGAGCGGGCGGCAAGTTACGCGACCGATACTTTCTTTCATATCTATTCACTCGCTCGCACTATAATACTGTGAGTATGGCGACTAAACGATCTTGATCTTCCATAATACAAAGTTTTCTTAGGATGGACTTCAGTGGATGGAATATTTTTTGGTGTGTCATTTTAATGTTATCTTATTAATTTATTATTATATAATTATATAATTTATTATTTATTATTATATACCATTTTGATATATTATTCATTATTTATGAAATTTAGTGTCAAAATAAGTACACATAAATATTTTAATTGTTACGCTGTAATCGAATGTTAATAATCGATTATGTCTACTACTGGTAGAATAGTGGTATAAATAAATAAACGGTTGCAACCTGTTTTAATAAATATAACAACCAAATGTAACTAATATTTTTTTAATCGGTACTTACAGTCAATTACTATATTTTTTATAAGAAAAATATTTGCTGCGACGGCATTGACCGAACTTTTCTCGATTCGATAATTTCAGGCAGTACACACTTTTCATAAAAAGCTTGTAACTTGGGTAACATATTGAAAATCTAAAATTGGTCGTATTTGTAAATTTTTAGTACTTTTACTGCATTAATCTGGGCCAATACATATTATGGCAAGTATTCAGACATTTCTATTTGCTAAATGAAGCTGGACTTGGATTTGGTAAAACCAGTCATTAGTTTGATTTAATGTTACACTTGAATCACTGAATTTATAACCTTTAACTTTTTTTGTCGAAAGGCCGTATCAAAATCTATTCCGAAAGCTGAAATAGGACATTTAACTTCGATAAGACCGTTGCTGTATAAACCATTAGGTGAAGCCCTCAAATAACAATGATCTAAGTCAATGAATAGACCACATTTTTGAAGAGACGTAATCTAAATTATAACTATATAAAATAGTTTTAAACCGATCGATCAAAAATTGCGGTCGTAGTTGACGATATTCTAGTATGCAGGTAATCGACGCACACTACGGTAGTATCGAAACGATGCAGCGCCCGAAATAAACTGACGCAAGTCCACCCTCGGCAAGCGCTCGCGCGTTAATGATCGCAGATGGCCGGCACCAGGGATTGATTGCGGTTAAGGTACGAGGTTACGCTACCGGTATAAAATATCGATATCGCAATTTTTTAAAGGTAGACCGAAAGCGCTTAAAATTCACAGAAAAAAACCGGTATAAAATAACAGTAGCGCTATTTTTAAGAGGTTTTGTTATAACTTTGTATAACCTCTACATAACCGAAATTATTACGGTAACGAAAAATATCGCGACGTTGCATGTTCTCTCAGCGACGTGAGTGGTTATTTGTTACAGCGGCTCGTGCAGAAAAATATCAATCGCGAAATACAAAAAAATATTTCAAAAACTAAATTTGATACATACTTGACCAAGGTAAGATATTATTATTATTTTTTAAATCACAGATTTTTATTACAATACTTAGGTCACTCAATAAGTTTTGAGATATACAAAAAGTATTCTAGATACTATTAATATTTATTTTACATCTTTTCAAACTATTCTCCATCATGCTCTATACAAAGTTCCATTCGCCTAAACCAACTCTGAAAACACTTTCGCCAGTCTTGATCTGCCAGGTCGGAAATAGCTTCTTCGTAGGCAGCCACGGCTTCTTCGGCGCTTGAAAAAAACTTGCCTTTTATTTTTTCTTTGACTCTTGGGAACAAAACGAAATCACAAGTAGCTAAGTCAGGGCTGTAGGGTGGGTGACTTAGAGTTTCAATTCCCAGATTTTTTTTTTTATAGGATAAGGGTGACAAACGAGCACACAGTCCACCTGATGGTAAGTGGTTCCTGCGGCCCATAGACATCTACATCTATCCTCTATTACAATTCAAAATGTAGATGCGTTGTCGCCCGTGAGGACTAAGATGGAATGCCTCATTTCCAGTAAAAAGGGCCTCCGGCCACCTGCACTCACCCAGCGAAACGCAGAGGTAAATCTCTACTTCACGCTGGTTTTCTGTGAGGTCGTGGTACCACCCCGGTTCGAGCCGGCCCATCCATGCGACAGCAAAGCTGCCGCGTGGCTCTACCACTGTTAAATTCTGATTCTTCAATAAATGCTTTTGTTCAAATAGAGGTATGTGAAGAGGCGTTATCGTGATGCAGCATGATTCCCCGAAGCCCGGTCTTTGGTCTTCTCTCCCGCACAGCTTGAAAAGCGTTGGGTAATGTAACTGTATTATACTTTTCAGAGTTGACGGACCTTACTAACTTATAACAGTGGTAGAGTGCGGTATCTTTTGCTGTCGCACGGATGGGCCAGCTCGAACCAGGGTGGTACCACGACCTCACAGAATACCAGCCTAAAGTAGAGGTTTACCTCTGTGTTGCGCTTGGTGAGAGCAGGTGGCTGGAGGCCCAATATCCCCCCCCCCCCCTCTCCATCAACATGGTAGTGGAATTAAATAAAAGACTACCCAAGGAGGGTACCAGCACCCCAGGCGAATCCCTCGCTGAACAACCACGACCAAACTACTTCACTCCTGAGCGTGGGTGCTCAGGCTGTCCCGCGTATTCTGGGGTGGGGCGGGGCAAAATTCCGCTCGCGACTAATGCTGCTCGGGGCAAGCGGAGGAATACAACCAAGGCGACCCCTGTCACGCTATCCATGAATTTTTGCAACATCAGGGGACTTCATTCCAACCTTAACGCTGTCCATTACCATCTAGAGACGAAGACGAAGCGAAGCCGGCCTTGCTCTTTTTAACCGAGACTCAGGTGTCCTCTCCGGCAGATACTTCATATCTCTCCTACCCGGGTTACAAATTAGAACACTCCCTTGTGCCCCGGGCTGGAGTTTGCATATACGTCAGAGAGGACATCTGTTTTCGACGCCTCGGCAGTCTTGAAGGTACGGACCTGTCCATCCTATGGCTGCGCGTAGACAGCAACGACCATCCCCGCGTCTACGGGTGCCTCTATAAGGTCCCATAGCGATAATGCCACACATACCGCCTCATCGACCACGTCCAAATGGCTGCAGACTCCGTGCTACAACAGGTCCCATCCCCAGAGATCGTGATACTCGGTGATTTTAACGCCCACCACGCTGAATGGCTTGGTTCTCGTTTAACCATCATGCGGGTATATCTTTCTATGACTTTGCTGTGGTATATGATCTAACACAATTGCTTACTTCGCTTACGCGGATCCCAGATGTGGAAGACCATGTACCTTCCCTGTTGGACCTTCTGCTGACCTCTCATCCGAACGGATATCAGGTCTCCGTCGATGCCCCTCTGGGCTCTTCGGACCATTGTCTGATCCGGAGTACGGTGCCACTCACGCTCCAATCGCAGTTGCGATCTGCAGCTTGCCGCCGTGTTTGGCACTATAGGTCAGCTGATTGGGACGGGATGCGGTCTTTCTTTGCATCCTACCCTTGGGGGCGGGTTTGCTTCTAGCCAGATGATCCCAGCGTTGTTACCGATTCTGTTGCTGATGTAGTACTTCAGGGTATGGAACTTTTTATTCCATCTTCTGTGGTGCCCATCGGAGGCAGATCCCAGCCATGGTTTGGTCGCTCCTGTAAAATAGCATCACGCTATAAGCAGGAGTGCTACCGGGCCTGAGCTGACGCATCAACGTCTCGGCATGTAAACACCAGCGCACTTAAAAAGAAGTATATTTCCGCTTCCAGGTCCTTCATCAAAAATCAAAGCGTCATTGCCAAGGCAAGGTCTGAGCACATCGGCAGAATTGCCGAGAAGCTAGTTCGCCTTCCTTCGGGAATCCGTGCATTCTGGTCTCTCGCCAAGGCTATACAAGAGAACTGTCAGCCATCGCTTCCATCTCTGCACAGAGAGGACGATTCACTGGCCCATGCCGCAAAGGAGAAAGCCGATCTGTGGAGCTCTCTTTTTGCGTCCAACTTGACTCTAAATTACGGAGGGAACACACCGCAGACCATCCCGCGATGTGAGTGCTCCATGCCGGATGTGCGGTTTACACAGCGCTCCGTTCGCAAAGCACTCTTCTCCCTGGACGTCAGCAAATCAAGTGGGCCCGATGGAGTCCCTCCCATTGTGCTGAAGACGTGTGCTCCGGAGAACCGTGGAACCGGTTTTAACGCGTCTTTTCCGGTACTCCTACTCCCAAGGCGTAATCCCGAATACATGGAAGACAGCTTTGGTCCACCCGATCCCTAATAATTTAAAATTAAAAATTTTGTACAGCCGACTTCAATATAAGCGAATTCAATATAGGTTATTTAAGAATAACTCAATAACCATTGGTCTGACCTTGATCAAATTCATATGGGACCACACGAGAACTATCAGCTTTCATATAAAAAAAAGAATCATCGAAATTGGTTTGCCCAGTACAAAGTTATGAGGTAACACACATAAAAAAAACATACACTCGAATTGAGTACCGTCTCCTTTTTGGAAGTCGGCAGAAAAAGGCGACCGCTCAACCAAAAGACCCGTCCAACTACAGGCCTATCGCCATCACCTCCTTGTTTTCCAAAATAATGGAATCCATTATAAACTGCCAGCTCATGAGGTACCTTGAAGATCACCAGTTGATTAGTGACCTCCAGTACGGTTTTCGTCGGGGTGGATCAGCTGGTGATCTTCTGGTCTACCTGACTCATAGATGGGCGGAGGCAGTAGAGTTCAAGGGGGAGGCATTGGCCGTTAGTTTGGACATAGCGAAGGCCTTCCATTGGGTCTGGCACAAAGCGCATCTTTCGAAGCTTCCTTACTTCCCGAGAAATTGTGCAAATGGATCACCAGTTTCCAAGGTCGTAGTAGACGGCACATGCTCTGATTTCAAGCCTATCAACGCTGATGTTCCACAAGGCTGCGTGCTATCACCAACGCTGTTTCTCTTGCATACATTTTAACATTCATTGCTATGCAGACGGCAGCACTGGTGATGCCTTATATACCGGCCGTGCCAATATTTCTCGGGAAAACGTCGCCGAGTACCGGGACAAACTTGTATCTGAAGTCGAGTCTTTGCTTAACAAAGTCTCGGATTGGGGCCGACTAAATCTAGTCCAGTTCAATCCCCAGAAGACACAAGTTTGCGCGTTTACCGCTAAAAAGAACCCCTTTGTCGTATCTCCTCAGTTTCAAGGCACTCCCCTTGCTGCCTCAACCAGTATCGGAATCCTTGGCGTCGACATTTCGAATAGTGTGCAGTTTCGTGGTCACTTGGAAGGGAAGGCCAAATTGGCCTCTAAAAAAGCTTGGCGTGCTCAGCAGAGCGAGACAGTATTTCATGCCGGCACATCTCTTGCAACTTTACAAAGCACAAGTTCGGCCCCACATGGAATACTGTTCTCATCTCTGGGCCGGGGCACCCCAGTGCCAGCTCCTTCCACTTGACCGTATCCAGCGCAGAGCGGTTCGAATCGTCGACTACCGAGTTCTTTCTGATCGGCTCGATACACTGGCACTTTGTTGAGATGTTGCATCTCTTTGCGTATTTTATCGCATCTATCACGGGGAGTGCTCTGAGGAATTGTTCGAACTTATTCCAGCCGCTCAATTTCACCATCGCATATCGCGAAAAAACTCGCGTACCATACCATACCATACCATCTGGATGATTGGCGGTCCACCATTGTGCGATTAAGAAGAAGTTTTCTCCCTCGCACAACTTCCTTGTGGAATCGATTACCACCAGCGAATTTTCCGGACCGATACGACCTAGGAATCTTCAAACATCACCTTCGATTTCGGAGAGCAAACGAGGGATCCATCGACAACAAAGCTTCCTCACTCCAAGATGTTGATGTAGGATGGTATGAATGCTCCTCGAACTAATGCCTACAATCTTATCAATGTCCGTATATGATATTCGTGGGTCTTCTTGCACCAACATTTCAGTAGTCCATACATTTTCTGCCGTTACTGCTATATGCGGGGCCCCGGTTCTTTGATCATCTTTACGATTAATTTTACCCCTTTTGAATTCAGCAAACCACCTAAAATTGTTGCGCGTGATGGAGCTGAGTCCCCTAATGCTTAATGTAACCGTTGTTAACTTAATTGTTCGGTTAAACCATAATATATCATAGCGCGCAAATGTTCACGGTTAAGATCCATCGTTTTAAATGAAAAGCGCGGGAAGCGTTGCAGGAAAATTAATAGAACTTGTTTTTTTTTTATATTGAGCAATTGGCTTATGGAGTTCTACTTTTCTTAAAAAATTGCCTTTTAGAAATAGTTATTGGTAGAATTAAAACATTCACCTAAATTTCACGCGGACGTAATCAAATCTTTCTTTAAGAAAGAGAGACGATTCGATTGAGAATATAAATAATTTGTTTTTTTTTTTAATTTTGTACATAGTTTGTTTGTACTTTGTTTTGTTCATGCTTTTCTTTTGTTCATGTATTGTATTGTATGGAAATATCTTTTTCTTTCGCTCAAGCAACCCAAACGCCTTTTTTCAAAATCACCGGAGGTATGCATATAATCGTACAATCTATTTAGCAGTAGTATGCTTTCTGTGTGCTTTGTTAAACACGTCCTCGACAGCCCTGAATATGAAACTGAAGAGTGGAGACAGATCAAGATTGGTGTATTTTTATAAAACTGCTAAAGATAACTAAACCATATCTTGGGTTTGCCCTAGTTTGGAGCCCTAACTTCGTCACCGTCGAATAGATACACGTAAAAAAATACTGTGTAAATACCTTCAGAAAACTATAATATTATGATAATTATTAATGGATAATTTTCTTCTTATTATACCAAATCCGTTAAGGTGATGGCGACGCAGTGTGACGGGATTTTCTTTTGTTTTTTTTGTTGTTGTTTGTTGTTTTGTTGTTGATTTGATATTAAGAGTTGCAACTTTCGATGCCTTGGTTTTGCTTTAAAACTTGTCCGGATTCGAACTTTACTTAAATTAAAAAAAAATATTGTTATTATATAACTATAACTATATTATACAACTATAAGTTCAAATTTGGTTGAGTTTCAAAGTCATACGAAGACAAGAAATAGCAACATGATATATTTTTCGCCACACTGGGTCACCTTACTATAAAGCTAAGGTAATTTTTTTGCTAGTGCGTGCAGTGCGGGGTCGATGGGGTGTCACGGTCGGCCGGCGGTAACCGAAAGAAACCTTTATGTTGTTGGTTAAAGTAGCGAAAAATATAACGGTACCCTTATTTTTCGGTACCGAAAAATTTGTGTATCTGAATTTTAAGCTATCGCAATAAAAAGGTATGACGTCATACCCTTAACCGTTATAACCCATAATTTTTCGGTCATGCAATCCCTGGCCGGCACAGTGAAATATATAGTACTTTTATTTAATTAATTAAAATATAATAGTAACGATTTAAAAAGTAAAAATAATAGCATAGTGTAAGCAAATGTTGATGATTATTTTGGTATAAATTTTACTTCTAAATGATGTAGAACTTCGGAAATATAGGGTCTTGTATCGAAGCTTTTTTGGTCGTTTTTTGAATTATGTCGATTTTTTTTTCCGAGCGTGAAAAGCATATAACGAAAATGTATTCCATTATTATTAAAGTGTAGGATATTTGGGAGATAAAAATATTTTTTTTGATGGTCGATATTCAATAAAATCTACAAATTAGAGCTCCCAAATCATTTCTTCGAGAGTTTTTGCCTAAACATGCATCGGGAGAATGATTATTACTGATTAAATAAATAAGTTATCTAAAATTCATTCCGAGCTTATTTGAGGAGAGAAAACGAACTATTTTTACCAAGTAATTGTTATTTCAAGCAATGAACGATAAACATAAAATTTCAACGAGGAATCCTTGTAATTTCGCGTTTTTTTGTAATACGCCCCTTAATGCAACAAAGGAGTGGAACAATTTGCCACTATCTGCCTCTCCATCCGATTATAATTTGTGTATCTTGAAGACATGAGTGAATAGGCTATTGTTAAACTGAGTCAACTGCGTTTTACCATCTTCGAATGCGTCACCACTTACCATCCAGGGGGCTAGAAGTCAAGCACTGGCACTATAACAGTTATAAAAATTATAAAATAATAGATGTACAAAGGTACGAGAGTTAAAAGCTCTAAAAAAATAAGTAGTCAACATAAACTGTTTTTCGGATATTGAGATTTTTACTGGCTTCATTTAAAAAGTTAAGGCGTGGAGTTGACTTTTCTTTCCTTAATGCCACTCCCTAAATTCTGGTGAAACGTGAATGTTTATGTCACAAGATGTTATGTTCAAAGACCCAAAGGCCAATAAAAGTACGTAGGTTACCTTTCAAAACTCATTTTACTTTATGAACTAGATTTGTAATTTGATAAAGTTTTCGCAACGATTATATCCATCCTGTCCATGAGAATTCGTTGATAGCTAACGATTAGGTGTAATCGCTATCGCTCATTGTTTGATACAAAAGATTATCAAAGAGATGATGATGCAGTTTTAATAAAACAAATTTTCACTTTATAAGAAATTGTCAGGTAGCGTATTTTAAAATTATTTAATATCGAATGTTTGTTTTATTTTATAGTTAATGTCAGGATTTCTTCCAAAATATTATTTAATCATTATTATATTATTTAGAATATAAAATATTTCTTGTGTCCATAAAAAAACAAATGTTAGTATTTTATTATACTTAAATTGAAATTTACCCTATGAACTTATAATTTTCTGTTGATGTTTTTTTTTCTATTAAAATTTACTGGACCATCGTAAAGCATATTTTTAGATAAAACCGATTTTGAGTGCTAATGACATCCAGTATCTTTTAATCTTATCAGGTGAGTATGGCCATAGACTGAGCGTTAGCTTCACAGAAGTGAACATTCTCTAAAAATAGACAAAGCGACTGTACGGCCAATACCTATCTCTTTCCTACAAGCCGAAGGCTGAAGTCGCAGTGCCCCGAAAGAAATATTTATTCTATGTAAAATTATATATTATATAATTTTACATATATTTTATTATGTATAATTGTTCCAATAAATTAATATCAATGTAGTTACAATACATCCCTCGTAAAGTTTGATCATGGAGAATAATATCAAATATGAAACAATAATATTTAAATAGCACATTTACCATGCATTTACATAACACATGCACCAAAGATGTTTTATAGGTCTAGATACCGTGTACGCGCGCTTAAAACGCTTCTATTTCAAAGGCGCCAATACTGGTGTATTCGTTCGATTGCTCCGCCATTACGCCAGCGAAGTTCACTGCGAACGTACGTCATGCACCGGTGTCTTTAATTTCGCAAAATGACTGTTTGTGCTGTGAAATCATGTAAAAATTACTCTTAGAAAAAAAAAAAGATAAGATCATCACTTTTCATAAGTAACAATACAATTTATGGCGTATTTCTTTGTAAAAGAATACGAAAACTAAATATCAATGCAAGCAATAATACTACGCAATAATATTCGAGTGCTGCCTAGTCTATAACATATTTTTACCATTTTTTTAATGTCATGATCAACTGGAAAGGTTAACTGTATAGGGGTTTTAAACAGTTAATTTTTACAGATTTTACCCAATTAATAGAGTTAAACCGTTTTAAGGCTTAGGGTTGAACTACATCTGGCAGCATGGAATCGCACTTTCCTGTGCTTCTATCCTTTTTGGTCACTCAGAACCGTTATTCACTAGAGCGAGAAAGAGCGCGAGTGTATAGTTCCACCCTCAAAAATTCGATTGTAAACCGGTTTTAAAAGTTTATCTATCATTCTTGACAATTCATACTAATATAATATTATAAATGTGAAAGTAAAGTTAGTAAAAAGTTTTTGTTTATTTGTTTTTGTCCTTCCTTCACGCAGCAACGGAACGGAGCAATTTAAAAAATTAAACATTTGCTATCTCTTGGCCTTTTTTCGTCATTTTACTTAGGATTGAAAAATAATTAATGTCTTCGTAAAAAGCGGCAATATTTTGTGTTCTACACTACAAAAGTGTAGTACCCTGTATTTAATAATAATAGATTATAAATATATGTTACGTACATAAATATCTACGGTGTTTTTTTATTTATTTTTAACTGTTACATTAATTATAGGTTTTATTCCATATCTTCAATATTTTAGTGCGATGTTTGTACCTACATAAAAAACACATAACCAACCATAATATCCTCATACACACACGCACAGAAATGCACACGCCTCGCACACACATTTTACACTCGTAAAATCAATAGCTACGTCAATATGAATGAAATATAAAATCTCCCATATTTTTTGGGTAATCGATTCGCACTTGTATTACTGAAGTCACGCACATTAATGCAGCCATGGTACGTAAGATATGCGCGTCACGTGGTACTCACGCACACTTGAATCAAAGTTTGGCATCACTATGAACGGTGCGGTATGTTAGCAACACGGTATCTGGACCTATAAAACATCTTTAACATGTACTTTTTACAAAATTTCGTCGGATAAAAATAATTATATTTCCGGTATAAGTTTGTCTGTAGTTAATTTCTATTTTTTTAATTATACCTATTACTGATTATTTAAAAACCTTAGTTTTGTTGGGTCTCAAAACAAACCGTTCTCTGTTTTAGTAATCTTGTACAAAGCATACGACGCCGCAGATCTTGAACTCGAATCCAGCTGAAGTGATCGTTTTACCAAAAATCATTGACTTACAGCACAACAAAAATACAATTGATGGATTTTGGGTCTAGTTGTTGTGAATCTCACCGTGTCTGACACAAGCTAAGCTATAATACATCGACTACTGGTAGGTGAGGACGAGGGAACCTGTTTGCGCGTACATTTGTTGCTGCGCATTTGACAATTTCTCAGAATATTTGTAAGATTTCGCTGCGGTGGAAATTGGCCAGGCCACCATTACTGTATAAATATGAAGGTGTTTTTGAAAGTACATGTCATATATTTAAATTCGTCTAATTCTGTTCCAAGGGTCAAGCAAAATTAAGCTTTAAGCGTTACCTTAAATTTCAACAGCATATACACTGTTGTTTGAATTATTTTTTGAACGTGGCTCATATACACAGTGCTTAAGCAGAACGAGTTACGGGACGTACTCATCATTGCCTGCTTCACTGTAATTTTTAAGTATAATTTTATTTGCTCTTTGTCGTGCTCAACGATGTCAAATTTAGTTGAGGTTATTTGAAATCTAACAATATGCACAGAAGTTTCGCGTCTAATCTTCACGTCTGATTTCCCCCCAAAGAATAAGTTCTGTAGCTAACAATGGGATTAATCTATATTATAGTAATAAATCTTTCGTAGTAAAGGCAAATCACTCGGAACAAATTTTATTGCGCGGCTATCAGCATAATAAACCACTCGTAAATTATGAAAATTACCTATACTATATAAAAACATGTAATATCTTATAATAGATCGTAAAAATGTGATTAGTATTAGATTTACTACTGCAGGCGTTCCATAACGCAAAACAATGTCTTTGTTTTATTCAACAAAATGTTTATCACGTGCAATGTGCAGTGATGCCAACGTGTAGGTAGACAGCGCCCTCGATACCTGATTAGATGTCTAAATTTATAGGTGTTCTGGTCACTGACATTGTTTCTGAATGTTGACATTGACCTCTTCCAATGTTCTCCTTTTCGCGTATTACGACTAGAGCGATATGAAGCTGTGCTCGCTGCATCATAATATCAATGACTCCTGTGTTTCAATTTATGCTAGTGTCGCTTCCGGTTGAAATTTGACAATTTTATTGCTTAAGTCGTTTTATATGGAAAAATCATATGTGCATGTTCATATTTTATATTATTTTTTTTGAAGTGAAGTGACAAACCAATTTACAGTCTATCTGATGGTAAAGTGGCTACAGCAGCCGACAGATATCTGCAAGCAACTTAAAACAAAGAAGGCTTTATAGGGTAAAACACCCAGTAGTCAGCCTTTTAGTGAGGACGAAAATTTGATTCACCTGTATTTGAAATATTATACATTATGTATAAAAACAATCATTATTCTCAGAAAGGTTGTTTATTAAATTTACTAAAGAAATCAACAAAACATTATATTTATAATAGCATTATATAAAAAATCAACATTAAACAAATTATGGCACTTTTCACCAGTAGTCAGCCTCATTTCGCCACAAGTTAGCCATGTTTACCCTGTAGTCAGCCTCTCACTTATTCTTGCATATTTGGCTTAGAAAATCTTTATTATGCATATTTGCAAATATCATCATCATCATCATCATCATCACTATCATCATTACAGCCCTTCACAAGTCCACTGCTGAACATAGACCTCCCCTAAGGAATGTCACAAAGCACGGTCCCGAGCCACCTGCATCCATTGACTTCCCGCATGTCTTACCAGGTCGTCACTCCATCTAGTGGAGGGACGCCCTACACTTCGCCTGCCGGTACGAGGCTGCCACTCAAGAAACTTTCTTCCCCATCGATTGTCGGTTCTTCGAGCTAATTCTTTGGGCTTTGACGATTACTCTGGTTCTACTGCAGATATCCTCGTTTTTCGTCTATCACACAGAAAAACGCTGAGCATAGCCCTCTCCATAGATCGCTTAGCGACTTTGAGCTTCCTCATACGGCCAGCAGTGAAGGACCACGCCTCAGATCCATAAGGTCATTACTGGCAACACGCACTGGTTGTACAATCTTATTTTGAGGTTTTGAGGTATGCCTGACGAGAAGATGTGTCCTAATCTCCCGAACGCTGCCCAGCAGAGTTGAATCCACCGAATGACCTCTCGGTCGAAGTTGGACTTCGATTTGCCTACGATATAGTCCTTATGGCAGAATCTCTGGAGGACCTTAGCACTATGCAATAACCTCAATAGTGTCTCCCAACGGATAGGCCTTAGATGAACATGGACGAAACAAAAATCACGTTTAACGTTCATGTCACATTGTCACACCTATGCCGGTAGTTGTTGGGAGCACTAAGCTCGAAGTTGTTGACGAATATGTTTATCTGGGACAAATAGTCCGACTAGGTAAGCCCAATTTTCATATATGTCCCCAGCGAATTCAGTACATTTCAAATGTACCATGCAAGAATTGTCACATCCAATATTCTTTAAGTCAATAATTTTAGTGTCGCTATGTAGTCAAGTCCTTTTCACAGTTTTTGCAGCGTTGTTTATTGTACATATAATATTAAATTAAAAATACGATATGTATCATATTTTTCTTCCTCCTGTTGCTATTTTTGGAATTCAACAGCTTTTACGCTTTCCTTTTCTTGTAATTCTGCTTTCTTTTGTCGACTTTCTTCTTCTTTCTTTGTTTTCGCTTCAAATCTCTTTTTTTAATCAATACATCATTCTTTTTCGTTTTCTTCACTTCTTCTTTTTGTTTCTGAAATTTTCTCTACTCTTTGGAAGAAACAGCTCTTATACGTTTCATCCCATTTCTAATCGCCCCCATAACTTGTGTTAATTGCTCTTATTTGTATTGATAGATGGATTTTTTGACATGATGGAGTTCTAAAACAAATGATTTTCATGCAAAAACAACCGTGCATACATTTAATCCTTATTAAAAAGGCTTTAAGGTACTATTTTGTGCAACAGGACTAACGGCTGACTACTGGATTTGTAGACCCATTGGTCGGCCCCTGACATGCAATTACATTTGTACGCGGCTGACTACTGGTAAAATACACTTTTCGTCTTATAAGAGTTAAGCCCAAAGTAATGAGCAAAATTTGTACTATTCGTTCCGTTAATTTCAACTGTATATAAGAAAATCACGAAAAAACCAGTAGTCAGCCACTTATGGCTGAGTACTGGATCTACCTTAAAAATTCGAAACCCAGTAGTCGGCTACCTAAATTACAACATATTAAACAAATAAAATTCATGTAATACTTAATTTTATTACAAAACAAACATTGTATTGTGACACAGTATAATAATCCACCACAAATTAAAGCAAATACACTCAAAAACTTACCAAAAACTCGAGCAGGTTTCCTTAAGAAAAAAATTGCAACAGCGATGCATCTAGTCATGTCTTTGGCAGCAGTATAAATTAACGAGTGTAGCTCGTGAGCCTGACATGCTATTGGTTCGGAAGTGTGCGTATTAGTTAATAAGGAGACTCAGATTCAATTAAACATTATTTTAATGGTGTAAACAAATTTCAACACTATTTACATGGAAATAATGTCTGTAAAGGCTGAGTACTGGTGCGGCGCCGACTACTGGATGGTTTATCCTATATAGGCTTCTGAGGACTAAGATGGAATGTCACTCGGTGTTTTTTTTTACTTTTCTTGCATATCTATGGCGCAGTGCCTTCAAATTATTTGAGTTTCATTTTCCTCATTTTTCATTTTATCTATACAAATAAATAAAATTGAAGTGTCTGTTCCTAATGTCAAAATAACCTATAACAAAAATACAATTTTTAAAATTTTTGTGTCTGTGTTAGTTCCGACTAATCTCCGAAACGGTTGGACCAATTTCGACGGGACTTTCACTGGCAGATAGCTGATGTTATAAGGAGTGAACTTAGGCTACTTATATTTTAGAAAAAGAATTATGTTCCGCGCAACATAATTAAAACCTAAATTACACGCGGGCGAAGTCGCGGGGAACAGCTGGTACTAAAGTAAAAATACAACAATCTCTTCTTATAAATATAATTAATAATTTATTATATGCTACATAAATGCGTGTCGTTATGACGACCATTTGATCTAGTAGTCACGGCATGTGAACTTCTAAGAGAAGGAGTACAAAGTCTTCTACTGACGACTGGAGTGATACAAATATACGACTCTTTGTACTCCAGTCTCCAGTACATTCATCCTCTTTCGTTATAAAATCGTTTTCTACCCACTTCAAAAAGGAGACGGTAAAGGAGGAGGTCATTTCGACTGTATGTTTTTTATGTGTGTTACCTCATAACTTTCTTCTGGGTGAACCAATTTCCATGATTCTGAAAGCTGGTGCTTCACATGTGGTCACAAGTCTGACCAATATTTTTTGAGTTATTCTTAATAATTTATACTGAAGTCGATTTATACAATTTTTTTAATTTTAAATTATGCCGACAGCTGTACGCTTGTGAAACTAACTCCCTTACCTTTACATAATATTCCTCTTCTTATGTTCTTCTTCATAAATTTATTCGAACTTTATTACGGTAACTAATATTTTTTGCATCTTACTACTTTTTATCCTTGACTATCATGTGTTTTAAATTTCATTGTATCACTATTTGAGACCAGTCTTTTTTTATTTGTTTTAACGTTACTAGGATTAATTGACAAACTTTGATTATGGACAAATATCCAGACCTAGACAATTATCTTTAGACCAAACAAATATACTTATTCGAACTCGTGGCGGGTCGCGCTGCAGCCAAACGCTTAACCGTGCGCTACCGAGTCGTCCAAAGTTCTTTGCGTAAAAAAATTGACTGGAAGAAATTGATTTGAGAATTAAGAGCGATAAGATCGCCTATTTTGCCTTTGCATATTGTGATTTTATGTATTCGTGTTCATCTATACAAATAAATGAAATTGAAGTGTCTGTTTGTAATGTTAAAATAACAGCTTTTTACTAAATGCATATGAAAGTATATATGGTACTTATAACAAAAACACAATTTTTAAAATTTTTGTCTGTCTGTCTGTCTGTTTGTTCCGACTAATATCTGAAACGGCTGGACGGATTTCGACGGGACTTTCACTGGCAGATAGCTGATATTCTAAGGAGTAACTTAGGCTACTTATAATTGAGAAAAAGAATTAGGGTTCTGAGCAATATAATTAAAACCCTAAATTACACGCGGGCGAAGTCGCGGGGAACAGCTAGTTAAAGAATATATTTGGCGGGATAAGAATATCCACTACCCGATATCGTCCCGTGGGTGCCATATGAGGCGACAGAGAGAAACAAAGCATGATATAGGCAGGAGCGTCTTTCTAGTAACAAGTAAAAAATAAAAATTGCGCCTGCCGAGGCTGACAACTATCACAAATATTTCCCCTACAAGGGGAATCTACAATCTATGGGAGGCCTATTTTCAGCTGTGGACTGTGATAGTCTGTAATGAATTAATGAAACTGAACTTGTTTTTTTAGATCCGTTTCTATGTGTGCCAGTATTCCTTATACTTCATCCCCGCCTACCCCGGCTATGTCACAAAAATGTTACAGTGGCTTGGTACTTAGAAAACTTAAGATATCCCAAAACTTGTGGCGCTATATCACTTGCGCAGTTAGTAGCTTCTGGCGGTTAGGTAGTTGTCACGAAAACGGCCAGGAGTCACGAGTTAATACGTCATCTATAGACTTTATAATTTAAATATTTGCCTTGGTCAACTCTAACGTAACTATAGGGATGAGTTAGGGTGGCGTGTCCAGTAATACGTATTTTATTTTATAGAAATCTGCTTATTCATTTTCATCTGCCCGTAAGAGTACTGCATGACGTTTCTATCCCAAAGCAGGGAGGATATACCACGCTTAGTGGACGGAGTGGCGAATGCAATTCCAGACGTCCTGCATTTTTGATGCTGCTTCCAATCTGGTATGGGTTATTTATATCTGGTCAAAGAAAGGTTGCTCAAATATATTTAAATTATTTCAGAACGAGAATATGGTTTCCGCTCCTATCCTTCTTCGAGTCCGAAGTAGATGGCATTGTACCTAACGAGTACGAGGGGCCGACGACGGTACTGAACAATCTGAAGGAATGGCTCATACAGTTAGTCTCTGACGTGAAGACTTGCTCCATGGCCAAGATCGCCGGCTCCAAGCTGCAAGAGGGTGCAGCGATGGGCGAATACTCCGTAGTTAAATTAGTTGACGGGATAAAAAGGAATCTGAGTCTTATAGAAGAATATAAAAACTCGCGCCAACGATTAGTCACTTTAGATAAAAATGTTCAAGCGGGAATGCTTGACGAGCTGCCAGATAACGAACTTCGGTATAGAAACGTAACGGAACTGGCCGGTGAGGGTCTGCTCCAAAACTTTAGCACTCCACCTTCGCCGGCATTGAAGAAAAGTATATGAATATGTGCTGTAATATCTAGTATAGAGGCTAATTTCTGTTTGCGCATTAGATGTTTAAGTACCTGTACTACAAAGTGCGTTAGATACCTGAACTTTCTACATTTCCATTATAGATTTTATAAAATGTTAATTCATATTTATATTAAGTTAAATATGTAATAAATTATTTAAAAAAATTATTTGCTCAAAAATAATCGTGGAAATAAACATTTTAATGCCTTATATCAAACTAGTTTTATTTACACATATGCAGGTATTATTCCAATTTTTGCAATGTAAAAGTGAAAAGGTCGCTTAGTACTCTTCTCACTGCGGGCAAATCGTTGTCTGTAGTTAGAGTGTAGACGGCAGTGAGGCCGGCCATCACATAGCTGTGCCATCTCTCCGGGATGACGGTGGGCCATGTTCTCTGGTATGCTATTTATAAATCTCAATGTGAATAATTTCAGTAAAATATAAAATTAATTTGCAACGCGGTTCTACTATATTAACAATTAAAATCTCACTTTATTTCGTGAAAAAATGTATTTTTGAAATGAATTATTTAACTTACCTATTTCTTCCTCCCTTTTACCTATTCGTGCCGAAAGCAAGTGAAAAGCAGTGCTTGCACTGCTGTTTCGGTCTGAAGTGTAAGTGTAGTCACCATATTTATAGGCTGTGAGGCGTTCCCTCTTTATTTTTAGATGATGACACATCTAGCCTTCTTCGTTTTAAAGTTGGCTGCAGGTTTCCATGGGCTGTAGTAGCCACTTACCATCAGGTGGGCTGCAAGTTCGTTTGTCCATTTATTATTTACATATTTAATAAACGTCTTTAATTGAAGTGTGGAATTAGGAAACAAAATATAATCATTGTACGAATATACTAAGGAAACAACTAGGCGCATGACAGCTCAGATGTCAATGGCACTAGGGAGGGATTACCAAAACCCAAAATAATAAACGTTACTCAACGACGAACTCAAGTGCGTAATCATTTGATACGCCCTCATTACGATATCAGCATCTCAAGATCATTGCTAATTAATAAACACATAAAAACAGTATCTCAAAACGCTGTACTTAGGAATACTGTTCTGTGACCTGCACTCAAGTGCACACCCTTGAGAGTCGAGTTTCGTTTATGAATCAGTGTGGCACTCAGCTGATATCGTAAAGCCAAACCGCATCTTGAGATATGTTTATTAATAAGATCATAACCTCAAGATTGTACTCAAGTACGTGTAATTGAGTTGAGTAACGTTTATTAATACGGACCCTAAACACTGATTGGCACATGATTATACGTACTTAATCAAATTAGTTACCTGTATATAATTTTGTTTTATGTATATGCGAGGAAGATAATTCCTAACTGAAAAAATAAAGTTTGAGTCCGATGTTAACACTGTATACGAATGAGTCACGACTGCATGTCACTGGAGGAAAGAGATTAAGTTTACGTGTAAGTAATTATATTTAAGATTTTTTTATAACTACCAAGGGCGGCATAATCGCATCAGCGAGAAAGCCATTTATTTATGAATTTAAAAAAAAATGTCACTGGAGGAAGCGCGGCGACAGAAGCGGAGTCTGGACGCCGAAACAACATACCTGCCATGCGCCTAATTGTTTTGGTCAAGTAGTAATTAAATAAATTCAAGCATATGTATTAAACACCAGACAACATCGATGCTAATAGATTCTAGAATGTACACATTATAAATTATCTAAAACCAAAAACCATCGCACATCGCGACAAAATTCTCAATACCAATCCATCATCCAGATGGATTGGATTGATGTTGGTGATCCACCACTGTGCGGTTTGCCAGAAGTTTTCTTCCTCGTACGGCTACTTTATTGATTCAGGTATCACCAACGATTTTTTCGACCAATATGTCTTAGTCACATTCAAGAAATTTGCTTTTTGGTAACGAATCGGCAATTTATCTTGTGTTGCAGGTGTTCACGGGCGGTGGTATTCACTCACCATCGAGTAAGCCATATACTCGTTTGCCCCTCTTCTATAAATAATATATAAAACTGTATAATATATAAGTCTCTACATGATGACTAATTCTACACTAATTTTGTTGAGTGAAAAATGTTTTTGTATACGCTACTGTAAATTTTTTAAATTAGATTTCCGAATAGAGTTAAAACTTCAAAGGTTAAATTTAAATTTCGATAGGTACCTACGTTCTGCTCAGACGGTTTTTCGGCCACCAATGACATTTAAGCAAATAATAATTAATGCATTACTGTAAGCAACACAACATTTAAAAACTACTATTTATATAGGTTCCAATTTATCGAATTGGTAAGAATATCTGCCGCGGTCCGTTTTTGGAACATTAATGAATACTGGGAGTCATAAAAATATATTTTAAATATCTACAGAAATATCCTATTATAAGAATCATAATCAAAATAACATTAGATATAAATTTTAAGTTTTATTAGTTTCCGAATTATTATAATAATACTTTTGTAAATAGCCAATAAAAAGTGCAGCACTCATTTTATAATTTCTATTTTTCATGTGGAACTCTCTCATAGGTGTCGTAGGCTAAGCTAAAAAGAAAAACCCATGAAAAGAACAATTTTACAAGATCAAGTATACAATTTTACTCGATCTTGTTAGTTCTACGATCGGCAATATTTTATTACGATCCTTAAATTGTTGAAGTATAAAATTATTAAATCAATGTAGCATCAAAAATTATGATATTTACGAAAACTGACCCTGTGTCGTGACGTTTAGCCATTCTATAAATCTCTGATGAGTATGTAATGTACCGATAAATGAAAAACTACAGAATACAAATTAATATAGCAACTAGATAATAATGTTCTTCCTTCCTTTAAGCGTTATACTTGAAAATAAAAGAATTAAAATTATATGGCATTTTATATTATAATTCATATGAAAAATTAGTTTAAAAAATCTGTCTTTAATAATAATATTAATAAGTGATAAAAAGTTCAAATGATACAAAACAAATTATAAGCTTTGTAGTTTACTATTAAGAATGCTCATTTGTATTGCTTTTTAAACTGTAAAATATTGTCAGCACCTCAGATCAAGCTTATGTTAATAACATTGACATTTAAAATAATTGTCATGTCTTTGTATAATTAATAATATGATATATAAAATAATAAAATAGAGCACTCTTACAAGCAACTAACCTAAACATACAAAATAAATTATTTGTAGACTTAAAACATAAATTCATCGTAATTAATTTTCTTCATATTAATTTTCTGTGCAAAATATAAAATCAAATATTAATACTTTAAAATAATACAAAGCCTTAATGAGAGATAAAATTGTTAAATAGAATTCTTAATATGGAACTTTATAAAAATTTCATTAATCCTCTAATAATATGATAATCAATTATAGGCCACTTCATAGACAGATGTAAATGTACATCGCCACATAACATTAATTCTCAACAAATACCTCTTCGCATTATATACAATGATTGTTTATGTCAAAGAAGTGAATGATGCATTATAAATAATAAAATGAATTTAATGAATAGATTTGAGCTGAGAAGCACAATAAGGTGACTGGTTCTTTACTCGGCAGCAGCTTGCTCACTCTGAATGAGAGCTATAGATGGATCATCCGTTTTCCTTTCAGCTTTACCTGTTTGTTCTTCTACAGCTTCCTTTTCTTCGGATTGCTCACGAGAACTTACTGCCCCATTAGGTGCTTCTTCACTTTCGTTGGCGTTTTGTGCTATTTCTTCATCTCCTATAGGTGACTTCTCTTTATCCACTGACTTTTGTCTCTCTGGCGATTTTTCTTTCTCAAGTAAGGTTTCATTTGCTGGGGAATCTGCTCGTGCTTCAGAGTGTTCGTCATTTTCAACCAAGGTCGGTGCTTCAGATGTTTCTTCTCTTGATGGTGTGGTTTCCCTTGTGGGTGAACTTGCTTTGACGGTAGATTCATCTTTAGGAAGAGACACTGCCTTTTCTCCAGTTTCATTGGAAAACAATGTTTCTCTTTCTTGAGAGTTTTCCTTTGATTCTTTACTGGCCTTGCCTCCATCAACATGACCATTGACTGCAGTTTCCTTAAAAATTAACAAGTTTATTTAAACGAGTGTGTTTGCTAAATATTAAGAGTGTTACAATAAAATATCAAGCATGGTATTAGTAACAATTTTATTACTTAAGAGGGGCGGAAATTGCTGTGTTTGTTAAGGAAAAGAATTTGCATATCCTTGAACTGCTAAGTGCCAGAATACTTTTTAAACAGTAGTCACCCCATTTACCAAAATACGAACAATTCTTAGAACATTGAGTTTTGTTGTTCGGATGTTGTAAAAGCCAACTCAAACAAATACATTAAAAAGTCTCTGAAAGATTGGAGTATAATATAGTTCCACCATGCTTAGATGGTTCTGCTAAGAACTGGATGTGTGTAGCAGAAGACAGGGCTAAGTAGTGCGCCTTGGGAGAGGCCTATGTCCCGCAGTGGACTGCCAAAGGCTGATGATGATGATGCTTAGTGGAGGTGTGAAATAATCCACTACCACATAGTGAGTGTTGTAAGAGGCGACAGAAGAAAACTGGTTTTGTATTGTACTCTACAAACACATACATATAAAGCTATAGATCAAGCCTATATTTTATTGGAAACACATTCAAGATGTTTTTTGTAAAATCAAATAAAAAATGGTTTTTGATGATTATCTCATAAACTAAGCAGTATATAAGAAAAAAATTCTACCTAAATGTTTTTGGTTTGTAATTTAGCAAAAAATCTCTTATAGATTTAGTATAGTCAATTTTTAACATTTTCTTTACTTCAATATCATTTTACAACAAAACTATTAAGTATTAAAGGATAAGATGATCAGAACTTTGTTGTGTGAAATTAATAAATCTCTAATTTTTATTTTGAGCCTTTTTCGATATCGCACATGGTTTTCAAGATAATGGGAAAAACTTAGACTAAAGTAGGATTTTCGATCTTTGAACTACTTGCCCAGACCACTATTACTATGTATTTGCCAGATTTTTGTTTAAGTTCTATATGGATAAAATCAAGGTGAAAGCTAGTTGTGCAACATAGTTGTAATACAACCTATCAAAGACCTCAAGATGGGACAAAATGTGATGGTTAGTGTCATATTTCTGGCAATATATTTATTTTATATATATATATTCATATATATTTATGAAATTTCATTAGACATAATATTTAGAATAAAGTCAAATCATTAACTGTTGCATCAATCCTCACACCTAAATCAACACTAAACAGTACCTTCTCAGTTTGTGATGGTCCCTCTGGAGGAAGTTCCAACTTCAAAAACTGTTCTAGTGTATCAACTTCATTGGCCATATCAAACTGGTCGTAGTCCTGCAATAAAAATTAAATACATTTGATATATTATGAAATATAGTTTTACTTAAAAAGGTTTTATTATTGTTTTTATTATTATTTAACAGGCCAGCAGTTGAAATAACTGATATAAATCCGTATCCTAATAATATAAATAAATAAAATGTGTGATTTTTGATTACTGGAATAAATCTTTGTCAAAATTTTCTAGATGCTTGGGTATAATTTTATGTTTGGATCAAGTCTCCTCGTTCTCTGAGATCTTTCAGAGTCGTTATTTTAAGTTTATGCAGCCTTTCCTCAAATCTTGTTTTTCAATGCTCTAGGAACTTTGGAAAATCTGCATTTAATCTTTTCCAGCAACTCAATATCCTTTGAAATAGGGACACAGGACAGATTTGGAATGCATATTCCAGAATAGGTCGAATGTATGTTTTATGTATTATTTTTTATTTTAGTTTTAAATATTTGAAACAGGGTGCGAGGAAAATTTATCGGTGGATATTTAGCATGATATATATCATGATGTTTCTTGATATTTATGACTTGACATTTGCCTCCTCCATAGAAGTAAGGATTTGCCTTCATTATCTCAACAGAATTTGTTTTCTGTCTCACACTTTTGATGCACCTGTTTAATTTGTCTCAATCAAACATTTAAATTTATAATAGTCAATTTTTTTACATTAAAAAATAATTAGCCTATTATATGATGTTTTTTTTATAGGATAAAGGTAACAAACAAGCACACAGTCCACCTGATGGTAAGTGGTTGCTGCGGCCCATAGACATCTAAATCTACCCTCTATTACCAATCAAAATGCAAATGCGTTGTCACCCATGAGGACTAAGATATAATGCCTCATTTTCAGTAAAAAGGGTCACGAAACACAGCAGTGTGAAGCTGCTATTTTACCGGTATTCAAATTGATGTGTAGGTTTATAGTTGCAAGAAAGAGTTTATTTAAACCTCGATCACTGCAAAAAGAACTAGCTCACCTTGGTTTGTTCTTTTCAAAATGTATTATTAGAATAAACCCACAGCCTTTAGTAGGTTCAGATTTCCTAGAAACTAAAATATGGGTGGTTCAGAATTTACGGCCAAGGAAGGAAGTGTCCTTGCAGCTGCCTTGGCCCTAAATTCTGAATTCTATGTGGCAGCTCTCATGCCAGGACAGCTGCTTACACTAATGTGCATGTTCGGTTATTGATGGCATATTGCTGTCATTTTTATTGGCTATAACTTTACTTCACTTTATGAAAACTTAATTTGTTTCAATGAAAACGCTCTTTTTAATAATAATCTAATATTTATTGTTACACACAAAAAGATATGATGTGTAGGTAGGTATAGATCCATGAAAGAGCTTTCAATTAATAAATTCTATGTCTTACCTCGATAATAATACTGTTTTTCTGAATTTAACTAATTACTGAATAATGTCTAATTAGGAAATATGTTTTGATATTTATTAAATTTTTAAATACTTATATCAAAAAATCAGATTTTGCATTATAATTATAAGTCATAATTCAGGATTGTTTCAAGCTCTAGTTTGTACCTAGCTGATCATCATAGTCTTAGCCTGAGATCTATAGACCGTACTTTGACTTTGCTCAGACTTTACTTACGAAAAACTAAGCTGAGTATACACCTAGCATAATCTTTAGTTCTGAATTTGTAACTGTATCAGGCTAAGATTAAGCTAAGCTTATGCTAAGGCCCAAACAGTCAAAAATGAATCGATTCTTTATTCCACTCATTATGTTCTTGATTTTATTGTATAAAATGCATGTCTTAGCAGGTCGTCACTCCATCTAGTGGGGGGATGCCCTACACTTGTCCGCCGGTACAAGGTCGCCACTCGAGAACCTTTTTTCCCCATCGGTTGTCGGTTCTTCGAGCTATATGGCCGGCTTATTGCCACTTCAGCTTACTAATCCATTGGGCTATGTATTAAACAATGTAACATTTAAAACCAAAAACAGTCCCATTCTTTATTTCATCAATAAGTTATTATTATATGAATTAGAAAAAACAGGCATATAAGAATGGGATGGGATGAGAAGAGTGAAAAATCAGAAGAAACAATAAAAGGTTTTAAAAAATTAGAAATAAGTTTGAATTTACATTAATAGAAAATGGGTTAATGCTATCTCAAACTAGAACACTGCCTAAAACTACCTATTAATTACTAGCTGGCCAGGCGGACGTTGTTCTGCCCTCTCCGATGACCCTGTGTCTAATAATTTTTTTTTAATTCGTAATAAAAAATATTGAGGGTCACTTATAGGGATAAAACTATCCTATCTCTGAAGTTGGACCAAACTGCACACATTGTTCAAAATTTCATTGCAATCAGTTTAGTGAGTTCATTATGGACAAACAATGTGACACATAATGTTTATATATAAAGATTATAAATAATTAGAATAACATAAATATTGTTATAAAGTTTTATTTTAATTGAATTTGATATTGTAATATAGTAAACTTAATTATAAAAAATGTATTTGCATGCTATTCATAGCAGCACAAATGGGTTGGCTCGACCGGGAAGGACCAGGCTCTCACATAATACCAGCATAAAATAGCAGCTTAATGCAGTTTTGTATAGTGAGTGTAGAGAAACTGAGACCCTTTTATTGGAAAAGAGGCATTCTATCTTAGTACTCACGTATGACAATGCATCTGCATTTTAATTCGTAAACGAAAGATAGATGTAATGTTTATGGGCCCAGCAACCACTTACCATCAGGTAGACTGTGCTCGTTTGTCACCCTTAAACTATAAAAAAAATGGCTGAAAAAGCTGAACTACACTTGACAATAACCATCTAAATGTACCCTTTTTCAAAGCAAATAAATCTTAATTTCATTTCAAAACAATTTAAAATGTATACGGTGGTGGTTTCAGATAATATTCCGAGTTTTATGTAAGTCGTCGATATCGTTGACTTAGGCTTTGCTAAGCGTGCACTCAGCACAACTTCAAAGTTAGCTCTATAAATACCGACATTGTCTTAGGCTCAATTTACATTGTCGCGGAACGGAATGGAAGCGAATTTTTGTAACGAAATTGTACATAGTAAAATGAATTTTATGTTAATTTTGTAACATGCAAACTATGAGCTAAAAAAAGAAGTCTCACGTCTTCCGTGGAATTCACTAGAATTCCATAATGTTGCTGCAGTCTGTGAAATCCGTGGCTGGTGTGTGTGTGTGACGCGTGTGCGAAGTGGCGCGAATGGTGACGTTTTCATTTCTTCCATAAATCATGAACACAAATATTTCTTTTCTTTTTTCTAATATTCTTCATTTTCCCATCATTTCTTTCTTCTGCCTCACAAATAGGCAATATGAAAATAACATCTAATCAACCATTCTTGTCAAATAAAAGATCTAGGCTAAGTAACTGAATAGTGTACATAGGAGCAAGGCACAATCAGAATTCGCGTAGCCTCCCCACGCGACGAGGTAAAATTGATGCTTCGTTCCATTCCATTCCATCACAATGTAAATTGAAATCTAAAGTCTGAGCAAAGTCAAAGTACAGTCTATAGATCTCAGCCTTAGTATACTCACTAGTATTAGTTTTAAAAAATGATAACACTATATTTATAATTTATATTAATCACTGTTTATATTGTTAGATGGAAATAATAAGCTATCTTCAATCAATCAATATATTCTTCATTGTACACAGAGGTAGTACAATAGGTGGTCTTCTTCCAGACAATTAGAGAACTTTAGTTCACAAAGAATGGCAGAGGGAGGTGAACATAAATTATACAATTCATACAGTTACGTTAAAATCAATAAAACAAAAATAAAAGCACAAGATCCCTCTTAAAGGAAGCCGAAGGAGTTGCTTACAGCATAGGTAGAAGTCTTATTTTAAATTAAATTATTGAATTTGCAGAATATAATAAAACCATACTCACCCCACAGTATTCTTCATCGTTAAACAATTGTGGAGGCAGTGGAGAACGTGGGTTAGGGTCACTTACAGTGCCGCCGTTAGACTTAGCATTGTTTTGCATGAAATCTTTATCAGTTTCTCTACCGGGCTCCGTTATGTCAATAATCTCGTATTTGATATTTTTTGAATCTAAGATCATCAATACACGTTGTTGTCTCTTTTTTACCTTAAAGAGAACATTATCACGTAATCGAAAACAATTTTTTATGACTCAGTAAAAAGACAAGAAAGGCACCCGGTTGACCCAGGAATTTTCTAATATTAAACATACCTCCTTGTTACCAGAAATACCACTCATGTATACTTTGACAACCATGATTTTAAAGTAACTGTTATCACTAATATAAATGTATAAAATTCATGCAAAAAACACTAAAAACCAAAAAAAGGCTTGGCCATTAGTAATCTGTTAAATTAATTTACTCGACAGAACGACAGATAAAATTTAGAGACAGATCCGTCAATTTCGTTTGACAGTAGTAGTTATTTATTCTGTGGTAGTAGGTAGAATGCAGCCCGACGGCAACTTGAGCCAGCAAACAGCTGACGGTTGGCGATGGTATCTCAAGGCACCAAAGCAGACAGACACCTTATTTTGAGAATCACATCACCATCAGAGCACTTGTTTCACAGTTTCCACTAATAGTTCACATGCGCAGACACTTAATACTAGTGTCCGACCGAAGCAGGATTTTCAACCGAAACCGAAAACGAACCTTCGGTCTGGGAGTCAGTTTCGGCCGTATTCGAAACCGAAACTTATTTAAACATGTTATTTTATTTTATTGTATACTGAAATATGGTATATTTTTATACATATACAGATAGGTAATGCATCTTAATGAAAAACAGTCATTGTAATAGTCATGTATAGTATGTGCCATATCGATTGAGAAAAACGGACAATGACCTCAGATATGAGCCGAGTGTCAAAAGGCGTAACTTACAAAATCTCAATTTAGATGTGATAACAATATTTAAATATTGATATTATTCCCACTTCTAGGTCAGCACATATGTTTTGTTTTTTTGTTTCTTAAATAATATTGTCTGTGGTTCCTATAAACATAGTAAAATCTTACGGTACATCGCGAAAAATGTGTTATATTTTATATTTCAATTTATGGTAAGTAACGCAGCAATTCATTTAATAACAGTTTCATATTAAAAAAATATTTGAAGCAATATAATCACCATATTGAGCTTTTGCAAATTCATCCCTTTAAAATAAACAAAACGCGCGTTACGTCAGTTCGTTCTAAAAGAAACGTGACAATGGCAGCCAGAGATGCGTCACCTTTTTTGGGCCGGTCCGCCATTTTGTTTTCATTCGTGTTCGGATAGCGCTTGCGTGTGTACGTCTCGGGTAATTCATAGCATTCATTGCATTGTTTTAGTTGAGTTTTTACTGTTAAATTTGTTATATCGTTAAGTTTTTGTTTTTTGAATCTGTTATATTAGTTTTACTGTGACGGTCGTTACTAAATCGACATGAGTTCAGGAGAATTTGGTGAAGGACCCGGTCCTTCAACATCAAGTGGAAAGAGACGTCGCCGACCCATAATAAACGTAGCAGGTACGTACAAATAGGTACAAATGCGACGACGTAGCCTTTCTATTTCTTAAAGCGCTCTTTTTATGTGACCATGTGGTATTTATTTTCTAAAACAATATGTATTTATGTGATGTAGTACTATGGTAGTATATTTTTGTCATTTATTTACAGGCCCATCTTCTGGAGCACCTTTAACGTCACCAGTAAAAAAGAGAAAACCTACCACTTTGTCGGTCGGGGAACAAGAGATTATCATTAATGTATACAAATAGTAATATATTTTTTTTTATTTTAAACTAAAAATCAGCAATTTAACGTTAAGAAATACTTTTTTAAGTAATTATATAATAAAATCAACATTAATACCCATAAAACGTTTTTGTCTTTTTAAGTTTAATTGAGAACATATTTTATTGTGTTAACAATATTGTTAATATTATTCAATCAGAGCATTAACATCACACTCACACTCTTGCACACAATATACACACAACTTAACAAAATCCCAGAAAATATACAAAAGCTGCTTAAAGTTCAATAAATTTAATAAACTAAGTTTATATAAAAAGGGTATTATACGTGGTAGAGCCATGCTGCCGCTATATTGGTAGTACAGTTGTAGCACGCATGGGTCGGCTCGACCGGGGTAAGACTACGCTCTCACAGAATATCAGCGTAAAATAGCAGCTTGACACTGCTGTGTTTCGTATGGTGAGGGTAGAGAACCGGAGACATTTTTTACTGGAAAAGAGGCATTACATCTTAGTCCTCGCGGGTGACAACGCATCTGCATTTTGATTTGCAAACGAGGATAGATGCAGATTTCTATGGGCCACAGCAACCACTTACCATCAGGTGGATTGTGTGCTCGTTTGTCACCCTTATTCTATAACAAAAAATCTTCCTACGCGCAATCTCCTCAGAGCCCCCTATATAATATAATGTACTCTGTGCCTCAGAGTAAGTGCAGTGCAAACAAGTGGTTCTTACTCGTTGTGTATTAAGTAGTGACCGACCAAAGATTCGGTTTCAGTTTCGGTTTCGCCATGTTTCGGCAAAAGAATCTAGTTTCGGTAATAATTTCGGTTTCGGCGAAAAATCTGCCGAACTTAATTATGAATTAATAGAATCAAAAAAATATTACGAATAATTTTTTTTGAATACGTTTGAATTGGGTTGAATATTTACCTAAAATATATATGTATTAACACAATATTACCTATGTATTACACACTTATTCTTATCCTTACTGCTCTGTGATTATATTATGTACAAACTATGGAGTGTAGAGTAGAAGGAGGACCATCTCTATATATGAAAAGTGTCCCTAAAAACGCGTCCAATAAGGGTGGCGTTGCAGTAGCATAAGATAAATTTAAAAAAAAGCGCCAAAATTTATTAGAATAAGATGGAGAAATAAACAAGGCCCGACCGATCCGCTTGGTTTTGTACTACGTAAATAGTTGAGGTTTTGCATACTGGCATTTTACTAACTACTCTAGTCATGAATTTTTTTAAATATTTGAATTCAGCTGACTTCACTCCGTCTACAACAGCTATACTCATATCGTAGTTTTTCAGACGCCAGCGCTATTGTGGTACGTTTTGGAACCTCTATTTTCAGTATATTGTCGGACACTTTTTCAACTTTCGCACCTTATAAGATGGTTCTCCTTCTACTCTACACTCCATAGTACAAACGAGTGAAAGCGTGAAAGTTTTTTTTAAATAAATATTTTAATTCTGCGAGGCAAAGATTTTAATGCTTTTTTTTAACAATTTCAAAGAGTTACTTTTTTGTCTGTTACTGACGACGAGTGGCAGTTTACGCTTTGATCCGTATAGTTTAACAAAATAGTTTAATTATAAGAAAAGAAAGCAATGTTGTGCTAAGCCATTTTTGGTACAAATTTGAACACTGGTTGTTATTAAAGAAAATAAGCGGCCAAGTGTGAGTCGGACTCGCCAATGAAGGGTCCCAGTATCATAATTTACGATTTATGATGTTTAAAAAAAACTACTTACTAGATCACGTTCAAACCAATTTTCGGTGGAAGTTTATATTTTAATGTAGATCATATATTTTTTTTAGTTTTATCATTCTCTTATTTTAGAAGTTACAGGGGGGGGGGGGGGGGGACACATTTTAGCACTTTGGAAGTTTCTCTCACGCAAACTATTAACTTTAGAAAAGAATTATATAAAAAACCTCAATATCATTTTTGAAGACCTATCTATAGATACCTCACATGTATGGGTTTGATGGAAAAAGTTTTTGAGTTTCAGTTCTAAGTATGGGGAACCCCCAAAATTTATTGCTTTTTTCTATTTTTGTGTGAAAATATTAATGCGGTCACAGAATACATCTACTTACCAAGTTTCAACTGCATAGTTCTTATAGTTTCGGAAAAAAGTGGCTGTGACATACGGACGGACAGACAGACAGACAGACATGACGAATCCATAAGGGTTCCGTTTTTTGCCATTTGGCTACGGAACCCTAAAAACGTGGCACTGAGTCGAATACTCATGATTACGTGAATTCGAGTACCACCTTACACGTGGTAGAGCTATGCTGCAGCTATATTAGTAGTATAGTTGTAGCACGAATGGGTCGGTTCGACCGGGGAAGGACCACGCTCTCACAGAATACCAGCGTAAAATAGCGGCTTAACGCTGCTGTGTTTCGTATGGTAAGTGTAAGGAACCGGAGACCCATTTTACTGGAAAAGAGGCATTCCATTTTAGTCCTCACGGGTGACGACGCATCTGCATTTTGATTCTTTATTGAGGATAAATGTGGAAGTCTATGGGTCACAGCAACCACTTACCATCAGGTGTGACTGTGTGCTCGTTTTCCCCCCTATCCTATAAAAAAATACCATAATTTTTGTCACTTCAAAAACATCAAAATAAAAAGAGGCACAAATAGGGCTGCCATCCGTCCAGTTTTCTTCGGATTTGTCCTAGTTTTAAGGGCGTCAGGGGGCCTTGCGGGAGCTGACATAAAATGTGTCAAAGTTTATTTAATTTTTCTTTTATACAGGCAAGCACTCAGTTCAACTCATGATAAGTAGGTGCTGCACATCTATCCTTGATTAAGAATCAAATTGCAGATGCATTGTCACTCCTGATGGAACTAAGATTGAATGCCTCATTACCAGTAAAAAGGGTCTTCAGTTCTCTACACTAACTGTAGCTACAAAATACAGCAGCATTAAGTTCCGTTTCACGCTAGTACACTGTGAGTGATTAGTGTGATAGTCCTTTCTTGGTGCAGCACCCATTCGTGCTACAGCCATAATAACTGTAGCGTGACGTAAAAAGAGTTATACGTCTATATATATGTCCCACAGCTGGGCACAGGTCAACAGTTTTCTCATTTCTGAGTGTTTAAAGGCAGGAAATGTCCGCCGAACTCCCCAGTGCGTGCTCGAAATGTTTTTATCCTTCATATTTGTCATAATTAGCTCAGGCTTGGCAAGCGGGCTAGCAACCACAGTTTTTTTTTTTACATTATTATTTTGAGCTGTTTATATAGTCTTCCTATATAAACAGCTCTGTAACTCTTTGGTATTGCCACCTCCTGTTTCAGTTTCCTTTTGTTGCCTCTGACGACCAGCATGGTATGATAACGAGTAGTGGATTCTCTTATGACGACACTACATGGCGGCTATAATAGAATAAAAAAATTAAACTTAAAACTACGATTTTATGTTTTGTTGTTAAAGATTTTTTTTATGGTATCCGGGAAAAAATCCAAATGCCTAGGGTTTTCAAGTTTTTGTTCGGCGTCAGCAATTTAGGCGATGGCAGCTCTAGACATAAAATACAAATTTATTGATTTCAGTCAATAACAAATCAGTAACAAACAAGTAAACCTGTATATGGGAGTAGGACCAGATACGGGGCTATAGGAGGAACTTATCCACATAATAAACATAAGAATGCTGCTAATTGGCAGTGGTGATTTTAGTATTCGGTTTCGTGTTCGAATAATATAAGCGTTCGTTTCTTTACTAGACTTTTGTGTATCCGAATACTTTAATCCGAATCAGTGGCGTAGCGTGCCTTCGAGGGGCCCTGTATCAAAATTTGTTGGGGGGCCCCAATGAAGAGTAAAGATTTCATAAAAGGAACAAAAACGCTTGCATTGAATTCAAATTATTATATATTGATTTTAAGTTATTCATCATCATCGTTACAGCCCTTCATAAGTCCAAGGAATGAAAAAACGAATAAAGGAATAAAAAACATATACATAAAAATGGTCTTCAGTTCTCTATGTACACATAAATTATCGTCAATTATCACGACAACGGCAAAAGTACTAATTCCACTAGTTCATCATCATCATCATCATCATAACAGCCCTTCATAAGTCCATTAAAGAGCATAGGCCTCACCCAAGGAATGCCACAAAGCACGGTCCTGAACCACCTGCATCCATCGACTTCCTGCATGTCTTACCAGGTCGTCACTCCATATAGTGGGGGGACGCCCTACACTTCATCCGCCGGTACGAGGCCGCCACTCGAGAACCTTTTTCCCTATCGGTTGCCGGTTCTTCGAGCTATATGTCCGGCCCATGGCCACTTCAGCTTACTAATTCGTTGGGCCATGTCGGTGACTCTGGTTCTACTGCGCATATCCTCATTTCTAAGTTTATCACGCAGAGAAACTCCGAGCATAGCCCTCTCCATAGCTCGCTGAGCAACCTTGAGCTTCCTCATCCGGCCAGCAGTGAAGGACCACGTCTCAGTTCCGTATGTCATCACTGGCAACACGCACTGGTTGCACAATTTCGTTTTCAAGTTTTGAGGTATACCTGACTAGAAGATGTGCCGTTATTTCCCGAACGCTACCCAGTCGAGTCGAATCCCTCGATTGACCTCTCGGTCGAAGTTGGACTTACTTAGTCGGACTATTTGTCCCAGGTAAACATAAACGTCAACAACTTCGAGCTTAGAGCTACCAACAACTACCGACATAGGTGTGACATGGACATTAAACATGATCTTTGTTTTGTCCATGTTCATCTTAAGACCTATCCGTTGGGAAAAACTATTGAGGTCATTAAGCATAGTGCTTAGGTCCTCCAGCGATTCTGCCATAAGGACTATATCGTCGGCAAATCGAAGGTGAGTGATGTACTCGCCATTGATGTTAACACCGTATCCTTACCAGTCCAGAAGCTTGAAAACGTCTTCCAATGCAGCGGTGAAGAGTATCGGGGATATAACATCACCCTGTCTTGCACCTCTCTGCAATTGGATAGGTTTCGTACTCTGGTTCTGTACTCGGATAGCCATCGTAGCCCTACTGTACAAGCACTTCAGCACTTCGATATACCGACAGTCAACTTGGCATCGCTGAAGGGACTGCAGCACCGCCCGAATTTCGACGTAATTTTGATTGAAAGTCTTTGGGCTTTCTCATAGTCCACATACGCCAGAAATAGTGGTAAATTGTACTCCTCGGACTTCTGTACAATTTGCCGAAGGGTATGTATGTGGTATATGGTGCTAAAGCCTTTTTGGAAACCGGCTTGTTCGGGAGTAATGACTCTCGAAAACAGCATGTAGACGCGGCTCAAAAGGGAACTCGGTCTGTAGTTCTTCAAGAGAGCGTTGTCACCTTTCCGGAGTAGTGCCACCATGGAGGACGGAATTAAAGAGCTTCTGAAGGACATCAAGTATCGGTTTTCCACCCGCTTTCAGAAGCTCCACTGTAATTCCATCCAGCCTGGGATCTTGCCGTTTTTAAGATGCTGGAGAGCCATTCTAATCTCGCTCAGACTGACGTCCGAGATATCATCGGAATAGTGTCGGATAAGACTCGCTCTTGGATCGTTACTCACACTTACGTGTGGCTCCAACGATGATGTGTACAGCTGCCAATAGAACCTCTCAATCTCACTCAAAACCTCAGGTGTCCCGGAAACGACGCTGCCATACTCGGTCTTCAGCTTCGACAGTTGGCTCTTTCTGGCAGACAGATCTCTTGCAAAGACTTGGGAGCCCTGGTTCTGCTCGATCTTTTCTTTAATACGAGCAGAATTAAAGTTGCACAAGTCCCGCCGCATGCATTTGGAGATCTGTATGTTCAGTTGCCTGTACGCTGTCAAATCTACTGAAGACTGCAGCTATATACCCCGTCTAAAAGCCATTGAGATTAGAGTGTGATCGGAGACTTTTTGTTTCTTCTGCGGCGGGTCTTGCAAAACTTAGCTCAGACCGCATGGACAGTTTCCACGAGCTTGTCATTCATATCGTCCATTGTATTGCAATCTTCTAGGCACTGAAAACGGTTTCGTAGCTCGAGCTGAAAGGTTTCTGGACTTTGGATTAGAGCACGAGAAGGACGGAGCGTTGACTTCATTAGACGTGACTTCTCCAACTTAACGTTTAGGTTCAGTGTGCCTCTCACCATTCGGTGATCGCTGCCGGTTTTCACCCTCGCGATCACTGAGACATCACTGAATAGTTGTCGTCTGGTCGTCATAATAAAGTTAATCTCATTTTTTGTCGAACCGTCGTGGCTCGACCAGGTCCACTTCCTGTGGGGCCGCTTCTGGAAGAAAGAGTTCATCATAAAGAGTCCTTCTTTCTCCATGAAGTTCGCCAGCTGCTGGCCCTTTGGGTTCCGTTGCCCTATTCCGAATTTCCCTACTTTCAGCTCACCGTTCTCTCTTGTGCCTAGTTTTGCGTTGAAGTCTCCCATTAACACCGTATAGTGGGTTTTGGAGGAATGCATTGTTCTAGAGATATCCTCATACATTTCTTCCACCTCCTCATCGGCGTGTACCGAGGTTGATGCGTAAACCTGTATAACCTTCAGCGATTACCGTTCGGTGATTCTGAGTATAAGGTCCGCAACCCTCGTCGACACACTCCCAATCTTTACAACGTTGTTAACGAGAGACTTGTGGACGATAAATCCGACACCTCCTTGGGACAGATGGTCGCCCTCCTGGTGATAGAACAAATTGCCGGATTCGAGGATTACCGTGACCTCCCCCTCTCTTCAGACTTCGGATAATCCTATGACATTCCAGTGCAACTTGTCTATCTCTTCTTCTAGCTCCAGGACCTTCTCGTCAGTCCTCAGGGTGCGTGCGTTATAAGTTGCCATGTCGAGTCGTCGTAGGTGGCAACAGAACCTCCACCGGAGACTCTTAGCACCCCCTGCCTCGCTGTTACCATGGTCGCCACCTTAGCCAGGAATAGCGGGGCTGCCGGGGACTGGGGGCCATCTCTTCGTTACTTTCATGGGGGTATATTGCCATAGTTGCCACGCTTGGCGAGCGGGTTGGCAAGCGCAGTTTTTTTATTGTTGTTTTGCTGTTATCAGAAAGATGCTGCTGCCCATCCTCTGCCTCAGTTTCCGTCTGTCGCCTTTTACGACACCCACGGGAAGATATGGGGTTGTGAGTATTCTTACCCGCCACTACACGGGCTTATGAGTTATTACTTACAATAAATACTCCTAGGAACTAAGCTAGCCAAACAATTTAATTTTCGTGCCTTTTGTTCGGCGAACATAGCTGAAGACGATTTCAGTTTTACTAAATTCTTTACTTCTTTAGAGAATAGTGATAGCCTTTCCTGTCCCATTAGAAGTCCTTGGAGTTTTTGCTTACACACGTTGGGGGCCCCTGTAGCCCGAGGGCCCCGTATCATTGATACGGCTGATACGGCGGTAGCTACGCCCCTGATCCGAATATACTGGACACGTTGTAGGTAAGTGTTACTTCTGAAATTGATTAGTTACACTCGCTTTGTTACTTGTGTAAACGTAAAGTCCAAATCTTCCTCTCCACACCTCACTCCTCCAAATTTTCACTGTTGCTGTTGAACCTGGAGAAACAGTAGGTACTTTGTGCTGTTGAAAAAAGAAATTCACCCCTTTTTATCGGGTGAGTGTCGCAACAGCCAACCGAGGAGAATGCCAGAAATTTTATGGTTGTAAGGACGAATGGGTCGACTCGACCGGGGAAGGACAACGCTATCAGAGAATACCAGCGTAAAGGAGCAGCTGTGCTGCTGTGTTTCGTATAGTGAGTGTAGAGAAGCGGATACCCTTTTTATTGGAAACGAGGTACTCCATCTTAGTCCTCAGGGATAAGAACTCAGCTGCATTTTGATTCTTAATTGAGGATAGAACTGTGTGCTCGTTGGCCAACCTTACTGGTTTTAAAAACAATAAAAGTTCCAGATTTTAGTTTTGATAAAAAAAAGGAACGCCGTATGACTACTCCGCCGTGGTTTTTAAGTCTATCACGCAGAGAAACGCCGAGCATAGCCCTCTCCATAGCTCGCTGAGCGACGACTGAGCTTCCTCATACGGCCAGCAGTGAAGGACCACGTCTCAGTTCCATAGGTCATCACTGGCAACACGCACTGGTTGAACAATCTAGTTTTGAGGTAATATCTAACGAGAAGATATGTCGTAATCTCCCGACCGCTGCCCAGCCGAGTTGAATCCGTCGATTGATATCTCGGTCGAAGTTGGACTTACCTAGTCGGACTATTTGTCCTAGGTAAACATATTCGTCAACAACTTCGAGCATAGTGCTCCCAACAACTACCGGCATAGGTGTGACATGGACATTAAACATGATCTTTGTTTTATCCATGTTCATCTTAAGACATATCCGTTGGGAGGCACTATTGAGGTCATTGAGCATAGTGCTTAGGTCCTCCAGCGATTCTGCCATAAGGACTATATCGTCGGCAAATCGAAGGTGAGTGATGTACTCGCCATTGATGTTAATACCGTATCCTTTCCCATCCAGTAGTTTGAAAACGTTTTCTAATGCAGCGGTGAAGAGTTTCGGGGATATTACCAATGATATGTAGGGTTACCAAATTATAATTCATCCGTGTTGCTTGATATATTAACAAAGTTTTCAAGATATCTATCTATCTATCTATCTATCTATATATATATATATATATATATATATATATATATATATATATATATATATATATATATATATCTCGAAAACTTTATTATATTATATAATAAACATATAAATACGACTGTAAGAAAGAGAATTATATGAAAATTTGTTATTTAACGGTGAAAAATTACTGAGAAAACTATAGCAAACTACTGGGAGCAATTGATCGAAGTACAACTGAACAGCATCAGGTAGCTTGCACAAATAATGCGCGGCTGGCTCTAACTTTATCCTGAGCAGACATAGAAGAAACTTCCCCTCTACTACGAATGCGCGCTACACCGCCTGCCCCACTTCTCCGTATCAAGAAAACACAGGTTACTGAACACGTAGTGCTAATAAAAATCGTTGTTTCTTAAAACTTTAATAACTTTATATTAAATGTAATTTTTTTAAAGTGTCTTCTAAATAAAACTTAGAAAACCTAATTGAAATCTATGCAGTAGTTTTTCTGTGATGCGCGCACAACTGCAAACCTCAACAAAAACAGATTTAAGGGACAACAACATTAAACATTCTAAGACATGAGATTAAAGTTTGAAGTTTTTTTTATATACTTCTTAAAAATAAATCAAAAATGAACACGTATACGAGAGGTTAAACTTTTCAAGCAATAAAATAGCAATTGAGTCTATATATTTTCTTTCTTTTGTTCCGTCCATAGGGCCAAATTAATGGCTGAAAAACGGGAGACATGGTCACTCTAGGTCCATGTATGTAATGTAGTAATGGGCTGATTAATCTAAACGCTATTTAATTCACTCTAACTAATCACATTCTTTACCAGTAAACTTCGTAAGAGTCTAGGCTAAACCTCTGATGAAGATTATAGGACATATTGTATATAAGTTTGAAGGATATAAAGAAGTTGGGATCAATAAAACGCCAAATGCTTTATAAATACAAATGTAATTTACATAATTATGATACATAGGCATATTGTCCTGTAAAAATTAAAAATCATAATAGCGTTATAGCGGCAGCAATTGCCCTATTTTGGAATGATTCGTTCCTATCACAAAATTCATTAGCAAAAGCAAACGTTCAAAGAAATCCAGTTATACAGTGCGTATTATTAAAAATGTTATCAACTAGAGCCCAATGACTTCGTCAATCTTACTTAGCGGTACCATGTAGCGACATCTATGGAAATGTATTAAATAAAGAACGATGTATTTAGCGCGTCAAATTTTCATATCGATATACATAGCAACCGCTTCCGTAGATAGATAATAGATGGCGCTAGAGTAGTCAAGTGAGCTCGGCCACGGTCCTTATTGCTTTGTAAGAGAGATGTAAGTTTTTCAAAGTATTTAGTCCGCACTTGACTATTCTCCCATATGAGGCTAAGTAGTGATGTAGCCGAAGATGGTATTAAAACACGCTGACCTAGCTTAACAAAATAAAGCATATTGTAATTTAATGGAAAGACAGATGCTGGCAAAGTATTCCACTCTTTTGCTGTTTACATGAAGAATGACGAAGCAAACCGCTTTCTAAATTTGTCGCGCGCTATACCAATATTAACGGGGTAAAGACTGGCAGAGCGTCTGGTCGTCCGACCGGGGATAAGAGATAATCGTTTCGCAACAAAAAATTCAACATTGAAATTAAAAGATAAAAGTAGATTAACATAAGCATCATCAACATTAATGGCAGCAGAACATAGGCCTCCCCCAAATATTGCATCATATATATAACTTGATATATATATATATATATATATATATATATATATATATATATATATATATATCGTCATAATTGCTCCGCTCGAGGGGCGCGTTGACAATTGCAATTTTTTATTATTTTCAATTGTTATCAGGGAGCTGCAGCTGTCCATCTCCTGTCTTAGTTATCACCACTCGCCTCTTACGACGTCCCGGTGATAATTTGGGCTAGTGGAATCTATTACGTCGCCATGGCAGTGGCAGGTTCCAATATGATTTTGAATTATATGGTAACTACAATATTGATTCAATCACTATTGCCAATTTTTCTTAGACAAAATATAAACAAATATTATACAACTAAGAACATACATATACAGGTGGATATTTATTTTACATTATTGGTTGCCAATAGTAAGGTAATTATTAAGTAAGGCTAATTATTCTAGTCTACATAGTACTCAAAAATGCAGTGTGACAAATATAAAGTGTTATCTTACTGTTAGCATTTTCGACTTAAAAACCGTATATCTTTACTTGAAGTGATAATGTATATAATCCATTGTAATTAAATCAGTAAACATTATGCATTTAAATCAGTAAACATGTTTGAAGTCGTACTACGTCAGAAATACAACTGGCAGTACTCCAAACAGCTGTTAACTATAATCCGCGACGACGCTTTACTGACTGTTTCAATATTCGAGTCATTATTTTCCTATCAATTATCGTATTATCACCTCGGTTATAGACTAGCCTATGTGCCATTTATATTATAACTTAAAAATAAAGTAAAACAATTTTTAATTTTATTTCAGACGTATAATGTTTACTTTTATTTAAAATTTACGTTATAGTACAGACATACATATGAAGTGATATCTTGCGATGTGGATGTTTGTCTTCGTACTATTTATTGTATATGAACTGCCTTCACGATATAGGAGAAAATCCTTGTGGGAGTAACATTTTTTTTAAATAACTAAAAAAGAAAAAGATATATATGGTCTTAGCCTTATAATGTACTATAAGTTAAACTTATTAACGATAAGAATGGGGCGGGGGGGGCGGGGCGGGGGGGGGGGGAGGGGGTTAAAAAGCTCGCGGATTAGAGAGGTTTTCGTTTATTAGTTTATTTGTGGGGATGGGGATGCGCATACACGTAATTATTATTTAACTCATTATAGACATATAGAAAGAGACATAATAGACAACAATAAGTACAAGCCATCACATACAGTCATTAGACACAGAATTTTTCGCACCACTAGGAAAAGCATATGCTACAGCCTGTGATGATTGCCAAGTCCCCAACTCCGGCCGTGCCATCCCGCAGTTCCAAGTTGCCCGGATATTTGGTACAGCATACTCAGAGGTTGCTTCAGTTAAAAAAGGAAAAAAACTTTTTTAATCCTGTGATATCTCGCCTTTAAACAATCAGCTATTTACGGATGAAGATTTCACTCCCTCAGAGGTAACGGATCACCCCTTTTCAAGCATAGAACAGGAGATTAAGTTATAGTCTAACTCTATCTGCGCAATCACTAAGTCCTGATCCTGAATCTATAGGTGAAGCTACGTGTGATAATCTAGTTCCAGTTGCACATTCATCATGTTCCGGTACAGTTTCTGAATCTACAGTCGAAGTTAATAGTCCACCTATAGCAGCACAATAATCGCGTTGTGATCCAATTCCTTCACCTACGGAGGATGATACAAGTGCCAATCCAGCTCCAGCTGCTATCACCTCGACATTCATTAAACCGTTTTTATTAAAAATTAGCTTTATTATGTTTTTTTTTAATAAAAAAACGTAACCTATTTATTTGATCGATTTATTGTTTTGTTTTGCAGAATTCCAACAGTAAAAGGAAAACCACTCACAAGAAATCATTTTGAGAAATTGAATAATGATACGGGAAATGTCAGTTATGTGGAAAAATTATCAAGGTTGGCGGAGACACATCTAATATCTTGTCTCATCTCTAGAGAAGTTATCCACAGGCAACAGTGCCAGTCGATCCAGAGAAGCATGCCATCAATGATAATGAGCATTGCCAATCTATCCCGCTCACATCAAATAATACTGACCAAGAGCATCCACGGAAAACCATTATTCAAAGTAAGTTGAAAATGACGATGGGGAGCAACAATAAAAAATAGATGAATATCTTACACTGATGATCGCCACCGATTTTCAGCCATTCTCCGTGGTGGCAAACAAATGCTGAAGCCTTGTAGAAGGTTTGTAGAAGCCTTAAATCCTAAATATGTACTGCCTTCAAGAGAGAAATTAGATATGATTTGATGCCCGCTTTATACGCAAAGCTGAAGACACAACTTGAGAGTTTGTTAAAAAATACAGAATACGTCGCACTAACCACAGATTTATGGTCAAATCAGTACATGGAGTTATTTATAACGGTAATGGTACATTTTGTCCATGAATGTAATCTGAAAAGTTACGGTTTGACAACATCGGAAGTCCCTAATTCGCACTTGGTGTAAGTGTATGCACCAATGCAAGACACCATGACTTGAAAAATCTAGGTATCTTCTTGGTTTATTTGAACCCAAGGTCTATTGATTATAAGCTAGTTTCTCTGGTTACAAAGACACGTCTTTGTTTTATATCGAGTCGGCACACAGATGAGCCAGTGTTTTAATTAAAACTATTAGAATGTTGTTATAAATAGACTGTTTCGAAGGTATGTCACAATAAAATTATCAGATCATGTGGGCGATGACGGTCCTATGAACAATTTGGCATTCTTTAGTCCGGAGATTTATGCATTTCGTTTAGTAACTAGATGTAATTGATTATAACATTATAACATTTTGATCATACAGTGTGTACTTCCTCTCACATATCTAATAACGCCAATAAAAATTGATTGTTTGATGACGGAAATGGGGAGGTTCCCGATGTTGAATAGCGTTAAATATGTGTAATATAAAGGGATCAGATACATAAGTTTTGATTCTCCATTCTGATTTGTTAAATAATTAAAATAAATAAATAATCTTATTTTTACGTATCGGTCAAATAAGTGTTATTGACAATCAATATTCAATTTTTATGTAGTTTTTCCATATTAATTCATTATTTTTGAAGCTGATAAAATAGTAGGAAGTAAATTATAACAAAATGAAATCAACCAGGTATACTCGTACATAAAGGGTGGGTCAGAAAGGAGTACGATTTTAAAAACACTCTTGCGTTTGAAGCTTTAGAGAGGGGACTGCGCGGGTGGTGGGATTTAAGTAGATCGGTTCTCGGAAATTTAGTCGCTGGGGGCCGCGGGTTCGAATCCCGCACGGAACAAGTATTTGTATGGCCTACAAATAATTGTTCCGGGTTTGGATGTTTGTCCTTGTGCAATTTATGTTTGTAAACTGCCTCCACGACACAGGAGAAAATCCTAGTGTGGGGGTAACGTTTTTTAAAAAAAAGAGAAAAAGATGGATCACTTCACGGGAGCGCAACGTGCATTCTGCGTTAAACATTATTATAAAAATCACGATTCGTGCGCTATTGTTCGGCGTTTATTTCGACGTGAGTTTGGATTACATGACCTAAATCAGTGTCCGAAGGAAAGCGTGATTCGATCGTGGGTCAGAAAGTTCGAAGCTACTGGTTCGACTCTCAAACAGAAGCTTGCGGGACGCCCAAAGTCAACAAGAACGGAAGACACAATTGAACAAGTTAGAGCTTCAGTTCAACGTAATCCTGCTCTATCGACTCGAAAGCGTTCAGCCGAACTTGTGGTGTCCAGAACATCTTTGCGTCGCATTTTGTTGAAAGATCTGAAATTGCATCTGTATACAATTCAACTTGTGCAGGAATTACAGCCAAATGATCCAATTTTAAGGAGATATTTTGTTGAAACGATGCTGGAACGCTTTCGGAGTTTCAACAATATTCTGTTCTCCGACGAAGCCCATTTTCACATAAATGGGCAGGTGAATAAACAGAATCGCCGTTACTGGGCAGCAGAGAACCCACGTGCAAAACGTCAAAAGCCTCTACATTCGCCGAAAGTAACCGTTTGGGCGGCCATGTCAGCGCACGGAATTATCGGACCCCACTTCTTCGAAAATCGACAAGGCCAATCTGTCACTGTAAATATACATAGCCATGTTAAGGGATTTTTTCTTTCCACAACTGCAACAATTTGAAGCCTATAATCGTGCTACATGGTTTCAACAAGATGGCGCGACATGCCACACAGCTAATGCCTCTGGCGGTCGTAAACGAGATGTTTGGTGAGGAACTAATATCGCGCCGAGGTGACATTGAATGGCCTCCTAGAAGTCCGGATCTTACACCACTGGACTTTTTTTGTGGGGATACCTAAAAAGTAGAGTCCACTCCAATAACCCAGCCACAATTGACCAGTTGAAGACCAATATCCGGAAAGAAATGGCAGATATTCCCCGTGCAATGTGCCAGCGAGTTTTTACCAATTTGAGGTTCATATTCGAAGAATGTTTGCAGCGCGATGGTGCACATTTGGATGATGTTATTTTTAAGAAATGAATTTCCCAGATGTAAATTTTTGTAGAAATAAAAATTTGTATGTGAATTGTACTTAGATTTTTTAAAATGATTTTTTCAAATTCGCAATTCTTTCTGGCCCACCCTGTATTATCTGGTAATGAGGGGGAAAATGTGTAGTACTAGAATGTACCTACGTCACAAAAAAGCAGAAATTACACATTATGGACTACGTTTTATGCGAAATAAACTTTTTAATGTCATTGAATTAATTAACATCCAGTAGCTTGAAAACGTCTTCTAATGCAGCGGTGAAGAGTTTCGGGGATATTACCAATGATATGTAGGGTTACCAAATTATAATTCTCACTAGCTGATACCCGCGATTTCATCCGTGTTGCTTGATATATTAACAAAGTTTTCAAGATATTATACCTTAGATGTTAGAGATAGATAGATAGATAGAGATATTTACGTTAAAAAGAGACAACAACAGGGCAGGTAGAGAAGCTGTTATTATTCTCAGCAAGTCTTCAAAAAATTTAGGGAATAAAATAAGTTTCATTAATTTTCGTGATAAAACAAGAGTTATTCTGGAGTTTTTAAGAATTGTGGTAGATAGCAGTACTATTCAGGTTGCCTATAAAAAAAATATATTTAAAAAATTGTGGTCATGGTAGTGAAATATATCATAACGGTCTCAATTTCTGAAGAATTTCATTTTTTTTATATAACTTAAAATATAATTGGGATATATTTTTTTTCTTTTTTTCCCCGATTAGTCCGGGGCAGTTCTATCCTCCGGTGTTGGCTTATCGTTGAATTTTGGGACACGTTGTATATATATATATATATATATATATATATATATATATATATATATATATATATATATATCTCGAAAACTTTGTTATATTATATAATAAACATATAAATACGACTGTAAGAAAGAGAATTATATGAAAATTTGTTATTTAACGGTGAAAAGTTACTGAGAAAACTATAGCAAACTACTGGGAGCAATTGATCGAAGTACAACTGAACAGCATCAGGTAGCTTGCGCAAATAATGCGCGGCCGGCTCTAACCTCTAACTTTATCCTGAGCAGACATAGAAGAAACTTCCCCTCTACTACGCATGCGCGCTACACCGCCTGCCCCACTTCTCCGCGTCAAGAAAACACAGGTTACTGAACACGTAGTGCTAATAAAAATCGTTGTTTCTTAAAACTTTAATAACTTTATATTAAATGTAATTTTTTTAAAGTGTCTTCTAAATAAAACTTAGAAAACCTAATTGAAATCTATGCAGTGTTTTTTCCGTGATGCGCGCACAACTGCAAACCTCTATCATTTTATTTATACAGATTTAAGGGACAACAACATTAAACATTCTAAGACATGATATTAAAGTTTGAAATAAGGGACAATCTTTTTTATATGCTTCTTAAAAATCAATCAAAAATCAACACGTATACGAGAGGTTAAACTTTTCTAACTTTTCTAGTCTAGTATTGGTTTTAACAAATTATTTTCTTTCTTTTGTTCCGTCCATAGGGCCAAATTAATGGCTGAAAAACGGGAGACATGGTCACTCTAGGTCCATGTATGTAATGTAGTAATGGGCTGATTAATCTAAACGCTATTTAATTCACTCTAACTAATCACATTCTTTACCAGTAAACTTCGTAAGAGTCTAGGCTAAACCTCTGATGAAGATTATAGGACATATTGTATATAAGTTTGAAGGATATAAAGAAGTTGGGATCAATAAAACGCCAAATGCTTTATAAATACAAATGTAATTTACATAATTATGATACATAGGCATATTGTCCTGTAAAAATTAAAAATCATAATAGCGTTATAGCGGCAGCAATTGCCCTATTTTGGAATGATTCGTTCCTATCACAAAATTCATTAGCAAAAGCAAACGTTCAAAGAAATCCAGTTATACAGTGCGTATTATTAAAAATGTTATCAATGTAAGATTTTTCTGCCGACTTCCAAAAAGGAGACGGTACTCAATTCGAGTGTATGTTTTTTTTTTTTTATGTGTGTTACCTCATAACTTTGTACTGGGCGAACCGATTTCGATGATTCTTTTTTTATATGAAAGCTGATAGTTCTCGTGTGGTCCCATATGAATTTGATCAAGGTCAGACCAATGGTTATTGGGTTATTCTTAAATAACCTGTCTTGAAGTCGCTTATATTGAAGTCGGCTGTACAAAATTTTTAATTTTAAATTATCAAAGTATTTAGTCCGCACTTGACTATTCTCCCATATGAGGCTAAGTAGTGATGTAGCCGAAGATCGTATTAAAACACGCTGACTTAGCTTAACAAAATAAAGCATATTGTAATTTAATGGAAAGACAGATGCTGGCAAAGTATTCCACTCTTTTGCTGTTTACATGAAGAATGACGAAGCAAACCGCTTTCTAAATTTGTCGCGCCGTATACCAATATTAACGGGGTAAAGACTGGCAGAGCGTCTGGTCGTCCGACCGGCGATAAGACATAATCGTTTCGCAACAAAAAATTCAACATTGAAATTAAAAGATAAAAGTAGATTTACATAAGCATCATCAAGATTACTGGCAGCAGAACATAGGCCTCCCCCAAATATTGCATCATATATATAACTTGATATTATATATATATCATCATAATTGCTCCGCTTGAGGGGCGGGTTGACAATTGCAATTTTTTAACTACAATATTGATTCAATCACTATTGCCAATTTTTCTTAGACAAAATATAAGCAAACATTCTACAAATAAGAACATACATATACAGGTGGATATTTATTTTATATTATTGGTTGCCAATAGTAAGGTAATTATTAAGTAAGGCTAATTATTCTAGTCTACATAGTACTCAAAAATGCAGTGTGACAAATATAAAGTGTTATCTTACTGTTAGCATTTTCGACTTAAAAACCGTATATCTTTACTTGAAGTGATAATGTATATAATCCATTGTAATTAAATCAGTAAACATTGTGCATTTAAATCAGTAAACATGTTTGAAGTCGTACTACGTCAGAAATACAACTGGCAGTATTCCAAACAGCTGTTAACTATAATCCGCGACGACGCTTTACTGACTGTTTCAATATTCGAGTCATTATTTTCCTATCAATTATCGTATTATCACCTCGGTTATAGACTAGCCTATGTGCCATTTATATTATAACTTAAAAAAAAAGCTCGCGGATTAGAGAGGTTTTTGTTTATTAGTTTATTTGTGGAGATGTGGATGCGCATACAGGTAATTATTATTTAACTCATTATAGACATATAGAAAGAGACATAATAGACAACAATAAGTACAAGCCATCACATACAGTCATTAGACACAGAATTTTTCGCACCACTAGGAAAAGCATATGCTACAGCCTGTGATGATTGCCAAGTCCCCAACTCCGGCCGTGCCATCCCGCAGTTCCAAGTTGCCCGGATATTTGGTACAGCATACTCAGAGGTTGCTTCAGTTAAAAAAGCAAAAAAACTTTTTTAATCCTGTGATATCTGGCCTTTAAACAATCAGCTATTTACGGATGAAGATTTCACTCCCTCAGAGGTAACGGATCACCCTTATTCAAGCATAGAACAGGAGATGAAGTTATAGTCTAGCTCTATCTGCGCAATCACTAAGTCCTGATCCTGAATCTATAGGTGAAGCTACGTGTGATAATCTAGTTCCAGTTGCACATTCATCATGTTCCGATACAGTTTCTGAATCTACAGTCGAAGTTAATAGTCCACCTATAGCAGCACAATCATCGCGTTGTGATCCAATTCCTTCACCTACGGAAGATGATACAAGTGCCAATCCAGCTCCAGCTGCTATCACCTCGACATTCATTAAACCGTTTTTATTAAAAATTAGCTTTATTATGTTTTGTTTAAATAAAAAAGCGTAACCTATTTATTTGATCGATTTATTGTTTTGTTTTGCAGAATTCCAAAAGTAAAAGGAAAACCTCTCACAAGAAATCATTTTGAGAAATTGAAGAATGATACGGGTAAACGTCAGTTATGTGGAAAAATTATCAAGGTTGGCGGAGACACATCTAATATCTTGTCTCATCTCTAGAGAAGTTATCCACAGGCAACAGTGCCAGTCGATCCAGAGAAGCATGCCATCAATGATAATGAGCATTGCCAATCTATCCCGCTCACATCAAATAATACTGACCAAGAGCATTCACGGAAAACCATTATTCAAAGTAAGTTGAAAATGAAGATGGGGAGCAACAATAAAAAATAGATGAATATCTTACACTGATGATCGCCACCGATTTTCAGCCATTCTCCGTGGTGGAAGACAAATGCTGAAGCCTTGTAGAAGGTTTGTAGAAGCCTTAAATCCTAAATATGTACTGCCTTCAAGAGAAAAATTAGATATGATTTGATGCCCGCTTTATACGCAAAGCTGAAGACACAACTTGAGAGTTTGTTAAAAAATACAGAATACGTCGCACTAACCACAGATCTATGGTCAAATCAGTACATGGAGTTATTTATAACGGTAATGGTACATTTTGTCCATGAATGTAATCTGAAAAGTTACGGTTTGACAACATCGGAAGTCCCTAATTCGCACTTGGTGTAAGTGTATGCACCAATGCAAGACACCATGACTTGAAAAATCTAGGTATCTTCTTGGTTTATTTGAACCCAAGGTCTATTTACTATAAGCTAGTTTCTCTGGTTACAAAGACACGTCTTTGTTTTATATCGAGTCGGCACACAGATGAGCCAGTGTTTTAATTAAAACTATTAGAATGTTGTTATAAATAGACTGTTTCGAAGGTATGTCACAATAAAATTATCAGATCATGTGGGCGATGACGGTCCTATGAACAATTTGGCATTCTTTAGTCCGGAGATTTATGCATTTCGTTTAGTAACTAGATGTAATTGATTATATCATTATAACATTTTGATCATACAGTGTGTACTTCCTCTCACATATCTAATAACGCCAATAAAAATTGATTGTTTGATGACGGAAATGGGGAGGTTCCCGATGTTGAATAGCGTTAAATATGTGTAATATAAAGGGATCAGATACATAAGTTTTGATTCTCCATTCTAATTTGTTAAATAATTAAAATAAATAAATAATCTTATTTTTATACGTATCGGTCAAATAAGTGTTATTGACAATCAGTATTCAATTTTTATGTAGTTTTTCCATATTAATTCATTATTTTTGAAGTTGATAAAATAGTAGGAAGTAAATTATAACAAAATGAAATCACCGATGTATACTCGTACATATTATCTGGTAATGAGGGGAAAAATGTGTGGTACTAGAATAGATAGAGTACCTACGTCACGAAAAATTACACACGAAATTACACATTATGGACTACGTTTTATGCGAAATAAACTTTTTAATGTCATTGAATTAATATATCTTTTGAACTGACTATGAAGAATTGGACAACAAAGGAAATATAAAAGAATATAAGACGTCAATCTTGACGGTCGTAAGGGATCAGTGCTATATCGAATAGCAGCCATCTTCGTACGGCTTCCCGAGAAATTGTGCAAACTGGATCACCGGCTTTCTTGTAGATCGGAGCATGAAGGGCGTTGTAGACGGTGCATGCTTCGACTATAAGCCTATTAATGCCGGTGTTCCACAAGGCTACGTGCTATCACCAACGCTGTTTCTTCTGCATCATAATGATATGTTGCAAACCTGTAACATTCATTGCTATGCAGATGACAGCACTGGTGATGCTCTATACACCGGCCGTGCCAATATTTCTCAGGAAAACGTCGCCGAGTGCCGGAACAAACTTGTATCTGAAGTCGAGTCTTTGCTGAACAGTCTTGGATTGGGGGCGACTAAATCTAGTCCAGTGTAACCCCTTTGTCGTATCTCCTCGATTTGAAGGCATTCCTCTTGTTGCGTCAGCCAGTATCGGAATCCTAGTTTCGTGGTCACTTAGAAGAGAAGGCCAAATTGGCCTCTAAAAAGCTTGGCGTGCTCGGCAGAGCGGGACAATATTTCATGCCGGCACACCGCCTGCAACTTTACAAGGCGCAGGTTTGGCCTCACATGGAATATTGTTCACATCTCTGGGTTTGGTCTCCCCAGCGCTAGCTCCTTTCACTTTACCGCATCCAGCACAGAGCTGCTCGAATCGTCGACAACCGAGTCCTTACCGATCGGCTCGATTCAGTTGCGCTACGAAGAGATGTTGCATCCCTTTGCATTTTTTTCGCATTTACCACGGGGAGCGCTCTGAGGAATTGTTCGGATTAATCCCAGCCGCCAAATTTCACGAACGCACATCGCGGCAAAACTCTCGATACCATCCACACATCTGTATGCTTGGCGGTCCACCACTGTACGTTTCACTAGAAGTTTTCTTCCGCGTACGACCTCTCTGTGGAATAATTTACCAGCGGCGATTTTCCGGACCGATACGACTTAGCGACCTTCAAGAAAAGAGCCTACTCCTTTTTAAAAGGCCGGGAACGCACTTGCAATTCCCTTGGTGTTGCAGTTGTTCATGGGCGGCGGTAGTCACTTACCATTAGGTGAGCCGTGATGGTCTTTCTCTCCCTCTCCTATAAAAAAAGCAAAGTTGACTAGGGAAGAAACGGCATACGTGGATTTGTCATTGCCACACTCGTTCATTTTGTATCGAAAGTATGAATCTGAGGTGCCTGATTTATTACTTCACGCATAGGTTTTGTTACTTTGTTTGTGATAATAAATCGCTAAAGGTCAAAATTCGGTTTCGAATCATTTCGTACCATACGTGATTATCCGTTGACAACATTGTGTCTTTAGTTTTTTTAACATTTCCTTTGTTTTATATGGTTCCAAGGAAAAAAAATGTCCGTTTGACTTTTACTTATAAAATGCTTAAAGTTAGTGTTCTCTTTTCACTTAATGACAATGGAAAAAGATTTAATTTAAGTAAGCGATAGTCAATGTTTATAACACACGCATCATAATTAGTGATGAGGTGCAATCAGATAAACGTGCAAACGTATCAACGGTAATTAGAATGGAGGCCACAAAAGCGAGCCGAAATCGATAAAACATGTCAATGTCACGTTGATGCTTTTTGTTTTTTCGATATTACTGGCTTGATTCATCACAAATTTTCCGGTAGGGCAAAAGTTCCATACAGAATACTATTTGGTTATAACATAGTATAAAGAGATGGGAAATACGTTATCTTCATACAAACGCACTGCGCGCGGCTTGTATGTGTGCGCCATAGTATCTATGAGGCGCCGCACGCACACTTAAACACAATCTCGAAGTATTTCTCAATGCGCCAGTCGAGGTTAAAACCGCACGTGGTTCGCGCGTCACGTAAGCGAGTCACTTATTATAGCATATAATTTTTACTTGACGATGAGATACCTACTTACTTATTTTTGTTGTATTAGTTGTCTATCAGACAGAGGAAGAATAGTAACTAAGTACCTACTTACGGTTACAAAATCGTAATTAAAAATAAGTAATTGATTAATTGTGAATCAGATAAATAGAGCAAAGTTAGAATAATAACAACAGAACAAAAAATTGATTACAGTCTAAGAGGCAGGCGTTAGTAATTTTATGTTATTGTACGATGTTTTTTTTTTTACAATATTTTAGTCGCTTTATTCAATTTTTTTATTATTATATATATTTATTATACTGCTCTGAATCTTAATACATTTTTGTATTTGTTAGGAAAACCATTGTTGAACTTTATCGACTAATGATCACTGAATTAGTTATACAGAGATGTATTATCTTTGGCAAGGGCCGGGTTTTAAACTAATGATTTGGTGGCAGTGACAACCCTGAGACAGTAGGCAATTATATCGCGGAGTAGGCCGCAGATAACCTACTTGGCCTCTCTTTATACTATGGTTATAATGTGAAGAGTTAGCGTGAGAAAATCCTTCAAAAAGTATGCATCCAAAAATATTTATCGCGATACATGCATGTCCGATTGAAAGCAGACTTTCTTCCACAATAAAATTCATGTTATGGAAACTGTTCCGACTGCACACGAACTCGAGATATCTCTTCATTCCACATCTATTGCTTCTTCTGCTTTCATGCCTGAAACATCTGATTCTATACCAGCTACCACTTCAATCACCGAGACATAAATATGCATGCAATCAAACTAAAACCAAAAAAAATACGCAATACCACTCTAAGCGGCGTTCTAAAACAAAAAGTGACCACCGATTTGATAAAATATTAACATAAATATGCTTAGGCTCTCATCTCATTTAATCGCGTGAATTTATTAATAAATTAAATCCAGCTTACCAATGAGGCCATCCACGACTTTTTCTGCTACCAGGGCGTCGCCACTAGAAAGTGGGGTATAAATATTTGACAGATTTCATAGCGGGGAAGTTAATTTGTTCGGAAAATGTAAAGGTTATTGTTTCTTTCTGTGCTATTAGTTATATTTTATATTAATAAGATTAAAAATAAATAAACCAAACCACAGATATTCATAAAAGTAGAAAAATTAAAAAAAGATAAAAATGTGCAAAACATTAAAGAGCAAACCACTGAGGCATTATTTTCTGTATTAATATAACACTCTAGAAACTGATAAACTTTTATTAAAAAACAACTTCTCAATTAAATGACATTGTGTAACTAAAAACTTTACTTCAGTGTCAACTAGCGACATCTGGTGAGCAGAAAATTATTAGCCCTCATTGCCTAATCGTAAGATTAAACAAAAGAAAAGGTCAAGTCAGAGCTTAGTCAAGCAGAGTATGTATTACATTACGATCGGTGGATGGTCATACAAGTCCAATAATAATTGTGTAGCCATGACAGTTCATTTATTTCAACCATCAGGAAGAATTAAGATCATTTTGTTGGAATGTATCCAGTTTACAGAGATCAAAAATCAAAAAGAAAGGAATCACAAACGATTGGAAAATCACTGACACAATTGTAGCAGCTACAAGCGACAACGGAAAGCAAAGCTGCCATAAAATTAAGTAATTGGAAGCTAATACCTTTAACACCATTATTCGAACAACAATGTATTTCTTTTGTATTAGTAGACTACTAAGAAACAATAGAACTCCTCCTCTGGATTGCCGGTGCCATTCTGTATCAGCCAATAAAACATCCAGTAATAAGATAAAAAAATTAAAGATTTCATAAACTCTATTCCTTCTTATGACTATCATTATTCATTGCATTAGTCAGGAAACCGTAAATATTTATTATCGGATAGAAATATAAGTATTTTGTATTCATTTTTATAAAGAAAGAAGTTTCAAACCCTACATCGAAGTTTACTTTTAGAAAAATTATTAATGAAGACTTTAACTTGAGTTTTCATGCCCCCTCCACTGACTAGTAAGTGTTATGATTCATTACCATCAAAATCGAAACTTCAAGATGGATCTTATCTGCCAATACATTGTTTCCAATCTTGAGTTTGTTACAAAGAGAATTGATCATAGGATTCTAGTAAGTGGATATTCGTACGTGACTTACGATCAATATTTCGGCCTAGTGGAAAAACAAACTCGTTTTTTTTAAAAATAATTTTGGACCAAGTGATTTTAGCTGCCAGGAAATTCAGACCATTCGAAATAATTTCTATGACCAAAGATCTATTTTTTTCATGTCAGTTAGTAGAAAGAAACATAATTAACAGGAAAGTTTCGGTAAATAAGGGAAAAGTGGAGTGGCTTAAAATGCAATGGTTTTTTTTTTCAAGTACTCCAATAACAATGATGTACTCTTTCAAGGGGTTGATTTAAAGAAACGCAATTCAATTATCATTGAAAACCTAAATATTTTAAATCCTGAAGGTATTACAAATAAAGAATTACTAGATTTGTAAATTTTCTACCACCTGCACATCACACTTTTTACAAGGAGTTAAAGACTTTAGCAGTAGAAAAAAAAAGATATGATCAAGGATGAATGAGTTTAAGTTCTATTTACTTTGTTAAAGTAATAATTTTCAATTTTCTGTACTTTTGAAATATAAAGTTAATTTTCAGTAATTATTTGTTTTATTAATGGCCTGACCTTGCCTATAGTAGTAGACATATTATAGCACCTTAAATGCAAAAGTGGCCTAAGTCACACAAATAACCTAAAAATGTGAATTTATCCCAAAATAAACTACTTCATCCCAATATAATGTATGTACATTGATATAATTCATGAATATAATATAAACCCCATTATGTTCACACTGCCTATCTCAAGCTTAGGCTAGGCCACTTTTGCGCTGGCGGCCTCTAGGCAGTATATTAAGGAGCAGGAAGTGGCAAAGAGCGAGCCCCACCACCCGCGACCTCCTCACCTCAGTTCGTCGCGGGCCGTGCTACAGTGCGGACGTGTTTAGTCGCGCTCCCGATTTTGTACGTGTTGTGTCAGTGTTCGGTACTCCGCCGACGTCGAGTTCGCTCCGTCAGGCGTCGCTGGCGCATCTCCTGCGTCAAGCTACGTTTAAGGTAAGCGCAAAGGGAACGACCTACGCTGTGCCCTTCTTTGCGTTTTGCCTTATTTCTCACTGCACCCCTTTTTATTATAAAAAGTGTCTGTAAGTGTGCCGCACACTGTGCGAGTAAACGCCCTAATCCATCTGCGTCTCACACACCCCTCCCTGCTCGCGGGCGCCTCGCTGGGCCTCCCTCGAGGGTCTCACCCGGTGTGGTTGCACGCGCTGAGGGGAGTAAGGTGTGTGATAGCTAAGGGCTGAGCACAAAAATAAATTAAGAAAGATGTCGGACAAGGACTCCCCCAACACGCCGAAAACTACCCGATAGGCGTCCGGGAGTACTCGACAGGCCACTCATGAAGCGAGACCTCTTCGCTCCTGAGAGATCCAGAGTGCTCCCCCCATACAGCAACTCCCGAGGCGGATAGGTACTCTACCGGCCATCGGTGCCGCGCTCGGCGCTGGTGAAGCTGTGTCTTCACCTAGTATCGAACCGGCCCGATTGCCACGCCGGAGCCTAGCCTCGCGGAGGAGAACATCCCCCGAAATTGAAATAGACCAGCTCCAAGAGGAGAAAAGGCTGAGGACCGGATCAGACTCACTATCTGGATTCGGCATCGCCTTCTGCCTCGGTAACTCCACCTGAAAGGCAAGCCCCGCAACCAGTAGTGGGGCATAATATACCACCGAACTCACCGTCTCCAACCACCTCTCCGGCCTGCACCGCTGACATGCAGGACTTTGGTGAGGAAGACCCTGAAGGGGAGAGGGAGTGGGACAATACGTCCTACGCCACTCTGGCCCCTATCCAAGACTCGCAACCTACAAACCAGGAGCCCACACCTGGACCATCCACAGCGCCGGACTCCTATGCATGCATTGCAGCAGCTCCGAGATTAGCGCCTCCAACACCACCACTACCACCTGCACAAAGATCTCAAACAGTAGAAAATCAAACTGCTAAATATCCCCCTATCATAGTCGAATGCTTCCCAAACTGGGCGAAGCATTTCAAAATTATACATCAACTTCTGGGCCACGCCCCGAACGCTCGCCCTTTTGGGAAAGGGGTTCGTTTCCGCCCACAATCCGACGATGAATACAGGAAAGTCCAACGATACCTTATCGACCGGAGCAAGGAGGACGCCACCTTCGTGTGGTATTGCTACGCCCCACAGGAGGAGCAACCCACGAAGGTGGGGTTAAGAGGGCTCCCTGCTGACACAGACCCAAAGGACATACAGGAGGCCCTCATTGAGAGGGGTTTTCCGGTTACCTTTGTCCGACCCAACCCACCGAAAAGAGACAGGCCCGGCTGTCTCTTCCATGTAAAAATGGACCACCTGAGCCCAGAAGAGCAAAATAGACTATACCAAATAGACGAGCTGCTGTATATGCCAGGAGTCATTATCGAAGCCTGGACAGATAGAATTGGCCCCGCACAGTGTCACAGATGCCAAGGGTTCGGGCACGCATCATTTAATTGCTACCGGCCCTCTAAATGTGTACGCTGTGCGGGTGATCACCTTGCCTCAGCATGGCCACAACCTCCGGATGCGAAACCAAAATGTGCAAACTGCGGCAAAGACCACTCGGCGAACGACAGGCGGTGCCCAGTGTTGCAGCGCATCGCAAGGAAAAGGGGCATTAACAAGCAACCTCCCATGCCCTCACAAGCGACACGAGCACCGCAACGACTACCACCTCCACCACAGTGGCAACCACTGCCTCCACAACGACCACCACCACCTCAATTGCCTACGCAGCAACAACCCCAACAGCCCTACCAGCAACAACCACAACGTCAGGCACCACAACCGCAGCAGCGGCAGGTAACTATAACACCAGCACCAACATTCGCGACGACCGGGGCAACCTTAGCCTCACCGGCGAATGCTGCCACGGAACGCATAGAGTGCCCCAAAAAGAAACGCGGGAGGAAAAATAAGAAGAAGTGGAAGACGGCCACCCAACCAGTTCAAGTGGGTGGTACATCGACTCCGCTTCCTCCACCCATATCCACCACACAACAGCGACAGCCACTGCCACAACCGCGATACTCAACTTTCCCCCCTATCTCAAGCCAAATAGAGCTTACAGTACCCCAACCCCGAGACCCACACTCACCAAAAAGGACTGTTGCAGTCACATCCCAATCACAGCCCCAGGCACCAACCACCATCGAGGAGGCCCTCGCTCAACTGGTGGGCATGGTGATCAGGATATTAGGAGAGGTCCTGACTGCCATGACCACCGGCACCAACCCCCTTTCGGCCATTCTAAGTGCCCTAGCCCAACTTACCATAGTCAGCAGGCCATCAACTTAAGATGTGTTACTGGAACCCCGGCGGCATCGTAGGGAAGGTCGCCGACCTGAGAACCCTGGTCCAGCAGCACAATATCCAAATTGTGCTGTTGGGGGAAACCAAGCTGCGCCCCTCTGCTCAACTAAAGCTCCCCAACTTCTTCGTGTATCGCCATGACGAGATCTCCCCAGAAGGTGTCGCGTACAGAGGTACCGCGGCCCCTGTGAGGAGGGACGTCATGCACGAAGAAGTTGGCACCAACACTCATTTTACGTCTACGAGGACTAAGGGAATCAGGTTGAAGGTGGGGACTAAAGACACTAGGATTTTCGCCGCCTACAGGCCTCCCGGCACCGCGTTTGCCCCCCAAGACATAAGAACTATCTTTGATTCCTCAACACCTGCCATTGTCGCCGGAAACCTCAATGCGAAACATCCTGCATGGGGCTCCGCGCTGATAACACCACCTGGCAGGAAGTTATATGACGACGCCGAGGAGTGGGGGTACGAGGTGCTGGGCCCAGATGAGCCCACCCATATCCCCACCAAACCCGAACACCAGCCCGATGTCCTGGATATAGTGCTGTGCCATCTCTTGCCGTACCCAGTACAGTTGGAAGTGCTGTATGATTTAAATACACAGCATCTCCCCGTGCTGATTACCATCGACACCAGTGCGGACGCCGTAGTGCCCAGAAGTCTCCGAATGAAGACCAACTGGACGCGCTTCCGCAGTGCGCTAGAGGACTTCCAACTCTGCGCCTCAATAACCACCAGTGAAGACGTGGAGACAGCGGCCCTACATCTTCATAACAGCATAAAAGATAAACTCCAACTTCACTCTCACCCTGTCTCCACGGGACGCAGGAAGGAGGAACTCCCACGTAAAATTCAAACCCTTCTGTCCGAGAAGCGGAAGATGAGGAGGCTCTGGGCGCGGACACGATGCCCATGGCTCAAAGCAAAACTTAATACCATGACAGAAGAGCTGTCGGAAGCGATGAGAACATACAGGGGAGAGGCATGGGAGAGGCGAGTCGACGAAGCCTCGAAGACACCCGCCTCCCTGCATCTCCTCAACCGGCAGCTCACAAAGAAACCACCACCTGTTTGCTCACTGGTGGACAGCACGGGGAACAGAATTTATGACGCCCAAAAAAGGGCGGAGTTGATGGCACAGCACCTCGAACAGCAGTTCATACCAAACACCTTAGCAGAGGGGTAAGCAGACCATGCAAAAAATATAGTGGACCGCGTACAGGAATACTTTTCAAACCCGGCGCCGCCATTGCGGGGCGACGACTACATCTCACCAACGGAGGTAAGGCGCACCATCATACGCCTACCTACCCGTAAAGCGCCGGGATATGACGGCATCACCACCACAGCCATTAAGCAGCTGCCCAGAAAGGTAATAGTGGCACTCGCCAGGTTATATAACGGCATCCTGCGAACTGGCCACTTCCCGACCATCTGGAAGCAGGGCAAGATCATCGTGCTGCCGAAACCGGGAAAAGACAGGAGGTTCCCGGCCAGCTACCGCCCCATAACGCTATTGCCGCACATAGCAAAACTTTTCGAGAAACTCACCCTCACTAGAATTTTACCACATGTCACCCTGCGGGAGGAGCAATTCGGCTTCCGCAGGGGGCATTCCACAACTTCACAGCTGGCCCGTGTGCTGCACTATCTCGCGGCCGAATATAACTTCGGCCGCACCTGTGTGGGGGTCCTTCTCGAAATGGAGAAGGCCTTCGACAGGGTGTGGCGCGCAGGGCTAGTCTATAAACTCATCCAAAATACCACTTTGTCGCCCATGCTTGTGCGGCTAATAGAGTCGTTCCTGGAGGGGCGGAGCTTCCACGTCACCCTGGAAGGGGCTGTCTCGGCGGCACGACCGATTTTAGCCGGAGTGCCACAGGGCAGCTGCCTATCACCGCACCTGTACGCGGTTTATACCAACGACATCCCCACCCTCTAAGGCCATCTGGCGCAGACAACGGGCCACATCCCCACCTTCATAATCTGGCCCCCTTCATGCCCGCCCACCTGACGGGCGGCCGCTCCCAGGTGAACTCCTACGCTCACCACCCGGCGACGGGGAAACCGGAGTTGAGTGAGCATCCCGACACCTGATTTGATGGCGCTAAGTGCGCACCACACCAACCTACAAGCTGCCAACGCAGCACCCAAGACCGGGGGGTCGTGTCCTCTTGAGATGCCGCCCATGTAAAGAGGGTCTCCTCGACACATGTAAACCTCCATAAGGAGGAGAACCACCACCACCACCCGCGTCATGCCATGCGCAAGATAAATACAGTTAGTTCAGTCAGTTATTCAGTAAGTGTTTTGTTTATAACCGTCGCATATATGCATCTGTGCAAAATTAAATCAAATATTCCATATGATAAAATTAAAGTTAAATGAAAAATAATTCACGGTAAATGCTAAAAAGTCAATTGATATCAATTAGACATTTTTATACTTACCTATGTCGCGGAAATCCTAAATTTACGAGATAACACCTAAACAACTCATTCTAAAACATAAAAGTTTTGTGAGGTTGTAGGTAGTTAGTTAATTAACCCTGTTTTTTACGTTCAAGCGTAGATATGCCTGCTTGCTTTGAACCATTTATACAATGCAAAATTATGCCCTCAAACCTCGGTCGTGTCGGAAACCCTGGGACCGTACAGCGTAGTACGTAGGTACTCATGGACAAATTTAGAGAAACGCAAAAAAAATGGTTTAATTTCTTCTGTTGTAATTATCGTGCGTACTGGCCACAAGCATTAGTACTTAAATGCTACAAAAAAAAGTTTTGGAATGGTTTTTTTTCCTGTTTTGGTAAAATGGATTGAAGTTGCAAAAACAGTCGATCGTGAACATAGAATGGTGCTTGAACAAGATTAAAAAAAGAAGTGGAGTAATATTTCACCAGTTTGATGTTATTAGTACAGTAATAATACCTCTTAGAGGGCATAGAGAGGGGGTTATATAAGATAATAGAGGGAATTTGTTAGAATTAGTTAATCTACTGTTGAAATATGACACAGTGCTAAGAATTTAACATGCTATTCCCAGTACAAAAACAGAAAAGGTAGATTCTTATTTGTTTAAAGACATACAAAATGAATTCATAAGTCTTTTGGGGAAGGAAGTAAAAGTAACATTGAATACGACATAAACAAAGTCAATTATTTTAAAAGAAATACTGCAGTTGAACTTGCTGAAAATAGCCTTACGCAGCTGGAGAAGATAACTTGAACATACATCTATGCGGGGCTCAAGAATAGGATAACGCTGCAACCAAGCCAGAACGCAATCATAAAGCGTTGTTTACGTCTTACGCTAATAATTTGTTAAATCTATGTAGAGTGCACTCATTTGGGAGCATTTTACGTACTTTTTTCGGAACAGTAGAAAGAGTTTACATGTTCTTTTCATCATCCACACATCGATGGGAAATTTTAAAAGACTATCGGAGACAAGATGGAGTGCTCATCACAATGCTGTTAAACTGTCTGCAGTGCAGAATAATTTTGAGAAAGTTGTATCAACACTCGAAGATGTATGTGATTCCAGCAACAGCAGAGAAAACGGCGATACAAGAGAAGCAGCATCGACACTCTTACCAGCTTTATGAGACCTCAGATTTTTAACGCTTCTTTTCGTTTGGTGTGAAGTCCTTGAAGAAGTTAATCAGACGCAAAAGTATATACAAACATCTGGACTATTCGCTGGAACAGTGTGTGAAGAATAACAAAGTCCTTGAATATTTTCTTCAAAGCCAACGTATTCAAATAGTGGAAAAAGCTATTTCCTACGCAACGAAAACATGTGAGGACTTAGACACATCGATTGGAGAAGAAGAAGGAAAAGTTTAGCAAGAGAAATGGCCCGAGACGCTGGACTAACATTGCCAGAGGAGCAGCAGAGAGCTATGTCAGAATGTCTTGACAGATTTTATGAAGAACTAGATCATCGTTACAAGGCAATAGATGATATTTTTTGGAGATTTTACGACTGAGGCGCTAGTTGGAAGCCGTCAGCATTTCTTCCCAAGTAGCATGTCCACTACATTGGAGTTTCTGAGATTCATCGTAAAACTCAGAATAGCCACATAAACTGAGTCTTTTTCGTATCTAGCGCAGTGTGTAAGATTTTTTAACTATTTATGTTTCGGTGGCTTCATGTGAAAGAATCCACAATTGGCCAAGCGCGACTAACGAATCTATCCATTTTATCTAATAGAATATTTTAGCGAAATAAAGGCCCGTAAGCATGCTTAGCATTTTTTGTTTCAACCCACGCTATGCCGTCACTGTCTTGATGACTTAGTCTCCAACAGTAAAGTTCAGATCAAATTATAATGTAAGATTAGAGCAAATCGCTATATTTATGAAACTTTCAGTTAAAGGCCTTTAACACACGAGGATAATTAAAAACAAAACAATGCGAGTTTTACTACGTGCTCAGACTAACAAAGAAAGAGACGGAGCGCTCGTCAGTAGCGTATCCGTATTCGTACGCGTTTTGCTCCAATCGTACCGCAAGCGAGCCGCAGTCGTCACATGTTTTATTTGACTAAATTGCGCAAAGGTATACATATAATTGAATGTATTATTATATAATTATAATCTGTCAAAATATTTGGAGTTCAATGGAAGATGCGTGAATTGAAATTTGGAATAAATTAAATTTGATATTATATTTTACCTAAACTTGTAAAAAAGATATTAAACAGAATATATTCTTTATTGCTAAGTCTTAATTGACATCATATAATCTCGACGGCTACATAGGAAATAATAATCGTAGAATAGCCTTATTTGAAACAGTGTTCCTAAATCCGTTTGACAGGGCACACCAGTAGCCATTAGGTCGTATACATTCATGCGTGTAGTTTCAAACTCCTGAATGATTTTATATTTGGTTTTTTCGATTTTATTATTGTACACAGCATAATTTTGATATTAAAGCAAAAAATCACAATGTATCTCTAAAACAAAATTCATATAAAAAAAATCAATCAAGCAATTATTGTTCAAATCTCTCATACAAAACTTAATTATTTAAAATTCACAGCAGCAATGCGGAATGTACGATTATGAGTACAAATATACATCTACAAATTTAAAGCTTTCAAAACATTTTTTTAGTCATGGAAAACTTAAGACTAAAGTTTGTTTATACTAAGTGACACTCCCGAAATTGACCTCGATATTATGAAGTCTTACAAGTCGTTCAAGTTAATCTGTTAATTGAAAAATAAGGTATGAATAGATAACTAATCAGGCACGTCGAATAATAAAATTGATGAAAGTAAAGTTTTTGTTGCTATCTATGTCTAACGTGGCAGCCGACGCTTTTCTTAATTTTTAATAAAATGAATAGGTATGTAAGATCGTAAACGAAGCAAACAAAATGAACATATTAACGTAAATCTAAATGCAATAATTACGTAATATACTACTCATATAATACCGCGCGAGTTTGAATGAATTCCATAATTTTCTATTCCTTTCAATAGAGGCATGCGTTCACCACCGTGTTGCTAACAACATTCAGACGGGCGTGCCGAAGTCGGGATCGCCGCAACCGGGCAACAAGCGGGCAGGCATTTTGCCGCGTTCGACCGCTCCGTTGGTCATTGCAGCATTTTCTGTCACACGCCGCGCTGAACCTATCCTGTACATAAAATCCATAAAAATTTGTTATTTGTTTAAAATATCTTACACTTTATTTAATATATACGTTTTAATTTTCATTTAGTAATTATTGTAAGGTTTCAGTTTGCGTTGCTAAGGGAATATTTTTCTTAATCTAATCATGTAAGTGTTGTTAACAAAAACTAAAGGAATAAGTAAAACACAAGGACATCTACTAGAGAATTAAACACATTATCGACTATAAACTGTAACGCTATGTGTACGTATCCTTTATTATAGAACTATGCAGTTTGTTTCTTTTCAGTGGGTAGGTATTCCAAAGCCTCAGACCGTACGATATGCAGAGTAACTAAACTAAAACTATCTAAAATGTGTATATCATTAGGTACGATTTTTTTATACTTAAATGTTTGCTGTTTAATTTTGGGGACGGCTAAGGACTAAATATATAAATGAATAAAGTAGATAGATAAAACTTTTTATCATCGGTTTCCACTCAAGTATTTATTCCTTATGATTCCACATGCAGCGTCAAAGTTGCTAGATGTATGTGATTGCGATTATTAATTTGGAATGAGGTGACATATTTGACAGATTTCATGGAGGGGAAGTTAAATTATTAGGAACATATATAGATTAATGTTACTTTCTGTAATTTAAGTTATATTTTATATTAATTAGATTAAAATGGATAAATCAAACTACGGATATTTCTAAAGGTTAAAGAATTAAAAACAGTTCTTTTTTTATAGTTAAGGTTTTTAAGACTTTGAAGTCGGTTAAAAAAATGAAGTGCAATCACTAATGCATTGTTTATGCACATAGGTACCTATATACACTAGAAACCTAAAAAATTGCAAATCGATAATGGCGATGCGCCCGCGCAACTTGCTCACCACCCTAGCCGGGCTGAGGCCGAGCTATGATTTATGACCCCAACTGTATGGACAAAATAATTTTACTATAGCAACATTTGGCAAATTATTATTAGCCCTCATTAAGGCAAATCCCTATAACGGAAGAGGACCATGTCTAGCAGTGGTATGTTACGAGCTGCTCATGAAGAAAAACAGTAAAAGATTAATTTTGACGTTATTTCATATATTATGTAAGTTAATTTAATTGAAACAATTCTCTTAACTTTAGAAGCCTTGTATACACGTATACACTTCTCTTATTAAAAAATGATTCCTATTCCTAACGTCACAGCCCATTATTCTCCCCTACTCGTATCATCGGGCAGCAAACCTCAAACCGGTTTTGTGAGTGCTTCGCGGCCCCACCACTATCATGGACACAACGTGGCACTACAACACACGTCTTGCTCGGAACCACCCGGCGCGAACGCACGCATTACGGCTGTTGAGTATCAAGCTCCACTTGTGCTGGTGGAATTCTTGACATAAATAAAAAACATGTGTGAGTGTTGTGGAACACTCCGTTGGAATGAAGTTATTTTCATAGTATATTATTATCGATGAACGTATTATATTATTGATTAACAAATACAATGAATTAGTAATGTCCTATTAGAATGAAGCGTCATTTAAAATAAAATAATATTTCTTTCATGACAAGATAAGTGCGAGGGAGATGGATATTATTCCATTCCGCTTTCTTATAGCCGCCAAGGCCGTCTACACTACGTCAGAAGGGGTCGTGAGCCGTGACGGAAAAATCTTACACTTTATCTCGTCTAGCCCTCATCCGCCAAATTCGTACCATCCTATAAGGAACTTCGTTCCAATACTTCAATATGTAGACTTTATATAGGTAATTTATTGTTTGGTATATTAGGTAGCCGTAATGCGTGCGTTCGCGACCGGGAGGTTCCCAGCAACACGTGTGCTGTAGTGCCACGTTGTGTCCATGATAGTGGTGGGGCTCGAAGCACTCGTAGAACCGTTTTTAGTTTTGCTGCCCGACGATATGAGCCGGGGAGAATGGGCTGTGACGTCAGGAACAGTTCCTAATGTGAACTTCAATTTAAATAATTCTCAGTATGAAGTATCCACTCATGACTGCAAGTGTTCCTACTTCTCCGACTACATAATTTATAATAGGACTCGCACTGTATGATATTTTATTTTATTAATTTTTGCTATAAAATTACGGTAATACCATAACATCCCTTCAAAAATCTACTGCTCAATATAGGCATCCCCATATATTGCCTCATAGGAGGAATATTTGTCATAGTTGCCCTTCTCCTGTGTCGGTTTACTGCTGTCGCCTCTCACGACACCCACGGTACGTATGTGGTAATATTACACCGCCACTACACGGTTAGATAATCTAACCACAGGTTGATTTATTCAGTATAAGTCAATATTACCGAAATCCTTTAGATTCCTTCCTCGGTTTCGCTTCGCCATTTGTTTTAGGGGGTTTGACTTCTAGGTCTACTAGCAGCGGGGCTGGTAGCTCCTGCTGTGGCGATTCCGGCGATGGAGGCGACTGTGGCGATGGAGGAGACTGTAGCGATGGAGGCGACTGTGGCGATGTCGGTGATGCCGGTGAAGACTGCGTCGGAATAAGTACTGATTCCGATATTAGAGACGGATACGAGTTCTGAACGGCAACTGTGAAATAAATGATTGGTTAAAACACTTGATAAAGTCTAGTCAAAATAGATGTTTTTAATTATCACATTTATTTACTAATATTAACAGTGGTAGAGCCATGTGGCAGCTTCTGCTGTTGTAAGGAAGGCCGGCTCGAACCGGGGAAGTGCCAGCTTCTTCTATTTGATCACATCCAGCGTAGAGCGGTTCGAATCATCGGCGACCGAGCTCTTTCTGATCGGCTTGACTCACTGGCGCTGCGAAGAGTTGTTGCATCTCTTTGCCTATTCTATCGTATCTACCACGGGGAGTGCTCAGAGGAATTGTTCGGACTAATTTTAGGCGCTCAATTTCACCATCGCACATCGCGACAGAACTCGAGATACCATCCACACCATCTGGATGATTGGCGGTCCACCACTGTGCGATTTACAAGAAGTTTTCTTCCTCGCACAATTTCCTTGTGGAATCGAATACCACCAGCAATTTTTCCGGAGCGACACGACTTAGGGACCTTCAAGAAAAGAGCCTACTCTTTTTTAAAGGGCCGGCAACGCATCTGCAATTCCCCTGGTGTTGCAGTTGTTCATGGGCGGCGGTAGTCACTTACCATCACGTGAGCCGAAAAACATAAATTAATCAGTATATAAAGAAAGAATTCGCCGTAATCGCCGTAAAATTTTTAGGTCTAGCAACTTTTGAGATGGCTATTTTAGAGTACAATTTATAATCTATTTTTCAATAATACGAGATGAAAGATTGCATACATGTTAAGGGTGTTTGGTAGTAGTGGGAAAACTGAGACTAGTCAACTTTCAACAATTTTCTATCATTGGCCTTTGATCGGTTTCATCTTAGTTAATTTGTGTTTAAAAACTACAAGTAAATATTATATTAGCGCAGGCCTGATAAGAGGTCTAACCTAAATATTATGATTTACTTTTCAAAGATTTATTTTTAATGTACAACCACAAGTAATACCTACATCCAATACAAATAAATTTATATTCTATTCTATTCTATCAAACTGAAAAAAAAATTATAACTCTTTATTTTGATCGTCAAAGGACTAATTCACAAAGAGTTTTCATTCTTTATCCGTTTGAAATTGATGTCCTCTTACATTTTTCTTTACATTTTCGACTTTTTAACAAAGTAAACCATTTATAAGGTCATCTTTCTTAATTTAAGAAAATGTAGGGAGGATTTTGCCATAGATGTCACGCTTGGCAGGCGAGTTGCCAACCGCAGATTTTTTATTATTTTTAGCTGTTACCAAGAAGATGCCGCTGCCCACCTCCTGTTTCAGTCGTCCCTCTGTCGCCTCTTGTGACACCAACGGTTCCTATAAAGCAATCTATGCGGGATGCCTATGGTGGCCTATTGGACTTTTGTACGTAATTCAGTAATTCATACGTAAACAAGGTTTAACCAATTAAAGCATTCGTACCAATATCATGATTTGTTGGAACGAGAGGTGCTGCTAATGTGGGAGGGAGCTGTCCTGCCGCGAGGACTGCGGGTTGTGCAGCCTGAGTGGGCTGAGCGGATTGACTAAGCTGAGCGAGTTGAGCGATCTGAGCGGGCTGAGCGTGCTGAGCAGGCTGGGTGGACTGAACGGGCTGAGTAGGCCGCTCGGGCGACTCCTCGGCTGCGAGCGGCTCGTCGGACGAGTGCGCCTCGCCCGACACTGCAAGGTACGCGCCCTTCGTCCGCCAATCCTACACAAGATACAAACTTATTTAATACAAAATGAATAAACATTATCTATTCTTCTACTGACTTCAAAAAGGAGACGATAATCAATTCGACAGTGTTTTTTTATTTTTTTTTGTGTGTGTTACCTTATAACTTTTTGCTGGGTGCACCGATTTCGATGATTGTTTTTTTTTTTAAAGCTGATACTTCTCATGTGGTCCCATATAAATTTTATCGACGTCTGACCAATAGTTTTTGAGTTATTCTTAATAATTTATATTAAAGTCGGTTGTACAAAATTTTTTAATATTTAATTTCCTCCTTCATATTATACTATTTTTATTAGACATTGGTTCAGTAACACTTAGGAGAGCCAACAATTTAATTATATTTACGTAATGATTCTCCATATCATTAGTACAATTTGAAGAGAGTATGACAGTTTAGAAACGCCTTTGATGTCAGGCGATGCCGCCGCCCTTGTAGTTATTTATGCTGTCTGTACAATAGAATACTTACAAAATAATTTTGGATATTATCATACTCATAATCATTTATTAACATTAGATAAATACATAAGTTAAAAGGATTTATTGAGATTTAATTTATGAAAACTACAAAAAATACCTCCGAAACAGTGCGTTGTAAAGCCAAGCTTCTCGGAAGCTAAATGGTTTTTCAGGCCAAGGTTAACCCGACGCTGGGATAAAATGTATAGATTTCCAAAAAAAAAAAAATACTTAAAATAACGAAGGCTTATAAACTCGATAGCGATGCTTTGTACTGCCATTATAGTTATGTTCACGGAGCAAACACAAAGAGGAGGTGTTGTAATTAGATTTCACTATGTAACAACGCGTGACAATTTGTGGGGTGAGAGGATGTTAAGCCCCGTCCACTTTACTATTTTCCATCTACCGATAAATAATAAAACTACTATCATCTTTCCATATCGATATTGCAATGAAGTTTAGCAACCTTAACGATAGATGGCGGCCTGTTCACAAAATGATTATAAAAACTATAAAAATAATATTTTGGCGATTAAAAATTCTTTAGGACTTAATTATTTTACCAATACTGAGCTCAACGTACCTTTATATTTTTTAGTTCCCATGACACAAGGTGTCGCCATCTAGTGTCGAATATATTTAATTATTTATACGTGGTAGAGCCATGCTGCAGCTATATTAGTATTATAGTTGTAGCACGAATGGGTCGGCTCGACCGGGGAAGGACCATTCTCTCGCAGAATACCAGCGTAAAATAGCAGCTTAACGCTGCTGTGTTTCGTATGGTGAGTGTAGAGAACCGGAAACCCTTCTTACTGGAAAAGAGGAATTCCATCTTAGGCCTCACAGGTGATAACGCATTTGCATTTTGATTCGCAAACGAGGATAGATGTCGATGTCTATGGGCCACAGCAACCGCATACCGTCAGGTGGACTGTGTGCTCGTCAATCACCCTATCCTATAAAAAAACCCGCCAAGTACGAGTCGGACTCGCGCACCGAGGGTTCCGAAAAATCCGTAGGTATAAAGTTTAAAATTATTAAAAATATTTTTATTATATGATGTAAATAACAATTTTTCCTTTATCTGTGCTATAATATGTTGCTTCGTACCAAATTTTAAGATTCTGAGTTCACTGAAAGTACCCTGTAGGTTTTGTTTTCCTTGCAAATGTCGAAAATTTGCGGCATTAACGGCTTATCTTTTGATTGCGTTGGCTTAGAAGTTTGATTTTTTCACAGCTTCAAGGGACAGTAGACTTGAGTATTTGATATGAATTTCAGCTTGATACCTCTACGAGTTCCTGAGAAAATGGGTATTGACAGACAGACAGACAGACGGAGAACAAAGTGATCATATAAGGGTTCCCATTTTTCCGTTTGAGATACGGAACCCTAAAAATTACATTTGAAAGCCTACACATATATTTTTCTAGAACCTTTTTAATAAATTATGTATAAAATTACTCACAAATGAAATGTGATGCCATTCATAGCATCAGAGCGTCTATCTGAGTAGTTTTTACACGAAACAACACAACATTTCAACCTTTTCTTCTTAACACTACGAAAATAAACCGATTGGCGATTTTCGACACATAAGCGGACAGGACGAACGTTGACAATATCCTAAGTAGAACCACGCCCACTGTGATGACGTCAGGACCTAGGTAGAACCACAGTGCACAGTTGTTTATGCTATCTCCTCTTTGTATTTGCTCCGTGGTTATGTTTCACAAAAACGGGACTTAAAATTAGTCAAATACTTCACCCTTGCATCCACTCGTATGTATTGATACAGCAGTTCGTGAAGTGGACGTTTAGTCGACAGAGCCGGAGTTCGCCGCCCTTGTTCGAACTTCGGTTAGACAACTCATCCGTATTATGATGTGATCACCAAAAGGCTAACATCACTAACATTATCAGAAACCAGAGAGTGAAGTGAGCTGGCTCACGGTCGTGCCGTCCGCTGCCCCGCACAGCGGAGGCCTTGCTCTACGAAAGCAAGTACAAAGCAAGTGCCTGAGCCGAGAAACACGAAACGACTGATTTATCTGAATTATTAAGATATTTGTGAGGTAGCTTGCCGGAATTCAAATTATGAATTCGGAATCTGAATTCAGAGAGGCATGTGTTAGTCCAGCCTTATACTCTCTTTAAACTGTGCTATTATTTCATACAGCAAATTTCGTGGACGCACTTGCAACTTGCGCCATTTAACGAGGTGAACTACATAAACTCTTAAGAGACGAACTAAGTCGGTCAATGCACCTGCGGCTTGCCTCTTGAAAGAAGCAAGCTACTTTAACCAAAGATTTAGGAAAGTAATAGACGGACATAATGTGCTAGGGAGAAGAAAATTCCTTATGGCAATATAGCAAGATAGAAAAGGATAGCAAATCTCATGACTCTGTAACCGATTTTTAATGACAGATCGGCACATATTGGCACGCAAGAAATAGCTCCTAGATATTATGTAATTTTTTAGAGTGGTTATTTTTAGCAAGTAACTTTTTTCCAAAATGATTATTTGTTCTGTAAGTGACTGTAGTGATAATAATAGAAATAATCCAGATAATTGCGCATTTCACAGGTGAATTATCAAGACGTCGTCAATATTATGACGCGTTTATTTTTGGTTAAAATTTATGTTATATACTGTTTAAGTATAGAATGTTTTTAATTACTTTTTAAATTTGATATTTTGGAAAGAAAAAAGTCACGTTGTTGATAATTTGCATGAATTTGGTAAATACATTTTTATACAAAATATTTTACATGTACGCTAGGGATTGACTCAACTATATCAAAAATTAATGTCGATATTTATCTTGAATGTTTATAATGAATCCATAGACTTGCCCACACAACAAGATAATAAATCCTCGGTTTGCGTTCTAAAATGTAATTTTATTTTGCCTTTTGTCAAACGGATTCCCTCCGGATTCTATAATTAGTAAAAATGGTTAAGGTTAATTGAACGGGTTAGTTGGAATCCAAAGAAGAACTCAACAATTTTCAGCAAACATTTTCTTCAAAAGTATAAAAGAAAAAGTAGAATATTTTTTTTTATTGAAGGGAGTAATTTCTACATTATTTGTATCAGTAAGTATAATATTGTTATAATAAGACTTCAAAAATTTAACTTTCAAAACTTTAGATAAAAATATAGACAGTTTTTTATACATTATAAAACTGTAGTCCATTAAAAATAAAAAATAAATCTTGAAATTATCCTCCTTAAGCCATTATGAACTCAACGAAGTATCTATTTATCAACTAAAACAAACGTATCACCGTACTTAACCAACCGCACAGCCTCACACTAGTACAATATTCATAGCATCACCCTATTTTCCCCAAGGGGTTTTGCGGAGGTTCGGATTATACTCGTATTCCCAAATCACAATGATAAAACTTTTAGCGTAGTTAGGTATAGATATTTAGTAATGCTCCTGAAGCGCCACTAGACGCCCGCGAATGAGACGCGATGGTATAAATTCTATGGTATTTGATACTCACAACACTCGATGCCGATTCATGCTTGATGATCAAAGACATTGTGCCGAGGGCTTAAATAGCGTGGTTCATCGCCTACAGCGATAGTTGTAGAGAAGAGGAACTCGTGGTTAAGTAATAGCTGCGCGTATCAATAGATCTGTGAGTTACGTTGCACTTACCGCGGTCAGTCCATGTAACTGTGACCATTTTCTAAAAATAGCCAGCTTGAGATAATAGAGAGTGCATCTGTATCCTGAGACACTTGGTGCACTTTACTCTGTTAAGATCATTATGTTTTTAAAATTCATGCAGGTAAAATAATAATAGGTTTATTATTACTTTATACTTTTCAGGGACAAATGAAACAAATGAAAACAGAGCAATCTTATTTAACTGACTGCTACAAGTTTCCTTACTTCAATTATTAAAATAAATATATTAATTATAAAATGTTTGCAATTATCAAAAGTAATACTGATATAAAAAAATAAAATAGTCATTATGTACTCCGTGTCCCTGTTTTTTATTTGCCCATCAAAACATTTTATAAAATATATAAAATATAAATAGCTATATATTTGATTAAGTATCTACCTATTTATATTAACACTATGTCAAAAAAAAATTCCGGGGAAGCTAACCAGTCCATGGCAGTTAATATTTTTCTCCAAAGATCATAGCTCGAAAATACAACTTTCAGATCTTATTCTTGGAGAGATTTTTTTAAGATTATCGGTACAGTCACCTGGGATTTTATACATTTTAATTAAAATCCAACAAAAGGCAGGTAGGTTCAGCTTAATCCCAGGAACATGATATATTAATTTATTTATTTATTTTAGAACTATCATGGTAAAAATTCAGTAAATTTTTGAAGTTAATCTATTTCGTGCACTAAACAATAATTTTAAATATTTTTACCGCTTCCTTAACAATAATTTTTCGATAATCCTTGTAAATAAAACGTAGTGATGTACATTTTATTTACAAGGGCTATCGAAATTAACGGGAACTTTATTTTTCCGACCATTGTATCGATAATGCGGATAGCAAGTGCACAGCCAGTGTGATTGCCACAAACACGGAGCAAATACAAAGAGCAGACGGTCTAGTCAACTGTGCACTGTGATTGCAACTAGGTCCTGACGTTATTACAGTGGGCGCGGCTTTAGTTTCAGCTGTCAGCGTTCACCCTATGCGCTTATGGGTCGAAAATCGTAAATCGGTGTATTTTCGTAGTATTAAGAAGAAAAGAATGAATTGTTGTGTTTTATCGTGTAAAAACTACTCAGATAGACGCACTGATGCTATGGATGGCATCGCATTTCATTTGTAAGTAATTTTATACCTAATTTATTAAAATAGTTCTAGAAAAATCTCTGCGTCGGCTTTCAAATGTAATTAAATATATTCGAAACTAGATGGCGACACTTTATGTCATGGGAACTAAAAATATAAAGGTATTGGTAAAATAATCATACGATGGTGTTGAAATTTGTTTTGCATTCAGTCCTAAAGAATTTTAATCGCCAAAATATTATTTTTATAGTTTTTATAATCATTTTGTGAACAGACCGCCATTTATCGTCAAGGTAGCTAAATTACATTGCAACATCGGTAGATGGAATATAGATAAATAGGCGGAGTTTAACATCCCTTCGCCCCGCAAATTGTCACGCATTGTTAGATATTGAAATCTAATTACAACACCTCTTGGTATTTCCTCCGTGGCTACGAACGTTTGCGTTCAGTTTTTTTATCATTTTATTTAAAAGAATAAAGGTGACAATGACAAACGAGCCATCGGGCGGACACAGTCCGACTTTGTTTACGACGGCAATAGATGTTGTGACCCATATACACCTAGATTTATCCCCGATTAAAAATGAAATTGCAGAATACGTTGTCACCTCTGAGGCCTAAGAAAGAATGTCTCGGTACCAGTTAAAAGGGCTTTTCAGCTTTCTACACTCACCATACGAAACACAGCACATATAGCTAGTCTTCTGTGAGAGCGTGGTCCTATTGCGGTCAGGCCGACTCATTCGTGCTGCAGCCATCAAATAACTAGCGCGTGGCTTCTTTTATAGTACAAGGATGACAAGTACACAGTCAACCTGATGGTGAGGCTTATAGATATCTACATTTTTCCTTGATGAAGAATCAAAATGCATATGCATTGTCAGCCGTGAAAATTAAGATGGAATACTTCGCTTCCAGTAAAAAGGGTTTGCGGTTCTATACATTCAACATACGAAGAAACACGGTAGCGTTAAGCTGCTATTTTACGCTGGTATTGGGTTTACTATATACTACCAAGTACCTGTGGTTTGCGTCTCTTCTTGAGCGAAGGGCGGCGCGTGTGAACGGGCGTAGAGAGCGGGGAGGCGGCAGAGACGGACGACGCGGTGCGGGGCGCGCGCGGGGTGTGCGGGGCGCCGGCCGGCGACGTGCCGCCGGACTTGTCCGCCACGCCCTGGTACGCACCGCGTCGTCGCTCTCCGCAACTTTCAGACTCCAGCCGTACCATCTGCAATCGACGCTATTTTATATATTCAGGGCTTTAGAGGAGTTTGCTTGCGACTACTTCAAGTAACTCGATGACTAAGTAACATCGATGATATAAAAAATAAGATGTTTTAAAGCAACTAACTCGGCTCTTAATTATCGAAAAAATCTGTGGTGCGCTATTTGCAACGAGTTTTCTTCTGATACAGACTGCCTTATTGGTTTAATGGACGTAAATGCGATTGTTGATAATGACGTCCCAAGTTAGTAGACCAGGTCGGGACAAAATTAGTTATTGAGTTTTTCTGTTAAGATATTCTAATTAGCAGCCCGGAGTCAGAAAGTTGGCGGTTTTGGCCTTGAAAAACACGTAAAGCCATTGGTCTTGCGCCTGATCTTTCTCTATTCGTGTCGGATTACCGCCGCATCGGACTTTTAAGGTGAACGAATAGAAAGTGCACCTGTATTCTTATGAATACAGGTGCACTTTCTATTATATGCTTATGCTTATGCATACACACGGAAATCGTGAACGGTATTCGGTCTGGAGGACATTATTTTTAAATACATACATTATACTCTTTTTTTCCTGTTTATATTAATAACAAAATGTATACATTTATATATCTAAACTGCCAGATTTTAAACTCAAATCTAACGATTAGCAGCAACATGCGAGAAATTGTTTTTGATTGTCCAATTACTAAACCTGGCAAATGCTACTAAATTGACGTAAAGACTTTGTAAACAATGAGGGCTAGTAATCTTCCACTCACCAGATGTCGCTAGATGTGACTGAGGTAAAGTTTTTTGTTACACAGTATCAGTTAATTGAGAAATTAATTTTAAATAATAGTTTATCATTATCTAGAATATTATATTAATACACAACACAATGCGTCAGTGGTTCAATTTTTAATTTTTTGCACTTTATAACTCTTTTTTTTTTTTAAAAAACGGCTTTTAGTTATATTTTATAGTTTGGTTTATTCATTTCTAATGTAATTAACATAAAATATAACTAATAATACAGAAAAAAACCTTAAAGATTACATTTTCCTAAGAAATTATCATCCCCGCTATGAAATCTGTCAAATATTTTACCTCACTGTAAAGTAGCGCCGCCCTGGTGGCAGAAAAAGTTGTGGATGCCCTCATTGGGCCTCCAATCTGAACGCGATTCAGCGGATTCTTGTACTCACCTCTAGCCGGGCCTCGATCTTGATGGAGTCATCGTCCATGTCGAGTATGGC